>CM066034.1:391974317-392574317 GCA_033557465.1 Ichthyophis bannanicus | reverse complement strand
TCAATGCCCGCTGCTGGTCCAAGAAGGCAGTGATACTGCGCTCCAAGGATGTCAATCTGAGGCCAAACTCAGACGACCCGGCAGCTTCTGACTCGGGCCCCGACGGCGTTGGGCCCGACATCGGTTCCGGAGGGGAGTCCAGGAGGACTATAGCACTCATGTGTCCAGGTGGCTCCACCTCTAGGCGAGGAAGTTTGAAAGGCCTCTCCGTCTCCGAGGGCTCAGGGCGGCTGACGGGGCTAAGCGACCCGGCCACATTTTTTAAACCCGCTGGCAGCCATGGGGGGAAAAAGGGCCCCGGCAAGGTCGAAAGACCGTGCTGCCAGGGGTGAAGAAGAAAATGGCGGGAACGCCAGTTAAGACAAAACTGAAAAAGGGGATAAGAACGGACTCGATAGAGATATCGAGACCGGGCGGGGGGGGGGGGGGGGGGGGGACACCCGAACCGAGAAAACAAACTAAGAAATTAATCAACTTTTTCTGTGGCGAAAACAAACTACGTCTGTAGGGCTCCGCGGAAAAAAGAAGACTGAGCAAGATGGCACCCTTGGGCGGGAAGGGGACCGCGCATGCACGCTGCAATTCCCAAAAGCTTTCTGCGAAAGCTGGGGAAAATTGCTCTGCGAGGGCTCCGTCGGCGCCGACGTCACCCATAAGTGAGGACTGACTTCCTGCTTGGTCCTGGAGAACCTATTTGGTGAGCAGGTGGAGGCACAGGCTGGTGATAGAGAGAAGCCGCAAATCACACTCACAAGACTCTCAAGGAAGACTTCTGATCCTTCCCACAAAAGGTTCCAGAAGGTTTGTGGGAAGAAGACTTACTATCAGCATAAGTGATGATATTTCCCCAGCTCTTAAAGCTCTCAGCCAAAGACTCAGGCTCCTCGTCCGCAGCACCGAGAGAAACTACAGAAGGCTCAGCCTGTCCTGCAGTCCAAATCCGGGGTGAGATTTTGACTGGTTCCTCTGTAGCATAGCTAATCTGCCAGTGATCACAGGGGAAACCCCTCAGCATCTCAACCTCCTGCAAGGGGAGGTCTCCACCCTTCTCGCTGATGTCGCCATAAAGCTTATGCCTCCAGTTCAGATTGGGTGAGGGCTCTACTCCAGTTACTGCCTTGTCCTCAAGTAGGGGGGTTTCAGCCCATCTTGGACCTCTGAAGCCTTAACGCCTTCCTGGTGCGAGAAAAGTTCAAAATGGTCTCGCTGAGGACTCTGCTATTTTATTTATTTATTTATTGTCTCTTCTATACCGCGCTCTTTAAAATCAGTGCGGTTTACAGGTAACAGATTTGTGCAGTGCAGGCTGACTTGCACTGGGCTTACAATAAACGGGATTATATACAAGGTGAACCGGGTGGCTATGTACAAGATAACTTGCTGTCATAGGTTATGAAGACAGCTCAACTATTTACACCTTGGCTCAGCTATATACAAGGTGACAGGGCAGGGGAGTATATCTCTACTCGTTGAGGGGCTCAGGGTCTAACGGGCTGGGTTGCAGACTCATGGAGTGGCTGCGTCGGGGGCGTCTACCTGGGTCCCGAGTGTGACTGTCTGCAGGTTGTCTTCAGGTTCGGTGTAGTGCTGGAGGAACAGATAGTGCTTCAATGCCTTCCTAAACTGGGTGAGGTCATTGATAGCCAGGATGGCAGGTGGCAGGGCATTCCAGCATGTGGGTGCATATAATGTGAAAGCTCTGTTTCTAGTTGTCTGCAAGCATTTTGTGATTGCCCTCTGGAGTTTGAGTATTGAGGGCAGCTGATCTCCTTACTCTGTTGAGGGGGGTGGTCTATATGAGATCTGAGAGTGAGGTGGAGGAGCATTTGTTGATGACTTTGTAGGTCATCATTAGAATCTTAAAGGAAATTCTGCAGTGGACCGGGAGCCAATGCAGGTGTTTCATGATTGGGGTTATATGTTCCCTCCTGGAGGCTCCGTGCAAGATTCTGGCAGCCGCATTCATTGCCAGTGGCAGAGGATTCAGCGTGTTTTTCGTGAGACCGTGTAGTATGGCGTTTGCATAGTCGAAGTGTGGAATTACTAGTGCTTGGTAGACTGTCCGAAAGTCTTCTGGCTCTAGCAGTTGTCGCAGGTGGCGAAGCGGCCGAATTTTGTTATAGATCGCCTTGACCATGTTACTTATTTGGGCCTTCATATTGAGCTGTTGATCCAGTGTGACCCCCTAGGTACCGAACTGTGGGCTTGCTGAGGAGCTCTGCATCCCGCACCTTCAGTGAGGTGGGCGGAGTGAATGTTGGGTTCCTGGTGATAAAAAGGAACTCTGTTTTTTTTTAATTTATTCTGAGTTTCTGCGTGTGTGGCCAATCCATGACAGCATCGAAGCAGGTGGATAGTGGTGAGAGGTCTGGTTGATCTGTCGAGATAGGCATGTATAGTAACACGTCATCAGCCTAGATCAGGCAGTTAATATTGAAAGAGTGGATGAGGTTGCAAATGGGCTGCATGTAGACGTTGAATAGTAGGGCTGATAGTGAGGATCCCTGTGGCACGCCTTTCTCTTGCAGGAAAGGTGAGGAGGTGAGGGGCCGGCGCGAACATGCTGCCAGCTGTCTGTTAGGTACGATGCACACCAGGTTAGCACGGTGCCCTGGACGCCCTTCTCACTGAGACGTGTAAGGAGTATTTCGTGGCACACAGTGTCAAAGGCTGCTGCAATGTCCAAGAAGATCAGGGCAAACCCTTGTCTGATGTTATCCAACCCAATGGTCAATGTGTTGAATAATGTGGTCAACAGCATTTCCACCCCATGTGATTTCCGGAATCCGTGCTGGCAGGGGTCGAGGGGTGTGCTGGACTCAATGTGGTCGTGAAGTTGGCGTTGTATGACCTTCTCGATGATTTTTGCCAGAAGTGGTATACTTGATATTGGCCTGTAGAAGTCCATCTTTGCTGGGTCCAACTTGCTGTTTTTTAGTAGCGGTATGATGGCTGTTTGCTTCAGGCTTTGGGGGAAAGTCCCAGTTGAGAATGATAGTCCTATGAGTTTGGATAGAAAAGGGCTGAGCTCAGCACGCAGGGATTTTATCCAAAATGCTGGACATGGGTCGTTAGGTGCTGTGGTGGTGTTTATGGCGGTGATGATGTCTTGGATGCTTTTTTCAGTTGGGGCAGAGAAAGCGGTGATGATGTGCTTGATGTCCTTCGTGGATGGTGTCAGGTTGGGTGGAGGGGTTAGGTGGGGTAGGGTGCACTGTACGAGGAGGACATGCTGGTCTGGCTTGTCTTGGCGTGCAGGTAGTCAGCATATTCCTGAGGGTCAGGAGGCTTGGTTGTGTGGGAGAGGGCTCCTTCGTTAAGGTCTTAATTAGGTTGAAGAGCTTGCTCCCTGGATCTCAAGGACGTGTACACACACATACCAATCCATCCAGCCCAGAGGAAATATCTCAGGCTAATCCTTGGACATCGGCACTTCCAGTACAGAGTACTTCTCTTTGTGCTGGCTTCAGTGACCTGTATCTTTACAAAGTGCCTGATAGTGGTGGCAGTTTACCTCTGGACTCTAGGGGTCTTTATCTTCCCCTGCTTAGATAACTGGCTCGTAAAAAGCTCCACTCTGGAAAGGGTCCAGCACTCAATTCAGCTGACCATCTGGGTGCTCATAATGTTGGGATTCATGGTCAATTACCCCAGGTCCCACCTTCAACCCTCCCAATAACTGGAGTTCATCGGTGCCCTCCTCAACACTGTTCGGGCTTGAGCTTTTCTCCTAATGGATTGCCTGCAGAGGCTGACAGCTCTAGTCCATGATACTCAGAAGAGGCATCAGACAATAGCTCATGGGTTGCTGAAGATGCTCTGTCAAATGGCCTCAACAGTGCATGTCACTCCCCTGGCTTACCTATCAACGAGACAAGGTCAATAGACTCTTGAGTACTTAGTGGAGACAGGCCATCGGCCATCTCTGGGACTAGGTGGTGGTCACTGAGCCTCTGGCACAGTCCCTGCACTGGTAGCTGGAATCATGAACTTGTTCAAGGGCCTCCACTTTCAGACGTCGCTTCCCCAGTGAATGCTGACATCTGATGCATCCAGAGGGTTCACCTGAATGGCCTATGCACCCAAGGCTTGTGGTTTGAGCAAGAGATTCTCCACCGAATCAATTTCCTGGAACTCCGGGCTATAGTGAATGCCCTCCGGGTGTTCAGGGTCTACCTTGCCAACTAGATTGTCCTGATTCAGATCAACAACAAAGTGGTCATATACTATGTCAACAAGCAGGGGGACATGGGCTCGTACCTCCTCTACTGGGAGGTGGTCCATTTATGGAAGTTTGCCATCACCCATGGGATGGAATTGAAAGCCACCTATCTACCTGAAGAAATCAATTCCCCGGCGGACCCATTGAGTCACATCTTCCAGCCACACGAGTGGACTTTGAACAGTCAGGTTGCAGACAGGATATTTTGGGAGTGGGGTACCCCCTCGAAAGATCTTTTTGTCACCCTACACATTGCCCAGGTGGGCCAGTTCTGCTCCAGGGTCATATCGAGCAACCAGCTTGCACCAGACGCCTTCCTCGTGCACTGGGGAGTGGGTCTGCTCTATGCGTTTTTACCCATTCCTCTTGTGGCGAAGACATTGCTGATGCTCCAGGCTGAAAGGGGCACAATGATCCTCATTGTGCCATATTGGTCCAGGCAGCCGTGGTTCCTCCTGCTGCTTTGGCTCTCTCAGTGAGAGCCCCTATTACTGAGCTCTACCCAGGACCTCATCTCGCTGGAGGATGGGACCTTGCTTCATCCTGTGTGGTCCCTAGCCCTCACAGCGTGGATGTTGAGTGGGTAGTTTTGTCGGAACCTCACCTAGCAGAGGGCATCATGGAAGTCCTCTTGGCCTCCGGTAAGGCTTCAACAAGGCGTTTAAGTGGAAGAGGTTCTCCTGGTGTGCTGACAGGTCCCTGGACTCCTTTTCTTGCTCAGTGGATAGGCTGCTCAAGTACCTCCTGCACCTCTCAGTCAGATCTTAAGTAAAATTCTGTAAGAGTCCACCTAAGCGCAATCAGGGCCTACCATTGCAGCTCAGCATGGAAGCCCATATGGGCTCATCCCTTGATGGTTAGGTTCATGTGGAGCTTGCTTCTCTCCAAACCTCTTTTTAAGCCCCCAGTAGTGGCTTGAGACCTTAATGTTGTTCTGGCACAGTTTTTGTCAGCTCCCTTTGAGCCACTAGCTTCTTGCCATTTCAAGTACCTGACTTGGAAAGTCTTGTTCCTGGTGGCGATTACCTTAGCATATCATGTCAATGAGCTCCAGGCTCTGGTGGCTCACTCGCTGTATACCACAATAGAGTGGTCTTGCGCACTCATCTGCATTTCCTTCCAATGGTGGTCTCCGCTCTCCATCTTAATCAGTCAGTTGTGCTACCTACCTTCTTTCCCAGGCCTCACGTCCACAGAGGGGAGGCAGCACTGCACATGCTGTACTGTAAGCAAGCCCTGGCCTTCTGCCTTGAGTGGATGAAGGTCCACTGAAGGTCCACCCAGTTCTTTGTTTCTTTTGACCCCAGGAAGCTGGGGCTGCCATTTCCAAACGCACTCTGTCGATTTGGCTAGCAGACTGCATCTCTTTCGCTTATGCCCAAGCCAGACTCTGCCTTGATAGTCATGTCATGGCTCACAATGTCATAGCCATGACTGCATCGGTGGCCAAATTGTGCTCAGTCTCCATTGAGGAGAGCTGCAGGGCTGCAATGTGGTCTTCGTTCCACACGTTCACATCGCATTACTGTCTGTATGGGGATTCCCGATGTGAGAGCAACTTTGGCCAGGCCAATTAGGTTCCAACTCACTCCCAAGGCTCTACTGTCCATCCAGACTACCGTAAAGAATCTTTCTGAGTATGGGTGCTGCTCATGCACAGGTATGGTGAAAATGCTGAATTAGTTGGTTCTCCCAGGGGAGTATCTTTACTTTTCCTTTGTTCTCCAGCTCTGTTTGGCCTCTGTTGGGCTTCTTGGCCTCCTCAGTTTTCAGTAACCTGTAGCTTGGAAGTTTCATATGTGAGGACTTCATTCCTCTTGTCCATGGAGAAAGCGTAGTTACTCACCTAAAGCAGGTATTCTCCATGGACAGCAGGAAAAAGTCCTCACAACCCCCTGAGTTGTCTTCTGCTTCAGCTTTGATATTTTACTGGAGAAGATGGCACCCTCAACAGGCGGTAAAGGTAGGCACACATGCACGGTTGAGCCTCCAAAAGCTTCTAATGGAAGCAGTGGAGCATTCCCGTGCAGGGCTCCACTGGTGATGTCACTCATACGTGAGGACTTATTCCTGTTATCCACAGCAAACACCTGCTACAAGTGAGTAATTACGTTTTATCTGCACTTTTATTGGCATCTAAAAACTCTACTTTTTTTCTAACATGATATCTTCACTTGGGTTTAAGAAATGTGTTTAAGAAATTTGTTTGGTCTATTTTTAATGTGTGATTTTTAATGTGTGTTTAGTATTGTTTTTTGTTTTATGGTTTTATGTTCTATAATTTTATGCTGTATTGTACTTTGCCTTGTACATGTTATTTGCATGAAAAGGTGGATGATAAATCATAAATTAAAATTAAGGGCATACAGACAAAAGGACTCCTCCTTTTTCTTATTTACTTTCTTCTTCTAGTCCCCTTTCTTCTTCTTGCAAACAATGTGGCTATTAGGGGTCTTAAGATTTGCAAGTTAAATGTGTACTTTTTACCTAAAGCTGACTCTAAGTGGCATGCAGTCAGAGTCTTCTAAAGATTAAGGGGGGGTCATTCTGAACTCTGTTTAGTGAGTCTGGATATCCGATTCGGGCCTGCTAAATAGCCAGCCTGCCGGAGACAGAGCTCCCCATATAAACAGGCAATTTGTATGGGGAACTCTATTTGTGGGAGGGAGGGGGCGAGACAGAAGCAGAATGAGGGTGAGCGGTGGATGGAGAGTGACTCCGGATGTACAGGGCCGATTCTGAGGTCAGTCCTGTACATCTGTGGTCAGCTACAGAGACAGGGGACTTATTTCACCTTAGAGGTGGACTAAGTCCCCCTGGACATTGGGGGACCACGGCGCCAGGCAGAGAGGGTAGGTGAGGGGTGCAGGAGGATTCACGCAGCCTGACCATGGGAGGCCAGATCGGGGGTCAGGCTGCGGGGAAAGGATGATGTCGCTGTCGGCTGGTGATCGCAGCTCCTGAATGGAGCTGTGGTACCATGGCAATGGGACACCATGGCACTGCAGCTCCATTCAGGAGTCTGGTTGAGTTAGCCGGGAATGTGGGCTGGGTATGCAGCCGATCAGAATCGCGGCCTGGCCTGCATGTCCAGGCCATAGACCCGATTCTGATCCCATGGGCATGTCTAGCCCCCATGGGATCAAAATCGGGTCTACCTCTGTACGGCCCCATTCTGATCGGCCGTACAGGGGGCTGGATGGCCAGTACAGAATTAGCCTCTAAGTGAATCCCCAATCTTAATTGAGATTGATTTTATAAACAGCTACAGCACCAATCTACATGGGACAATGCTGTTGTTGCATTCTCACTCCTTTCTCCATTTGGACCACACAGACCAAAGATATCTTTATACTTGAAAAGTCCCCTTTCCCACCCCATGTCTTCAGCCACAGAATGACTGACTCACTGTGAGGAGAAAAATAGGGATAATACATCTAAGCATGATTACCTGCTTCCTCCTCTTCCAGTTTCTTTATAAAGTGTGACCTACATGGAGCCCCGTAATCTCACAGAATTTGCCAGGCTGCACGGGTCAGACAGTACTGTGAAGCCAACAGGCAGGCAATCACAGATAAGAAGAGCTTCCCCTTCAAGTGGAAGGTAGGAGATATTAGGGGAAGAATAAGGTAGGAAGGTGAGCAAAGGGGCAGAACTACGAACAGCTTTTTCTGTACCCACAGCATATATTCAGAATTACACAACCCTACCTTTTTTTTGAGGCACTAACTTCAGTTGTGAGGCTTGGGGGAGTTGCTTGGAGCAGTAGCACTGGTTCTTTTGAGGATCTCGTAGGGCTAGGGCCAAATTATCTGTCAGTTAAGGTAGGGATGGGGAAATCAATGACACCTCTCAAGAAAAGCAATGGGGGAGGAGAAGGTTGGAGAAGAGGCAGAAGACAAGTATAGAAAGGGGAAAGCCAAAGTGATATTTCCACATGTTAGCTCTGCATTGAAGTTATCTATTAAAGACAGTAATTTTAGAAGCCTTATTAATGAGTTGGACATATGAAAATAGGTACTTAGATATGCAAATCACAGAGATGCCCCTGGAGCCATTTTAGAAAACCAGGTATAGAGATATCCCCAGAGTGAGAATATCCATGTCACATGGCAGAGGTGTCCCCAGGGTGTTCTGGTAAAGATACACGTGTGTGTCCATTTTCAGAAATGACAAGCATCTTTTAACCTACCAGTGGTAATGTCCATATCTATTCCTGCAAACCAAAGAGAAGAGCACCTACTTGCAGGAACCTCCAAAAGACACAAAGATATGCCTATTCAAATCCTGGAGCAGGAATAGATATGAAAAACACAAAGAGCAAGAGGTATGGTGGTCACATGTGCTTTATTAATAACCAATAACCAAGGGGTTATAGGTTATTAATAAAGCACATGTGACAACCATACCTCTTGCTCTTTGTGTCTTTCATATCTATTCCTGCTCCAGGATTTGAATAGGCATCAGAAAAGCTCTCTTGGTGCCACCAAAACACCTGGAGGGAGGAGAAAAGAATACTTTTCATGATTATAAAGAAAGCTGAAGGGAAACAAAGACACTTGTTTTCTGGTCAGCATGCTAATGCAGTCTCCACTAACAAAATAGGAGACAGGGACGCGTATGCAGCATGAAATAGAGATCCCAGTCCTAAAGTTTAAGCATCAGAAAGGGGTGGGCCACATGGGCCTTGTCCCACCAAAACTCACAGTGGCAAGCAGCATGCTGCCCACAAGGATCCTATCTCCCACGGGCAGAAGAGAAGCCACAATCGCAGCAAAACCCTTCCTGTTGGCCCATGGGAGATCGGATCCCTGTGGGCAGAGCAGGAGGGGCCTCTGCCCATGAGGCAGAATTTTAGGGTGGTGCTTGGTGCATCCTCCCCCCCCCCCCCAAAAAAAAATAAATAAAAGGCCTTCTGCCGCTCTGGACCACCGCTATCCATTTTGGACACATGCAAGTTTCTAAAATCAGATTAAAACTTGAACATGGGCGACTTTTTTCATATGTTTTGACCTGGATGTCCCAGATTGCACCTACATGTTACAAGAAAAAGTCCCAAGGGTCTTTTATGCAGAAAGAAAGCCCGGTATCAGCCACCCAGTAAACTATAATTATGATTGATAGCATCATTCAACTAATTCTTCTGTACAGGATCGGACAGAATGTGAATTTTAAAACATGCATCTCTATTTCTGTAACATACATGCCACAGTTCTCACACTAGAGCTAGAATACATCCCCTTACACCTCATCATATACAAAAGCATTCAAAGTGTAGAACAGTAAAACTCCTTCCACCGCTAGACATTTTGTCAAAAAAACCCCCACAAAACCCTGCAAAAGACACTCAGAGCCTTTATAGCAAACCTACAATACTATTATAGCCCTAACTCTCAGGACTCAAATTGCAATAACCCTACTTATTAAAAGACAGCACAACAGTGTAACTATTCAGGGCCATACCAAGGGCTGTGTGAGTGGTATGGCCGCACAGGGCATAAACACAGAAGGAGGCATTGATATCATCACTGAGCTTCCAGGAAGCTCAAAAAAAGTGATTTACTGAACAGGCCTAGGTGGAGGGGACACCAGATTTGTTAGTCACATCAGGCGCATTTCTAGCTTGGTACGGTCCTGAATATATTGCAAGCCCTAGAACATCAGTACACCTACTATTAGGAAAATAGAACAAGGAAGACTGCTACAGATCCCTACACAGAAACTAGATGCCATCAGTATCCTTCACTTTGGTCACACATGTAGAAGACCCTCAACTAGCATGGGGCAAGGGAACATAAATTAGAAACAGGCAGACAGAAACAGAAAAGGTAACTCCCAAAATAGCTATACTCTAGGAGCAATACAATACTGGAAAAAGAAAAATAAAGATGTATTTCATCCTGTGCAAAAAACAAAAATAGAAGAGTTGCACATTTCCCAAAGCTACCACACTCAAATTTTAAAAATAAATTTTGTCTTTCTGGGTCTTTTCTTTTTGTAATTGGGTTGGTCCCAGTCTCTTTTTTCCACTTTCCTTGTGCCAGTCTTCAAAATTCTTCTGCAGGGTCTCCTTTCCATTTCTTCCCTCTCCTCCTGTCTTCTTCCTTTCCTTCTCTACTTCTGTCTGATGCTGATATTCCCTTTCATCCTTCTCCCATTTCTCTGCCCCTAGCTAGGTTTTGTCCATCGTTTTCTCCTTCTCTCACCTTCAATCCTCAATATCCCACTTTTGCTTTTCCCACCATCCACTCTCTCTCTCTTTTCCCAGCTTCCTATTCCTCCATGTCTTTTACCCACTCCCTAGTCCTCCATTTCCATCCTTTGCACTCATCCTCCTTACCCTCATCTGTCTTCATATGACTCACCTTTCCTTTCATTCAACCCTTCCTGGTATCCAGTCCTTTTCCTCTTTCTCTTACTGTCTACCCATCTTCCCATTCCACTCTTTCAACTTTTTCTTGTCCTATTTCCATATTATCTCACCCCTTCCACAGACTTCTTTACATTCCATCTGAACCTGGAATCCTCCATAACATTTTCCATCCCCTTTTCTCACCCCCCTCCATCTCTAGATGATCTTTTCCATTTGTAACCACTCACTTCAGATATTATTCTTTCCTTCTCACTCCCTACCTTCACCCTTCCCCTGTCTCATCTACTCCTTCCTCTCTCCACTCTTTTCTTCCTCTCTCTTTAAAGGATCTTCTCATCTTTCCACCTCTTCCTCCCGCTAAACGCTATGCCCCTTTCTCATCCTGTCTCTCCCCTTCTCTTAGTTCTTTCCTCCATCCTTTCTGGTGAGTGGTGCCAGGAGAAGGGGACACTTAACCTCTCTACCATGTCCCTCCAGTTGACAGCAAGGGAAGCGTTTAATTAGACATCCTCTCCTAGTGCCGTGGAGCCAGTTTTATGGTAAGAACTGTGAGATTTTGCAGATCTTACTCTGAGATTGGTTCCACAGGCAACAGGAGAGGACGTCTGATTAAACACTTCTCCTGTTATTGGGGGGGGGGGCTGTTCTGCCATAGAGAGGAAGTTTGGAGCAGAAAGTGCTTAAAGAAGGAAAACAGACTGATGCCTCTTGCTCTGTGAAACCCATCCTGTTTGTTTCCCCTAATCCCTGTTCTGCAAAGAGGCTGGTGGGGGAGGGGGAAAGCAGTGAGGGTTGGAAGGTGAAACAGAGCAATTGAGATAGGAGCCAAGAGTGAGCAAAGGCAGGGGTGTGGCAGAAGAAAGAGGTCCCAAGAAGATGAGAAATTGAGTAAGGGGACTGATGTGGTGAGAGTGAGTATGGAGATGCTGTGGTGGTAACAGTGGGAAAACAGGAGCCTGAGGAGATGAAAGAATGAGCAAGGGGGACCACAACTGGCCCAGGCCCTAGGTGGTTGCCTGTAGTTGCAGTTTTGGGGGACAGAGCTATGCTACTGACAGAAGACTGAAAGTGGCATGTAGTGGTTGAGTCCACCAAGACTGCCCAGAGCCACCAAAAGGAATACAGTGGAGGAGGTAAAAGGGGTCCTTAGGACCTGCTGCCATGTTATTTGTTATCCTGATTTGCCACCCAAGGTCCAAAACATGACTTGCTGTCCTGGGAAGGAGTTTTACTGTTGCACAATTTGAAGTCCATGTAACTGCTCAGTACCAGTGGAGTGCAGAAGTCTCATACATGCCGAATGAGAAGTGCTCATTAGTTCAGGTCCACGGCTTGACTCACACCCCTGGAGAATAAAAGCAGTCACGATGAGGGAGAGGCCCAAGCCCTCAGCCCAGTCAGTATATATGAGGAGAGAAGAAAGAAATTGGGGGGGGGGGGGATAAATGGGTGTGGCTGGACTTGGAGAGAAGACAAAAAGATGCTGCTGACAGAGAGAGAGAGGAGGCACGTGAGGCTGGAGACAAAAGTGAGAGAGGGGTCTGCTGGGGCTGGGGCTGGAAGAGAGACTGGGGCAGCAAAGCAAGAGATGGTGATTTGGCTGGGAGGAAGAGAGAAAGATGGATGCTGGTGCTCAGGGATGAAAATAGGCATGTTGTGCCAGAGCCTCACTGGTAGATAGTTTTGTAATGGGGGCAGGGAGGGTGTCACAATAATGAAGGTTCACTTAAACACCTAAAGTACCCAATATCCTTGTATCAGCTCTGAAGGGTACTGGGTGCAAGAGAATCTGTAAGGAGAGCCCAGGGACTGGAACTGTATGAGTAAGGAGGACTGGAGGGATGAGCGTGATCATGGGAAGATGGGATCCGAGAGCAAATGACCACAGATGCTGCTATTTGTGCCTGCCAGCAACAAGAGGATCACTGTGGTGGGAGATGACTAACAGAGGTAACAGGAAGCTCGGAGGAGCAGAGGCAGAGGGAAGAAGCTGCAGAACTGGCAGAAAGAGGAGAGAGGAGTTGGATGCAAGGAATGAATAGTGCAAGCTAATTTTCAAATAATTTATGGTTTATTAAATACTTGTTTTATCACCTTTCAATAATAAGCAAAGCCGTTTACGTGAGCTAAAACACAGCCCAGAAAATAAATCCATCAGCAGAACAGGAAAAGAGGAGCCAAAGGGCGGAGGGGTTTCTGACAGGTGACGACTCTCCCTGTAGCCTCAGTCACAGGATCATGAAAGCCTCTTCAAAGAGACGGGTCTTAAGCCCAATTTTAAATTTGCTATATGATTGCTTTAGGCACAATTAAGAGGGTAGCCTATTCCACAGTATGAGGGCTTTAAGGAGAAAGGCAAACTCACATTTGACTGAGGGGAGCAGGATGTACAAATGGTTTCCATAAATGGACCACAGTGAGCAAGGAGTGTCTTATGGGTCAGTCAGGGTGTATTTATGAAATTTAGAATTATAAATGCCTGTATCCTAAATATTTTTGCAATTTTCTTATTTAGATATCTAGAAATTCTGTATTTTTCAGAGTATAGCAAATTACTACAATTTTCCATAGGGTGGCTCCTCCTCCTCCATCATATACAGGCTACTTGTTCAAAACTGATACAAGGGGAACACAAAATCTGATAACCTTACGACAGACGAGAAGAAAAGGCAGATGATTATGCCAAGGAAGCGTGGATAAAGGTAAGGGGGGGGGGGGAAGGGGATTATGTCAGGGTGATGGGGGAGAAGGGGGGATGGTTCGGGATAGATTTAAGAATTAGGTAACTATAGGTATTGGGCAAGTCCTCCCCCCCCTTCCAAAAAAATAATCAAAGGGTGCACCATGGGGTATGATTCCCATCATCGCTGGGCCTACCCCCGCTGCTGCATTCTTTAGTGCTGGCTGCAGGAGCAGTAAGAAGCTGAGGAAAGCTCTGCATGGGGCTTTGACGCCAGTGCACAATTCCCGACTCTGCAACACTAGTGCCCTTCTCTGTATAGGCTCCTCTTATCACGAAAACCCATGTAAGAATAGGACTTCCACAGAGCCCAAGATTGCTTGCCAACTCCAAGACCCCACACTAGGTATTGTGCAACTTATTACTGTCACTACAGCTGGTGGGCAGCAAATCCAAATTTCAGCACCAGAGGTAGTTACGTACAGTATGTTCCCATTGTTCTTGCCTATATTCAGGCCTGCTGATGATGTGCATTTACTGAATCCTCTACTTTAAATGTCATCGCACACCACTGGACTCCACCAACAGCTGCTTCAGTGTAGTCAAACATAGCTCATTAAATTGTTCCCCCTTCCCATCTGACATTTGATCGCTGTGTTTTCCTTTAAGCGCACATCGAGGAATAGAATGGGTTTCTTCTCAATAAGCTGAAAGCCACCAAAAGAGCTCTCCACACCATTACCATCCTCTCTCCATTATATGGAGCATTTGAAGCAGAAAAGAGCTCTGAACACATAGTACCGGAGGCCCAAGGAAACCCTACACTCATCCCAGTACAAAACCAGCAGAAAATCAACACCAACCTCTTCTCAAAGCCATAATTAAACACAGAACAAAAAGGCAGCTGCTTTCATTTTTTTTTTAATTATGGGCTGGCCAAGCTGAGATTACTGGCCTTTGAGTGACTTAAGCAAGATTAATCTTTCATTAGTGGAAAGAATCAGTTCCAGTGTAAGGCCCTGCACACGCAGGGTTTTAGTACCTGTTCTGAGAAGCTTGGCTGGTCTGGTTCACTGCTACACCAGACCACAGTACAGCAACCAGTTTAGAGCGTAATTTTCAAAAGCAGTGTTTTACCTGCAGAAATAAGCTTTTAGAACACTGCTTGCCTGATATGCATGTAAAGTTACACTTATTGAGTCTGTACACATCTAACTACCTGGACTGAAAAGCAGCATTCTCTGGGGAGGGGATTACACTCATGCACAGACTTTTGAAATACATGTGTCTGTGCATAAATAGGGTTACCAGAAGGCCCCCTAGTTTCAGGGAATGTCCCCACCTCCTGTTCTAAATTTCAGTAGTGGGGACAGAGGTGCCATACCAGATTTGCTGCAGCAGCATCACCCTCCCCTCACTGGCATGGTGAGCACCCCCTCCCCTACACCCACCCACACAGCTATCTTTCTCTCCTTGTCCACTCTACACACAGCCATTATCAGTTCTTTCCCAGAAGCATGGCGGACAGGAAGTTAGAAAAAATGTTAGACTTTGGGGCTCATGCATACACTATATGTAGGGTTGCCAACTGGCTCCAGATGCGCCCGACAGGCTTGATCCAGTCCTGGGTTTACCCACTGCATGCAGGGACTTGTAGTTTTCCATTTCCTATGGAGTGCAATGGAGAAATCTGAACTAAATGTCCCTGTATGCAATGGGGTAAAGCCAGGACTGGATCAAGCCTGTCGGGCGCATCTGGAGTCACTTGGTAACCCTAACTATATGTCAGACATACAGCATGCACATGGGCTTCAAAGACCCACACTGTTTTAACTTCCTGACCACCAGGCCACTGGGAAAGAACCAATCAGTGATGGCTGCATGGAGGGGACAAGGAGAGAAAGAGCAGGTGATGGCAGGAGGGGAGGAGAGGGGTAGGAGTAAGGAGAGAGAGATCAGGTGATGGTTACGGGGGGGGGGGGAGCAAGGAGTCATTGGGTGATGGCTGCAAGGATACAGAGTGGGTGATGACTGGGGGGGGGCAGAGAGTAAGGAGAGAGAGAGATCAGGTGATGGCTGCAAGGAGAGAGAGAGAGAGAGAGAGAGAGAGAGAGAGAGAGAAATCACATGATGGCTATGGGGGGGGGGGAGAGCAAGGAGAGAGACATTGAGTGATGGCTGCAAGGTGGCAAGGAGACAGAGTGGGTGATGACTGTGGGGGGGGGAGTAAGGAGAGAGAGAGAGAGAGAGAGAGAGATATCAGGTGATGGCTGCAAGGCGGCAAGGAGAGAGAGAAAAATTACATGATGGATGCAGGGGGAGAGTAAGGAGAGAGAAATCAGGTGATGCTATGGGGGGCTAAGGAGAGAGAATGGTAATGGCTGTGGGGCAGGTAAGGAGAGAGAGATCGGGTGACAGCTGCAAGAGGGCAAAGGGGGAGGGGAGAGAGAGGAGGATATCGGGTAAATGCTGCAGGGGGGAGTAACAAAAGAGGTCAGATGATGATGGGGGGGGGGGGGGTAAGAGAGAGATCAGGTGAGGGGGCAAGGGGAGAGAAAGAGCCAGACAGACATCAGGTAGTAGCGGGGGGGGGGGGGGGGGAGAAAGAGAAAGAGCAACAGTGAGGCAGATGATGATTACCACAGACATTAAGAGAGGCAGTGGCAGGCCAAGGAGAAGTGGCAGGAAGATGCTGGCCAAGGGCAGGGGAAGTAAAAGACAGGTAAAGCGAACATGGAATGGGATGGAGGGCAGATGCTGGGAATAGGATGAGAGAAGGCGAGATGCTGGATATCTGGTGTGGGAGGGAATAGTGATGAGAAAGGGAGATGATGGACACCGGGGTGGGGGGAGGGGAGGGTGGTTGTAAGGAAGGGAGATGCTAGACCCCTGCAGGAGGGGGTAAAGAGAAATGCTGGACTGAAAGGGTAGGGAAGAGAAGAGAAGGTGAAAAACTAGATAAAGAGCAAGGGGAGGGGAAGGGAAGAGAAAGGGAAATGCTGGACAAGGAGTAGGGAGAAAGGATATGGAGAGAAGAGGGAGAGTGAGAGTGAGGGTGGGAGATGAAAACATAAGAACATAAGATATGCCATACTGGGTCAGACCAAGGTCCATGAAGCCCAGTATCCTGTTTCCAACAGTGGCCAATCTAGGTCATACGTACCTAGCAGTTTCCCCAAAAGACACAGGTTCCGCAATGCTTGCATCGATATCCTGGGTCCCTTCTTAATAATGGTTTATGGACCTTTCCTCCAGGAACTTGTCCAAACCTTTTTTAAACCCAGCTACACTAACAGCCTTTACCACATCCTCCGGTAACAAATTCCAGAGTTTGATTACACATTGAGTGAAAAAATATTTTCTTTTATTAGTCTTAAATAGTTTACCCTGTAGCTTCATTGCATGTCCCCTAGTCTTTCTATATTCTGATAACGTAAACAATCGATCTACGTTTACCCGTTCCACTCCGTTCATTAATTTATAGACTTCTATCATATCTCCCCTCAGCCGTCTCTTTTCCAGGTTAAAGAGCCCTAACCTTTTTAGCTTTTCTTCATAGGAGTATCCTTCCATCCACTGTTCCCTCTAAGCTGTGCGCGTGTGCGCACGCACACACCTCGCCAAGCGAGCGCACATACTTTATAACAGAGCGCAGAAAAATTATGGTTCTGATTCCGATAGAAAACAACACAGATGTCTTAAAATTTAAAAGTTGTTGTGTATTTACGGTTTTCACACGTTCTACAATATTTTCTAGTGCAATCACTGTGGTGTACATACTGTATTCTGACGTGTAGTCAAATTTTAAAGTATATAACTCCGAGTGTCGTTATGTGGCGCACAAAAATTTAACCTTCCTTCAAAAGCTGCACAGCTGATATTTTATGCGCACACAGCCTACAGAAAATTAGAGGGAACATTGCTTCCATCCCCTTTACCATTTTGGTGGCTCTTCTCTGAATCTTTTCTAATAACTCTATATCCTTTTTAAGATACGGAGACCAGAATTGCAAAGTGTAGATAGATACAGTAAAAAAAAAAAAAAAGGGAGAGACTGAGGACTAATTGAGGAGGAGGGGTGAAATCAGAATGGATAGAAGCAGAAAAATAAACGGAAGAAAGCTGAAAGACCAATGTCTGATGCAGGAGAGGAAGCGAAGCCAGGAGGCAAGAAAATAAACAAATGGACAGGTCACCTTGGGAACAGTGTTAAGAGAAGACAGACAAAAGTAGAAACCAGAGTCTGGAGGTGAGATGATGAAGTAAAAATGGCCAGACAAATAAAAAATACTCCTGTTTTCAATATAATGATTGGAATATGCCAGTTTTAGGAATTTACATTTACAGTGTTTATATTTTGCATAGTAAAGTGGGGAAATGCACCACTGCTTCTATTTCTTTGGTGATTTTGATTGTTTGGAAGTGATAATGTTGCTCTTACTGTGCAATCCTGGAATGAAGGCCCCCCCTCCCCCTTCTGCTGATGTTGGATGAGTGTCCCACATTTGCCTCCAAAAGATTCTGGTAACCTTACACATAAATTAATCCAAAAAGTTGTGTGAGCACTAAATGTTTCATGAAACAAATATTTTAAAACTTAAAATTAATTTGATACAAGGAAAGGGGTGGTAAGTGGTGTGTTCAATCAACATTTTTGTTAAGCAATATTGCAGAAAGGATACTGGGAAAGATGAATCATTTATGCGGATACCAAAATCTGCAACAAGGTAGACACCTCATAAGGTGTAGACATCATTAGAATCCGTTCACTTTCTTAGGTGCTCTGTCCTTCCACTTGCCTATATTTTGGACCTACTTGGCAGCTGTGCTTTTGGAGTCAACTCTCTCTACTCTGTAAACCGGAGTGGAGGAGTAGTTGAATGATTAGAGCACTGGCTTGGGAAACAGGAGAACAGGGTTCGATTCCCACTAGCACTCCTTGTGGCCTTGGGCAAGTCACTTAATCCTCCATTGCCTCAGGAACATAAGAACATAAGATATGCCATACTGGGTCAGACCGAGGTCCATCAAGCCCAGTATCCTGTTTCCAACAGTGGCCAATCTAGGTCATACGTACCTAGCAGTATCCCCAAAAGACACAGGTTCCACAATGCTTGTACTGGGTCAAGCATTATCCTGGGTCCCTTTTTAATAGTGGTTTATGGACCTTTCATCCAGGAACTTGTCCAAACCATTTTTAAACCCAGCTACACTAACAGCCCTTACCACATCCTGCGGTAACAAATTCCAGAATTTGATTACAAGTTGAGTGAAAAAATATTTTCTCTTATTTGTCTTAAATAGTTTACCCCTGTAGCTTCATTGCATGTCCCCTAGTCTTTCTATATTCTGATAGCGTAAACAATTGATCCACGTTTACCTGCTCCACTCCATTCATTAATTTATAGACCTCTATCATATCTCCCCTCAGCCGTCTCTTTTCCAGGTTTAAGAGCCCCAACCTTTGTAGCCTCTCTTCATAGGAGTAGCCTTCCATCCCCTTCACCATTTTGGTGGCTCTTCTCTGTACTTTTTCTAATAATGCTATGTCCTTTTTAAGATACGGTGACCAGAACTGCACACAATATTCAAGGTGCGGTCGTACCATGGAACGATACAGAGGCATTATAATATCTTTTGTTTTATTTTCCATCCCTTTATGATACCTAGCATTCTATTTGCTTTCTTGGCTGCCGCTGCACACTGGGCAGAGAGTTTCAACATGTTATCCACGATGACTCCTAAATCTTTTTCCTGGTTGGTGGTTCCCAATGTGGAACCTTGCATTGTGTAACTATAGTGTGGGTTGTTCTTTCCTAGATGCATAACTTTGCACTTGTCCACATTAAATTTCATCTGCCATTTGGATGCCCAGTCTTCCAATTTATCCAGATCCTCCTGCAGTTTTCCACAATCCTCTTGGGTTTTAACAACTTTAAACAGTTTTGTATCATCTGCAAATTTGATAACCTCACTCGTTATTCCCTTTTCCAGGTCATTTATGAATATGTCAAAAAGTAGCAGACCCAGTACAGATCCCTGGGGTACTCCACTATTCACCTTTTTCCATTGGGAATATTGGCCATTTAGCCCTACCCTCTGCTTTCTATCTTTTAACCAGTTCCCGATCCACAATAGTACACTGCCTCCTATCCCATGACTTTTTAGTTTCGCCAAAAGTCTGATGAGGGACCTTACCAAAAGCTTTCTGAAAGTCCAGATACACTATATCAACTGACTCACCTTTGTCTACCTGTTTATGCACACCTTCAAAAAAACATATCAGATTAGTAAGACAAGATCTTCCTTGTCTAAAGCCATATTGGCTGTCTCCCATTAGGCCATGACTATCTACATGCTGTGTAATTTTGTTCTTTATGATGGTTTCTACCATTTTCCCCAGTACTGACGTCAGACTCACCGGTCTGTAATTTCCCGGGTCACCCCTGGAACCCTTTTTAAAGATTGGTGTTACGTTGGCGACCCTCCAATCTTCAGGTATTACCAGGGCCGGATTTACCTATACGCCCATTACGCCATGGCATAGGGCCCACAGCTGGCAAGGGCCCACAAAAATCGAACAAATTAGCTTTTTTTTTTAAAAAATAAAATTAAAAAAAAAAAAACTGCTGGCTGCCGCCGCGGGGCCCCCTCTGCTGCCGTGGCAGCATGGACTGACCCGCGGGGCCCCCTCTGCAAGCTGAATCAATCGGTCGGTCGGTCCGTCCCTCCCTCCCTCCGTCCGTGCAGGATTTGAGAGGCGCGAAGGGAGAGTGCTGACGCGAGGGAGACACTCTCCCTTTGCGCCTCTCAAAGCCTGCATGGAGGGACGGATGGACGGACGGACCGATTGATTCAGCTTGCAGAGGGGGGCCCCGCGGGTCAGTCCATGCTGCCGCGGCAGCAGAGGGGGCCCCGCGGCGGCAGCCAGCAGTTTTTTTTTAAAATTAAGTTTTATTTTAGGCCGATTGGGGGGGGTAGGACTGGTAATGGACTATTAGGGGGGCTGGGACTGGAAATGGGCTGGGGGGGGGTTAAGGCTGGAGGTGGGCTGATGGGGTTAGGACTGGTAATGGGCTGTTGGGGGGGGTTTAGAACTGGTAATGGGCTATGGGGGGGTTAAGACTGGTAATGGGCTGTGGGCTGATGGGGCTGTCTGGTAATGGGCTATGGGGGGGCTAGGACTGGAAATGGGCTGGGGGGTTAAGACTGGAGGTGGGCTGATGGGGATAGGACTGGTAATGGGCTGTGGGCTGTTGGGGGGGGGGTTTAGAACTGGTAATGGGCTATGGGGGGGTTAAGACTGGTAATGGGCTGTGGGCTGATGGCTGTCTGGTAGTGGGCTATGGGGGGGCTAGGACTGGAAATGGGCTGGGGGGTTAAGACTGGAGGTGGGCTGATGGGGTTTAGGACTGGTAATGGGCTGTGGGGGGTTTAGAACTGGTAATGGGCTTTTGGGGGGGGGGTTAAGACTGTAATGGCTGTGGGCTGATGGGGCTGTCTGGTAATGGGGCTATGGGGGGGCTAGGACTGGAAATGGGCTGGGGGGTTAAGACTGGAGGTGGCTGATGGGATAGGACTGGTAAATGGGCTGTGGGCTGTTGGGGGGGGGGTTTAGAACTGGTAATGGGCTTTGGGGGGGTGTAAAGACTGGTAATGGGCTGTGGGCTTATGGGGGGCTAGGGACTGGTATTGGGTTTGGGGGTTTGCTAGGACTGGAAATGGGCTGATGGGTGGCTAGGACTGGAAATGGCCTGATGCAGGGACTAGAAGGGAATGGATGCTGGGTGAGGCTGGAACTAGAAGGGAGCTGATGTTGGGGGAGGATTAGAATGGGATGGGGCTGGAAGAGTAAAATGGAGAAGGGAAAAATATTTTGTGTGGGAGGGATAAAAAACCTACAATTGGCCAGGTATTGGGAGAGTAAGTGGGGATTGAGGATGGAGGGGTAAAATTTGAGTGGATGAAATAGGAATGAGGAAAAAGCAAAAGGAGAAAAATTAGTATGTTAAAGCAGATGTAGAGAGAGAATGGAAAAAAACTAGAAGAGAGAAGAAAGGACAAATGGACAGCAGACGATGGAGAGTTAGCAGAAGACACGAAGAAACCAGAAGAAAGTGGGTGGAGCAATTGCAGCTGAAAAAAATGCACAAAAGGTAGAAAAATATCTCTTTATTTTGAATTTATTAATTGGAATATGTCAGCTCTGGTAAATGTGCATCATTAACTCTGCGCTTTGTTTAGTACAAGAGCAAATTAATGCATAGTTTTATTTCTACAGTGTTGTACATTCCATGTTTGGCTTTTGGGATTCCCAGTTTAATTATTGTCTTCCTGTTTCTAAATTGTGATTACTTGTTTGGTGATGGTCTATGTTCTGCATGTGTAACTGAGCTGAGGTGTTCTGTTTATATAATTCCTATTTGACATTGCCACTTGTTCTCTTTCCCCAGTAGGTCATGTATTGTTGTTCTCTGAAATGTATTGGTTTAATATTTGCAGTGTTGCCTTTTGATTGGTAGAGTATGGTGCTTTGTGAGTCCTGGTAGTGCTGTTAGGATACGGCGGGTTTGCTATGGGTTCTAAATGGGCAGTGTTTGTAGTAGTTCCTAATGTGTCTGGCAGTTGGCACTGGATTATAGTAATGTAGAAATCTTTTAGTCTTTCTTTATCCATACACTCATTAAGAGGCACGTTTACTAAAAGTTAGTATATGGTAACATTATGCAAATATTTATGCAAATGAGGCCCCGCACCCCCCTTGGGCCGCCCCTGCTGGGGGCCCACAATTTTTGTTGGCGTAGGGCCTCACTCAAGGTAAATCCGGCCCTGGGTATTACAGATGATTTTAATGAAAGTTCACAGATTACCAATAGCAGGTTCGCAATCTCATATTTCAGTTCTTTCAACACTCTTGGATGTATACCATCCGGTCCAGGTGATTTGCTACTATTCACTTTATCAAATAGTTGTAATATAGCTTCCCGGTGTAGCGATATTTCTCTCAATTCCTCTGCAGTATCACCTTTAAATACCACTTCGGTCTTGGGTAACATCCCTACATCTTCCTCAGTAAAGACCGAAGCAAAGAATTCATTCAGTCTCTCTGCTATAGCCTTGTCTCCTCTTACTGCCCCTTTTACCCCTCTATCATCTAATGGCCAAACGGACTCTCTCACAGGCCTTTTGCTACGAATGTACTCGAAAAAGTCTTTATTTCGTGTTTATGCTTCCGTAGCAAGTTCCTTCTCAAATTCTCGCTTTGCGAGCCTTATCAATGCTTTGCATTTAACTTGCCAGTGCTTGTGCTGTTTCCAGTTTTCTTCGTTTGACTCTTTTTTCCATTTCCTGAAGGATGCTTTTTTGGCAGCAACAGCCTCTCTGACCTCACACCTTTAAACCATGCTGGCAGTTTTTTGGACTTTCTTCCACTTTTCTTAATGCGTGGAATACAGCTGGTCTGGGCTTCGAGGATAGTATTTTTAAATAACACCCAAGCTTGCTGTAAGTCTTTAACCTTTGCAACCGCTCCTTTTAGTTTTTTCTTAACTATATTCCTCATTTTATCATAGTCTCCCTTTTGAAAGTTAAAAGGTAGTACTGTGGATTTCTTTACTATCCCCTCCTCCACTAATTAAATCAAACATGATCATGCTATGATCACTATTGCCAAGTGGTCCCAACACCCTTATTTCTTGCACTAGATCTGGCGTTCCACTAAGGACTAGGTCCAGTATGGCTTCCCCTCTGGTCGGTTCATGAACCAGCTGCTCCAAGAAGCAGTCATTTATTTCATCTAGAAACTATCTCCCTAGCTTGTCCTGCCGTAACACTGACCCAGTCGATACCAGGGTAATTGAAATCATCCATTATTACTACTCTGCTGTGACTTTTGTTAGCTTCCTTGATTTCTTTGAGCATTTCATCATCCATTTGTTCATTCTGGCCAGGCGGTCGATAGTGCACCCCCACTGCTGCTCTGGCTAGACAAGGCTGGGACCTGATGCAGGGGCTCTGTCTTTGACCCCAAAACGTGACACGTCGTTCCTGATGCTGTCTGACTAGTCTTCATGGCCTGTTCTTCTATGCTATACTTTTGATGCGGATGCTGGATACCGCCGATAATCTCAGATAAGTGTATTTTTTAAACACTTACACAAAGCAATTTTAACATAAGTTTGATTAAAAAGGATTGGCTACAGTGGTTTGGGGTACCCCCTTTCCCCTCACTGTGGTAGCTGCTCCGACAAAAAATAAATTGATAGCTTCACTTTATGGTTTGTTTTGCATCTCGGCATGTTTTTGTGATTTATTCACCGGGATTGGGTATACTTTAGTTTTCAGCACTTCCATTTTAGCAAAATTGGCATTTTTGAAATTTAGGACCTTGAGCTTTGTGAAACTCCTCCCCTCCTTGGCTGTTATATCAAAGCATGCCGTCTGATGATCACTGATGCTTAAATGGGCTCTATCCATTACATTTGGACACAATCTCCATTTTTTTTTTAAAGTACCCATATGGCCCCTTCCTTCTTCAGTTTCATCACAGCGTATAGCGTAGTTACTCACTTGTAACAGGCATTCTCCAGGGACAGCAGGAATCAGTCCTCATAGATGAGTGTCACCGACGGAGCCCTCACAGAAGTATCACCCTAGCTTTGAAAGAAAGTCTTTAGGAGATGCCACCACACATGCGTGATCCCCTACCCGCCTAAGGGTGCCATCTTGCTCAGTCAGATGACATAGCTAGAGCCGACCAAAGAAGATAGCCAAAATTGTACAGCAACTCCAAGGGGAGGAGAGAGGGTTGTGAGGACTGATTCCTGCTGGCCCTAGAGAACACCTGCTACAGGTGAGTAACTACACTTTCTCCAGGAAACAAGCAGAAAGTCAGTCCTCACATATGGGACTCCCTAGCTACAGGCTATCAGAAAGCTTTTAGAAGAAATATATGACCGAACTGTGAGCAGCCGCAAGCGAATCCAAGGATAGACTCTGAGGACCCCAGTGTCCAGGGAGAACTATGACTCCGGTAGCCTGAACAAGGAGGGGAGGAGCTACCTAACTCCTGAATAGGTTACAGAGTATAGCCTGGCAGAAGACACTGTGCCATGGGGACTCCCTCTCCTGGCAGTAGCAAGTTGCAAAGGTATGGACTGAGGACCAGGTGGTGGTCCGGCAGATCTCTGCCATAGTGACAAAGTATAGGATCGCAACTAAAACTACCATAGTCCTGATGTTGTGCGCTGTGACCCAGCCTGAACGTGGGAAAGGCGATGCAGTTTGCCACCCAGGTGGACAGGATCCACTTGGTGACAGCTTCCCCCCAGTTGACTGGGGTTGCATGAAACGAAAAGCTGTGAGACTTTGTGGTGGCCCCGAGTATGCATGGAGATGTGAGCGAGTTGTGTCTTCCTGAAGCCGGGCCCTCGCTGGACCCGGTACATAGCATCAAGGCATCAGCTAACAACCGGCACAGATGTGATGTTTCCCCACAGAGGAGAAGGAGACGCCAGAGGATCGAGGGGACAGGAACTGGTAGGGCCTCTTATTGGAGGATTTTGAGTTCCTCTGTACAAGGGTCCTTCCCTGACATCGAAGTGATGGACAGTGCCTTCACCATGTCTCGGACGAATTCGAGGAATGAGATGTCCTTGGGCAGGGGACTGGTGCCTCGACGCTAGCAGGGACAGATCCAAGAGGAGGTCATGGTATGCCTGTGTCTCCATGGAAGTGATGTCGGACTCCCAGTCCAAGTAGTCCATCGAAGACTCAAGACCTGACAGTTCTAAAGGTTGAAAAGGACATGAAACTGCGCTGGATGGAAAAAAAACGTAACAGGCTTTGAGTCCCGAAGCCAGGGCGACGGGCTGAGGTGGGAAAAGGACCAGTGCTAACCGGATGATGCACAGAAGCGCACGAGGAAAAACTTTTTTCCTGGGGAAGAGAGACAAACGTCTGTAGGACTCCGCGGAAAAAAGGAGACCGAGCAAAATGGCACCCTTGGGCAGGAAAGGGACCATGAATGTGTGATGACATCTCCCAAAGGCTTTCTTTGAAAGCTGGGGAGATGCTTCTGCAAGGGCTCCATCAGCATCAACATCAGCCATATGTGAGAACTGATCAGGGCTCCTTGAAGAGAGTGCCCATAATTTTTCTACTTCTTACCAATTCTGCAGATAAGATGCTCCAATTCATGTTTCATAGATTAAAAGTCTCCTTCCATTTCGCCCTTCAGATGACTATGGCTAGGTCTCCATTCAATTCCTCCATCTTGAGTCATTGACATATAGGCCATTTCAAGGTAAATGGAAATACCATTGCTTCCCCTCCCCCCCTAAATGGCCCATAATGCCTCTTTATTCCGTATTGCCCTGCCTTTTAGTCACTTTGATATTTATCAATATTCCTCACAAAGAACTAAACATTTTATTATCTAACTTGAAGAAAATAATTTTTTATTCAAGACATACCCACAGATAAGATTTATATGTAAATTAGAAAATATATGAGAAACAATCAGGAATATTATGCAATCCTTGCACTAATTCTAATATAGTGAGTCACCTGTATATTAAGATGGCTGTTCTAGAGGCATTTACAAGTGCAGAACAGCTAAATGTGTAAACAGCAACTTCAGAAAGCTGATATTTACAAATCGAGACCTACACCATGTCCAAATTTCAAGGTGGCGTGGATAGGGTTAGACATGTTTTCCTCGATTTACAAAGGAAAATATACATGTAGGCTAAAAATCTCATCTCCTTTCACCCTGCCCCAAGGAGTATGTAAGTGCCAACTTGAAGGCAAGGAGCACAGGCCAACCGAATCCTCTCCCCATTCCCTTTCAGACAAAAGGCAGACCCCAGTTTTACAATATCCGGGCCTTATCGAGAGTTGCCATGGTGTCTAGTGGGGGACAGCAGCAATTCCCAGTCACTCCTGTTTGGGATCCCTGCTCAAAATGGCATCTAGCAGTAGTTCCCTCCTGCTCTTTAAGGTTTCCAATTCAATCAGAACCCATCGTGAATCTATTTACAGCGACCTGGGGTTTCTCTCTTTCCATTTAGCTTTGCCATCAAGCTCACCGCTCCCAGTACCCCAGAAGCCTGAAACTACATAGTAAATATCACTGCTTCCTGAGATGGTTGAAACACCTTCTTTTCTGGGAGTTGTAAGCACTAATATTTGCCACAGCAAACAGGTCCTGCCAGGGAGGTGAACAAGAGCTAGGCTTGGTAAATGAATCTGGGTCTTTCATGCAGTACTGCTACAGCTGGGCCCTGGGCTATGCATGCTGGGTTATTTTTTGCACTCATACATAAATCTCTTCTCAATTATTGTGCTGTGGACAAGGCAATTTTATTTTCAAATGTTGCCTACTTAACAAGAGGCAAGCAGAACGATATTGGCAGGCAACAATTGAAAAACGTTTGGGTGTTGATTACAAGATAAGTGCAGCAATGATTGTTTTCTGTTGCAAGTTTGCTATAACTTGGGCATAAAGAGAAAAGGTTTTGTGAATTCACTTTGTGGGGAATTGCCAGCAAATCACTAGAATGGGATTGATGTCTAAACATTAGGAATGCATATTGCCCCTATAAACAGCAGTGGCAGAATCACTCCATGCTAACGGTCCCTCATAAAATTAACATAAATGAAGTAACCGCTGATATATTGCCTTGTTCTTTGTCCACAGCACAGTAGTTCAGAAGTTGTTTATGCATGACATTGTTATCCTGGGAGTGGGAGTATTTTTATTGAAGATTTCTTTACAGTCAGTCATCCATATCATTATTGCATATTTTTCTGGCTCTTGCTTTATTTTGTGTTTTATTTTTATTTAGCTCCCACCTTTCCAGTAGTAGATCAAAGCGAGTTACAATCAGGCACTGTAGATATTTCCCTGTACCTAGGGGGCTTACAGTTGAAGGCTGTACCTGAGGCAATGGCGGGTTAAGTGACTTGCCCAAGGCCACGAGTTGATTTCGTGGGATTTGAACTCTGGTTGCTGCCCTAACCACTAGGCTCTCCCTCCTATTAAAATTATTCCACATTTCCAAAAAGCAATATTTTTTGAAAGCAGGATTACACTATCAAGAGCACATGTCACACCCAAATTAATCTCTAATGTAAATGTATGCGAGTGTGTGTGTATCCCAGAATAATTCCTGAATCATTTCAGAAATCAACTTATGACAAGTAGAACCATTCCTAATTAGTAAGGGATTGGTTGATTTTGTCATGGACTATCCAGAAGAGGAATTTGATATATATTTGCCATTGTTAAAACTGTAACAGACACTGCTCAATATAATTACTAAACAATGTGTTACTGCTAAATTTAAAACAAAAAACAAAGTATTCACGCAACATTTGACTGGTAACCATGAGGCTTTGCAGCTAAGAAAAAGACAGGCAAGTCGAAGGCCAAGACACTGCAAGTGAATTATTTTAACAAAATTTGAGATCTTCATTTTGTACAGCAGACTTTATTGAAAACAATTTTTCAAAATTTTCTAACGGAACAAAATTTCATCTTACAAAGCAAGCCTCTCCAAAACGTTTTAAATATAGTGAGAAAAGAAATGACTGTGATAGACTTGGTTAAAGCACTTCACATTATTAGAAGGTATAAAAATACATACAAATTCTGTAGGCTTATACAATCCCCTTTCAAGACAAGCACTGAGAAAATCACTTATAGTATGAAGATAAGGCATTGCATCCAACCATATTTTGCATATGCTATACAAAACATGAACTGGGAACACGGCTACTAATCCCAACAGAGCAGGAACCAAGGCTGGTAATTACACTACTCCCTTTCTATAACACTGATTTTACCAGGCTAAAAACTCTTACTGCATTGGGAGCAAGATCAGCCAGGAAAAATCTTCAGTAAACTACTGCAGTAAAGGACAGCGCAGCTTTCTGCATTGAAACTACAGTATAGTCTGAAGTCAGATAACTGGACCAGCTTTGTACTCATCATACGATATCCTCTCTTTTCTAACAACTAACTTTAGCCTCTGCCTTTGCTTGCTCTTCTGATTTTTTAAGTGCCGAGTTAGAGAAAAACAGGCTAGTAAAATTGAATAAGGCTCACTGAAGCAGAAATTTGTTTGGCTCAATACTGTACGCCCAATTTACTTTAGAAGGCAAGACTTCCATTTGTTCTTACCTCACAAAATGCAAAGATTTACAACAATCAGTGTCACACTGGAATGTAAAGATCTGACTAAGCTTAGGATTCTCAGTACCTCTAATGGGCTCTCTGTCTAGCAGGACATCCAAAAACATTTGACCATTTCTAACTATGAATAAATGCAACCCTTTGGGAACTTTTTGTGTGTTCAGACATTATCAAGATCAAAGGTTGTGCTTATTAATTTGGTTTATGTATCCTCATTACTCCTTTGTAATCGGGGGGGGGGGGGGTTCATTCCTTTAGGAATGCTGGTGAGACTTTTCTCCCCACCCCTAGTTAAATTGCTTTTTTTTTTTGCAGGAACATATTACTGTTTTACTTCATGAAACAAAGGTTTAAAACTATAGAAGTTCCGAATGCCCTACAGAGATGTATTTAGACCTCTACTGACAGTGTCAGGGAGTAGTGGGGGGAGGGGGGGGGGGTCATGCAAACGTTCTGGATAGACTTTTATGCTACATTCCCTATCGTTAACAAAAAGCATTTTACAAGTAATTTTTAAAAACCCACTATGCTATTTTAAGCAGGTCTATGACAACCATGCAGTCAGTCTTCTAGAGAAGGAGTTCTCAAACTAGCCCCTCAGGACATGCCTAGCCAGATAGGTTTTCAAGATAACCACAATGAATATGCATGAGAGAGAGCTGCATTCAATAGAGGCAGTGTATGCAAATCTCTCTCATGAATATTCAATGTGGTTATTCTGAAAACCTGACTGGCTAGGTGTGTCTGAGGACTGGGGTTAGAACAGGGGTTTCTCAAGGGAGGTTAGTGGGAGATTTCATCTGTTAAAGAATTTTCAGCATCTGGCATCAAATAGGATACTTGGAAGGAATAAAAAAAGGATAAGGGCGATACAGTGTGTGTTTCTAGTGCTAAAACTGGGGCAAGAAAAGGGGCTTGATTAAAGGAAAGAGGGCTGTATGATGGAAATGCAAAATCGGTTCTGCAAAGATGAGGAGATGGCAGCACAGACTATTGGAAAGAAGTGGAGAAACAGCTGTACTATTTCTACTTATAGGTTTAAAAAAAAGATCAAATAAAGCTAAGCATATATATAGGCATTAGAAATATTTTTTTCCTCTTAACCAGTTAGTGCTCTGTGAATAACTGATTTTCATCTGCATTGGATTCAAAATCTAAGGGGAATTGGAGACTGACTCATTTGAACATATTTTCACCAGTGGAATAATTAAAACTGGTCTGTAATTCAATCACTTCCTCCAGACACTTCTGCATCTGCAGTGATCTGCTGCATTTTGACATGGGTTTTGTACTACACAACAAGATGACAAATGTTCTACCTTCACTGTAGACAGAGCTCTCAATTTAAATTTGAGACCTTTCCTTACTAAATACTAAGTCATTTTCTTTGCAAGTACTCATTAAGCACAGTGTTGACACGTCCTTGCCCTTGACAAAAGTCACTGGGGCAAACAAAGACCTTTTGCAGGGCAGTCCGATTACCAAATCGTGTGTGCTGTTTCCTTAACGGAGGCTCCACTTTTACACGCTCAGGTACTGCTCAGGGCAGAGAGCTGTGGGTTTCTTTTTTTAATCACGCCATTTAATTTATCTTCCTGGCTGCTAAAAGATTTTTTAAAAAATCCATTTTACCATATCTTAGTTTCTCTCGGTAGCAGTAAAAGTGTATAAAATAAAACTACCTGCCATTAATAAATTTGGCAGGCACAGAGCAGCAGGCAGAAGCACAAAGGCCCCATGGCTTTTATCACAGAAAGTCTTCTTAAGTTATGCAGGCATGTATAAAAGCAGAGTCTCTTTGCAGACCCCGAGTGCTACAGCAAAAATTTAAAATTTTGATTTATATAGTCCGTGTATGTGCATTCAGACACTTATTCAGTTTTGATTCTGATGGCAGCACACTGCTTCTCTGTCTAGTGAGCAATCCTTGAGGATAAATATAAAAGCACCAAAAGAGCAGTGCAAGGATTTAACTTTAGTGCTTTCCATTTATGTCAAAGGATTAAACAAAATTAACTTGCCAGAGGATCCTGTATGTTAAGAAAGCTATACAAAACATTTACAATGAAAAATGAAATTCCTCAAACCCTTGTGCCTCTTCCATGGGATAATTTCAGTTTTCCATCCCTGTCCTGTGACCCCACAGCCATTTGTGTTTTTCAAATATCGATAATTAATAAGTAAGAGATAACTTGATTGATTATTGGGGGATCACCAGGATAGGGTTGGAATCATTCATAGCAGGGATAGCAAGAGCTTTGTTTTTTGAGGATTTCTAAAATAAATAGGGGATTATATCACAGATATTTGAGGCCGACAACCCACAAACCAGTCAGGCTTTAGGCACATTTCTAAACCTAATTGTTTATGAAATTCATTTAAGATTTATCGAAGTTCTGGATAATTAGCACAAGATTTCAGCATTTTACTGGCTTTTTGCTCAACACAGGCTACATTCTGCCTTATTTTATCCCTAATTGGAGCTATAGTGAATTAGAGTATATGGGAAATATCCATATGCTTTCATTTCAAAGTCCCATGATTTTTTTTTCAGCTACACAAAATCCACTAGAGGGCAGCAGAGCCCATTGTCTCATTGATGAGCAGATACTTAATTGCATTAATTTTCAGAAAGCTTCCCAGTCAAAACAGACTGAGACGTGAATTTATTCTGCAGCACTATAGTTATTTTAGCTGCATATATTTCATTTGTCTGTGCCTTTCAGAAATCACTTTGATCTGAATAGAGATATAATAAGTCCAACATCACACACACGAGGATACAATTCGAGTCACATCTTCTGCTCTTTAAGGAGCAGCACTGAAGAGTCACTTCATGGGCAGATTCAGAGCTCCCGATGCAGATTTCCTCAGGAAGTCCTGGTGCACACCTCTGACCCAGGAGCGTCGGCAAAATGACTAGACCAAATATGTCGAGAGAATGACGGAATAGAGGAAAATTCCTGGTAACTATGAATGAAGCCCAGTCTCAATTTCAAACGGAGCTGGAAACCCCCCCGCCAAAAAAAGTAGGAGGAGAATCAAAAAAGATGTAATGATATATGCAAAACACTTACCACAGGATGTAAACTGACAATCAAGCCTTAACAGCTGAAAATTGTCACCACACTGTTGTCTGGCTGAGATCATGATCTTATTTCTTGCAAGGATTTCCAACGACATCATGAACATGATATTTAGTTGGCCAGGGAACGATGGCAGCTAGGGTCTGGTGTTTGCTATTTTCAAGTCATAAGACTTTAAACCTGGATAAGAGGTGATGTGATAGCAAGTAGCTGAATTACATTTTGACTTAATAAATCCTGTGTGCTGTCCTTCAACATCAAAGTGTCCGTAATACAAAGTGCATTATTTGAGAAGGTCCTTGTGCTTTCCCTTAGGGGTAAGGTTATTGGAGGTCAGTAGTACTGTCTGCGCAGTTGCATAATGTAGGGAGGAATTAGAGTATCACGGTATGTAGAGGCAGGCAGCAATTTAGTTCTTCGTGTATCAGGTCAGCATAAGCAAACTGGCACACTCAATGACAGAAATGCCAAGAATGCACGTTCAAAAACTAGAAAAGCAACCTAGCAGTTTGGTATGGATTGTGTGATCCTCCTGGACAACTTTTAGGACAAACAAGCGGAAAAACATTTCTTCACTGCATCTCTGTAGGAAGACAAAAAAAAAAATAGAGATTTAGTTAAACTCTGGACAAAACACTTACCATGGGTATTCAAGCAATTTCTTCAGGTGGACTCTTTCACTGGCACTTGCAGTTGCAGTTGACTCAAGGTCAGTACTATGAAACCCAAGAAGGCACTACCGTGTGCCCATAACAGCAATCACCATTTTGATTATTGGCTACTCTTAGGAACAAAGTTGGTCCCTGCATGGGTTTTAACCACTGAACAGGAGTGATGCCTATCTCGAGATGTGTATGTATTAGGTTCTGGAAGGAGTTGTGGATGGTGTCCTCCCCCCCACCCCAACAAGGATAGCAGGCACAAGGTTGTACTAGGAGAAAGGAGTGTAATGGGGAGAGGAGATTCCATGGTGGCTTGGCTTTACATTCCTTTCCCTATCACAAATGAACAGGGTCCGACTAGGCTGAAAACTCAGGTGTGAAGGAAAAGCAAACCAATCCACTTTAATAATGGTTTATGGACTTTCCTTCCAGAAACTTGTCCAAACCTCTTAAATCCAGCTACACTAAGTTTTTACCATATCCTCCAGCAACAAATTCCAGAGTTTGATTACGTGCAAAGTGGAAAAAAAAAATTTCTTTTCTTTGATCAGTCTTAAATGTGTTACGTTATAGCTTCACTGCATGTCACCCAGTCTTTTTATATTTTTTTAAATAAAGATTTACAAATATATTCCAAGCATAAACACTTGTACAGAAAAAAGAGAGAGGCAATCTAGAAAAAGAAGAAAACAAAATTCATTTCTAGGAAACACAGTGATTATTGCCCATCTCACTATAACTCTTCGGGGATCACCAAGACTGTATCAAAAGAAAATTACATTATTTCAAACATGTGAAGAAATAGACAGTCAGCCTAATCAGTAGCCTTTAACAAATGCTGCACTAAAAATTATTATGCTATAGCAACCTGGGAAGTGGAACTAAGACGGGAGTTAATGAAGGCAGCCAGCTGACGGGGAACATAACACACATAATTAACAGACTAACTTAAGACATTTACAAGGAAATTTAAGAAAAAATAATCCCCCTAGCTGAATCACCCCTGGTTTGAGCAATAAAAATTCCCTAGGCTTCTGCTGCATCTCACGGGCCAAATCCAAACTAGTAACCCCTTAAAGAGCAGGGAACGTTTCTTAAAGAAAACCTTAAGAAGCCATTCCCAATCAGATGACAAAGCGAGTGTTATCAACAAAGTAGATGATACAATGGTTTTGATATCACTCGATTCCAAAATGTTAGAAATATTAGCAAAATCCATATGTTGAGTTTCAGCAAGTAAGGATTGCTGTAAACCAGCCCCTTCCTTCTTACAAGTAGCTAGATAAAGCGTAGTTACCTGTAACAGGTGTTCTCCAGGGACAGCAGGAATCAGTCCTCACTTACGGGTGATGTTGGCACCGATGGAGCCTTTGGGATTGCTGCCATGCTTGCGTGGTCCTCTTCCAGCCCAAGGGTGCCATCTTGCTCAGTCAGGTCCCTTAGCACAAGCCCTACCAAGCAGATGGCAAAGGAAGGATAAAAATCCAGCAATTCATCAGGGGAGGTGGGAGGGTAGTGAGGATTGATTCCTGCTGTCCCTGGAGAAAACCTGTTACAGGTGAGTAATAACGCTTTCTCCAGGAACAAGCAGTCAGTCCTCACTTATGGGACTCCCCAGCTACAGGCTACCAAACCTGTAACCAAAAAACGCCTCCGCGAGGTCGTGAGCAGAAGCCAATGCCCGCAGGAGCCCGATTCCTTGGGTCCTCGGGGCAAAGCCCTCGGTAGCCATGAAGAAGGGTCAGAGGGCAGGAGTTGCTTATACCCCCCTAACAGATTACGGAGTACGGCCTGGCCCAAGGCGCTGTCCTGACGGGACTCCCCCCTCCAAGCAGTAGTGAGCAGCGAAGGTGTTCACTGAAGACCAAGTCACCGCCCGGCAGATGTCCAGCAGGGGCACGGAGCGCAGCGAGGCCACCGAAGCCGCTTTGGCCCGGACCCCGTGCACGGTGACTCGACGATCTAACGGGGCACCCACCTTCGTGTGAGCAAAGGTGATGCAGTCCGCCAGCCAAATGGATTGGGTGCGTTTAGTGACTGCCTGCCCCAGTCGATTGTGATTGTAGGTCACAAAGAGTCGGCCAGACTTGCGATGAGCCTGGGTGCGCTGCAAATAGAAGGCAAGAGCCCTTTTGCAGTCGAGTGTATGGAGAGCCGCCAACGCCAGGTCGGCATGAGGTCTCGAAAAGAAAGTCAGTAAGACTATCTCCTGATTGAGATGGAAGTCCGAAACAATCTTCAGCAGGAACTTGGGGTGGGTACGGAGGACCAACCTATTCCTATAGAATCTAGTGTAAGGGGCGTAAGCCATGAAAGCCTGGAGCTCACTGACTCGGCGAGGTCAGAGCTACCAAGACCACCACCCAAGATAGGTGCCGAAGCGAGCACGTCACCATTGGCTCAAAAGGGTGAACGCGTTAGCTGCATGAGCACTACGCTCAAGTCCCATTCCGCCAGGGAAAGCCGGATGGGCGGCTCGGACAGCATGAGACACCGCATAAAGCAGGAGACCAAGGGCTTCCCTGAGAGGGGTTTTCCCTCGACGGGGAGGTAATTTGCCGAGATGGTGCTCAAATGTACCCTGACAGAGTTCAACTTCAAGCCTTCCTTCGAGAGATGGAGGAGGTACTGAAGGACCCACCAAGTGGGGCAAGAGAATGGGTCGATCTGGAGCCCGGAGCACCAGACACTTGAAGGCGTAAGCTCGCCTAGTCAAGGTCCTCAGGTCTTCCTCAACGCGAGAAGGACCTCCTCCAGGAGACCCAGCGGAGACCCATTCAGCCGCCAGGCTGTGAGGGATAACTAGGACAGGTTCAGGTGCAGTACCCATCCCTCCTCTTGCATTAGCAGGCCCAGGGTATAGTCCAGGGGGACTGGAGGCTCCGTCAACAGCCAGAGCAGGAGCGGGAACCAGTGCTGTCGAGGCCACGAGGGAGCTACGAGGATCACCGATGCCCGGTCCCGCTGAGCCTTGAGGAGGTCTCTCGCAATGAAAGGAGTGGGAGGGAATGCATAGAGCAAGCCGGAGGACCAGCTCAGAAGGAACGCATCTGAGCCCTCCCTGCTCGGGTGCGGCATTGGGCCGTAGAAGCGGGGGAGCTGTGCGTTCAGTGGGCTGGAGAATAGGTCCATGGTCGGAGTCCCCCACCGATGAAACAGCCAGCCGGCCACCCCGGATCCAATCACCATTCGTGAGGGCAGAGGATTCTGCCGAGTCTGTCCGCTAGGATATTCTCTTGGCTCGGGAGGTAGACCGCCCTGAGGGTCATCCTCTGATGGAAGGTGAAGGAGCAGAGAAGGACCGCTTCCCGGCAGAGGGGGCGTGATCCGGTACACCCTTCCTTGCTGATGTAGAACAATCGCCACGCGGTCGTCTGTCTGCATGAGCACCGACCTCCCCGTGAGGTGATCCTCAAAGGCCCTCAGGGCCCACCGAACCACCCAGAGCTCAAGCAAGTTTATCTGCTGTTGAGACTCCTCAGGCGACCACTGCCCCTGGGTGCATAACACACCACAATGGGCTCCCCGCCCCAGCAGGGAGGCATCCGTTGTCAGCACCATCTCGTGCTGTGGGGTCTGGAAGGGTAACCCTGGAGGAGGTTTCAGGGGATTTGCCACCAGCCCAGGGACAGGTGAAGGCTATGGGAGACCCTTATGGGGTCCCTGAGGTGGCCGGTTGGGTTCCACTGGGCGCTGATGCACCACTGAGCTGTCCGCATGTGAAGGCGGGCGTGGGTAACCACATGGACAGTAGAGGCCATGTAGCCCAAGAGACACAGCATAGTTTGGGCCATGACCTGAGGGGTGCTCTGGACCTGAGCTACCAGGGCTCGGAGGCGGTCGGCGTGATCTGCTGGTAGAAAAGTGGTCGCCCGCTGAGTATTGAGGCATGCGCCTATGAATTCTAAGGCCTGCACTGGTTCAAGGTGGAACTTGGGATAGTTGACCAAGAACCCCAGGCGCTCGAGCAGGAGAATCGTACGTGATGTCGCTAGGTGGGTTTCCCACGAGGCGGACGCAAGGCCGAAAGGGAGCACCCTGTATTGGAAGTGCTCTCCCTGTACCCTGAAGCGCAGGTACTGCCTGTGCTGGGGGTGAATTAAAATGTGGGTATAAGCGTCCTTTAGGTCCAAGGAGCACAGCCAGTTGCCCTGTCGGAGGAAGGGCAGCAGAACGCCAAGGGATGGGATAACATCTTGAACTTCTCCCACACTAAGAACTTGTTCAGCTTTCGGAGGTCGAGGATGGGCTGCAGACCCCCCGTTTTCTTCGGGACGAGGAAGTACTGGGAATAGAAGCCCCGACCCTTGGAGGTGCAACGGCACCCTCTCGACTGCCTGCTGGGCGAGGAGGTTGACTAATTCCCGCTGCAGGAACATCTGATGTGTGGGGAGTCTAGGATGCTCTGCCGGGGAGAAGGGGGGTGGGGAGGCCTATCAAGGTGGAAGCGATAGCCGTCTTGGATAACCTGGAGGACCCAAGTGTCCGAGGTGATGGAAGCCCACGGAGGGGCGAAAGAGGACAGGCGTCCCCCACCTGCTGCTGCGTCGCCGAAGGGTGAGAGGCTATGCGGCTGGCGTCAAAACCCCTGCGTGGGTTGTGGTGGAGCCGGGGTTTGGCTTTGGGCCCTTTCGGCTTGTGGTGACCCTGGCCAGACTTCCCTTGTGCTGGGAGTGGGCAAGAACGGTGGATAGCCCCAGTAGGGCAAGCCCTTCCTCGGAAAGAAAGGCTTCTTGGCCCGTTGCTTCTTTCGAGGGAGGGTGGAGGTTTTGCGCGAGAGATGAGTCCAGGTGACGAACTCAGTCTCTATCTCTGCGGCCTTGTCCTCCATCGGCTTTCCGAAAAGCCGCTCACTGAAGCAGGGTACGTCCAGGAGCTTCTTCTGTACCCACTGCTCAAAATCTAAGGATTGGAGCCACGTCTGGCGCCGGGCCCCGATGCCAGCAGCCGCCATTCAAGCCGAGGACTCGAAACCATCATTGGCAACGCAGGAAAGGTACTTGGAGCAGTCCGCGATAGACTTTAGCAGGGTACTGAACCTATTGAGGGGTTTGCCCTCGAAGCCCGTGGTGAAACGTCCGAGCTCCTTGGCCAAGTCACGCAAGAACATGCCTATGTATAACTGGTATGCCTGAATACGGCAGGATAGCATGAAACCCTGGTAGGCCTTGCGGCCCAGGGTGTCGAGGGCCCTCGACTTCCTGCCCGGGGGAACTGAAGAGTGAGACTTCGGGCTCTTCTGCTTTCTCATGGCCGACTCCACCACCATGGACGTTTGGGGGAGTTGGGTTTTCCTGAACCCAGGGCCACGCTGGATCCTGTACATGGTGTCAAGGCACTTACTCATGATGGGGACAGAGGCAGGCACCTCCCACATGTGGAGCAGCAGCCTGGAAAGGGTGGGAGGAACCAGGACAGTAAGAGACTCCCGAGGTGGGGACTCGTACTGAAGGATGTCGAGGTCTTCAGCTCGAGGGACCTCCTCAGTCTGGCTGGCCAGATTGAGAGCTCGTGCCATATCCTGAACAAACACCAGGAAAGAGGTGTCCTCAGGTGGCAAGCGCCGCTGGAATGCAGGCAGGGAGGGGTCCGATGGAAGGTCCCGATGGGCACAGGTTTCTGGGGAGGTGTATCCCCATCGGACTCCCAGTCCGAGAGGCTGGAAGAGGAATCCAAACCGGCCTAGTCACCCCGACCGGTGGCTATGGCTCACTTGGAGCCGGAGGTCCTGGAGGATCTCGCCCCCGAGGAACGGGAAGGCGAGCAAGACAGACGCCAAAGACCCTCACAAGGCCCGTGGCTCTCGGGGGTTTCCTGGATGGATTTTGGCGTCCCACGTGAGGGAGCCGCAGTCTCTGGGCGCAAGTCAGCAAAGCTGGCTGTGAGTGCCTGCTGGGAAGCGATGAATGCAGAAACGCTGTGTTCTAGTGCCAGCATATGGGACTCCCACGTGGGCGTGGGGGCCCTGCGACACTGACCCCGGGGTCGGGCGTCGAGGAGGAGAGGGGTTCCTCACCAGGATGGCCCTTGGGAGACTGGGTGCCATCACCAGAAGCCTCTGTATCTGTGTGAGGTACCTTGCAGGGCTGCGCCTTGTCCGACTCTCCAGAACGCCGAAGGGGGCAAAGCAACTGAGCGTGGGAGTGCTTGCGCTTGTTGTGGGCCCCCAACAGACTTTGAGGCTTCCTTCTTGTGCTGCTCAACTTCAGGGGACCTCTTGTCGAAGTGCCGCTGAGAGCATGGGGCTGAAGTGGGGGATCCCACCAGTGGAGAGACAACCGAGGGCGCTGCTGGGATTCCGAGGCGGCCTTTCTGAAAATGTCTTTGGACTTCTTCTTACGACTGAGCAGGGCTTTGGAGGACATTTTCTTACAGAGCGAACAGAGCTCTGGATCATGGTCAGCCCCAAGACACCGCAGGCAACAATCATGGGTGTCCGTAAGCAACATGTTCCTAGAGCATCTATTGCATTTTTTGAATATGGTGGCCATAGGGGCCACACGAGGTCGAAGACCCACATGGTCAGCAGTTGGAGGAAAACAAGGCTCAAAGTCAATTGAAGGCTAAAAAAGGCAAAGAAAAACGTCCCCTAATGGCTCTAAAAAGATAGAGCAGGGGAAGGATAGGTAGAGGACCAGTGCGACCGGAAAGAAGTTGGCTTGTAGGCCGAAAACGAAATACCTTTTACTAGGGACGAGGACATGCATCCAAAGGGCTCTGCAGAAAAAGGGAGACTGAGCAAGATGGCACCCTTGGGCGGGAAGAGGACCACACATGCGTGGCAGCAATCCCAAAGGCTTTCTTTAAAAGCTGGGGAACTGCTCCGCGCAGGCTCAGTCTGTGCCGACGTTACCCGTAATTGAGGACTGACTTCCTGCTTGTTCCTGGAGAATAAAACTTTAGATAATGGGGGCTGAGATTCTGCTGGTATCCCAAGAATTTCCACAAAGTACTGCTTCAACATGTCCCTAGCCTTAGTCAGGGGCAAATGAGGAAAATTAATCAATCAATCTTAGGTTTGTGGACCAAATTTGGTTTTCAAGCAGTTTCTTTTTAAATTTTACAACCGTCAAGTCTTTCACCAAAGCAATCTGACAATTCTCATATTGTTGAACCTTCACTTTCAGATCTTCTACAACTCCCTTCACAGTAGCCAATTCTTGTGCTGTTGTTTGTGATAAAGCTGTATTACCCTGAACTTGAACAGCCATTTAATTAGATTGTTGTACAAAAACTTCACCTAACTTTACAACTGCATTCCATAGTAGTCTTCAAAGTGAAAACAGGAAGGGCGCTACAACGAAAAACTTAGAAGTGAAGTTGGCCCTGGCTTGCCCATTTGACTCGCTGAGGCAGGGAAACTCACTCCCAAACCAAGCAGTGAAGTCTTCATACTCTCGTTTACCGCTCCCAGGCTCAATTCTCCTCCTGCAGCCACACCACTGGTCTTCAGGCATGATATTAGGGTCAGTTCTGCTCCAGATACACAGCCTCCAACTAAGCCAGAATCACTACCCTGCGCAGGGCTAATCTGCCTAGAGATCTCAGGCTGCAAAGAACTGCCCATCAGCATAGGAGGAGGCGGCAGCCCCGGCTATAGTTCATACCCCAAAGACAATACCAGGCTCTCTGGTCCCAGCGTCGACATAGCCGGGGGGACGTTGGGTTCCTGCTGCTGACTTGCCGGGCGTGCCAAATAAAGATCCATCGGACAAGCAACAATAGAATCAGGTAAATTGGAAGGAGTTCCCACAGGCTCAGGAGGTTTCTTGCCCAGTTTCCCCTTCCTCTTCAGCATTGTAAAGGCCCGTCCAGCAGCATGGTCGACTATGCGGCCATCTAGGTTCCCTCGTCTTTCTGTTTATTGAAGGAGTAAAACAACTTTACGCTGACCCATTCCCCTCCACACATTTTGTAGACCTATCATATCTCCCCTTAGCTGTCTCTTTTCCAACCTGAAGAGCCCTAACTTTCTAAGCCTTTCCTCATGGGGTAAGTCTTCCATCCCCTTTATCATTTTGGTGGCTTGTCTCTGTACATAGTAACATAGTAAATGACGGCAGATAAAGACCAGTGTGGTTCATCTAGTCTGCCCAGCAATATGGCAGGAGTAGGTGCATGTCTTTTAGGGAGTAGGTGCACCCCTACCCATGTCTTTGCTTAGTGGTGCACCCACCAGGAGCAGGTGCACCCCTCCCCATATCTTTGTTTAGGGGTGAACCCACCGCTCCTCCCCCCATTGCTCCATGTAGGACACCCATATTTGTTGAGAAATTAGATGGTTCAGTTTATTTTGATTTAATCTTGTTGCTGTAAAGTGATCCACTGTGTCTGTCCCAGGCCACTTTATTTATTTATTTAACCATTTTTATATACCGTCTTTCTACAAATCAAGACGGTTTACATAAAACATTTCGTGGCAGTATGTTTCAACTGTTTACATAGAACAAGCTAACAGGGATAAATAGGTAAACAATATAATCTAATTAAATGAACAATGAACAACTATTTACAAGGTATATACAGAGATATCACATGGCTGCATAATAGGTAATTGAGTGGATAGGGGTGGGACGTGGATGTAAAAAAGGTAAGTACTAGGGTGGTAGGGAGAAATGTTCGAGGAAAAGATGAGTTTTTAACTGCTTCCGGAATTCAGAATGGTTTTGACAGTTTCGCAGCTCGAGAGGAAGGGTATTCCATAAAGACGGAGCATAGAGGGAGAAAGCCCTGTTACAGGTAGATTGTTTGGAATGTCTTTTAGTTGAAGGGATGGTCAGTTGGTTTTTGGTATTGGAGCGGCGTGTTCTTGTGTTATTAAGGAAGGAAAGGAGTGGGGAGAGGCATGGAGCTGACTCGCTGGAAATGATTTTATGTGTAAGGGTAAGCACTTTGAATTTAACTCTGAATTGAATGGGGAGCCAGTGGAGATCATATAGAACTGGTGTGATGTGTGATCGTCTGGGGTTGTTGGTTATGAGCCTCGCTATCGTGTTCTGGGCTAGTTGGAGCGGTTGTATGGTGTTCTTGGGAAGGCCGTGATAGATGAGGTTACAATAATCAAGAGAAGGGATTGTGAGGGCCTGACAGACAGAACGGAAAGAGTAAGGGCTTAAAAGAGGTTTAAGGTTCCGGAGGGTACGTAGCTTTGCATATATTGTATTGGTGGTTCTCTTTATTTGCTCAGTGAGGGAGAGGTTCTGATCAAGGATAATACCAAGATATTTCACTTGGTTTTTTATAGTGAGTGTGAGATCGCCAATAGTGATGGTTGGAGGTGGGGTGTATGAGGTATTGGAAAACACCTGAAGAACCTCAGTTTTGGATTGATTAATTAGGAGGTTATGCTGGGAGAGCCAAGATTTTAGGCTGGTTAGGCATTCACTTAGTTTAGTAAAGTTTGAATTCCGTCACTGTGTTTGCCCCCATCACCTCCATCGGGAGGGCATTCCAAGCATCCACCACCCTTTCAGTAAAAAAAGTATTTCCTGACATTGCCTTTCAATTTACCACCTTGTAGCTTCATGTCATGCCCTCTAGTTTTACAGCTTCCCCGTCTCTGGAAGAGGTTTGTTTGTTCATTATTTCTCTTTAAGTATTTAAAGGTCTGAATCATATCTCCCCTGTCCCTCCTCTCCTCCAAAGTGTACATATTTAGGTCTTCAAGTCTCTCCTCATAAGGCTTCTGACGCAGGCTCCAAATCATTTTGGTCACCTTCCTCTGAACAGCTTCCATTCTTTTTACATCCTTTGCAAGATACGGTCTCCAAAACTGAACACAGTATTCCAAGTGAGGCCTCACCAGAGACTTATACAGTGGCACTAGTATCCCTTCCTTTCTGCTGGTAATTCCTCTTCGAATGAAGCCCAACATCCTCCTGGTTTTTGCCACTGCCTTGTTGCACTGTTTTGCCACCTTGAGATCTATAGAAATAATCACACAGAGGTCTTTCTCCTGCTCCGTGCACACCAACTTCTCGCCCCCTATTGCGTACATTTCCTTTGGATTTCTGCTACCCAAGTGCATGACACTGCACTTCTTCGAATTAAATCTCAATTGCCAAGCATCAGACCATTCCGTCAGCTTTTGCAGATCCCTCCTCATGTTCAGCACTCCCTCGGGGGAGTCATCTCTGTTGCAAATTTTCGTGTCATCTGCAAAAAGAGGTAGACTTTTCCATTCGGTCCTTCAGCAATATCACTCACAAATACATTGAACAGTGCCGGGCCCATGACCGAACCCTGTGGCACCCCGCTAATCACCTAAATTTCATCTGAGTGAGCTCCATTTACCATCACCTTCTGTCGTCTGTCAGTCAACCAATTTCTGATCCAGTTTACCACATTGGGACCCATCCCCAAACTACTGAGTTTATTGATAAGCCTCCTAGGAGGGACAGTATCAAAGGCTTTGCTGAAATCCAGGTAGATGACATCCATCGTGTGTCCTTGATCCAGTTCTCTGGTCACCCAGTCAAAGAACTTAACCAGATTTGGCTGGCAAGATTGTCCCTCGGTAAAACCATGTTGCCTCGGATCCTGTAATCCTCTGGTTTTGAGAAAGTTCACTATTCACTCTTTCAGGAGCATCTCCATTACCTTTCCTGCCACCAAGGTAAGGCTCACGGGCCTGTAGTTTGACACTTCTTCCCTGTCACCACTTTTGTGTATGGGTACGACGTCAGCCATTCTCCAGTCCTGAGGAACCTCTCCTGTTTCCAAGGATCTGTTGAAAACATCCTTTAACGGCCCTGCAAGAACCTCTCTGAGCTCTTTCAGTATCCTGGGATGTATCCCATCCGGTCCCATGGCCTTGTTCACTTTCAGTTTTGCAAGTTGTTCTAACACCTCATCCTCTCCGAATGGTGTGGTATCTACCTCATTCCCATTTTTATATTTGGAAGTCACAGATGATCCTTCTCCAGGATTTTCTTTAGTAAAAACAGTACCTTTTCTAATTCCAATGTATCCTTCTTTAGAAATGGTGACAAGAACTGCACACAATACTCAAGGTGCAGTCGCACCATGGAGCGATATAGAGGTATAATATCATATCATCCTTGGTTTTAATTCTCCATTCCTTTTCTTATGATTCCTAGATTCTGTTTACCTTCTTGGCTGCCGCTGCACATTGAGCAGAGAGTTCCAACATATCATCCACGATGACATAGTAACATAGAATATGACAGCAGATAAAGACCAGTATGGTCTATTTAGTATGCCCAGTAAGGTGGCTAGAGTAAGTGTACCTGCCGCTCCATGCAGGTCACCCCTCTCTATTTGTTGAGGTATAAGAAATTGTTTAGTTTATTTTGATTTTATCCTCTTGCTATAAAGGGATCCACTGTGTCTGTACCATCCCATTTTGGATTCCGCTACTGTATTTGCCCCCACCACCTCCATTGGGAGGGCATTCCAAAGATTCAGCACACTTTCGGTGAAAGCGTAGTTACTCACCTGTAACAAGTGTTCTCCGGGGACATCAGAAATCAGTCCTTACATATGGGTGATGTTGGCGCTGACAGAGCCTGCGCAGATCCACTCCCCAGCTTTCAAAGAAAGCTTTTGGGAGTTATGCCATGCATGCACAGTCATTTTCCTGCTCAAAGCTGCCATCTTACCTCAGTATATCATCACAGTACAAGACGGCAAAAACTGAAAAAACTCCTCCGAAGGAGGGTTGCGAGGACAAATTCCTGCTGTCCCTGGAGAACACCCGTTACAGGTGAGTAACTACGCTTTCTCCAGGAACAAGCAGGAAGTCAGTCCTCACATATGGGAATCCCAAGCTACAGGCTACCGAAAAAAACCTGTAAAACCATGGGCGATCCAAAAAGCGGACTGTAAAGAGCAGCAGGAGGTCCTGGTTGGCTGAAGTCTGACACGGCAGCAGTAGCATCGAAGATGCAATCTCCATTCCAGTAGCCTGGACACAGCGGGTTGGGGGGGGGGGGGAGGAGTTGCAATATTCCCCGAAGAGGTGATGGAGTACAGCCTGGCCAAAGGCACTATCACTCCGGGAAGTCTCCTCTAGACAGTAGTATGCCACTAAAGTGTGCACAGGGGACGAGGTGGCTGCCTGGCAGATGTCCAGCAAGGGCACCGACCGCAGGCTAGCCACAGAGGCTGCTATGGCCTGCACATTGTGAACTGTCACATGGCATTCCAAGGAGAGCCTCACCTGCTGGTAGGCAAACATGATGCAGTCGGCCACCCACCGAGAGAGGGTACCACTTGGAGTCTGTGACTGGAATTGAAAGACACAAAGAGCTGTATTGACTGGCGAGGAGGCCAAGTTCTTTGGATGTAGAAGGACAGGGCACGCTTGCAATCCAGCATGTGCAGGGAGGCCTCTGCCATGGAGGCATAAAGCCTGGGGAAAAAGGTGGGTAGCACCACCTCCTAATTCAGATGGAAAGCTGAGACCATTTTGGTAAGAACTTCAGGTGCGTTCTAAGAACCACCCTGTTCCTATGGAAAGTGGTGTAGGGCTCATGCGCCACGAGCACCTGCAGCTTGTTCACTCTCCTGGCAGAGGTGAGTGCCACCAGGAAGACGACCTTCCAGGAGAGATACTTGAGAGGATAGGTCGTCAGGGGATTGAAAGCAGCCCGATTAAGCTTTCCAGGACCACACTGAGGTCCCATGCCACTGGCGGTGTGCAGATCGGGGGTCATGAGAGGAGAAGTCCTCTAATAAACCGGCCTACCAAGGGGTGGGTGGACATGACCCGACCCTCCACTTCGTGGTGATGAGCGAGATGGCACAGAGGTGCACTCTGACTGAATTGGACTTCAGGCCTGTGCCTGACAGGTGCAGGAGGTACCGCAATACCTCCGATATGGTGCAAGAGAAAGGGTTAAGGCCCTGATCTGCACACCAGATGGAGAACCTGCACCGTTTAAAGGTGTAAGCACGGCGCATAGAGTCCGTACACGAGGCCAGAAGGACATCCTCCACCAGCTGAGGCAGGTGGTAGTGTGTGACAGCTATCCTCTCAGCAGCCAAGCTGTCAAAGACAGGGATTAGAGGTCAGGGTGTCACAGAATGACATGCTCCTGTGAGAGCTGGTCCTGGCACACCCCAATGACCATGGGCTCCCCTGCAACAGCTGTACTAGCAGGGGGAACCAGGGCTGCCTCGGCCAACGGGGCACAATAAAGAGGACAGAGGCCACTTCCGCCTGAATTTTCAGGAGGGCACTAGTGGCATCAGTGGGAAAGCATAAAGGAAGCTCTTGGACCACGGAAGGAGGAAAGTGTCCACTGCTTCCCAACTCTGGGCCAGTTTCCTGGAGCAGAACCTTGGGAGTTGCACGTTCTCTGGGCTGGCAGATCAATCTCCAGGGTGCCCCACCACCGGAAGATACCCTCCAGAACAGTTGGGTTCAGCCTCCATTTATGAGGTTGGAGGATGCGCACAGGTCCAGCAGGTACACTGCCTTGAGGAAAATGTTCCTCCTGTTGCAAAGTTCCAGAGGCGCACCACCTCCCAACAGAGGTGGTATGAACCCGTGGGGCCCCCGCGCCCCTGCCCCTCCCCCCAGCCCGCCCTGCCACATCATCAGGGAGGCTGCTAAGGCAGGTGTAATCTGGATATGGTTCTGCAGGTGGCCTTTCGCCTGCATCCACTGAGTGCTGAGCATCCATTGGGCCTGCCAGATGCAGAGACGGGCAAAAGGGATCACGTGGATGGTGGACGCTGGATGTCATGTGCCCCAGGAGGCGGAGCATCAGTTGGGCAGTCACTAGAGCGCTGCACTGGACCTCTTGTGCTAGAGCAGCGAAGCGTTGAGTCCATCCAAGGGGTAGGAAGGCCTTTGCCAGAGTGGAGTCTAGCACGGCCCTGATGAACTCCATGCATTGCGTCGGGACGAGGTGAGACTTTGGAAAGTTCTCCATGAACATCTAGGTGCTGCAGCAGCACTAGTGTGCGCTGAGTCATATTGCACACTCCGTCCGGAGAGCCGGCCTGCACGAGCCAGTCGTCCAAGTAGGGGAACACAAAGACTCAGAGGATCCGGAGACGAGTGGCTACGACCAGCAGACATTTTGTGAATACCCACGGGGCGGAGGTGAGGCCAAAGGGAAGCACCTTGTACTGGTAGTGATGGCCTCCTACTACAAATTGGAGGTACTGATGGTGCCTTGGGTATATCAGGATGTGGGTGTAAGCATCTTTGAGATCAGAGAAGCATAGCCAATCTCCCTGGAGGAGGTAAGGCAGCAAGGTTCCAAAGGATACCATTTTGAACTTTTCCTTGACCAGTAAGCTGTTGAGGTCCCGAAGATCGAGAATGGGCCTGAAGCCCCCTGACTTCTTGGGGACCAGGAAGCAGTGGGAGTAGAACCCCAGTTCCTGCGGATAAGGAGGGAGGGGTTTGACTGTCTGATCAAGTAGTGACCAGAGTTCCTCCTGGAGCAGTTCCCTGTGCAAGGGATCCATGGGTAATTCCCCTGTGAATGAGGGGGGAGGCAGCTGAGTAAAGTGAAGGAGGTAGCCTTCCTTGACTACTTGCAGCACCCAGGCGTCTGTGGTGATAGAGGGTTACCTGTATGCGAAGTGGACGAGCCATCCTCCCATGAACCTTGAGACCTCCTGATGTAGGGAGGCTATGCCATGCCAAGGAGTCAAAGATTCGCCCCCAGGCTGTGGCTGAGCTGCTGTTTGGGACTTGGGAGCTTTAGGTTTACGGGGGCCTTGCCCCTGGCCTGCTGCCCCTAAGGGGAGTGGGGTAGGCCTGGAACTTAGGGTAGTTGGCTCCAAGAATCTGATTCCATTCTTTTAAACAATTATGTCCCAATACTTATGCTATCAACGCCTGCAACAGAATATCCAGCAGAGGCGGCGGAGTTGCTATTATCTCAAGAGCTAACTTGAACCTCTCCACAGTTGATTCCCTATCCACCCCAGGCATGGACTCCATCAGAGTCTCTAGCCCTACTATCTCTCTGCATCTCATTTATAGGGCGCCACAAACTGACTTAACTGATCTTTCTACAATACTCGAGACAGCATGCTCCCTCCAACCCATCTCTCGCCCACTCATAATCCTAGGAGACCTAAACCTACATTCAACAACCCCAAAGCAGTCCTCTTCATTTCTCCAAGCAATGGAGGCCCTCCACTTTACCCAAATCCTAGAACTACCCACACACTCCAAAGGTAATATCCTAGACTTATTATTTATTCCACTGCAAACACTACCCTCTAAACAAATTTCACACACTATCCAACCTATTCCCTGGTCAGATCATGCCCTCATCCTCTTTTCAATCCCCCACCCCCCACGTAAAAAATCCCAAATAACACCACCCCAACATACCCGCAAATTCAAAAAATTCAACGCTGCAACCTTCCTTGAGCAAATAATACCATCCTTAGATCTACTCAATAACAAAACACCAGAACCTAGACCCTCATATTAATGAATGGAATGACATTCTCTCCACTGCTGCCCTATTACCACCTAAACAACCCTCGCAAAACCAATGCAGAAGGACTCCCTGGTACTCTTCGAAACTAAAAGACCTAAAAAGAGAACTCAGACGCATTGAACGTCAGTGGAGACGCTCCCCCAACCCAAACACACATGAGCTCTACAAAAGCAAACTCCAAGCCTACTGCTCTGAAACTCTAAAACATAAAAGATAATACAACGAAAACATAATCCTACGTTCTCTCAATAAACCGAGGGAACACTTTTCCATCGCTAAATCCTTAATATCGCAACCACAACATCTAGACTTGACTCCTAAGATAACCTCTCAAACCATAGCCAACCACCTTACCTCAAAATTCCCCCACCTTCCTCCACAACTGTCCCCCAACCAATACATGACCATAGTGCCCAACCTCACTCTCCCACCTCCTCAGCTACCTGGAATAACTTGGAACCCCTCACTGTGAAAGACATATCCAACACCATCAAAGATCTAAATGCCTCAACCTCTGCCCTGGACCCTTGCCCTGTTTCCTGGCTTAAGACTACTAATACTTCTATTAGCCCCTACATACTCCGCATTGTACAATCCTCCCTCCAGACTGTCTCCGTACCAGCTCCCCTAAAACGTGCCTCTATCCGTCCCATCCTAAAAGGATCTAAACTTGACCCTACCTCTCCTACCTCTTACAGACCTATCTCCAGCATCCCCTTCCTTGCTAAAATAACTGAAAAGCTAGTACAAAATCAGCTCCAAAATTTCATAGATGAGCACTCTCCTCTTGACCTACTCCAACATGGTTTCAAAAAAAAAAACACTGAGTGGAAACCCTCTTTGCTTCCCTCTTAGATTCACTGTATCAACTTACCCAGAATCCCACCCAAGGATGCATTCTTATATTCCTCAACATCCTCTGCACTCGATTCCCTTCCTCACCACCTACTCCTAGACAGACTCCATGAAATAGGATTGAAGGATACAACACTAAAATGGTTCTACTCTTACCTAGAAAACAGAACTCAACAGGTCCGTATAGGTAATGACACATCCCTCCCATTTACCCTAAAACAGGGAGTTCCCCAAGGTTCCAGTTTATCTGCGCTTCTATTTAATATATTCCTTCAACCAGTTTGCACGATTTTTCAAAATCATGGTATCTATTACCAACTATATGCGGACAACATTATGTGCTATACCCCTTTCAATTTAACAAACCCTAACTTTTCAAACCTAATTGAATGCATTACAAGCCTGAAGTCTTGGCTCTCAAATCATAACCTCAATCAACCAATTAAAAACTGAAGCACTTCAAGTATACACTAACACTTCCTACACCCCACCACCCACCCTTACACTTGGAGATATCACCCTCACCATAAAAAGCCAAGTGAAATATCTTGGTCTTATCCTTGATCAGAACCTCACTTTCCATGAGCAGATAAAGAAAACTTCTAACACGATATATGCAAAGCTACGTACTCTCCGTAACCTCCAACCGCTTCTAAACCCTGACTCCTTTCGCACTGTCTGCCAGGCCCTCACCATCCCGACGCTTGATTACTGCAATCTCATCTATCATGGCCTTCCTAAAAACAGCCTACATCCCATCCAAATGGCACAAAACACAATAGCTCGGCTCATCACAAATAACCCTAGGCGCTCACACAACTCCAATCCTCGTCGAATTACACTGGCTCCCCATTCAGGCCAGAACTAAATTCAAAGCAATCACCCTTATTCACAAGATCATTTCAAATGAATCTGCTCCCTGCCTCTCCTCACTCCTTTCTAACTCCAACAACAAGAGATTATGCCGCACCACCACCAAAAACCTTCTATCCATTCCAACATCTAAGAGAAAAAGTAGCCAAACTACCTGTAATCAGGCACTCTCTCTTTACGCTCAATCTCTCTGGAATGTCTTACCTCATGAACTAAGGAACTTCCCCAATCACTCCGAATTCCAGAAGAAATTGAAAACTCATCTCTTCCAGGAACACTTCTCCCTCCTTACATAGCTCTCCCTAAACCCTCTATAATTGCCCATGTAAATAGTCTCTCCCTCACTTGGTTTGCAGCTTGTCGTGCTGTGAGGGTTTATGTGCATCAGTGATGCTGAGAGCTAAACTATCGGTAGTTTAACTACTGGCAGGGTCTCCCAAGATGGACAGGTCTCAGCTGAAATGCCAGACCAAGACAAACCACCCATCTGGGCAGCAGCAGAATGGGATAGTGTTGACGGCGGAGGATCACATTTCTGTGACAACGGCAACACCACCAAACTTAAACTGCGCGGAAGAAAGGCCCGGCAATCTACTTCTGTATCTTGCCATGCAAACCCAATGGATAGTTACAACAAAACAAATTGTGCTGTAGTGCTGGAAGATGAGACCCCCAGGTTGGAAGGCACTCAACTAGCTACTGGGGAAGAGCTGAAGACTTTTCAGAGTAAAGCCAGCATTTATGATGTGGTTGGATCAAAGCCCTCGGGACGTCTGACTGCTGATGTAGCTGTGCATGAAATGAGAGTCAGAAGCTGTAAAGATGTCTTACACATTGGAACATGGAACGTACGAAGCATGAACCAAGGGAAGTTGGAGGTGGTCAAGAATGAAATGGAACGTGTACAACTTGATCTGTTGGGTGTCAGCGAACTGAAATGGACTGGCATCGGGCACTTTACATCAGATGATCACATGGTCTACTATGCTGGAAATGAAAGACAAAGAAGAAATGATGTTGCATTTATAATAAAGAAGAAACTTGCAAGAACTAATGAAATACAATGCAGTCAGCGAACGCTTAATCTCTATTCGTCTACGAGGAATGCCTATCAACACAACTATAATTCAAGTATATGCCCCAACAACAGCTGCAGAAGAGAATGAAATTGAAGAGTTCTATGAACAAGTACAAGCTGAAATTGACAGAACATGCAAACAGGATATCCTGATAGTCATGGGTGATTGGAACGCAAAGGTTGGCAACAAAGAAGAAGACAAAGTAGTTGGAAAATATGGACTTGGCAACAGAAATAAAGCTGGAGAAAGACTGATAGAATTCTGCAAGACCAACGATCTATTCATCTCGAACACCTTCTTCCAGCAACACAAGCGGCGACTGTACACATGGACCACCCAATGGATTGTATAAAAATCAAATTGACTACATCTGTGGAAGTCAACGATGGAAAAGCTCTATAACATCAACAAAGACAAAACCTGGAGCTGACTGTGGTACAGATCATCAACTACTAGTATGCAAACTCAAGCTAAAGCTGAAAAAGAGCAAACCACTCATGAATGCAGCAAAATATGACCTTGAGAATATACCACTGGAATTTAAAGACTGCCTGCAAAATCAATTTGCTGCTTTAGATACAAAAATGATAGAGTTCCAGAAGAGTTATGGAATGACATTAAGAAGGTTGTGTTGGAAGAAAGCGAGAAGTCTCTACAAAAGGTAAAAAAGAAAAAACGGCCAAAATGGATGACGGAAGAAACTCTGAAAATTGCCCAGAAACGCAGAGAAGCTAAAGCCAGAGGAGAAAGAAAGAATCACAGAACTCAGAGATTTCCAACGTGCAGCAAGACAGGACAAGGAAAAGTACTACAATGACGCATGCAAGGAAATAGAAGCAGAAACTATTAGAGGAAGAACAAGATCAGCTTTCCTAAAGCTACAAGAGTTAAAGAAAAAGTTCCAGCCTCGAATTGGAATGTTACAAGATGCTCAAGGTTCTATGTTGAATGATGCTGAGAAGATCAAGAAAAGATGGAAGGAATATACAGAGTTTTTATATGATAAAGATCAAGTGGACCAACAGCTGTTTCAACCTGTACCTTATGATCTGGAACCATTGGTGATGAAAGAAGAAGTTGGAGCAGCATTGAAAGCCTTATCAAAGAACAAAGCACCAGGTATTGATTGCATTCCCATAGAAGTATTACAGCAATCTGATGTAGCTGTTAACATACTTACAAGGCTCTGCCAAGAAATATGGAAGACAGCATCATGGCCAACTGACTGGAAAAGATCTGTGTTTATACCAATACTAAAGAAAGGTGATACAACTGACTGTGGAAATTATCGCACAATCGCTCTGATCCCACATGCCAGCAAGATTCTACTGAAGATTATTCAAAAGAGACTACAATCATACCTGGAACAAGAACTACCTGAAGTGCAAGCAGGGTTCAGAAAAGGGCGAGGAACGAGAGACATCATTGCGGATGTGAGATGGATCCTTGAAAAAATACCAAAAGGATATCTATTTGTGCTTTATCGATTATAGCAAAGCTTTTGACTGTGTAAACCATGAGAAACTCTGGGCCACATTAAGAAGCATGGGTATACCAGAACACCTGATCGTTCTCTTGCACAATCTGTACATTGATCAAGAAGCAACAGTTCGAACAGAAGGAGAAACAGAATGGTTTAAAATAAGCAAAGGTGTAAGACAAGACTGCATACTTTCCCCCTACCTGTTTAATTTATATGCAGAACAAATCATCAGAGAAGCAGGATTGTATGAAGACTGTTAAGATTGGTGGAAGACTCATCAACAACCTTTGCTGATGATACCACATTACTGGCGGAAAGTGAAGATGATCTGAAACATTTGCTTCTCACAATCAAAGAACATAGTCTCAAAATGGGCCTGCACCTTAATGTAAAGAAGAAAAAGATCATGACAACTGGCATAATCAACAGGTTCATCGTCGAAGGAGAAGAAATTGAAATCGTGAATAACTTTAACCTACTTGGATCAACTATCAATAAAGAAGCAACAAGCAGTCAAGAAATCAGACGACGCATTGCTCTTAGCAGAATGGCTATGAAAGAACTAGATAAGATTCTCAAGAGCAGAGATGTCTCTCTCCATACAAAGATTCGACTTGTTCAAGCCATGGTATTTTCAATAACATCATATGGATGTGAAAGCTGGACAGTGAAAAAGATAGACAGGAAGAAAATTGATGCCTTTGAATTATGGTGCTGGCGGCGAATACTGTGTATACCATGGACTACCCGAAGAACAAACCAGTCTGTACTAGAGGAGATCAAACCTAAGCTTTCTTTAGAAGCTCAGATGACAAGACTTCGACTTTCATACTTTGGACACATCATGCAGAGAGAGAGATCATTAGAGAAAGACATCATGCTTGGCAAGATAGAAGGTCAACGCAAAAGAGGAAGGCCAGCAATGAGATGGATCGATACAATAACAGCAGCTACGGGTACCAGTCTGTCAACAATAAGCCGCCTGACTGAAGACCGAACACAATTTAGGATAGCTATCCAGAGGGTCGCCATGAGTCGACTCCGACTCGACGGCACTTAACAATAACAACAACAAATAGTCCCTAACCTGCCATGTAAATAGTTTCAAGCCTCCACTAGGAGCAAGTTTCTTGTTAATCAGTTACAATGTGTTCTAATGTTACAATGTACTCAGTTGAAATATACTGTCTGTTATGTTCCTTGTAAACCGTCTTGATTTGTAGAAACTCGGTATATAAAAATTTGTTAAATAGTTTCTGTAAGCCTTCTTGGACTTTGGGTGAAGGGGCTTTTTCCCTGAAGCCTTCTGGCAGAAAGTGTCTGACACTTTCTTGGACTTTTTATTTATCCAAGTCTCCCCTCTTGAAAAGTTAAATGTTAGCATAGTGGATTTCCTTGCTCTCCTCCCTCCATTTATTACATCAGATGTGATCAAGTTATGACCACTATTGCCAAGTGGTCCCAACAACATTACCTCTCAGCACCAGGATCCCATATTCCACTAAACACTAGGTCTAAAATAGCTTCCCTATTGTGCCCATTCCTGATCCAGCTGCTCCATCAAGCATTTCATGTAGAAACTATCTTCCTAGCATGTCCTGATGTGAACTTCACCCAGTCAATACTGGGATACTTGACATTATAAAATTTTGGCATCCCTAATTTCCATTAGCATTTCATCATCTATTTGTTCATGCTGGCCAGGTGGACAGTAGTTCATCCTCACAGACATTCTTTTCTCTTTTTTTACAGGGAATTTCTAGCCATATAAATTCTATATGTATGTATTTATTTTAACAGGTTTGGTTATGTACATTAAACAGGGACATTGATAACTTGGGATTTTTCTGAGGTAATGGAGGGTTAAAAGTGACTTGCCCAAGACCACAAGGAGTTCTCGTGGGAATCAAACCTTGTCTCTGTTTCCAAGCCAGTGCTCTAACCATTGGGCTATTTCTCCACTCCACTATACAACAGTGTATTTTCTTTTCTGAAAAAAACTTATGCTGTTTGGCTCAATGCCCTTTAACATATAGCACTATCCCTCCACCAATTTAATCTACCCCATCACTGTAAAATCATTTGTACCCAGGTATCAGTGTCCCATTGATTATCCTCCTTCCACCAGATCTCCGAGATGTCAATTATATCTAACTGTTCATTCGGTGCTATATATTCTAACTTTTTCATCTTATTTTTTGGACTTCTAGAATTTGCATTCAGGCATTTCAAGGTTTGTTTGTTTATATTGTTGTTTGTTTATATTAACTATCTGGTTAATCAGATGAAAGGGTAATTTGGAATCCTTCACTTCTGTCTGCTTTTTACTTCAAAAAGCACCCAAGTTATTTTTACCTTTATGGGAACCTCTTTAATTGGGATGCCCTAATTTCCTTATTTTGCTAGTATCCAAAGACACCATACCGAAGAACCATGCACTCTTGGACAACTGTTGGCTTGCTCCCCCACCATCTAATTTAAAAGCTGTTCTCTCTCCTTTTTAAAGGTTAATGGCAGCAGCTTGGTTGCACCCTGGCTAAGGTGGAGCATATCTTTTCAGGAAAAGCATCCCCCTTCCCTAGAATGTTGACCAGTTCCTAACAAATCCAAACCCTCTTCCCTGCACCATAATCTCATCCATGCAGTGAGACTACGGAGCTTTGCCACCTTGGAAGTTCTGGATTTCAACTTTCTACCACTACTGCACATTTGTATAGCGCTATGGCTTCCAAAACGTCCCTCCTACACTTTCCTAGGTCAGTGATGCCAACATGTACCAAGACAGCAATGTCTAAGCAAACTTTATCAAGATGAGATTCTAATGGACAGCCACATATTATAACAATTTGCTCCAACTATCTTCTTGGGAACTGGGAAAGAATAATTTAATATGTAGAATACTAGGGGTGTAAAGAGCAAAAATGTGTGTTTTGTTTAGTTCCAAGTGTTATTTATGGGGTTTCTCGTTTAAGGGCAGTATCGCAAACAGAGCACCCTATTGCCAACACAGAAAAAAAATGGTTTCCTTTGTTTTGTAGTTTTAGCTTAACAAAAAATAACATTGAAAATGTCATTTTCGTTTCCCATGCCATTTCAAAGCAAAAAAATGCACATCTCAAATACAACTGCACTTGGAATTCCAAAATCTGTTACTTTCGTCAGATAACCACAACACCTTTCCCTCCCCACCTACTGTATGTCCATTTCAAAAAACAGCAGATATAGGAAGATGAAATTAGACTTACCTGCTAATTGTTGTTCCTTGAGGAACTCCAGTCTAGTCCCGAACCTCTGGGGTTTAAGCACCACCTCTCGCAGCTTGGAGACTGAGCATGTCACATTTCTTGTGACACCAGGATAAGTAGCTCTGGAATCACCTCCTTGTCTCAGTAACCTATTGACAAAGCACCAGAGCAATAAGTAGATATTTATCATGAAAAATTTTATAACTGTATAACTGAACCAAACTGTAATAACTAACTGCGTTAGCCAACCCATTATCAGGCAACGCCCAGTGAACCTAAAGATTTGGCCTGCTGCGCCCCTTCTCCAGGAACCCCCAACAGGCCCCCTTTAACTGCCTCCAGTTGTTACCCCCAATCCCCCTCCCCGAAAGGCCCGCAGCCCAGAAGCAGCTCTTGCAGCCCTTTGAACCAACTTACTGAGCTTTAGGCTACCGTCAGAAAACACCATAACAGGGAGGGATGCGGGACTAGACTGGAGTTCCTCAAGGAACAACAATTAGCAGGTATGTCTAATTTCATCTTCGTTATTGTCCCTCTAGTCTAGCCCCGAACCTCTGGGGATGTAACAGAGCAGTAAAACAGCTTAATGGGAGGGACCTGCTAGACCAGCCTGAAGTACTGCCGACCCAAACCTAGAGCCCCCCCTTCTGCCTGAATGTCAATTCTGTAGTGCTTGATAAAGGAATTCAAAGACGACCAAGTCGCCGCCTTACAAATTTCCACAGCTGGCACTAAACAGCACTCCGCCCAGGAAGTCGCCTGCACCCTAGTCGAATGAGCCCTTAAGCCCTTTCGGCACTACCTTGCCCTTTAAGATATAGGCTGACGCAATGGCCTCCCTTAAGCCACCTTGCTATGGAAGACTGTCGCCTGCTCCCCTCTCTTCGGCCCACCAAAGAGGACAAACAACCTATCGGTCTTGCGGAACAACGCTGTCCTCTTCAAATACGCTTTTAATACTCGACCTACATCCAACCGATGCAGCCGACCTGAGGACCTATCCTTGCCATCCCTTTCAAACACCGGCAAGGACACCACTTGATTCACATGAAAAGCTGACATCACCTTCAGTAAGAAAGAAGGAACTGTTCTCAAAAACACCTTTTTATCATAGAAGATCAAAAAGGGTTCTTTACACGACAAAGCCTGCAACTCCGAACTTCTCCGAGCCGAGGAAATAGCCACCAAAAACACCACCTTCAGTGTAATATCTTTCAAAGATGCTTTTGCTAACGGCTCAAAAGGCTCCAGTACCAATGCTTCCAACACCAAGGTAAGATCCCATGCCGGCACCGGCACCCGGCATGGCGGCCGTAAGAGCGACACCGCTCGCAGGAACCTCTTCACATCCAGATGGGAACCAAGAACCATTCTCTGCAGCCTCACGAAATAGCACGAAAGCGCTGCCAGCTGAACCCGAAGCGAAGCCACTGCCAGCCCTTTCTCATACCCATGCTGCAAAAAGGACAGAATATGTGGCACTGAAGCTCTTAAGGCCACTACCTGCCTATCTTCGCACCAGGCCTCGAACAGATGCCAGGTCCGAATATACGCTACAGAGGTGGACCTGTGTCTAGACCTTAATAGGGTAGAGACCACTGCCGCCGAATACCCTTTGCCCGTCAACCTTGCCCTTTCAAGAGCCAAGCCGTAAGCGAGAATCGATCCACTTGAGGCATATTCAACGGCCCCTGACCTAGTAGATCTTTCCTGACCGGCAGCCTCCACGGAGGCTCCACCAGAAGACGAATTAGGTCGTCATACCACGGCCTTCTTGGCCAGTCGGGTGCAATTAGTATCACTTGACCCCTGTGCCACTCTATGCACTGTAGAACCCGACCTATTAACACCCATGGAGGGAACACATATAAGAGCTGATCCTCTGGCCAGCGTTGCATCAGAGCATTCAAACCTTCGGACATCCGCTCCCTTCTTCTGCTGTAAAACCTTCCTGCCTTTGCCGACGCAAACGTCGCCATGAGGTCCATCACTGAGGACCCCAGCGTTCCACCAGTAAAATGAAAACTTCCTGACTGAGAACTCACTCTCCTGGGTCCACCTTGACGTGACTCAAAAAAAAAAAAAAAAAAAAAAGGCCATCACATTGTCTACCCCTGCAACATGCACCGCCGATATAGCCTCCAGATGCACCTCGGCCCAACCGAGGAGATCCTCCGCCTCTTCTTCGAGAGCCACGCTGCTGGTACCTCCTTGCCGATTGATATAGGCTACCGCCGTGGCATTGTCTGACATCACACACACAGCCTTTCCCCCCAGAAGCGACTGAAACGCTCTCAGTGCTAGAGTGACCGCCCTCAACTCTAACCTGTTGATCGACCAACATCTCTCCTGTTCGGTCCATTGACTCTGGGTAAACTGCCATTCAAAGTGTGCCCCCCCAGCCGAAAAGACTTGCATCCGTCGTCAAGGGCTGCCAATCTGGCGCCTCCAGCACCATTCCCTTTCCCAGAGAACTTGGCGCTAGCCACCACCGCAGGGACTGTCTCGTCTCGCTCGGGCAGGTTAATCTTTGGGACAATGGATCGGACTCATGCAACCATCTCCTGAGTAGAGCCCTTTGCAACTGTCGCATGTGCGCTCTGGTCCACAGTACCAACTATAACGTGGCCGCCATCGTTCCCAACAGCTGCAAGTAATGCCATACCGATGGCGCCCTTCTGCTCAAGAAGCCACGTACTAGCTGTCTTAACCCTTGGGCCCTGGCTTGAGGGAGAAACACTCTGCCGTTTGTGTCGAACTGGGCCCCTAAGTACTCCAACTCCTGAGACGACACCAACTTGCTCTTTGTCACATTCACTACCCACCCCAAGCTCTCCAGAAATTGTACCACCCGGCGGGTAGCTACTTCGCTTTCCTCTCTTGACTTCGCGCGAATCAACCAATCGTCCAGGTAAGGGTGTACCAACACCCCCTCCCTGCGTAACGCTGCCGCACCACCGCCACCATTACCTTGGTGAAGGCTTGCGGTGCTGTTGCCAAACCAAACGGCAACGCCTGGAACTGAAAATCCCCCATCGGGACCGCAAACTGCAGGAACCTCTGATGCTCTAACTGTATTGGAATGTACAGATACGCCTCAGAGAGATCCAAGGACGCGAGAAATTCTCCCTGCCGAATTGCTACTATGACCGATCTCAGGGTCTCCATGCGGAAGTGGGAAACCCTTAGGCAGATGTTGACCTTTTTGAGGTCTAAAATCGGCCTCCACGAACCTTCCTTCTTTGGAACCACAAAATATATCGTGCATCGACCGCAACCGCACTGGTCCGGAGGAGCGAGTAGCCATTCCAAAGTATCTTGCACTGCCAGACGCTTGGCTTTTGTCCTGCAGGACAATTGAACAAAGGCGTCGACCACTTGGCATTGAAACTCAAGAACATAACCCTCCCGAATGACCTCCAACACCCACTGATCTGACGTAATTTGGGTCCAGGCCTGATAGAACCCTTGCAAATGACACCCCCATGGGAACTAATCCTGCCTGGACCCCCCCTCACTTCATTGCGACTTCTTGAGGCTCGAGGAAGGGAAAGCTCCAAAACCTCTACCTGCCCCTCTGAACCCTCGAAACCCCTGGGACCTATACTGAAAATGTCATCTCTGAAACTGACCGTATCTCGGCTGACGAAACCTCTGAAACTCCCTTTGCTGACTCTTAGAGGGGGCAAGAGGCCTATTCTGCTTTTGCTTGTCCTCCGGTAAGCGTCTGCCCTTAGACTCTGAGATCCTTAACCAACTTGTCCAAATCCTCCCCAAATAGGAGCTTACCGTGAAAGGGGAGCTTAGCTAGCCTTGCCTTCAAGGCACTATCAGCCGCCCAATTATGCAGCAGCCACAAGCACCTGCGCGCTGCCACCATGGACACCATACGCGTAGACAAGCCCCAAATAAGGTCTTACTGAACGTCTGCCAAATAACCTGCCCCGGACTCCATCCGGGAGGCTTCCTCAAGCGCCTCTTCTTCCTGGTTTCCCTTAAGTTTTTGGGACCATCATAGGCATGCTCTTGCCACCCAGGCCCCACAAATGGAAGCCTGCATGGACACGGCATTGACCTCAAAGACTTGCTTCAATAATGCATCTAGCCGTCTACCCTGCGCATCCTTAAGGGCAGCACTTCCCTCGACTGGAATTGTTTTCTTAGTGACCACCGACACCGCTGCATCTACCTTAGGAGATTTAAAAAGATCCTTATCTGGATCCTGTAACGGATAAAGGTGTGCCATCACTCTGGAACCTCTCAAGCCCGCTTCTGGGGTGTCCCATTCTTCCTGAATCATTGCCTTAAACTCTATGTATTGGGAAGGCTCTCAGACTTTTGTACTGCTTGCAACAACGGGTCCTCTAAAGTGGAGTCTCCCACCTGATCCACTGTGGGCTTGTTCAACGCTTTCAGTGTCTCTGAGATAAGGGCAGCTAATTCTTCTCTTCTGAAGACCCGGAGAACTCTAGCCTGATCTTCCTTCTCTGCAATCTCGCCTTCCTCAAGATCCTGATCTATCTCTGAGCCTTCCAAATCCTCAGACTGATCTTCCAAGGGTACTGCCTTGGCTCTGTCCAATCTAAGCTTCTTTAATGGGGTGCAACCCATCCCCTCTTCCATAGGGGTTCCCAAGCGCTTACCCCCCCCCCCCCCAGCTGCTCCTCTGCCTCAGCAGACTCCTGCTATCCTCAAGGGACTGCTGCAGCAGGGTCAAAAATTCCTGGGAGAAAATTGCCGCCAGTCCACCCTGCCCCAAAGACTGTGAAAGGGACATGTCTGGTACGGTGGAAGGCCCCAGCGCAGGCTCTGAAGGCGCGGCAGGAGAAAGTGATCTTGGAGAGTCCGAAACCTGAGGAATCTTCCCTCCAGCAGTCTCTGCTGTCTCCCCCACTGCTGCTTCCTGTGCACAGCCCTTACAGACACCCGCCTCCAAGACCGACCTCTTCTTGGACCCACACAGCACACACTGAGGCCTGGAAAGAGTAGTTACTCACCTGTAACAGGTGTTCTCCAGGAGCAGCAGGAATCAGTCCTCACATATGGGTTCCGTCGGCGCCGATGGAGCCCCCGTGCGGAGCATTTCCCCAGCTTTCAAGGAAAGCCTTTGGAAATGCAGCGCGCATGCACGGTCCCCTTCCCGCTCAAAAGGTGCCATCTTGCTCAGTCTGATGACATAGCTAAAAGACAGCAAAAACAAAAATAAAGTATATGACGACTGCAACTCCCAGGGGAGGAGGGAGGGTCGTGAGGACTGATTCCTGCTGCTCCTGGAGAACACCTGTTACAGGTGAGTAACTACTCTTTCTCCAGGACCAAGCAGGAAGTCAGTCCTCACATATGGGACTCTCCAGCTCTAGGCTACCGGGAACCCAAAGCTGAAAAAATTAGCTCCCTCTAGAGCCTCAGCATCCGGGTTAAGAATCTTCTGAGAATGCCCCCGTAAGGTAGCCCATCACAAGGGCCGGAGGGGTAGGAGTTGCCTAAACCTCAAAGAGATTACAGAGTACCGCCTGTCCAAAAGCACTGTCCCTTCAGGACTCCCTCTCGAGGCAGTAATGGGCCGCAAAAGTCTGGCTTGAAGACCAAGTAGCGGCCAGGCAGATGTCTAACGGAACAGAGCGGAGATGAGCTACTGACGCAGCTTTCGCCCTGACACGGTGGGCCGTGACTCGACCCTGCAAGGAGAGGCCGGCTGCCCTGTACGCCTAGGCGATACAATCTGCCACCCAAATGGACAACGTACGCTTGGAGACAGGTAACCCCAGTTTATTAGGGTCAAAAGATACGAAGAGCTGAGCAGCCCTTCGATGCCCTGCGTATGTTCAATATAAAAGGACAACGCCCTTCTACAGTCCAGGGTATGCAAGACTGTTTCAGCCCGGCTGGCGTGCGGCCTGGGAAAGAATGTTGGAAGAACCACCTCCTGATTGAGGTGGAAGGAGGAGACAACCTTTGGAAGGAACTTAGGATGAGTCCGTAAGACCATCCTGTTCCTATAGAACCGTGTGTACGGGCTATCAGAAACCAGAGCTTGGAGTTCACTCACACGCCTGGCCGAGGTAAGAGCTACCAAGAACAACGCCTTCCAAGAAAGGCATTGTAAATGACAGGTAGTCATCGGCTCAAACGGTGGGCGAGTAAGTTGCTGCAAGACCACATTCAGATCCCACTCAGTGGCTGGTGGTCGAACCGGAGGCTCGAGCAAAAGAAGGCCTCTGAGGAAGCAGGACACCAAGGGGTGGGCCGACAGACTGTTCCTCCACCGGTGAGTGGTGTGCCGATAGAGCACTGAGGTGGACTCGAAAAGAGTTGGATTTAAGGCCGAGATCCGACAGGTGAAGCAGATACTGCAACACCACCCGCACCGGCACCAGGCACGAAAAAGGATCCTCCTGGCGCTGAGCACACCAGGTAGAGAACCTACGCCACTTGAGGGCATAAGACATCCGGGTGGATTGCCTCCTAGAAGCCAATACCACCTCTTCCACTTCCTTAGGTAGAAGTAAGGGAGCTAGAACTATCCTTTCAGCAGCCAGGCCATCAGATTGAGGGATTTGAGGTTGGGGTGCAGGAGAGATCCCTGGTCCTGAGACAGGAGATTGGGTTTCACCCCCAGAGGGAGTGGAGTGTCCACCGCCAACTGCAGAAGGAGTGGGAACCACGGTTGCCTCGGCCATCTGGGGGCTACCAGAATCACCGAGGCCTTGTCCCAAAGAACCTTGAACAAGATACGGGCCGCTAGAGGCGTGGGAGGAAACGCATACAGTAGGCCCGTAGACCAAGAAATTAGAAACGCATCCACTGCTATTCTCAGAGGATGCGGTTGTCTGGAACAGAACCTGGGCAGCTGCTGGTTCAGTGGACTTGCAAAGAGATCGATAGTTGGAAGACCCCATCTGAGAAAGATCTGTTGGACCACTAGTGGATTCAAGTGCCATTCGTGAGGCTGTAGAATCCCGCTTAACCTGTCTGTCTGTTAGGTAATTCTCCTGGCCAGGTAGATAAACTGCTTTGAGAAACATGCCCTGTTTGACTGCCAGGGAGCAAAGAGCTTGCGCTTCCTGACACAGAAGCCTGGATCCTGTGCCTCCCTGCCTGTTCACATAGAACATGGCCACTTGATTGTCTGTCTGAATTAAGACAGACTGGTGAGAGAGGACATGAGAGAAAGTCTGTAGAGCCAAGTAGATAGCTCACAACTCCAACAGATTGATCTGCTGTGTTGCCTCCCAAGGAGACCAGAGGCCATGAGTGCATGCACCCTGGCAATGCGCCCCCCAACCCTGTAAGGAAGCATCGGTTGTCAGCACCTGTGTGTGTGGCGGCACTTGGAAAGGCACTCCTCTGACAAGGTTTGTGAGATGTAGCCACCACCGCAGGGAGTCCACTAGTAGTTTGGACACCCTTACTCTGTCTCTTAAGTCTCCTGTGGCTTGCACCCACTGAGCTCTGAGGCACCACTGAGCAGGTCGCATGTGCAGACAGGCATTCGGAGTTACATGGACCGTGGATGCCATGTGACCGAAGAGCCTCAGGAAGTGTCTGGCGGAGACAAGAGAACCGCTCTGAAACTGTTTGGCCAAGCCCATCAGCCTGTGGGCCCTGCCCTCGGGCAAATATGCCTTTGCCTGAAGGGTATTTAGTCTTGCCCCTATGAACTCTATGTTCTGTGAGGGGAGCAAAGTGGACTTTGTGAAGTTTATGACAAAGCCTAGATGCTGGAGAAGAGATACAGTGCGAAGGGTGGCTTGTCTGGTCTCCTGTGGAGACTGACCCCTGATGAGCCAGTTGTCCAGGTATGGGAAGACAAAAGATGCCCTGGTTTCTGAGATTGGCCGCCACCACCGCCAGGCACTTGGTGAAAACCCTGGGAGTGGAGGTTAGGCCAAAGGGAAGTACCCTGTACTGAAAATGATTTCCTCCCACTACAAATCTGAGATATTGTCTGTGATCTGGATGAATGAGGATGGGAGTACAAGCATCCTTTAGGTCTAAGGAGCATAGTCAATCTCCCTGCTGGAGGTAGGGCAGCAGTATCCCAAGGGAGGTAACTGGTTGATGTGGAGCAAGTAGCCCTTCTGGACTATGCTCAGTACCCAGGCATCCCCTGTTATGGCTGACCACCTGTGGGCGTACAGAGTCAGCCGGCCTCCTGTGCTGAATGGAACCAGCTGTGGAGGACAGGCTATGCAGTGGGAGTCAAAACCCCGCTCCCTGCTGTGCAGGAGCCGGAGCTGGCTGCCTGGGGGTTTTCTGCCTATGGGGCCCATGTCCCTGCCCCTTGGCCTGCTGACCCTGCTGGGGAGCTGTAGAGGCCTGGAATTGAGGATAGGGATTTGTAGGCAGTACCCTTCCTCGGGAAAAAGGGCTTCTTCCCCGAGCCCTTCTTTCTCTGAGAAGGGGCAGAAGTCTTTCTGAACAGCCTTGTCCTGGCAAGAGTCTCAGTCTCGATTTCTGCAGCCTTTTCAGCCATGGGTTTGCCAAAAAGGTTCTTACCTCAGCAAGGGACATCGACCAACTTGTCCTGTACCCATGGCTCCAGATCTGATGACTGTAGCTAGGCCTGACGGCATGCACCGATGCCGGCCACGGCTACCCAGGCCGAAGCCTCAAAGCCATCATAGGCTGCTCGAGAGATAAACTTTGAGCACTCTCGAATCCCTGAGGACAAAGCTGTGAACCTCTGCAAAGGTTCCTCGGAGAGGCCAGCTGAGAACCCGGCTATTTCCTTCACCAGGTCTCGGAGGTACATGCCCATGTACAGCTGGTAAGTCTGGACACGGCAAGACAGCATAGAGCCCTGGAAGCACTTTCTACCGAGGGCATCCAGGTTCCGGGCCTCCCGGCCGGGGGGCACCGAGGAGTGCATCTTCTGACTCTTCAGACGATGCATGGCCGATTCCACAACCATGGAGTGGTGCGGTACCTGTGCCTTCTGGAACCCAGGGCTCTTACGGACTCGATAGATGGAATCGACCCGTTTGCTAAGAACCGGCGCCGAGGCTGGTGCCTCCCACATGCGGAAGAGCAGCCGTTCCAGCATCGGAGGAACCGGTACAGTAAAGGCCTCCTTAGGCGGAGAGTCGTACTGGAGTGCATCGAGCTCTTCAGCTCGAGGCCCCTCCTCAGCATCCACGGGGAAAGCCAAAGCTTTGGCCATGTCCCTCACCAAGTCCGAGAACCGGGTATCCTCCGGGGGGGACCTTCTCCGAGGCTCGGACTCCGGTGAGTCCGAAAGGTGTCCGGGGACTCCTTGTCCTCCGTCTCCCAGTCCGACTCCGAGGAGGAGGAATCGAGTGGCTCCGGCCGTGTGGGCTTCAATGCCACCCGCCCCGACGCCGAGGGTATCGGCGTCGACGACCTCGGCCCCGCACGGGAGGTCAAGGGGGACCTTGACTGAGGATCGACTCGAGACTTCGACTTGAGGATCAGCTCGGTCTCCGGGGTCGACTTGGATGTCGAGGTCTCGGTGGTCGGGGCAGATGCACCGGTCAGACCGGCGATCAGCACTCGCTGCTGTTCCATGAAGGCAGCCAAGCTGCTCTCCAAGGCCATCAACCTGAGTCCGAGCTCAGGAGACTCGGCAGCCCCCGACTCGGGCCCCGACGGCGGCTCCCCCAGGGGAGGGTCCATGAGGACAACTGCACTCACGTGACTCAGGAACTCTGACTCCACACGAGGCAACTTCGAAGGCCTCCCCGACTCGAGAGCCTGGGGCGAGCTTTTTCTTCCTTCTGTGTTCCTGAGAAGGAGACCACCTCTCAGAGGAGCCTCGACGGTGCTCGGGATCGGACTCCCGAGATGTCTAGGCCTCTGACGAAGTCTGGGCCCGGCCGGACGTGGAGTCAGAAAAAATTCTTTCACGCTGATGCTGACGGCTCCTCAGCGCCTTCAACGACATTTTGCCGCACGGACCACAGGCCAGCGGATCATGGTCGGGCCCGAGGCATCGGAGGTAGCAGTCATGTGTGTCGGTGAGAGACATAAGTTTCTTGCACCGATCACACTTCTTGAACCCGCTGGCAGCCATCGGGGGAAAAAGGGCCCCTGCGAGGTCGAACGACCGGGCTGCCAGTGAAACACACAAAAAAAGCGCAAACGCTACTCTCGAAGGACAAAAAACAAAAAACTAACTCCGGGCTCGATACCGGTGTACCTGGCCCAGGCAGGAAGGGGAACCGGCGTCGAACCGGGTAAAACCACGAAAAAAACGTAGAAAATCACTTTTTTTTTTACCGGGTGACACAAACTCATGTCCATCAGGCTCCGCGGAAAAAAGATGACTGAGCAAGATGGCACCTTTGGGCGGGAAGGGGACCGCGCATGCGCGATGCATTCCCAAAGGCTTTCATTGAAAGCTGGGGAAATGCTCCGTACGGGGGCTCCGTCGGCGCTGACGTCACCCATATGTGAGGACTGACTTACTGCTTGGTCCTGGAGAAGGCATGCTAAGCCCAGGTAACCCCTCCCTGAGCTATCTGCAAGCAATTAAAGCAATTCTCTCACTGCCCTCATTGTTTCTTCTTTTTTTTTTTTTTAAATCATCCGGAGAAAAAATACCTAGCCCAGAACAGCCCCCCAAGCTAAAACTAGAGCTTTCCAAAAGGGCCCGCAGTACCCTACCCACTCTGCAGCCACCGGGTCCTGCTCTCCCCTCGTGGGATTGAGCCTCAGCAGCCGGAGCAGCGGTGGGAACATCAGCCATCTGCCTAGCTCTGCCCAATCGGGGCAGAGTCCTGCAGATAAAAGGAGAGCGCTATTGGGCGCGCCCGCGCCTGAGGACCCTTTGACGTGGCCCTTAGGCGTGGTTCTGATCGCAGCCCTATTTGAGAGTCGACGAACCTCCCTAGTCCTATTGCACTACGCTCTGTTCTGGGACCAAGTTACATTACCACAGTTGTCCTCGGATAATCTGGATGACCACAAACCGGAGTCCCTCTGACTAACTACCCTACACGTGATCTGCTCAAGCTCCAGCAACCTGAGCCTCATAGACCTACAGCAGCAACTTGAACTAATACCAACTATGAACTCATTCCAGCTCCAAACGTAAGCAACTCTTTTCACCTTGCTACTTTTAGGTCACATTGTTGCCTTATCTTCCAAATTAATCTGTAGTTTTATTCATGCTAAAATATATAACTGCTTAATGCTATATTATCACAACCTGTGCTACAATAGTACCTAATTTTTGTGACATTCACCGCTGCTAATATTCACGGCTACCATACTGTTACTACTATTCACTGCTACAACTGTTACAACTGCTGCTACTATACTGTTACAGCTTATGCTACAAAAGTGCTTCAACTGTTATAACTGCTACTATACCGTTTCCTCTAACACTACACTCCTACCATCCCAGAATGGCCCCTCCTAATTCCTTCTCATTCACTCTGAGGCTTGCCCTCATTATACTTTTCATTTCCTGGCTTATCTTCCCTTTTGCGCTAACTTTGACCCATAGAGCCCCCATTCCAATAATCCACTCCCCCAGACACCTATACATCCCACCACATCTCTCTCACACTCATCATAACCCCCACTACCGCACATGCAAACTCAAACCTATTAACATAAATCCCAACCTTAAGCCCAATCCTCCCTCTGACCTCCCCCATCCCCCCTCAAATGCGCCCTACTCAATGCTCGCTCAGCTAGAAATAAAATCCCCTTACTCGCTGACCTCATCACCGATAATGACCTTGACATACTCTGCCTCACTGAAACCTGGTTTCAAGACTCTGACATGGTCCTAATAAACCAACTCTACCCCAAGGCATACTCAATCAATATATGCAACAGAACTAATGGCAGAGGAGGGGGTGTAGCTATTATAGCTAGATCCAACTTACAATTCTCCACTATTGAATCTATCTCTACCTCAGGCATGGACTCCATTACAGTCTCCAACTCAACTCTGTCTTTGCACCTCTTATACCGAGCACCTCAGACAGACTCAACTGATCTCTCCACGATCCTAGACACAGCCTGCTCCCCCCAACCCGCCTTATGCCCCCTTATAATCCTAGGTGATCTGAATTTACATTCCACAACCCCAATCGAATCCTCTACCTTCCTCCAAGCAATGAACGCCCTCCATTTCACCCAAATCTTAAATCAACTACACATTCCAAAGGAAACACCCTTGACCTAATATTCATCCCACAACAGTCCCTACTCGCCGATCAGGTCCTTCACACCATTCAACCCATACCCTGGTCTGACCATGCTCTCATCCTCTTCTCCTTCCCCTACTCTGCTCACAGAATTCAACCTCCTACCCACCCTCACATACCCATAAATTTAAACAATTCAATGCTGCCAACTTTCTAGAGCAAACAATCCCATCTTTTGACCTACTGAATGACATGAAACTGAACCAAGAGTCCCACATCTCTAAATGGAACGAAATCCTATTCGCAGCCTCTCTACTCCCACCTAAATAATTTCCTCAAAAGCACCGCAAAAGAGCACCCTGGTTCTCTACAAAACTGAGACACCTCAAAAGAGAACTTAGGTGTATTGAACGAATTTGGAGACACTCTCATGACCCTAATGCACATACTGCTTACACAATTAAACTCCAAACCTACTGCTCTGAAACCCTCAACCATAAAAGGGAATATAACGAAAACATGATCCAACGATCACTTAATAAACCTAGAGAGCTTTTCTCCATTGCCAAAGCCTTAATAAATGAACCCTTACAACAGGATCAGCCCCTGAAAATAACCGCACAAACCATAGCTACCCACCTGATCTCTAAATTCCTCCCTCCAGCATCAACCAATAACCCCCAATCTACTGCTGACTTCAACACTCAACCACAGGAACCAACCCTCTTAAACTCTTGGAATGAATCTGATCTCCTTACTTTAGAAAACGTATCTAATGTTATAAAAGACTTAAATGCCTCTACTTCTGCTCTTGACCCTTGCCCTGTCCCTTGGATCAAATCCACTAGAAGTTCTCTCAGCCCTTACATCCTGCATATTGTACAAACCTCCCTCCAGACTGGATCTGTACCACCTCCACTTAAATGTGCCACTATCCGACAAATTCTAAAAGGAACAAAACTTGACCCTACTTCCACCGCCTCCTACAGACCCATCTCTAGCATCCCTTTCCTTGCAAAGATAGCTGAGAAAGTAGTTCAAGCCCAACTTCAGAACTATATTGATGACCACTCTCCCCTCGATTTATTCCAAAATGGTTTCAAAATGAACCACGGAGTTGAAACCCTCCTTACCTCCCTACTTGATTCCTTGTACCTGCACACCCAGAATTCTACCCAAGGATGCCTACTCTTATTCCTTGACTTATCCGCTGCATTTGACTCCCTTCCTCACCACCAACTCCTAAGCAGACTTCACGAAATAGGACTGAGAGGCACAACCCTAAACTGGTTCCGATCCTACTTAGATGACAGAACCCAACAGGTCCGTATTGGAAACGATACCTCCCTCCCATTTATCCTAAAACAAGGTGTCCCCCAAGGATCTAGCCTATCTGCTCTCCTATTCAACATTTTCATTCAACCTGTCTGCAAGATCTTCCAAAGCTATGGCATTCAGTACCAAATATATGCGGACGACATGATGTGCTTCACCCCATTTAACCTCACTAACCCTGACTTTACTAAAGTGAATGCCTAACCAGCCTAAAATCTTGGCTATCCCAGCACAACCTCCTGATTAATCAATCCAAGACCGAGGTTCTCCAGGTGTTTTCCAATAACTCATACACTCCACCTCCAACCATTACTATAGGCGATTTCACACTTACTATAAAAAAACCAAGTGAAATATCTTGGCATTATCCTTGATCAGAACCTCTCCTTCACTGATCAAATAAAGAAAACTACCAATACAATATACGCAAAGCTACGTACTCTACGGAACCTAAAACCCCTCCTAAGTCATGACTCTTTTCATTCTGTCTGTCAGGCCCTCACAATCCTCTCTTGATTACTGTAATCTCATCTATTATGGCCTTCCCAAGAACACCATACAATCGCTCCAATTAGCACAGAACACGATTGCACGGCTTATAACCAACAACCCCAGATGATCTCACATTACACCAGTCCTATACGATCTCCACTGGCTCCCCATTCAATACAGAATTAAATTCAAAGTGCTTACCCTTACACATAAAATTATCTCTAATGAGTCTGCCTCATGCCTCTCCCCTCTCCTTCCCTTCCCCATTAACACTAGAACACGCCGCTCCACTACCAAAAACCTACTCACTATCCCAACAACCAAAAGACATAGCAAACAATCCACCAGTAACAGGGCCTTCTCCCTCTATGCCCCATCCTTATGGAATACCCTCCCTCACGAGCTGCGGAACTGTCCTACCCACTCTGAGTTCCGAAAGAAGTTAAAAACTCTTTTCCTTGAACATTTTTCCCTACCACCTTAGTACCTAACCTTTTACTTCCACTTCCCCGCTACTGCCCTCTCAAATCTTAACATGCAATCATATGGTATCCCAGGATATACCTTTTGTAAATAGTTGTTCACTGTTCATGTAATTAGCTCACTTTGTTTTCCTATATTTCTTTGTTACTTTGTTCCATGTAAACAGTTGAAACACACTGCCACAAATGTTTTATGTAAACCGTCTTGATTTGTAGAAAGACGGTATATAAAATCTGTTAAATAAATAAATAAATAAATAAATGTAGCTGAAAAGGGCTCCGTTCAGCTTTCCTGCGTCGCCACCACGTGGTGCGGGCCTGACCAAACTGAAGCACCTGTCTCTCACCTCAGAGCACTGTGTACAGGGTTAGCGTGGGCCACGCAGTGAAGAAACCTCTCCTGCCGAAGAAGTGCCTCGTTTTGGCGCTGCCGCACAGCCCCACTTACATCAGGCTGCACCCCAACACTAGAGCCGTCGTCCGAGCTCCTCTCCCCCTTTTCAAGCGCTGCCACCGCTGAGAAAGGGAGCATGCTGACGGCTGTCTACAACTCAACAGCTCCTCACCCGGTCTGCGGGTTCAGGAGCCAGAGGCCCCAGCACCTACTCCCACACTCTCCCCAAGACAACGTTCGGCTCTGAGGGAGGGGGAAGAGGGGGGGCAGCTACAGCCGCTAACACTGCCTCAAAGAAGACAGACAGAACCTTGGCTGAAAAATCACTCAAATTTAAAGGGATATTACCCCATGTTCTTTTTTTTTTTTCAATGAAGATCACTATCTAACACTATTCTAATCCTACACTCCTTAATCATTCCTCCAGTGAGCCCCGAACCTCTGAGGCTCACAGCTTCCCCAGTTGCTTGGAGACTGAAATAACTGAGACAAGGAGGCGGTTCCTGGGCTACTTATCCTGGTATCACAAGAAATGTGACATGCTCAGTCTCCAAGCTGCGAGAAGAGGTGCTTAAACCCCAGAGGTTCGGGACTAGACTGGAGGGACAATAAGGAATTTCATGTTTGGTGCAATAGTTTATATGCCATGAAAGCAATCACTAAAAGTACCCTTAGGACCAAGCAGGAGACTTCAATGCAATGCATCCCTGGGAAAGCTACTACACACTTCATATGACCAGCCAAATGTCAGATAACATCCATCAGAACCAGAATTGTAGTTATTCTGATGAAATTCAGAAACAGGATAAAGTCAACACACCCAGCCCAAGAACCAGGCAAGAACTAAAATGCTTACCTTGCAAATGGTATGAAAGAAAGACTGTACCTGTAAATATAAAAGTTTAATTTTTATCACTATGCATTACACTAAAATCAACTAGTGTCAACTTTAATTATAAAAATTAAAAATATCTTAAATGAGCCTGTTCCTGTCTTATAGAGGGGTATCACTAATGTCCAGCCACCTGTGAATGTCTTTCTGGGTAGGGTCTAATTTAAGCTTGTATCTCTAGCTTATTGCCCACCATACTAAAGAAGCAGATACAGTAAATCAGCTCTCGTGCTACTCTAATTTTGAAAAAAAAAAAAAAAAGTGGTGGTAGAGATCCCCTTCATTCTAGTCATTTCCAGTGCATTTCTCTACTGGCCACCGAGGGGTATGCTTACTAAGCTAGGCTAGCAGTTAAGGTGTGCTATTTGTAACTAGGTCCCATAATAGCACACCTTAAAAGTTAGTCCAGCTTAGTAAACATACCCCTAAGTGCATGCAGTACTTAAATCACCCTCTTGAGGGGCTGCGAGTTCTAATTCCCTCCTTGCAGTAGAACAAACAGTTTGTCACTACCTTCCTCCTAAATTCTTATGGGTACTTCCTTTCCTTGCACTGATCTCTCTGGTGAATAATTTTGATCCAGACCTCCCTGCTAGAAGTCAGGAGCCACAGACAAGAGATTTAAAAGCACTACATACCATGCCATGGCAAGGAACTGAAGAAGGCAGAATAGCAGCACAAGTCCTTTGTTATGCCACTAGCCAAGAGAGATAAAAAGACCAGATGAAGCCACCAGATGTACATACGCCCCCCACCCCCAAGTCTACCTAATTTTATAATTAAAGGAAATTAGAACAAGAAGTCGGCACCAGTATCAACTAGCTCATGTCCATGATTCAGAAATTTCTTATAACTAGACGGGGGGGGAGGGGGGTACCATTGTATACAAAATTTCGCATGAATATTCACTGTGGCTACACTGAAAACCTGAATGGCTACGTGTATTCAGAGGACTGGGCTGAGAACTCCTGCTCCAGACTGAATCAAAGTGTGACATATTGCAGTTCAGTCTGTCTGGTTTGAATAAAAGCAATTATCAATAAAGCATATTTTTCCTGGCCCACTTCTCGAAACCACTTTTCCTTGAAATGTATCTACATTTATAGTTGGTGAAGGAATAAAATAAAGTGCCTTTGAAAGGGAAGGGAGACTCGTGGGAGCCTGGAGTGCCTCCCTCAGACAGCATGTATTTTAAATTTATAAACCACTTTGCCAGCCCAAAAATGGACTGTTGCACATGGTACACAACAAAACAGTTATATTCCCTGATATATTTACAGAACTTTATGGAATTCTAAGCTCTTAAGTTTCTACTATAAATTCAATCAACATTCTGGGTTGTTTTCTCTTGCTAAAGGAGATATGATCTGAAATTGATGGATTATTCACTACTTACAGTCTGTAGGACTCTGTACATCTGACTTTGTACTATTTTCTTTAATATCTATATCTTCATGGATAGTTTTTAATTACAGATATTTAAGCCACTATTTGCACTTTATCGAGTTTTAGATTAAGAATTTACTCGTTTCAAGAATACCTTCCAGAGGAATCTCACTAATTATTTTCACAATCTCAGATAGACATGGAAATTTTGAGGTCCATCTCAGGTGGCAAGGGGCCAGAATCTCCTTTTTCCCTCTTGACCCTGGGTAGCAGCGATGGTGTCTGCTCAGAGGAACTACTTTGCTTACCGCTGTAACAGGTATTTTCTGAGAACAGCAGGATAACACCAGTCATGTGCTAGGGTGATGTAACCCATATGTGACTGGTCATGTTGCTTGTCCTTGGAAAAAATTAGACATGCCTAAACCAGATGGACAAAAATGACAGAGGCTAGTGGCACCTGTTAGAATTATGTCTCAAATTGGTTAGTTTATAAAAAGTGCCACATTCCTCTTTAATTTTGCTACTCCAGACAAGCGGGGCAACCCTTCTGTAAAAGTCTTCTCAGTCTGAAGACTACAATTATGTCCAATAAAGATCCACTTACCCAAAACGCAGCACATAATGTCAAAACCAAGCACAGCTGTCAAAAGGAAACAGATAATGCAACCATCAGAGAGGTAAAATACTGGTTTTCAAAGCATTTATGGTAAATAATGGCACTCAAAAAAACCAAAACGAGCCACTCATGTTTCTCAGCTGTGCCATAAGCTTCAAGAAGCGATTGTGCCTGCTGCCTGTGACAAAAAGTGAATTCTCCATGAAGCTGAGGAAATACCTTACTGTCAAGGAAAATTCATTGAAACCATACTACCTGCCCCCCCCCCCCCCCCCGGCAGCAGATCCCTTTTGAAGCTTTTTTTTTCCTGTATCAGCAAAATTTAACACTTCATGAGGATCTGAACACTGTTTACATGTGCAGTGGGGTTAGAGCAAAGCTATCAGATTATCAGAGCCAGCGCCCCATCACCTACAGCACCTATGTTCTGGGGGCCGTAAATGGACAGTGGTAGGCTAACGGCTCAGCCCTCAGCACTGCAGCCAGTATGAGAAAGGGTGCTTTACAAGTATGTCAGTTTTCTCTGTGGCATGGAGTCTCTCTCGCAAGACTGACTACATGACACAGAAGAATTCAATACACTCTTAAGCGTCTGTTCTCATGCATGTTGGCTGAGAGGAAATTGATGCCAAGCTGTGGCCATTAGGTAGGTGTGTGGTGGTGCTGGCGAGAGGGGGTGGGAGAACGGAGGCATGGCTCAAGGAGGAAGTTTTATGTGGTGACAGTGAAGGTGGGGAGGGGTGCACCAAAAGGAAGGTTTGCCCAGGGCACTTTATATTCTTGCACAGGATCTGTAGATTTTTTAAAAATTACTTTTTATTAGAATTATTCAAGAAGGGGGAGGGGGAGGGGAGGAAACACATAGCCAACACATTCCTTCTCCAGTATCCAAATCCTACTGTCTTTCCCTTAATGCTAAGGCACATTATATCTTGTTTCAAAATAATACCCTCCATCCACTGTCCACCTTCAAGAGCAGTTTCAGTACAGAACACTAGGAATGTAAGCAAATAAATAGGGTTGATTTCAGCATTTTAAACATTTATAGCACACTAAGATTTATGTATGTAACTTTGTAACCTGCCTAGAACCAAAACAAACGCATCAACAGAATACATGAAACATAAATTAATAAATCTTTAATAAAACCAACAAATTTTCAAGTAACCCAAAACATAACCCATCCTTTAAAATTAGAGTCAGCTTTAATACAACAATATCTATAAAAGGAAAGTAAGCAAGCATCCAATTTCAGGCTGAATAAATTCTCTCTAATCAGATCTCATCAAATCTGCAAAAGCTAATGTAAAAAGAAAAAACACACCACAAGTTTTAAGTCTTTTCCTGAAAGCCCATGGGTAATTTGTCTCTGTTTATCTGGAAGTGAATTCTAGAACCGAGCAGCTGTAATGGAAAATGCACAACCTCTAACTTTCTTAAACGAGCATGCTGTACAGAAGGCACTTCTAACAACTGATCAGGAGAACACAAAGTTCAGATCGGACATCAGGGAGGGCCCAAGGATTTCTGCAGCCCCAGGCAGGAAACCTAGCTGCGCCATTGATTGCGTTTTTGGAGGAGGGGGGCTAAGTAATGGCAGAAGCAGCAGTTTAAAAGCGGCATCTTTGTGCCACTGCTTCAGTGCCCCGGCAGGTCTTTGGTGCCCACTCATGGCTTGCCGCTCCTGCTCCTCTCTGACAGGAAGTTGCATTGGAAAGGGGGGGGGGGGAGGCAGAAGCGGCAGGCCATAGTTTTCATGCTATGGATGCCCAAGTACATGGACTACCATGGGCACCAAAGCGGTGGCAGAAAGCCACCATGTCACCCACCAAGGTCGATCGCCCTAGACAGCCGCCTAGCAGATGGGCTGGCCCAGAACAACAAATGTAAAACACGTTTCAAGCATAAATGATGCTTCCTCTGAACCCTGGTCCTGTGTCATTTTTTCTCCATTTTTCAAAAAGTTCTCAAACATGATTAAATTGTTCCATCTTATCATGAAAGATTACAAACATTTTAAATCATTCTATAAAATGATGCAGTTTCCCCAAACTGGAGCGCATCCACCTGCTTCCAGCACTCGACTATTGCCATATAAGCAGTGGCCTCAACAAAAAATGCACCATCTCTTTCATACCCAGGCATGCATCAATTTAACAGTAAACACAGCCACTTTTTACATCTGTCCCCAATACCTTACCTATAAGCCCCATTACCTCATTCCAAAATTTCCATTATGTTTGGACATGTCCAGACATATGTCCAAAGGAGTCCCCTGAACACAATGACACCAGCATTCAATGTTAGCGCTCTAAGACTTTAAACCACCTCTCAGTTGTAAAATACTATTCTTAATCATATTATATTACTGGCAACAGGAGACCTTAAGTAGACCCTTAAGTACTATTCATGGCAGTAAACCCAAGTCCTCCTCCCACTTTGAGATTTGTGTAGCTGCCCAGACTTAGGGAAAAGCAGCTTATACAATCAGGGGATCTCCCCCCTCCCCCAACCATCCGAAGCCAAGGTCTCCCCTACAGGGCAGAACACCTTTGTCAGATCTTTTAGAGCCTTTTGTTTCAGAAATTGCCTTATTCCCTTACTGCAATTCAAATGTTCTCCGTTTCGACCTCACACTCCAGAATACCATCACCAGCAACAAACTGCCCCAATGTCTTTAATCATATTTTCCCATCTAGTCCTTGTGACACATCTAGCCAGTAAAGGTTTCAGGATAACCACAATGAATATGCATGAGAGAAATCTGCATGCACTGCCTCCACCGTAGGCAACTCTCTAATTGTGGTCATCCTGAAAACCTGGCTGGTTAGGTGTGTCCTGAGGACCGAGCTGAGAACCCTTGTACTATAGGTTGTATGCTCCCTGCTAGGTAGGAACTCATATGTATACAGTGACATTCCCAGCCCCTTCACACCCGGGATGGGTGCCCTCCCCTGCTGAGCTCATGGAGCCAGCGCAGCAAACTTACCATAAAGCTGGCTTGCTGCGCTGCCTACAGGCCCCGCCGCTCTTCTCTCCCGGGCCAAAATCTTGAGACTTCGGTCGGGAGAGAAGAACGGCTGGGCCTGGAGCAGAGAGAATGCAGCAAGCCAGCTTTATGGTACGTTTGCTGCACCACCTTTCCTGGCCGGCACCCGAGGTGAGTCGCACCCACCGCCCCACCTTTTCTATACCACATACCTATATAGTACAGGGCAGGGCCGACCGATCCACTAAACTAATGAGGCGGTTGCCTAGGGCGGCAGACCCTGGTGGGCAGCATCACTACACCAACCCCCCGGGAAGTGGCAGCTGAATTGCTACTTTAGCACCGTGGCGGACTTTAAAATGCCCATGTGCACAGTTTTGGCTTGCACTCCTGCCCACCCTCCAAGAAAGTTGCATCTAGGGTGGGGGGGGGGGGCAGGAGCAGCAGGCCATGAAGGTGCATGCATGCACGCAGATACTTTAAAGCCCGATGCAGAACTGAAGTAACACTTCAGCTGCCGGCGCTTCAGCACAAGGGGGGGGGGAGGGGTGTGGCATGGCAAGCTGGACAGAGGCAGTCTTGGGGTTGGGGGGGGGGGGGAAGGAGGTAGTGTCATGGAGGGTCTGCCTATGGCAGCAGAAACCCTTGTGCCACCATTGGTAGAGGGATTCTCAACCCAGTCCTCAGGACACACCTAACTAGTTGGTGCTGTGTCCTATTTTAAAGGAATGCAATCAATAAATCAAATTATATATATATATATATATATATATATATATATATATATATATATATATATATATATTTGAGGCATCCCTTTAAAATAGGATTCAGCCCCTACTAGCTGTTCCACAACATTCCCCCAAAGCCCTATTAGCTTTTTAAAAGGATTTGTTACCCTAACACTTTTAAGAGTAGTCTTAGTTATCCAGGAAGTGCCCATAAAGGTAGTTGACCCAGATAAACTTGTTCTCTCTCCACCCATTGCTTACTCGACTGCATTCCACTCTAAATATTCCTCTCAGCTGGGCAGCACAATAATACTGTTGAACATTTGGGACATTCTGCTCAAGGTCTAAAGAAGAGGGTAGCCTTATTAACTTGGGAAGGTCTCTTATTCCAGCTATAAAAATACCCTCTGATGTATCGGATGAAGTGTTTTTACTTTCAGCAGGCTTTTTATTCACGTTATGTTTGCAGTATGTACGTGCTTGGTAGTTTCTTTAACGTGTGAATTATGAATGTATTTTTGTAACTCACCTAGAATTTAGGATAGGCATGAGATAAAATTTTTAAATAAAAGTTCTGGCACTGTATTGGCGAGGTAGAGGAGAGAGGAATTTAGTTACAACTGGAAATCAGAAATCCTAGCCATAATTGTGTGGTTCATACTCAAGCACTTAATGTGCGATCAGCCAATTTGAAGGGATACAGTCTCAATCTCCTTAGCCACACACTCAGAGGCATTTAACAACTGATTTTGAGCCATTTTGAACAGTTCAGACTGCCACAAAGCTTCCCAATTCCTCAACCAGTTCAGCAACAGAATTAGCTGGACAGGTAATCATAAACAAGCTATCAACAAAAAGTTCTTTGTTACAAGACTTCTCTCCCACTTTCATGCCTTCAAAGTGCTCATTTACCCACAACATGTTGATCTAAAAGGCTCCACTTCAAGAACAAACAGGGCAAGGGGACAGCCTTGCCTAGTCCCTCTTGCTTGCCCAAATATTTTTGTATAATTCCCATTTAAACAAGCTAATGGAGATAGATATTTGCATTAGATGCACATAATCTACCTATCCCTAAACCCACCAGTTCCAGCATTTATCAATATAAAGATGCCGCAGAACTTATGTATTCTCTCTAGTTTACAACGCAATACATGAAATAATCATTAGGACAAACAGGCCAATGCAGATACAGAAAGCTGACACTAAAGAGACACTCTTATCAGTTTTTAACGCCTATTTGCGGTGCACCAACAGCGCACAGATGCAGAAAGGGGTGAGCATGCAAATGAGCCACCCATTAAATTAGGCACAAACTGACAGTGATAAACTGAGAGAGTAAGCCAAACACATGTGCACAAAAAGTCAGCCCTAGTTTGGCATGCTCTCCCAGAGAAACGGGCACCGTGTGCCTAATTTGCATATCTGCCCTGACAGTATTTTGATGGCATCAGGGGCTTTCTCCGATGCCGAGATCATGAGGGGAAATGTCAAAATCCCCTTAGATGATCCAGGCAGTGGGGAAAGCTCCAGAAACCATCAAAATACTGTCGGGGCTGATGCCCCCGACAGAAAGCAAATTCCTGGTGACACAGTGGCTCCGATCCCACCCCCCCCCCCACCAAATTGAAAATAAACCCTGGTGGCCCAGCAACCCCGAACCCCCCCACCCCCCTTCCCAGTACTTTCAGAAACGAGCGGGAGCAGCACCCACGTGCTCCTGCTCTTGCCCAACCATCTCGAAAAATGGCTGCGCCTGGCCCAGGGCGATGCATCCTTGGATGCACCAGGCAGGGTTAGACTGCCCTATTAGGCATATTCTACCTTATATGGCAATCTAATCTTGCCCGGTGCATCCCAGGATGCACTGCGTGGTGCCAGGCACCGCCATTTTTCAAGATGGTGGGGCAAGAGCAGGAGCATATGGGTGGCTCCCGCTCATTTCTGAAGGTAAAGGGTGGGGGAGGGGGGTTTCAGGGCCACCGGGCCACCAGGGATTTGCTTTCTGTCAGGGGCAGCAGCCCCCAACAGTATTTTGACGGCATCAGGGGTTCTCCCCCCCCCCCATGCCTAGATCATTTGAAGGGAATATGATACAGGCATCGGGGAAAGCACCCAATGCCATCAAAATATTATCGGGGGCATGAGCTAGTGTTTAAGTCACCTCAGACCCAGGCGTAGAGATACTAGTGTTAAGGCTGGTTGAGAAATTCTCTATGCCCATCTCTGCATTGAGTGCAGCCATTACTTGCATACTAGTTTATTATGTGCATCTCATTTGCCTATAATGGATCAGAAATTGGTTGACTGATAGACGACAGAAGGTGATGGTAAATGGAGCTCACTCGGAGGAAAGGAAGGTGATTAGCGGGGTGCCCCAGGGTTCGGTCCTGGGCCCGGTACTGTTCAATGTATTTGTGAGTGATATTGCTGAAAGACTGAATGGAAAGGTCTGTCTTTTTGCAGATGACACGAAAATTTGCAACAGAGTGGACTCCCCCGAGGGAGTCCTTAACATGAGAAAAGATCTACAAAAGCTGGAAGAATGGTCAAATGCTTGGCAATTAAGATTTAATGCAAAGAAGTGCAGAGTCATGCATTGGGTAGCAGAAACCCAAGAGAAATTTACACGATAGGGGGCGAGAGGTTGGTGTGCACAGATCAGGAGAAAGACCTTGGTGTGATTATTTCTGTAGATCTCAAGGTGGCAAAACAGTGCGACAAGGCGGTGGCAAAAGGCAGGAGGATGCTGGGCTGCATACGAAGAGGAATTACCAGCAGAAAGAAAGAGGTTCTAATACCACTGTATAAGTCACTGGGGTGAGGCCTCACTTGGAATACTGTGTTCAGTTTTGGAGACTGTATCTTGCAAAGGATGTAAAAAGAATGGAATCTTCAGAGGAAGGCGACCAAAATGATTTGGAGCCTGCGTCAGAAGCCTTATGAGAAGAGACTTGAAAACTTAAATATGTACACTTTGGAGGAGAGGAGGGATAGGGGAGATAAGTATTTAAAGGTCTGAATCATAAGGAGAAATAATGAACAAACCAACCTCTTCCAAAGACGGGGAAGCTGTAAAACGAGAGGGCATAACATGAAGCTGCAAGGTGGAAAATTGAAAGGCAATATCAGGAAATACTTATTCACTGAGAGGGTGGTGGATGCTTGGAATGCCCTCCAGATGGAGGTGGTGGGGGCAAATACGGTGACAGAATTCAAAATGGCATGGGACAGACACAGTGGATCCCTTTACAGCAACAGAATAAAATCAAAATAAACTGAAACATCTAACTTCTCAACAAATAGGGATGTCCTGCATGGAACGGTGAGTTCACCCCTAAACAAAGACATGGGGAGGGGTGGCCTGCACAGAGTGGCACCTACTCCTGCCATCTTACTCCGGCCTTCTTACTGGGCAGACTAGATGGACCATACTGGTCTTTATCTGCCGTCATTTACTATGTTACTATGTTATGTTACTATAATTTAAATACTCATGGCGTTAATTGTGTTCTATGTTTTCCACCGCAGTTTACATGTGCGTCCTCTCTTCTGCATTTGATGGTAGCAGTAAGTGTGCTTAAAAGTGGTATTATCTGTGCTTTAAGGCTGCGCTAGTTTTCTGCATCGGTCTGAAAATTAAAATACATAAAATCTGAGAGCGCCTTATCAAAGTGCCCTCCCCAGCAATAATCTAAAGATCACCACAACTAATCAAAAGCTTGTTGAAAATAAAAAGCCTTTTTTTTTTTTTAACATAAAGAGGAGCAAGATGGAGGAGAAGCCCAGAGGGCAAAGGAGAGAGGAGAATTAAACAACTTGCTGAACCAGGAGCTTCTGATGGGCCTCCCCCATCACCGATGGTGATTGCAGAATGCTGGCCTATATAAAATGATAAACTAAATATGAATACTCTAATGTAACAAAACAATATATAAATGGAAACTCTGGCAATAGCTCTTAAATATGCTCTTCAATTTCGTTGTATTAAAATACTGTAGTCTCAGACTCTGATGGCACTCTGAACCACAATCTTTGTGGACAACCAAGTGTGCCCCATTTGCATCAACGACTACAGATAAACTGCTTTTCCTCTTTTTTTCTTTTTTTGAACAGTGAAAATATCTTGGACCTCTATCACCAGACTATCTCTATCTTGTGTTTCTTAAAATATTAAAATTATAAGCTTATCTTATCTATATAAAATGAAGCATCTGCTGTACTAAGGTGAGGAACAAGGTGGAGGAGCAGCCCCAGAATCCAGAGGGGGAAGGAGAGGAGAATTTGCAAAAGCCTGCTGAACCAGGAGCTCCTGGTGTGTCACCCCCCATCACCGGCGGTGATGTCAGAGCATTGGCCTGTATAAAATGTAGCTTGTGCCACAGGCCTATGGTTATGAGACCAAAAGGAGAATGCTCCTTTGGAGCTCCTTCAGAACTGCCCGAGTTGTCATTTGAGGAACCTATGATCCTTAGCTGAGGGCATTTCAAGCCAACTTTGCTGTTATACTGTTCAGGTACTGTTTTTTGTTTTAAATGACGGTTGGTTCATTATGACTAAAGTAAAGTAAAGGGGAAATCTAAGAATGCAACCATGCATTCTTCTGGGAGGCAAGGGACTATGGACTCCTATGTAGTAACAATAAGTATAGCTGTTGGGCACAATTCTATTGGGGAACAAAAGGGCTTGAAATCTGAGTTTGAAAGTCCCGTCCTTGAGTCTGGACCCTTATCTTCTAGCCCCAAGTTTGTCTTTCAGGGCCTATGGGATAGTGTTCAAGATCTGCACTCTGAAGGCTCATGGGGGGGGGGGTCAAGTGACGTCACTGAAAACAGTGGTAAGGATGAACTGCTAAATGCATGGCAGCTAATTCTGCTGCTACTACTGCTTCTCCTCTCACCCATTACTTTTTTCAGGGGTTACTATTTTGAGGGGTCCCTTCCACTGAGCCCTCCCCAAGGAGGTTACTAATTTAGAGATTTGGAGGCAATTGCTAAAATGGAAGGGGCCCTCTCTGGTTGTTTATCTCAGTTATATAATTTTTCAGGTGAGACTTTTAATGTTATCTAGCATTGATGTTGATATGAGATCTCAAGAGAACTTTGGAAGATCACTCTAAGAAGGTTGAAAAGCTAGAGGCTGCAAAGGGTGCTCTAGTGAAGAGTAATGTGTTACTTGAGAATAAATTGGAAAGGGTAGAAAACTTAGGGCTTATAATTTGTACTTTCTTACATTTTCCATATTTTTCATTGATTTCAGCTCAAGAAATGTTAAAAAGATATTGTATAGATATTTTGTGTATGGATTCAGTTTTTCTTCTGATAATTGTTAAAGCATATTATGTTGTCTGTTAAAATATATCGGAGGAACAGATCCTGTGCAAACCAGTCTCTTGATTTGACTGCTATCTTAGAGACATCAGAATAGGAATCTACCAATAGAGGTACTACGATGGCTACCTTTTCGAATGTCTCTGAGGAATTAGTATTGACCAGATTCGTTAAAGAAAGGTAAAATATCCTTCTGCGATCATTTTATTTATTTACATGTGATTTACATTTACCCAGATGTCTCTCCTAGGACTCAGTTCCGGAGAGCTTTTCTTCAGTGAAAGCCTAGGGTTTTCTCTCAGAGTATGGTGTTTTTTCTGAAATTTTCCAGGAAATGCCTAATTAGGCATGTTGAGAAAGATTTGGTTTTCCTTGACCCTTGTCAACTTGAGGCCTTTTGGTTAGCCCAAGAGAATTCAGTGGGTTGTTAACAGGTAAGAGTAGTATTAGATGTAGAGGCTAGGACAGGGGTGGGCAAACTTTTTGACTCGAGGGCCGCAATGGGTTCATATATTGGACCCGGGGGCCGGACCAAGAGTAGATGGACGGTGTGTATGTGTGAATTAATATAAATTAAATTTAAATTTGTAACATTAAATGTTTAGATTAATTTAAGGTAGAAAAGCATAAAAAGAGTTATTTTACAAAACTTTTCTGCAATGTATTTCTTTCATAAAATAGTACCTTCAATTTTAGTGGGAACAGTGTTGTTGGTCTCCCTTTTTTGTTAAGGCATCAAAGTCAGGAGATAGCTTTGTTGTTGCAATTCGCAGAATAGATCTGAGGTGTTGGTCAGTTAACTGGGATCTGTGACGGGATTTATTGATGTTCATGACACTGAACGTCTGCTCACACACGTAGGTCGAGCCAAACAAGGCCAGAATCTTCTGTGCCATCCCCCGGAGGTTTGGAAAACAGTCATCTTTAAGTGAGGCATAGAACTCTTTTAGTGGAAGAGAGTGGAAGTTCTCCTTTAAGATTGCATGAGATTGAAGATCGATTAGTTCCAATTGCACTTCTTGAATTCTTCATGCAGGTCATTCAGTGATTTGCTATATTTATTCACATTTTGGATGGCCTTTTCCTGTGTGGCTAGTGTGGGAAAATGAGAGAAGTTTAACGATTCTAACATCATAAAGAGCAGATTACTAACTCGGGGCATCTAACTTGAGTCATACGCACTTATCTAGTAGCAAAGTCCCGAGCCTTTTTCTCTAAATAAATGGCAGCTTTGTTGTCTGCCCTAGAGCTTTGTACTTCTGGAAATTTACGAGTTAAATGGTCTGGATCTGGCAGATCAAAGGTCTTGTATTTGCTATACAAAAGATACATGGTTGTAGAGTGCGTTCAGATGCTGGATTAAGATAAAGAAAAACCGAGCAAGAAATACTGCAGGTGGTTTGGAGAGAGAAAGCTGTTCCCCCTTTTCTAATCGGAGCGGGAACTATATTCAAACTTCTCACAGTAACTAAATAGTGTTTGCCTTTTCTGGCCGCCTTCAGCACACCCACGTCCAGGAGATATATAGCAATATTCACATATCTATCACATAGGGAACTTCTCTAGCTGCAGAAACCTCAAGGGAGCTACATTCACTGGGCTTTCTTTTACTGTGAGATGCTTTACGGAATTCGGTGTTAGCTGCATTTGGCTGCAGAATCACAGGCCAATGTTTAGGAAATAAATCGTTTTTTGGGAGGGTTGGGGGCATCAAATACAAATGTTATAATTTTAAACTCACTCAAAAATGCGTGCATACACGTCTGAACCGAAAGAGCCAATTAGCACAACATCAAGTCTTTAAAAATAGAAAAAGCTTTGACGATTGATGCTCTTGCTCCCAATTTTCAAACCTGTGCTAATTTAACCACTCTTAAAAATGCCAGATTCCAAGGACTTTATGCCACCTTCCGTTTGCCTCAGTACATCGCTCCTGAAGAATTTACAGATCTTCGTACGTACATCTAAAGAAGTATTGAGAGGAACAAGAGGGGAAACCCACACATTTAGGAGGGGAATTAAACAAGACGGCTTTCCTGAAAGAGGAGACCTGGGGAAGAGGGGCAAAGGAGCACTTACCACTAGCGGGATCGAGCAGATGAGCACGACGGCCGAGGTGGCGATGAGCAGGATGACCATCTGGATCTCGGCTCCAGCCATGCGGCGGAAGGAGCGGCGGCGGCACAGTTCAGCCAGGCGTGCGTCGGCGGTACCCAGCGAGGTGCGGTGCACGAACTGGCGGTGCACACCAGCACATTGCAGAGCACGGTGGCCAGGATGAGGAAGGAGCTGAAGCTGGCGTACATGTAGGAGTAGGCGGCGTGCACAGACACATTGGTGCGCCAGTCGATGAAGCACCAGGTCTGCGGGTACTGCAGCGTGGTGCGGCCCAGGCCCATACTAGGCAGCACGCAGAAGAGCTAGCGCTCCGCGGGCCGGATTAAAAGGTCCGCCGGGCCGTATACGGCCCGCGGGCCGTAGTTTGCCCATTCCTGGGCTAGGATTTAGATGTGGTATTAATTGTTTTGTTGTTCTTCTAATTATGCATCTTTTGACATTTTTCTTGAAACTATTTCTTAAGTGCACCTTCTCCTCTCCAATATTATTTTTCTTATAGAAGGAAGATCTTTATAAGTTTGTTTTTCTTCTTTGTGATTTTTGTATTTTAATCCTTCTTTTCCTTAGTACTTGAAAGGAATGTATGGTATTTCTTTGTGTATTGCTCTCTAAAATTGAATAAATAATAAATTAAACAAATCACTTTAAAAACATGTGAAAGGCCAATAAAAATTCTACCAAAGCCGTTCCAGCATCTACTGGTAAAGCAATCACCTGGTTTAATCACTTAACATTCCACGTTTACCCCCTTCTTATATTATCTGAGGTAAGGCCACTTAGAATAAAGCCCAGATCGTCTTCATCATCAGACATAGAAACATAGAAATATGACGACATGGCAATCTGCTCAATCGAGGCCAATTTATTTTTGACAGACGTTACAGTCAACTTCCAGAAGTGAAATCGGACAGTATAATCCACAACAAATGTAGTCCCTGCCACCCTCAAGGAGTATGGCAGCTCCTCATCCATGTCCAAAGAATTAAATAGCCAGGTTAGTGGCCCCAACCAGCTGATTGCTGAATATCTTATTTTAGAAGAATAGCTGCCAACCCCAGGTGACTTCCCTTACGGAAGAGGCTTCACTGCCTCAAGTGTTTCATGGTTGGCTATAGAACTGCTATAATGTTACTTTCCTCCTCCAACAACCCTGGCAAGCATATAGTTTGTCTAGTTTGTACAGTTTTATATGCAATTGCATAAAAAAACACATTGTCTAATCTGTTTACTGTCCACCACTTCAATCCCCTGTCTATTCCTAATTTTCAATATATTCCTAGTTTGCAACTTCCTGAGTTTATGAGCTAACAACCTACTTAACTTATTGCCAAACTCAAAGCAAGTCTGCTTCAACCTTTTTTGCAAGTGAAAAGTAACAGACTCCATTTCCGGCTCCATTAAATCACTCCTGACTTTTGAGTCATCAAAGGCTCTTTTAAGAGCATGAAGCCTCTTGTGCTCTCAGAGACCTAAAATTTCCCTAATGCTCTTGATTCTTAATTTTTTTTTTTTTTTAATGGTCAGGAGTGATCCCAGAAGACTGAATATGGGTGAATATTATCCTGTCCAGAGAAGTGGAAGTAAGGAAGAGGTTGGAAACGACAGACTGGTTAGTCTATTCTCTGTGGTGAGTAGATTAATGGACATGCTGCTCAGACAAAGGTATAGAAAGGAACTCTAAGTGGGGTACTGGAGTAAGGTTCAGAAATATGGAAAAGCGAGAATATTGCTCACAGCCTGACTGGGTATATGTATTAGAGAAGCCAAGGTCATATTTTGCAGATGATGATTGTGAGAGCTAGACAATGTTTTTGCTTGCAAGATTTTTGTCCTGATTACATGTAGAAATAGATAAACATGTAGAAATAGATAAACACAAAGTAAAGCAAGAAGCATGATGCAGAGTGATAAGACAAAATTGTACAATGTGGCAGTTTTTTCCTAATAAAAGAAAATGCTGCGGCCAAAACGAAGGAGGGGTTTACAGGAGACTGCTCAGGTTTGCAGGCCTGTGAATTACCCTACTTAAAGCTTTAAGCAGACTCTTATGGTATAATTCAGTGCATTTCTTGTTCTGTGTAAACTGCACTGAGTTCGAAATACTGTGGTATATAAAATCAAATAAATGGTTTTCATTTCATTTCTTCTCATTTGTTTTTAAAGATCAGAGATAGGAAACCAAGAACTGAGGCCCCAGCCAAGCAGTCAGGAACAGATTACACACAACAGTTGGTGCCCATGAATTAATCGGATCCTTTCTCTGAAATGAAGGCAAGTCAGAAGAACTGCGAGTATGATGGATGGTTTGTTCAGTCACTGGCAGAACAAAACTAAAGTTGAATGGATGGTTAGAAAAGGCATAGACTTCAGCGTTTAAGAGGCAGTCCAACATACTGCACATATGTTAAGCATAGTGATGTTTGTTATAACCCTGTAGCATGATGGCATTCAATGACTAGTGGTAATGAAACACTACAATTTCCACTAGGAGGGACTTTTTCAGAGGAGCTTTATTTGAAATATGAATGACAGTCATTGATTTAAGGGGATTGCACACTAATCCCGAGTGGGTTGTCCTTACATGTTGAGAGACAAAGGCACATGAAAAGTCTCAAGAAAAACAAATTGTTTGTACTAGAAGAGAAAGTGAATGATTCATTTGTTTGCTTTTCTGCATGCTTTTAAAAGGATAACATTTTCTGGTTGTAAAGATTTCAATAGCCTGGCTTTAACTTGGTACTTAGTTGTTAGTTTTTTGCATATGCTGATTTTCTTCTTTAGTAAGTCAGGGCTGTATTCCGCCAGACTTGCAAGTTGATATTTGAAATGTCTGTTTTCTTATCATTGTTAGTTGGTAATGTGTAAAGACTACACAGATTTGTCTTGTTTTATCTATTTCACTTTGGGTCTTAAAGTAATTTCAATTGTTTTTCTGTATTTGAGTTATACGTTTTGGTTTCCAGAGAAGAGGTGCACTTTGTTTTGAAAGTTTTCCTGATGTCTAGTAAGTGAAAACAGACATATGTTTTAGTGCTGTGATTTTTGTATATGCTAGTTTTTGTTTTGGGCTTTAGGCACTAATGTACCTGGCAGTTAGCATTGGAGGGAAGTTGTGTAGCAATTTGATAACCTGCTGTAGGACAAAGTGAGACAACTGAAGAGTATGGATGTCTAAGCAGTAAGTTCTGAAGGGGATTCAGCAAATACCCTTAAGTGCATGCTTAAAATCTGAACTTATATCAGAAATCATTGAGGAAGAGGAAGATGTCTGGGGAAAACAAATGGAGAATTTAAAGCAGCTTGCAAAGTGGCCAGAGATACCCACAGGGACAGAAGCACCTGCTGCAGCCAGTTTAGAGGTAGAGTAAGGCGGCAGATACTGAATTGCTTCTGTAAACATGAACAGTTCATTTAAGGAGCCGAAGAGTGATATATCATCAGTTTTAAAGAGGGGTAGCTGATTATTTCAGGCCAATCTGGAAGAGCTGGTACCCAAATGGATGACGTTCTAACAGCGAGTGAAGAGCAGAAAAAGGAGATCGTGGCCTTCAGGAACTCCCTATTGGAGGTATAGGAGATGAATCAGAACTAGCAACAACTGGAAGATCTGGAAAACTGTTCTATAAGAAATAACAGAAGGCTCTGGGGATTCCCATAAATGGAAGCATTTAGCAGTGATAAAGAGGTGGTGCAAAGATATGCATAAGTGTGCTAAATGAGTGTGCTTGTCTAAGTGATGAGTTGAGCCCTAAGCAATTGGATTAGAGAGGCTTATGGATAAAGCTAGGCCCATTGAGAGGGACAAGTTCAAAACTGAGCTGTATAATGCTCAGTAGTAGTAGTAGTATAATGACTTGGAGTGGTGTGTCTTCCAGAAATAGAGGGCCTTTTGAGAGGTCACAGCCCTACCAAGGGGGGGGGGGGAGGGGAGGGAGGGGGGGGAGGATAAAATGTCTCTTCCACTTGTTCACACTAGGTTTTGAGACCAAGCATGTAGCCAAAATAGAGGAGGCCTAGAAGATTATAAGCAAAGCTGGACTGTAGCTATCACAGCAGGCAAAAGGCATAGATGCTAATAAGCTGGCTGCATACAGGTGACAGAAGGCTCCATATAAAAGGGCAAAGTTTGCAGAGGAGCCCAGTGTGGATAAGTGCTCGGCCAGTTAGTGGAAAGATTTGACAGAATGAAGTTTAGTTTAAAATGTGGACTAGGACATAGCATTATCTGAAAAGCATGGTAAGTGCATGGAGAAATCATTGAGACTAAGGAGTTCTTTCTGAATGGGAACTGGTTTGCACTGCTAGAGATTGGAAAGGCAACAGAAAAATCACACCATAGGAAAAAAAAAATAAAGTCTTACAGTCCATCAACAGTAGCCTGATATTTGAGACTATTTGGGTAAGGGCTGGAGTTTGAAGGTGGATACATCTGTGTACTGGATGTTGTGAATGGGGGATTATCTGTGAATGTGTGAGTGGATAAGTAACTTTTTATTTTTGTATTTATTTTTATTTATTTATGAAATTTCATAATACAATCAAGAAAAACGGGACTCTTGTACAGAAAAAGTATGCAAGCCAAAAATTGTATCATAAAACAATGAAATATTAAAACAAAAAAAACAAATATAATAAAGCGCATGCCTACTAGCCCACAAATATAGAGGAGAGCAGCACCCAGAAATGCAAATAGGAAATGTTTACAATTAAAGAAAATATAGACTATAAATCCCTAGGGATACCCAAAAGGCTATTGCTATACAGTACAAGTAGTTTACTGGAGTACAGGAGAAGCCAATGGATTCTCAGATGTCATCCTAGAACTTAGAAGCCAAATCTTTAGGTTGGAAGAAAATATAATTAGCTGACATATTTGATTAAACATTTACAAAGAAACTCCTAGCTGCAAGGCACCAGATCTAAGAAGAAATTCACAGAGTCTCCTTTTGGGTTTCTCTAGCCAAGCCCAAATAAATAGATATAAGACAGCCACAAAGTGTGATTCTTATAAAACAAGTTAGAAGTGGGGGAGCTTTTAAGAGGATAAATGAGGCATCATGCCCCAGTGAGTGTATCTTCCTGGAATGGTTTGGGCAGCAGAGGTGGGGTGGTAATATCTAAAGATCTGGTTGTGGGGGAGGAAGTCTTGGTTTGGAAGGATTAGGAGGTATTGTAGGGTTAAGGGTGAATGGTGGGTAAGGAGGTAGGGATGCTAGGGGGTGTGGATATGCATTTGATTGGGGAAGTAAATGAGCTGACTGAAAGTCCGAGTGGTGCATGCTGCATGGAGATGGAGGATTTTAATAGTTAAATATAGATGTTTGCTAAAAAAAAATAGTTGACTTTTGTGCATTAATTGAATTGACTAAGGAACTAACTTGCTTGAAAACAAAAGTAGGATTTATACAGAAAACTCATTTGCTTCCCAGACATGAGCATTCAGTTAACCACAGGAAGTTTACATTAGCTATTTTTTCTCAAATATAACTGAGCCTAAGACCAGTGGTGTGGGCAGATTTAGGCTGCTATATACACCAGGTGCTTTGATATAAAGGATAGTATTTCCTTTCTTTTTTTTTTTTTAACACAATGCAAGGGGAGTGGCTTTACTTGGGTCAACATTTATGCACCCAGTATTAAACAGGAACTCTTGATTTGGTGGCAGATAAGCCTTTTGGGTTTGTTGAGGGATACCTAAAATGGGCAATAACTTTAGTCATGATTAATCCTTCCCTGGATAATATAGATAAAGCTGTGGCTTGGCAGTAGCAAGCTGCTTGAAGTTTAAACAAATCTGGGTTTCGTCCTTTACATTCTACTGAAACGGCTCTTGCCAAAGTCTCCAGCGAATTGTTCCTGGCAAAAACCAAAGGCCTTTACTCGATCCTCATCCTTCTTGAGCTTTCTGCTGCATTTGACACTGTTGATCATAACCTTCTCCTTGATTGATTTTAAGGGCTCTGTACTATCCTGGTTCTCTTCTTATCTCTCCAATCGCTCTTTTGGTGTTTATTCTGGTGATCCTCCTCTGCTGCTATCCCACTCAGTTGGTGTACCCCAAGGATCTGTCTTGGGTTCATTCCTTTTCTCTCTCTCTATACCCAGTCCCTTGGTGCACTCATCTTTTCCCATGGTTTTCAGTACCATCTTTACACTGATGACTTCCAGATCTACCTCTCTACACCTGAAATCTCTCCGGCAATCCAGGCCTGGATCTCTGCCTGCTTTTCTGACATTGCTACTTGGATGTCTCATCACTGCTTGAAACTGAACATGGCCAAAACCAAGCTTCTTATTTTTCCCCCCTAAAACCTTCTCTCCCCTTCCTCCTTTCTCAGTCTCTGTGGATAACTCTCTACTCCTCCCTGTTTCCTCAGCTTGCAATCTTGGGGTAGTCTGACTCCTCTCTCTTCTTCTCCACACACATCCATTTGATAGCTAAGACCTGCTGTTTCTTTCCTTATCAACAACAAAATCTGCCCATTCCTTTCTGAACACACTACTAAGACACTTATCCACTCTTTAGTCACCTCCCATCTTGACTATTGGAACCTACCCCTTGCTGGTCTCCCTCTGAATCATCTATCTTCCCTTCAATCTGTTCAACACTTTGCTGCGTAGCTAATCTTCCGCCAGCCTCATCATGCTCATATTACCCCTCTTTTCAAGTCACTTCATTGGCTCCCTATCCGTTTCCACATCCAGTTCAAACTTCTCTTGCTGACCTATAAGTGCATTCACTCTGCAGCTCCTCACTACCTTTCCTCTAATCTCTCCCTACACTCCTCCTCGGGAACTTCACTCTTCTGGCAAATTGCTTCTATCTGTGCCCTTCTCTTCTACTGCTAACCCTAGACTTTGTTCCTTTCACCTTGCTGCTCCTTGTGCCTGGAACAAAACTACCTGAGTCTGTAAACCAGACGCCTTCTCTGGCCCTTTTCAAATCCAGGCTGAAAACTCACCTCTTTGCTGCCGCTTTCGGATCTTGACTCACGTGGTCTCCTTTGTGTTTCTTTACCATTCTCTCCCTAGATGTATCCTGTGTCTACAGCTACCATGTTGACTGCCTTGACTAGATTGGAAGCTCTGATGTGCACGGACCAACTCATACATGTTTCTGTGCAGCGCTGCGTATGTCTTGCAGTGCTATACAAATGTGTAGTAGTAGTAGTAGAATGGTCCCAGACAACTGGAGAACGGCAGTTGTGGTCCCCATGAATAAAAGTAGCAATAAGGTGGTTGGGAACTACAGAGTTAGCCTGATTTTTATGGTGAGTAAATGAAAGGAAATGCTGCTAAAATGGAGGATAGCAAGGTTCCTGAAAGCCAGTGAAGCATGGATTTTAATATAAGTAGAAACTGTTAGATGGTTCTGATAAATTTCTTTGACTGGATGACCAGAGCGTTGGATCACAGAGAACCATATGTAGTATACTTACAGTTCAGCTTCAACACTGTTCTGCATTGGTGACTTTTAAATAGGGTGCCCTTGAGAGAGGCCATAAAGTGACCAGGTTAGAAACTGGTTGAGTGGGAGGCAACAAAGAGTAGTGGGGTAAATGGAGTTCATTCTGAGGATGACGACACTACCGGTGGTGTACCACATGTATCACTCCATGATCTGGTCCTGTAACATTTCTGTAAGTGATACTGCAGAAGGGATGTTGGATAAAGTTTGGCTTTTTGCAAATGATAAAATCTGCAATAGGATAGACACCCTAGAAGGTGCAGGTAATACGAGAAGGGTTCTAGCGAAGCTTGAAGAATGGATGAGAATTTGTCAGCTGAACATTTAATGCTAAAAAAATACAAGGTCATGTATTTGGGCTACAAAAACCAAAGGAGTGCTACAGTATAGCAAGTGACGTACATCTGTTCATGAAAGAAGAGCAGGACCCAGGGGTAATTATACCTGATCTTAGGTGTCCAAAGAGGTGGAAAAGGCGACTGCAAAAGCCAGAAATATGCTTGTGTGCATAGGAGTGGCCAGCAGGAAAAAGGAGGCAATAGTACCTCTATATAAGTCTCTGAGAGCTCATTTGAAATATTGTGTGCAATTCTGGAGACTACACCTTTTAAAAAGAGAAACAGGATGGAATATCTGCAGAGGGCGGCTATTAAAACACAGACATATTCTTAAAAATCTCTATGTGGGAGGAGGAAGTGACATCATTGGGCTGCATGGTCGGGTAGGAGTGGAGCTCCAAGGCCCAAGCACACAAAAATAAGGGGGGGAAAAAGAGATATAACTCTATTGCCTAACTCACCTGATAGCACAATACGGTAGCAGAAGTAACCTGGGAGCAGGAAATGGCCCCGACGCAGAGAAAAATGGCAGATTTAAAGGAATATGCGTACCGCAAAACTAAAGGGCAAAATCAAGAGGGAGAAAAGATGTCCGATTCCAAACAGCAGAGTGACCATGTGGAAACAGACTTAGAGCAAGAAGGGGAAAATGGAATGGAGATACTTGGGCAAATCACAAAACAAGAAATGCGGTGATGGTTTGTTGAAATGAGGTGTGATATTGCGGCCATAAAAAGAGGAGGTGGCAGGATTAAGAACGGAGGTGGCAGAGGTGGGGCACCATGTGGAAGAGCTGGATGGAAGGATGGAGGAGACCGAGGCAGCCGTGGATGAGCTAAGAAAGCATAGTTACTCACTCAAAGAAAACCTTTGGGACATGCTACCACTCATGCGCTGCCCCCTTCCTGCCCAAGGGTGCCATTTTGCTCAGTCACATGACATAGCTAGGACAGCAGTAGAAACTAAAACAAGGTAAGGAGGCAACTCCCAGGGGAGGAGGGAGGGTTGCGAGGACTGCTTCCTGCTGTTCCTGGAGAATACCTGTTACAGGCGATTTGCTTTTTCCAGGAACAAGCAGGAAATCAGTCCTCACATATGAGACTCCCTAGCTCCAGGCTGCCAAGGACCGAACCAAGACAGCACCAACAGCGATCAATCGGGTAGCTGTGAGTTGCAGAAGGCAAGACCCTAGCGTCCAGTGACACTATCACTTCGGTAGCCTGAACACAGGAGGGTTGGAGGGCAGGAGTTGCCTACACCCCGAGAATATTATGGAGTACTGCCTGGCCAAAGGTACTGTCCCTGCGGGACTCACTTTCCAGGCAGTAGTTAGCTGCGAACATATGAATTAGAGACCATGTGGTGGCCTTGCAAATCTCTGCGACTGGCACCGAGCAGAGGTTGGCCACATCGCCCTCACTTGATGCGCTGTGATCTGGTGCTTGAGGGAGAGGCCTGCTCGCTCATATGTGAGGGCAATACAGTCCGCCACGCAAGAGGAGCCCCAGTCGGCTGGGTCATAAGATAGGAAAAGCTGAGGGGCCTTTCGATGGGCCAGAGTCTGATGCAAGTAGGACAGGGCCTGCTTGCAATCTAGTGTATGAAGTATTAGTTCCTCCCTGCCATCATGAGGCTGTGGAAAGCAGGTGGGGAGGACCACCTCTTGGTTGAGATGGAAAGGAGATACCACCTTTGGGAGGAATTTGGGGTGTGTGCAGGGCATCACCCTGTTCTTATAGAACCTCTGATATGATGGATCCGCCAACAGGACCTGGAGTTCGCTCATCCTTTGAGCGGACGGGACTGCCACCAGGAAGGCCACTTTCCAAGACAGGTATTGAAGGTGGCAAGTGGCTAGGGGCTCAAATGGTGGTTTAGTGAGCTGAGGGAGCACCACTTTGAGGGCCATTCTGCCGTCGGATGGCAGAAGGGGAGCTTGGACAACAGAATGCCCTGAAGGAACTTAGAGACCAGGGCTGGCTAGAGAGGGGTTTTCCTTTGATAGAGTGGTGATGTGTGGCTATGGTGCTCAGATGCACCCTCACAGAGTTGGATTTCAGCCTGGCGTGTAACAGGTGCAGTAGGTACTAAAGGCCAGTTGCATGCGACAGGAGAAGGGTGTCAGTTGTTCTAATTGCACCCCGGTGGCCCAGGCAGCCCTGGTTCCCTCTTCTGCTATCGCTGTCGGTGGCACTTCCAGTCCCTTCTGCACCCCAACCTGGGGTCACTAACACTAACAGCATGGCTGCTGAAAGGGTAGCACTGAGGTTGAGGTGGTCTTACTGGCCTCTCAAAAACCCTCCACCAGGTGGGTCTATGCCTTTAATTGGAGACCTTTCGCCAGCGGTGGAAGAATTGCTTCGTTACCCTGGGGTTCAGGCGCCACTCGTGTGGGCATAGAATTCTGCTCAGCCTGTCTGCTAAGCAGTTTTCCTGGCCTGACAGGTATACTGCTCGCAGGAACATGCCACTGCACGCTGCGTAGAAGAGGAGGGCCACCACCTCCTGGCAGAGGGAGTACGAGTCCGTGCCTCCCTGCTTGTTGATATAAAAGCCCGAGAAGGATGGGTATCGTTGATCCTGTTTGAAGTGCCCCTTTTTACTGGGGAATAGGGGCCTTTTCCCTGAAGGTTTTTTGCAGAGAAAAGAGGTTTTCTTTGAGAGCCTATGGCATGTCAACACCTTGGCCTCTATCTCGGCCGCCCTGTCAGCCATCGGTTTGCTGAACTATACCTGGCTATACTTTATTCAGAAAGGACAGGGTAGGAAGCAGGGGAGGAGGAGTGGCACTATATGTAAAAACTACTATTAAAGCTTTGGAATTACAGAGCTTAAAAGGGAGAGGGGAGGCATTGTGGGTTAAACTAGAAAGAGGGAAAGAGAAATCTATTTACATTGGTGTGATATACAGACCTCCCTCACAAGAGGAAGAGGTGGACAGAGTTAATTGAAGACATGCGCAGCATTGCTAGGAAAGGGGAAGTGCTACTGATAGGAGATTTCAATATGCCAGATGTTGATTGGCACATTCCTGCTGCAGCATCATCTAGAAGTAAGGAGATCCTGGATTCTCTACAGGGAGAACTATTCAGGCAATTGGTAACAGACCCCACATGTGAAGGGGCCATACTGGACTTGGTGCTTACCAATGGTGAAAGTGTTTCTGATGTGTAATGGGAGATCATTTTGCATCCAGTGATCACCAGATGGTGTGGTTCAGTATTAGGACTAGGACTGTTAGAATCCATTCAAAGGCGAGGATCTTAGACTTTAGGAAGACTAACTTTGCGAAGATGGGCCAATACATCAGGGAGTCGTTGGATGGGAACAGCTGAGGGATGTAGAAAAACTGAAAGGGGATATTTTAAGGGCAACCAACCTTTTTGTTAAAATGGCAAATAAAGGTAAAAGGAAAAGGAGACCACTATGGTTTTCGAAAGAAGTAGCTGAAAAAGTGAAGAAAATGAAGGAGGCCTTCATGAAATACAAGAGATCACAGAGAGGAAGACAGGCATCTGTATTTGGAAAAACTTAGAGAAGCTAGCAAAGTAGTCAAGAAGGCAAAGATTCAAAAGGAGGAGGAAATAGCCAATGCAATAAAATGGGGGGATAAGACATTTTTCAGATATATTAGTGAGAAGAGGAAGGGCAAGAGTGGTATTGTCAGACTCAAGGGTGCAGGGGAGGAATATGTAGAAGCTGATAAGGATAAAGCGGAATTGCTTAACAAATATTTCTGTTCTGTGTTCACAAATGAAGAACCAGGAGCAGGACCTCATTAAACACCCACAAATAGGAACAGAAGCAAAGGACATCTTGAACAATTTTCAGAAGACTGTGTTCGTGAGAAACTATCTCAACTTAAAGTAGACAAAACGATGGGACCAGATGGGATACACCCGAGAATACTGAGGGAACTTGGGGACATTCTAGCAGCTCCACTGACTGACCTTTTCAATGCCTCGGAGTCGGGAGTGGTGCCAACGGACTGGAGAGAGGCTCATGTGGTGCCTTTACACAAAAGCGGAAGTAAGGATGTGGTTAAAAACTACAGGCCGGTTAGTTTAACTTCGGTGGTGAGTAAATTATTGGAAACGCTGCTGAAAGAGAAAATAGTGAGGTTTCTGGAGTCCGGCGCATTACAGGATCCGAGGCAGCATGGATTCACCAGAGGCACGTCTTGTCAGACAAATCTGATTGATTTCTTTGACTGGGTGACCAGGGAGTTGGACCGAGGGAGAGCCCTAGATGTGGTGTATTTAGATTTCAGTAAAGCCTTTGACACTGTTCCTCATAGGCGACTTATAAACAAACTGAGCACCCTAGGGATGGACCCTAAAGTTACTGCTTGGGTTAGAAACTGGTTGGGTGGGAGGCGACAAAGAGTACAAGTAAATGGAGCTCACTCTGAGGAGAAGGATGTTATCAGTGGTATGCCCCAAGGATCTGTCCTTGGCCCGATTCTTTTTAACATCTTTGTTAGTGATATAGCGGAAGGGCTTTCAGGTAAGGTTTGCCTCTTTGCGGATGATACCAAAATCTGCAATAGAGTAGACACCCAGGAAGAGGTAGATAACATGAGGAGGGATCTAGCTAAGCTTGAAGAATGGTCTAGAATTTGGCAGCTGGGATTTAATGTTAAAAAATGTAAGGTCATGCATTTGGGCTGTAGCAATCCAAGGGAGCAATATAGTATAGGGGTGAAGTACTTTTGTCCACTAAAGAAGAGCGGGACCTAGGCGTGGTTGTGTCTGATGATCTTAAAGTAGCTAAACAGGTAGAAAAGGCAACAGCAAAAGCTAGAAGGATGCTTGGGTGCATACGGAGAGGAATGGCTAGCAGAAACAAGGAGGTGATAATGCCTCTGTATAAGTCTTTGGTGCGACCTCATTTGGAGTATAGTGTGCAATTCTGGAGACCGCACCTTCAAAAGGATGTGAACAGGATGGAATCGGTGCAGAGGGTGGCTACTAAAATGATTAGTGGTCTTCATTATAAAGCATATGAGGACAGACTGAAGGATCTTAATATGTACACCTTAGAGGAAAGGCGGGATAGAGGTGATATGATTGAGATGGTTTAATACCTCCGTGGCATAAATGTTCAGGGAGAGAGCCTCTTTCAATTGAAAGCAAGTTCTGCTACGAGGGGACATGGGATGAGGATGAAGGGAGATAGATTCAAGAGTGATATGCAGAAATATTTCTTTACAGAAAGAGTAGCGGATCCGTGGAATAGTCTCCCAGTGGAGGTGGTAGAGATGAGGACAGTAACTGAATTCAAAAAAGCATGGGACAAACACAGAGGATCTCTAAAGGTAAAAAGGGGACTGTTGTAGTTGTTATGGAAGAACAGACTAGATAGGCCATGTGGTCTTTTTCTGTCATCATATTTCTATGTTTCTATGTTTCTAAGTTCTTGCCTGTGCAGGGGACATCGAGCAGCTTGTCCTGGACCTGCTGCTCGAGGTCTGAGGACTTTAACCAGGCTAGGTGTCAAGCCCCGATGCAGGCTGCTGCCACTTGGGCCGCTGACTCGAATCGGTCATAGACCGCCCAGGAGAGGAACTTTGAACAGTCCTTGATTCCAGAGGTTCAAGCCTGGAACCGACGGAGAGGTTCCCCAGCCAGCCCCATCAAAAACCCAGATAACTCCTGGGTCAGGGCCTTTAAATACATGCCTATGTATAGCTCATAGGCCTGGATTTGGCACCCCAGCATACAGCCCTGGTAGCACTTGTGCCCAAGGGCATCGAGGGCTTGAGCATCCTACCTGGGGGGCACAAAAGAGTAGATCTTCTGGCTTTTGAGCTTTTGCATGGTTGACTTGACAACCATAGAGTTATGCAGGAGTTGGGGCTTGTGGAACCCCGGCCCCTTCCTGATGCAGTAGATGGCATCAAGGCACCGGCTGACCACCGGCACCAAACACTGGGATCTCCCACATCCGTAGGATCTCCAGTTCCTTGGTGCGGGGTTCCTCCTCCACCTCGGTTTGCACCGAGGCGGCTCTGGTCATATCCCTAACAAAGTCGTGGAAAGCCACATCCTCTGGAGGAGAATGGCGCCGGGGGAGACGGGTCAAGGGGACATCTTGGTGCTGTTTGGTTTCTGAGGAGGCCTCGTTGTCGGTCTCCCATTCGGAGTCTAAGGGGGATGACGAGTCCAAAGTTCTGAGATTCCATGCCTCGAGGTCCACACCGAAGTGCCAGGGCCCTCCTGTGATAGTCCATGTCCCAGAAACTGGCCAGGGAGGACTGGATTCTCAAGGAACGGGATTGGGACCCTCGACCAGGGCTGAGGACTTATCTGAGGCCTATGGTGCTTGGAGCTCCGCTTGACGATCAGGGACTCCCCTGCAATCGGGGCTGATGATGCGGACAAACTAGCCATCACTACCTGCTGCATAGCCAAGATGGCAGCGATGTTCTGCTCCATGGCTGCCATTCTGGATTCCAAGCCAGAAGGTTTTGCAGCTTTCGTCGTGGGTACCGAGGATCTCTGGCCCGGCACCAGTAGTCTTGTGGGTGCGTCCTCGATGAGGACTATGGCCTTGAGGACCCTCGCATGGTCTTCGCCAGCTGAGGCATCCTTTTTGGGAACTTTGGTGGGCCGCTTCTTGGAATCGTCTGAGCCCCTCCGGGTGGTCTTGCTGGGGTTTCTCTGATGGAACCTCGATGGATTTAAGAGGATTTTTTCTTTTTCTGCTCAGGGTATAAGGTCTTCTCGGAGGAGCCGCCACTGCAGAACTCTGAGGACACTCGGCCCTCTCGGGACATGCTGGGCTTGGAATCAGGGAAGCCAGTGCCGAGTCAGACCTGAGGAACATCCTCCCCTGCAACTCAGACCTCTTCTTACTGGTTTTGGGAGTCATGACCTGGCACAGGTCGCAAGAGATGGTGTCATGGTCCAGTTCCAGGCAGCGTAGGCAGCAGGTGTGGGTGTCTGTGACAGATATAGTTTGACTGCAGCGGTCACATTTTTTGAACCCACTGGGAAACATGGCAGGTGGACACCCAGCCGGGTTCAACAACCCCTGATTAAAAAGGGCACGAACGCTGTTCGAGGCAAGCCTCGATCAAAAAAATGGGGAAGGAGCAGAGAACAGCACTGGGCCTGGCACCGGTTTGAGGAGGGAAGAGGAAACGGTATGAAAACCAGGAAAGCTGAGTTAAGGATATTCTCAAGATTTTTTCCAGAGAAACTGGACTGACGTCTGTTGGGCTCCGTGGAAAAAAAGGAGACTGAGCAAGATGGCACCCTTGGGTGGGAAGGGGACCACGCATGCATGGCAGCATGTCCCAAAGGCACTCATATGTGAGGACTGACTTCCTGCTTGTTCCTGGAGAACAGCGTTGATCAAGCTGCAAACAGAAAATAAAGGGCTTGAATTAAAGCTAGAGGACTTAGAAAACAGAACGCATAAACAGAATTTAAGGATAAAAGGAGTCCCAGAAGGAGAGGAGTTCCTGGACTGTATAAACATAGCCTGAGAGATTTTTGGGCAATTGGCAACAACCCAGAGGAGAAAGAGGCGGAATCTATTAAAATAGACAGGGCGCATAGGACATTAGGGCCATCAAGAAATCAAATGCCCAGACACACTGTAGTATGCTTGCATGATTATGGGATCAAGGAGCGCATAGCTGCCCAAATGAGGAAAGCAGGCAAATTCCCATGGAAAGGACATAATATTGCTGTTTATGCAGATCTAGCTTCATCCACTCTAGCAAGAAGATGGGCATAGAGTGGATATACAAGTTTACTGCAGCAGGAAAATGTGCGTTACCGATGGTTTACCCACAAGGCATAGCATTTACTAAAAATGGAATCATGAAAAGGGCGGTGACAGAAGGAGAGCTGAGAAGGCGATGTCGGAGATGGGATGTCAAAACTTATCAGGGCAGACAAGCCACACAACATCGCCTAGAAGTTGAAGAGACTTACAAAGGAAATGGGAAACAGCAGAGCACAAAATAAAATGTAAGGAGCCTGAAAGAGAACGGAGACTTATTGAACTTGCTAAGGTTCATATTAATGTGAATGCAGAAGGAAGGAGAGAACGGGTGGAGTTAATAACAATGGATAAGAGATGGGAAGGACTGAAAAAGGGGGGAATGAATGAGAGAAGGAGGTGTGCATGAGGGGGAGAATGAGGGGGATGAGGAGGGTAGATAAATGAGGGGTGAGTAAGGGCAGAAGCTGCCACAAAAAGATGCAAATGGAAGAGTTAAAAGTGATTAAAAGTAATGGAGGTATAAGGGAGGAGGAGTGGAAGGAAGGAGGGGTGAAGGGGTTGCAATTACAAGGAGGGGCTGACTAAGACATGGAGCTGGATGAGTCTGACCTTGAGCTTGGAGAGAGCTGGGAAGGCACTGGGTAGTGGGGGAGGGGGAGGGAAAGGGAGAGGGAAGGATGGGGAGAAGGGGAAGGGAGGGGAGGGAGAAAAGGGGGGGGGGGGCCCCCAGAGGGGTTGGGGGTGAGTGAGTCCAGATCCTGTCTTTTACATCTGAAGTGTTTAACATCCTGGCAAAAAAGTCGAAGTGTGTGGAAGGAGGGAGAGTGACATAAAATGGATATTTTACTAATACAAGGAATGTACCTCAAGTCAAACCAAGAGGGCATGTTGCGAACAAAGGATTACTCCCTGATGCATCTGGCAGGGAAGAGGGAAGGCACAAAAAGGTAGGTGTGTGTGTGTGGAGGGGAGGGGGGGGGTAGGCATACTGTTCTCCAGACACTTAAGGGTGGAAGAACAGCAAATCCAGAGGGATGGGGAGGGAAGATGGATAATATGGGAAGGTAAGATCAATCATGTTCTGTAAAGATAGTGTGTGTGTATGCACCGAATGAGGGGCAAAGGCAATTCTATGAAAAGCTACACAATAAAATAATGGCAGAGATAGAAGCCTTGGTAATACTTGGGGGGGGGGTGGATTTTAACTTAACGTTGGATCCAAGATTAGATAATATGGAAGGGGGAGGGTCAGGAAGGGGGGGGCACCACAGGAGCAAACTGAAGAGACTGATAAACTCACTGGGGTTGGTAGATGTGTGGAGGCAGAAAAAGGGCAAAGAGTATACATACTACTCCCCAGTACACCATATATATAGACAAACTGATATGATTTTAAGGGATGGGAGTTTTTTGCTCCAGGTGTTGGAAGTAGAAGTGGGCCAGATAGAATGGACGGATCAAGCCACAGTGGGGGTTCAGGTGGAGTGGGGACACAAGGAAGGTGGCCTTCAATTTTGGAAACTAAATGAATCCCTTTTGGAAGACAGTGAAAACAGATTGAAACAGGCCACTGTAAGTTTCCTTAAGGAAAATTGTACCCCAGGGATGGGGTTGGGGGTGCTGTGGGATAGCTACAAGGCCTATATGAGAGGGGAACTCATTTGGCTAGAGTTAAGAAAAAGAAAGAGGCAGGGAGGAACAGCGGCTAAGAAGGGAGCTGGAATATTGGTCCACTAGACAAAGAAAAGGGGGATCAGAAAGCTCTAAGGGAGGTGGAAAGGATATGAAAAGCCCTGGGAGAATTACATAAGGAAGACTGGGCTTTCTGGATAGAGAAATTGTAGCAGCAGAACTACGAGCATAAAAACAAATTGGGCAAGTGGCTGGCTAGCAAGATGCAGGCCCGGAGGGTACAGCAGAGTATTCTGAAGATCTGCAGCCAGGAAGGGGAGTTAGAGCTCTCTATCCCCAGGATACAAAAAGTCTGCGTAGATTCTTATCAAAAATTATACTACATTGACATAATAAATTGGGAGGAAGAAGGGAAGAAACTCCTGCAAGATCTCCCAATAGTAGAATTGCAGGAGGCAGATAGGGAAGAACTAGGGAAAGACATTACAGAGGAAGAAGTTAGAATAGCCATCAGAGGGTTAAAAGATGGGAAAGCACCAGGATTAGATGGTTTGACGGCCCGCTTCTATAAAATATTTGGGGGAGTAATAGGGACCCTGGTGGAGATGTTTAATAAGGTGGTTCAGGGAGAGGGGTTGCCAGCATCAATGGTTGTGGCGGGTATAATGGTATTGCCCAAGCCAGGCAAGGATGCTATAGTGTGCAGTTTATACCGCCCAATTTCCTTAATTTAGACGCCAAGATCTTGGCAAAAGTCTCATCGGGGAGGCGCCAGAGATATATCCCACAATTAATAGGAACAGACCAAACTGGGTTTATCCAGGGGAGACATGCGAGAGATAATGTTTGGAAATTACTCAATATCATCTGTCAGGTTAAGAATCGGAAGGAACCTACCATATTCATGGTAGTCTAAGCTGAAAAGGCATTCAACAGAGTGTAGTGGGGTTTATATTCGATTGTCTTGGGCAGGGGAATGAGGCAGGGCTGCCCGCTGTCCCCATTACTGTTTGCACTGGTCATAGAACCTGTGGCGGTGGCGGTGAGGGCAGCAAGTGATATTAGAGGGGTGGAAGTGGGAGGTACAGAATATAAAATGGAACTATACACAGATGACAGTCTATACCCTCACAAAGCCACTGGTCATCTTGCCTAACTTGATGAAGTTGATAGAGAAGTATAGTGGAATTCCTGGGTACAAGATTAATGTGTCCAAAACTAAATTTTGAAGATAGAGCTGGATAAACAGCTGGAGGAGAGACTGAAAGCTGCTTTTCCATTTAAATGGGGGAAAGCCACCATTCGGTATCTGGGGATTCAACTAGGCAGTGACTTTATGAGGCTGTTTGACTTAAATTATACCCCACTGTGAAAAAAGATAAGGCAGGACCTGGACATATGGGATACATCACACTTTTCCTGGGGAGGGAGAATTGCTAACACAAAAATGAATATCCTGCCATGCATGCCGTTTCTATTCCAGATGCTACCAATCTCAGTACCAGATGTATTTCTTCACAGATGTCAACGTAGACTATTTTGGTACATCTGGAAAAGAAAGCCACCCAGACTGACAGGCAGGTGATGTGTTGGAGGAGGCAGGATGGGGGTATGGGAGTCCCAGATTTACGGCGGTACTACCAGGCTGCACAATTGCAAGCATTGGTAGACTTGGGGGGGGGAGAGACCAAGGTGAAAAACACTGGGTAGATATGGAGTGGGGGATGATGCAAAGGAAAAGGATATGGGAAGAAGGAGGGGAGATGTAACAGGGAGGCATGGATCACCCTTTGTAAAAACTATTAGAAGAATATGGAGAAAAGTACGACAAAGATTGGCTAGTTAGGGGGGATTTTATATGCAGAGCATACGGAGTACCCAGGGCTTTGTACCAGGAAGAGACACCAAGGGATGGGAGGGAAAAAGGTTGGTAAGTGGGAGCAATTAATCACAGAGAGGGGGGTGGATAATGGAATTTGAAGCAGTACAATGTAGATATGGAGTGGGATCCGGATGTTTTTTGTCATATCTACAAGCAGTGAACTTCAAGGGGTAAGCAAAGAGGAGGGGACCCACCACATTTGAACAAATGGTGACTAAAAGGACAGAACAGCAAGGAACACATGGGTAAGATCTATAGACAACTGATGCAACCTAGAGGGAAAGGGGGCTTTATGGAAGCATGGGAAGGAGACCTAGGAGTAGAGTGGTAGGAGACAACGTGGGAGCAAATCTTCCAAGGAATATGGAAGGTCAGGGACTCGGCGGCAACGCAAGAACACTGTTAGAAGCTCACGTATAGAACACGTACCTCACACCACCGAGAATAGGCAAATGGGGGGGGGGGGCGCGGTGGGAAGCTCGGTATGTTGAACGGCTGTGGACAAATGGGGAACTATGTGGTGGGGCTGCCCCATGATCAGGAAATATTGGAAAATTGTGGGTGACTTGTATGAGGTAGTGACAGGGAGAGAAATGGGGAGCACACCTGAATTTCTGCTTCTTTTTAAGGGAGAGGAATGGGAGGAGGATCTGGGAAACAAACTAACTGCACATATAGTAGTGGCAGCAAGGATGATGCTAGTAAGGGTATGTCATAGCATGCAGGAGTCCCCCCAAAGGGGAGATCCTAACCAGATTACATCAGGAGTATAAAATGAGTGGCCTGACAGCCCTATCACATAAAAGGTGGGGAAAGACACAAAAGGAATGAACACAGTACAAGGAGTGGGCGAAACGGACACTCTGGGAAAAGGGGGGAGGGCAGCATGGAAAGAAGGGGATCCCTAAGGGTACCTCCATGAACGACTAGCCAAGTGGACTCTCCACAAGCCATAGACAGCAGTTTGTTTAGATGTTAATTCATTTCTAAGTTCTATACGGGGTGCATTTGTCAAGGTACATGTAAATGCATTTGTAAGTATATTTGTTGGTGTAAAAATGTGTAAGTGTAAAATTGGCAAATGAAAAAAGCATAGTTACTCACCTGCAGCAAATAATCAATCAAACAAGAAGACCACCCGTCACAGAACTGGTAATGCTCCATGGTTTAACACCACTTTAAAAGTTATGAAAAGAACACTTAGGAAAATCGAATTAAAGTGGCGCAAAACTAAATCTACATCTCATAACGAACTCTATTGTACTTATCTCAAAAACTACAGAGAGGCCACAGACAGCGCTAAGAAAAACTTTCACTCCGCTATTCTAAATAAATCTATCAACAGACCTAGAGAACTTTTCTCCATTGTCCAAAACCTAACTAAAAACACATACAACTCAAGTCATGAAGCTAACGACATATCTCCCCAAACCTTAGCAAATTACTACATAAACAAATCAAAAATAAATAATATCTTACCAATTCCACAAACCATATCATACCAACCTCCATTAGATTCTTGGAACAATTTCTATCCCATAACAAAAGAGACCCTTAAGAATATAATGATGCACTTAAATACCACAACTTCTCACCTTGATCCCTGCCCAGTAAACTGGATAAAGAACACCCTTCCAACTTTATCCCCTTTCATAATACCACTAATTAACCTATCACTAAAGCAAGGCCATCTCCCGCCTACTCTAAAGCATGCACAAATTAGACCCATACTAAAAAACAATACATTGGACAAAACCTCACCGAAATCCTATAGACCCATCTCCAGTATTCCATTCATGGCTAAACTCATAGAAAAAGTAGTTCAAACTCAAACACAAGATTACATCAACACATCAGCTCCCCTTGATGACCAACAATATGGTTCCCGCCCTGGTCATGGGGTAGACACTCTATTGACAGTCCTCATAGACACACTAGTAAGAGGAATAGACAGCCCTAAAAACGCATTCCTACTTCTTTTTCTAGACATATCTGCGGCTTTTGATAGTGTTCACCATACACTAATGCTCAATAGGCTCACACAAATAGGTGCCAACTCAACAGTCCTTAAATGGTTTACATCATATCTATCCAACAGATCCCAAACTGTCAGGATCAACAATCAAACCTCCAACACATATAAACAGGAAATAGGACTCCCCCAAGGCTCTGCGCTATCTGCTCTACTATTTAACATATATATACAACCAATCTGCAGTATCTTTAAAAAATTCAAAATTCATTATCACATATATGCGGACGACATTATGCTGTACATTCCATTCACAATCCCTACTATTCCACTCCAACTTTTAACAGACTGCTTCAATGAACTCGCAACTTGGTTAGAAGACCACAATCTCTTTATCAACCATTCCAAAACCGACATACTAATTGTAACAAAGAACAAATCCTTTACCCCCCCCCCCACCCACATTACACTTCAGAATCACGACATCCACATAAAAAGCGAAATAAAATACCTAGGGGTGTTACTAGACACACAACTCAGTATGAATACGCACATAAGAAACACTACAAATAAAATTTACTTTAAACTCAAAGTACTAAAACAACTACGCCCCCTAGTCCACCTGCAAGATTTCCTAAGCATCATTCAAGCCATTATCACTCCACATTTTGACTTTGCCAACCTCTCTCTACTAGGCACAACAAACCAAAACATCAGAAGACTCCAACTGGCTCAAAATGCTGCTGCCAGAACTATAATGAAGGTTCACCCTTTCGAGCACATATCACCCTATCTAGCCAAACTACACTGGCTCCCCATTCAATGTAGAATAAACTATAAATTAATAACCACCACCTTTAAAGCACTAAATAATACTGCCCCAGAAACCCTAAATAAACTAATCATTAAAGACACACCCCATAGTGCACATAGAAGAGGCAACGCCAATAAACTAAGAATTCCAAAAGAATTCACAAAGTCCAAAAAAACAACAAATAAAAAGGCATTCTCCCATGCAGCCCCTACGCTCTGGAACTCGCTACCTGATGAAATCAGAGCCCTAACTGACATTAAGGATCTATGCAAAAACTTAAAAACTCACCTTTTTACCTCCTACTACGGCACATTAGCAAACTCTCAACTACAATATGAAAAGGGATAAACTATACAACACAAGTAGATCAACACCGCAAGGCCTAAAGATATTTTGACCTCAATACTGTCTATTATGCTTATACTGTTTAACTTCTCCTACTATAACTGTACATAGTTAATTGTACATAGTTCCAAAAAGTTTAAAAGCTAAAAGTTCAAATGTTAATTGCACATAGTTCATGTTATCGTTCAATGTAAAAAACAGAAATGCCTATCTATCTGTTTCCTTAACTGTTTGATGTAAACCGCACCTGATCCTCGGAAGGTTGCGGTATATAAAAATTTGTTAAATAAATAAAATAAATAAACAGCAGGAATTTAGTCTTCACATATGGGTATCGTCGGTACCGATGGAGCCTGCGCGGGAACGCTCCCCAGCATTCAATAGGAAGCTTTTGGGAGCATCCCACAGCACCTGCGTGCTGCCTTCCCGCCTTTCCTAACTGTCCCTCGCCAGTTGCGTTTATAGCTGAGACAAAAGAGAGAGGGAAAGAGGGAAAGAGAGAAAGAGAGAGAAATAGAGAGATACAACTCCTAGGGGAGGTGGGTAGGTTGTGAAGACTAAATTCCTGCTGTTCCCGGAGATCACCTGTTACAGGTGAGTAACTATGCTATCTCCAGGAACAAGCAGGAATGTAGTCTTCACATATGGGGGCTCCCTAGCTGCAGATGCCAGGGAGATGGCCCCAGAAAGTTGTGTGCCCTTGTGAAAGGGCTCCACTTCCCCCCATGGATCTCTGACATCCTACCAGGGATGGTGGGTAGGAGCTGATTAAGTGTAGAACAGGTGTTGAAGAACAGACTGACCAAACAAGGCATCCCGGCGGAAGTCCTTGTCTAAGTAGTAATGGGCTGTGAAGGTATGAACTGAAGCCCAGGTAGTTGCTTGACAGATGTCGTCGATAGACACAGAGTGAAGATGAGCCATCGAGGCTGCCATGGCTCTCACATTGTGAGCTGTGACATGGTCTTCAAGTGGAAGGTTCTTGCTCTCATAGGCAAAAGACATACACTGTGCAATCCAGCTGGACAGTGTCCTTTTGGAGACTTTAAGTCCCAAATGACTAGGATCAAAAGCAACAAAGAGTTGAGAGGACCTTCTATGTTGCTGTGTCCTTTGCAAGTAAAAGGCCAAAGCTCTTTTATAGTCCAAAGTATGAAGATTCCTTTCTGCATTTGAGGCGTGAGGCCTTGGAAAGAATACAGGAAGGTAAACCGCTTAGTTTAAATGAAAGAGCGACACCATCTTTGGCATAAAGTGTGGATGAGTCCTAAAGACTACCTTATCATGATGGAACCTTGTATAAGGAGGATCAGCCACCAATGCTTGCAATTCACTGATGTGACGTGCTGATGTGATTGCAATAAGAAAGATAACCTTCCAGGAAAGGAATTTCAAAGAGGTAGTGGCTAATGGTTCAAAGGGCGGTTTCATGAGCTGCCCAAGTACCAGATTTAAGTCCCATGCCACCGGTGGTGGGTTAATGGGAGGCTTAGTTAAAAGAAGGCCTCTCATAAATCTCGCTATGAGAGGATGAGAGGAAATAGGTTGTCCATTTAGAGGCTTGAAAGAAGCTGCAATGGCACTCAAATGGACTCCCACTGAATTGGTCTTAAGCCCTGCATTTGATAAATGAAGGAGATATTCCAGTAATGATTCCAGAGGTATGGCAAGAGGGTTAAGACCCTTCTGCGAGCAACATATGGTAAACCTTTTCCACTTAAATGCATAAGAGTGTCTTGTGGAAGGCTTCCTGGAAGCATGAAGGATATCCTTTACCTTCTGGGAAAGGTTAAGACCATGAAGTTCTAGGCTTTCAGCAACCAGGCCCTGAGATGCAGAAACTGGGGATTGGGATGCCACAGCATACCGTCCTCTTGAGAAAGATGATCTGGAGCAGAGTGGAGCAGAGCAGAGTGGAGGAGTGGCCTAGTGGTTGGGGCAAGGTACTTCAGGCTGGAAGGTCAGGAGTTCAAATCCCACTAGAGGACAGTAACCTTGGGCCGGAAGGACTGGGGTTTCTAGTCCCACAGGTGCTCCTTGTGGTCTTGGGCAAGCCACTTAACCCGCCATAGCCCATGTTCCCTGTAAAATAGTTATCTCCAAATTATGATGCCTGTTCAATGTAATTTCAGTTTGTTCAATGTAAACCGCACTGATGCAGAATAGCGCAGTATATAAGAGAATGTAAATAAATAAATAAATCCTAACTCCAGAGGCGGAGCTTGAGAGCGATGTAGGAGCAGAGGGTACCACATTTGCCATGGCCAACGTGGAGTTATGAGGATCATATGACCTCTGTCTCTCTGAAGCTTGAACAGAGTTTTGGGAGTTAGGGGAATGGGTGGGAAGTCCTGACCCCAATGGAGGAGGAAAGCATCCCTGGCCTGACAACCTCGAAACGGAATTCTGGAACAGAACCGGGGAAGTTTGGCATTCAGCGGACTTGCAAAGAGGTCTATGTCCGGGGTTCCACAAATTTGAAAAATTTTGGCCACCTGGTCTGCATGGAGAGACCAGTCATGTGGAAGCAGAACTCGACTGAGTCCATCTGCCCAAGAGTTTTGAATGCTTGGAAAATACACCGCAAGGAGATGAATCTGAAGATCTCTGGCGAGGGCCCATAGTCGCAAAGCTTCGTTGCAGAGCAACAGAGAGCCTGTTCCGCCCTGCTTGTTCACATAGAACATGGCTACTTGATTGTCCATTTGAACTAGGACTGTCTTGTAGAGCAAGGAAGACTGCTCTGAGCTCCAGGAGATTGATATGGAGATAGGCCTCCTGTGGAGTCCAGGTACCCTGGGTAGAGAGGCCTTGCAGGTGGGCTCCCCAACCCACCTGCGAAGCATCCGTTGTTAGAGTGGCCTGGGATGGAGGTTGCTGAAAATTGTAGGAGGGAGAATGCTGAGGAAACGAAGCTTGTATCCCTCTCTTACAATAGACAAGAATCCAATTTTCTGCTGTTATCTGACCCCATCTGGGGGCAAAATGACATAACCTTCCTGGGATGGTGGAGGGTTCTGGGCCATTCAGGGCCAGGAAGGCAAAGTTCTCTAGACAGGAGTCAAAGCCCCTGTGGAGGCTGAGTCTGCTGAGCCAGTTGAGGCTTAGCTGCTTTTGGTTTCCTTTGTTGCCTAGGTTGTTGCTGCTGTCCCATTTGGGCAGACTGACCTAAATGATGTCCCTGTTGGGTATAGCAGGGATAAAACTTTCTTCTTTCTGAAGAATGGTTTCTTAGAGGATCTTTTCCTCGCAGGATCAGCTGTAGATTTAGACAATCTATCCAAAGTGATATTGTCAGCATCTATCTCACTAGCTTTTTCCTGCCAATTCTTGCCAAAGAGATTCTCTCCTGTGCAAGGTATATTCCCCAGTTTATCCTATACCCAGATTTCCAAGTCAGGTGCCTGGAGCCAGGCAATTCTACGTGCACCTATGGCAATAGTAGAGGTTCTGCTTATGCATTCAAAGCAGTCAAAGGCTGCACAATTCACAAACTTGGAAACATCCTGAGCTTCTTTAACAAGAGCAAGATAATCTTGCCTTTTATCATCAGGAAGGAGAGGGCTCATAAGCTCTAAGTCTCCTGTGACCTCCTTAAGGAACATTCCCATATAACAAGATATAGGAACTGATCCCAGCAGAAAGCATGGAAGCCTGGAAGGATCGACGTCCAAAGGCGTCAAGAGTCCTACACTCACGTCCTGGAGGATTAGATGCATGTCTTTTTGCACTCTTTATCCGTCTTATGGCCGATTCCACCACCATGGAATGGTGTGGTAATTGAGTCTTCTGAAACCCAGGACAAAGAGGAACTCCATACATGGTGTCGAGTCTTTGAGAGTGAGGAGATGTGGTCAGAGGTGTTTCCCACATCCTTAACATAAGATCATGCAAGATCTCATAAATAGGTAAGGTAGCTGCCTCCTTGGGAGCTTTAGGGTATTGTAGGATTTCTAATTCCTTTGCCCTATGCTCTTTTTCAGGAGCCACTGTGATGGAAAGACCTCGGGCCACATCTCGGATAAAATCCTGAAAGGACATATCTTCTGGTGGAGACATCCTACGCTGAGGAGAAGAGGAATCCTCAGGAAGAAGTACTCTGGTATCGGCAGAGCTTTCAGAGTCTTCAGACTCATCCGAGGATATGAAGTATCTCCGATCCGGGTGATCGTGGAAAGCACGGTACCGGTACCGATCGAAGTTGGCCTCGGAGTGGTCTGGTACCGACTTGTCGATGCCAGATAGAGATGCATGACTCGGTCCCGGTAGAATACCTGCTGATGTCGATGCAGTTGGTGCAGGTACCGGTTGAATTGTCTGAAGCGGTTTCAGGGGCATCGAGGCCGAGAGAAGAGCCGCCAGACTGCGTTCAATAGCCAAGAATCTCTGGTCTATCGACGCTGCTGATGCTTGGGTATCGGTGCCAGATAAAGCAGCTGGAACCCCAGAGTATGGCACCAGTAGTTCTGCCGAGGTTGAAGCCTCGGGAACATCCTGGAGCCCCGTTAGTGCTTTGGAAGCCAAAGCCTCCCGCTGGGGCAATTTTGCCAGTGAAAATCCCTCTAGAGCAACGCCAGAGGCATCTCGATCTTTAGAAGGAGATCTACCCTTTGAGGACTGGCTGGATTTATGTTTAGTTACCTGAGATCCATGGGAGGAAGACGAAGCCCTGGAAGACGGTCGATGCCACGGAGGCTGCATCGGAGGGAAAAAGGGTGCTAAGTTTAGCAGCTCGGTTTTGCCGGCCCCTTTTCGACATCATCCCACAGGCAACACACTCTGAAATAGAATGGTCAGGACCTAAACATTTGAGGCACCACTCATGGGTGTATGTGACGGAGATGGTACCGCCACACTTAGAACACTTTTTAAAACCCGAAGCGGGTTTTTCCATTCTGGAGGGAAAAAGTTGGGCCTAGTGCCCAAAATGGTGCATGGCACCTGAGAAGAAAATTACTGGAAAAGACTCCAGAAAGAAAGTTTTTTTTTTTTTTGAAAAAAAAAAAAAGAACCACCGGCGGTACTGGTATAGCGTCGAGGGAAGGGAGACGCAACCACAAAAAAGAAGGAGGGAATTTTTTCTGTGGTGACAGGATGTGCGACCTGTTGGCTCCGCGGAAAACAAAGAACTGGAGAGGGACAGTTGGGAAAGGCAGGAAGGCAGCACGCAGGCGCTGTGGGATGCTCCCAAAAGCTTCCTATTGGACGCTGGGGAGCGTTCCCACGCAGGCTCCATCGGTACCGACGATACCCAAATGTGAAGACATCCCTGCTTGTTCCTGGAGATAAAGTACTACAGTAATGAAGTGTAAAATATGAAAGAAGTAATGGGTGATAAGACTCTGGGCCTAGGGAAGAAAAAAGGCAGGGGATGGGGGGGGGGGGGGAGGTGATGGTGGAATAGAGCATGGGAGGGGGGAGCAGAGGAAGCTGATGTGAAGTGAAACAATGTTATGGGAAATTTTTGAGTGTTAATATGAAACATTTTTCTTTGAAATACAAATCATAAAAAAACCCTCTATGTACAGTCACAGCGATGGCCTTCTCCCCAGAGAGAATGTTGGCTGTAAAACACACACTGAAACTGGCCAGGCAGAGGAGACTTCCAATCAACCCCACACTTTATACTCGCGCCTCCTGAAGAGAAGAAGCTGTTCTGGAGAGTCAGAGTTTTATTAACAGATTCCTTTTATTTTGAAATAGCCTCCAACTGCCAGCACCCTCAGACAAGTAGGGAAGGAGGAAGCGCGTGACACTGCACCCCAAGGATTCTGTGTCTTCTTCCAAAAGAAGAAGAGGGTGGGGGTACTGCCTCCATCAAGACTACTCCAGTCGTGTTCCCAAAGTTCTAAGGCAGGGCGAGGGAGGTGGTACCACCAGGTTCTGCATCCCAGCGCCCTGCTGCTAACAATGACTAACTTAGGCCACAAATTACAACTCATCCTCTTCTCCAATCCAATTCAGACTGCATTCCATGCATCCACCACCCTTTTCAGTGAAAAAGTATTTCACGACGTTGCTTTCAGTTTACCCCCTTGGAGCTTCATGTTATGTCCTCTAGTACTGCAGCTTCCACGTCTTTGAAAAAGGTTTTTGTTTATTAATACTCCTTAAGTATTTAAAAGTCTATATCAGTGATGGCTAACCTTTTTGAGCCCGAGTGCCCAAACTGCCGCACAAAACCAAAGAATTTCCTCAAAGTGCCAGCACGTCATTTGCATAAGTGGTCTTATTTGCATAAATATTTGCATAATGTTACCATACACTAACTTTTAGTAAACATGTCTCTTAATGAGTGTATGGATAAAGAAAGACTAAAAGATTTCTACATTACTATAATCCAGTGCCAACCGCCAGGCACATTAGGAACTACTACAAACGCTGCCCATTTAGAACCCATAGCAAACCCGCCGTATCCTGACAGCATTACCAGGACTCACAAAGCACCATACCCTACCTATCAAAAGGCAACACTGCAAATATTAAACCAATACATTTCAGAGAATACTGGGGAAAGAGAACAAGTGGCAACGTCAAATAGGAATTTCCTCTTGTACCAAACAAAGCGCAGATGTTAATGATGCACATTTCCCAGAGCTGACATATTCCAGTTAATAAATTCAAAATAAAGAGATATCTTTCTACCTTTTGTGCATTTTTTTTTCAGTTGCAATTGGTCCAGCCACCTTCTTCTGGTTTCTTCATGTTTTCTGCTAACTCTCCATCGTCTGCTGTCCATTTGTCCTTTCTTCTAGTTTTTTTTCCATTCTCTCTCTCTCTCTACATCTGCTTTAACATACTAATCTTTCTCCTTTTGCTCTTTCCTCATTCCTATTTCATCCACACAGATTTTACCCCTCCATCCTCAATCCCCAATTACTCTCCCAATACCTGGCCAATTGTAGATTTTTCATCCCTCCTACACAAAATATTTTTCCCCTCTCCATTTTACTCTCCCAGCCCCATCCCATTCTAATCCTCCCCCAACATCAGCTCCCTTCTAGTTCCAGTCTCACCCAGCATCCATTCCCTTCTAGTCCCTGCATCAGCCCATTTCCAGTCCAAGTCCCTTCATCAGCTCATTTTCAATCCTAGCCCCCCATCAGCCCATTTCTACTCATTTCCTAGCCCCACCATCAGCCCATGTCAAATCATAGCTCCCCTCCACTCAGCCCAATTCCAGTCCAAGCCCCCCCATGAGCCTACTTCCAGTTCTAGCCCCTCCATGAGTCCATTTCAATTCAAGCCCCCACCACAGCCCATTTCCAATCTTAGCTCCCCCAACAGCCCATTTCCAGTCCTATCCTAGCTTTTCCATCAGCCCATTTTCAGTCCTAGCTCCCTTCCCTCACAGCCCATTTCCATTCCAAGCCCCCTCCCCATCAGCTATTTGCAGTTCAAGCCTCCCCTTCCACTCAGCCCATTTCCAGTCCTAGCAACACCCCAACCCATTACCAGTCCTAGCCCCCCGTCAATCAACTTCCAGTCCTAACCCCCATCACCCCATTTTCAGTTTAAGCCCCCCCCCTATAACCCTTTACCAGTCCTAACCCCCCATCAGCCCATTTCCAGTCAGCCCCCCATAGCCCATTGCCAGTCCTAAACCCCCCCATCAGCCCACAGCCCATTACCAGTCCTAACCACATCAGCCCACCTCAAGTCCTAACCCCTCCCCATCAGCCCATTTCCTGTCCTAGCCCCCCCATAACCCATTATCAGTCCTACACCCCCATCAGCCCACTACCAGTCTTAACCCCCCCATAGCCCATTACCAGTCCTAACCCCCCCCATCAGCCCACTACCAGTCTTAACCACCCCATAGCCCATTACCAGTCCTAACCCCCCCATCACCCCATTTCCAGACAGCCCTCATCAGCTCATAGCCCATTGCCAGCCCTCATCAGCCCACAGCCCATTGCTAGTCTTAACTCCCCCCCATAGCCCACTGCGTCTTAACCCCCCTCCCCAGCCCACTGCCAGTCTTAACCCCCCCTCCCTAGCCCATTGCCAGTCTCAACCCCCCTCCCTCCCTAGCCCATTGCCAGTCTTAACCCCCCCCCCCCTCCCTAGCCCATTGCCAGTCTTAACCTCCCTCCCTCCCTAGCCCATTGCCAGTCTTAACCTCCCTCCCTCCTAGCCCATTGCCAGTCTCAACCCCCTCCCTCCCTCCCTAGCCCATTGCCAGTCTCAACCCCCCTCCCTCCCTAGCCCATTGCCAGTCTCAACCCCCTCCCTCCCTCCCTCCCTCCCTAGCCCATTGCCAGTCTCAACCCCCCTCCCTCCCTAGCCCATTGCCAGTCTCAACCCCTCCCTCCCTCCCTCCCTCCCTAGCCCATTGCCAGTCTCAACCCCCCTCCCTCCCTAGCCCATTGCCAGTCTTAACCCCCCTCCCTCCCTCCCTAGCCCATTGCCAGTCTTAACCCCCCTCTCTCCCTCCCTAGCCCATTGCCAGTCTTAACCCCCCTCCCTCGGCTCATGGCAATAAAAAAAAAAAAAAAAAAAACTGCCCGCTGCCGCCGCGGAGGCATGGAGTGTCCCGCGGGGCTCCCTCTGCCCGGCGGGACTCTCCCGGCGCTGCTCAGCCCCTCTTTGCCGGCTTGCAGAGACGCGAAGGGAGAGAGAGTCTCCCTCGCGTTTCTCTTAAGCCCGCAGGGGCAGATGGGAAATTTCCCATCAGCTCCTGCGGGCTTAACAGAGACGCGAGGGAGACTCTCCCTTCGCGTCTCTGCAAGCCGGCAGAGAGGGGCTGAGCAGCGCCGGGAGAGTCCCGCCGGGCAGAGGGAGCCCCGCGGGACACTCCATGCCACCGCGGCGGCAGCGGGCAGCTTTTTTTTTTTTTTTTTAATGTGCGACCTTCCCGCGTGCCAGCTGCAAGGCCTTCGCGTGCCACAGCTGGCACGCGTGCCATAGGTTCGCCATCGCTGGTCTATATCATATCTCCCCTGTCTGTCCTCTCCTCTAGAATATACATATTTAGGTCTTCAAGTCTCTTTTCAAATTTCTTCTGGTGCAGGGCCAAATCATTTTAGGTTGCCTTTCTCTGAACCATTTCCAAAACTGAACACAATATTCCAAGTTAGGCCTCACCAGCAACTTGTACAGTGACATTAGTACCTCATCCTTTCTGCTGGTAATTCATGCCTGTATGCAACCCTGCATCTTTCTGGCTTTGGTCACTGCCTTGTCACACCATTTTGCCACCTTGAGATCCTCAAAAAAATCACTCCGAGGTCCTTCTCCTGGTCCATGCACACCAACCTCTCACCCATCACCCCCTATTGCATACAATTTCCTTGTATTTCTACATCCCAAATACATGATGCTGCACTTCTTAACATTAAATCTTAATTGCCAAGCATTAGACAATTCTTCCAGCTTTTGTAGATCTTTCCTCATGTTATCCACTCCCTCAGGGAGTCCATTCTGTTGCAAATTTTCGTGTTATCTGCAAAAAGACAGACTTTTCCATTCAGTCCTTCAGCAATATCACTCACAAATACATTGAACAGTACCGGTCCCAGGACTGATCCCTGGGGCATGCCACTGATCACCATCCTTTCATCCGAGTGAGTTCCATTTACCATCACCTTCTGTCAGTCAACCCATTTCTGATCCAGGTCACCACCTTGGGACCCATCCCCAGGCTGTTTAGTTTATTGATAAGTCTCCTGTGAGGAACAATACCAAAGGCTTTGCTGAAATCTAGGTAGATCACATCCATTGCACGCCCTTAGTCTAGTTCTCTGGTCACCCAGTCAAAGAACTCAGATTTGTCTGCATGATTGTCCTTTGGTAAAACCATGTTGCCTCAGATCATGCAACCTATTGGTTTTGAGAAAGCCATATACACCATGAGTCTGGGCTGGGCTGGACTAGACTGGAGGGATGAAGATGTATGGAATTCTGCTCACCTCCAAAAGTATAAACACACACCTTACTGAGGTCGTAGGAAATACTTCCCTTCCTCTCCTCTCCCCCCTCCACTGGATTGGCTTAGTGATTCAGATGTGCATTTCATTGTTGTAAACATTTTACTGTGAAACTTGGGACTAAACCATATAACTTTCTTAATGGTTGCTATGTACATCGACACCTAGTGAACATAACATAAGATATGATATAGCTTATAAGACTAAAAGGTCCATCGAGCCCAGTATCTTGTTGCCAATAGTCGCCAATCCAAGCCACAAATACCTGTCAGGTTCCCAAAAAGGTAGCAACTCATTTGCTACTGGTTACTATGTGTGCTGTGTACTAGTAGTGCTAAAACATGGCAATATCTGTTGTCTTGGGCTAGTGGCATCCTGTGGTTAAACAGTAAAATTCACTCTAAAGACCTGACAGCAACATCTAAATGGTTAGACATATTATGCTGGGTTTCATTGTTTAAGTCTTTCCAAGTGAATGGAATGTTTGGGAACCACAGAGTACACAAGAAGCAGGACAACACACCGTGGAAGGGCAACTTTATTAGTAAAAAGAGAGGTTAGCCCAACACATGTTTCGGCCAGGGACCTTCTTCAGGGCAACAATAAAAAGAAAGTAAATAAATCATAAAACGTTAAAAAAAAAAAATACCAGTAAATAATCAATAAAAGCAAAAAAGCCAGAACAGCCAGCTAAGATACATCCAGAAGATAAAAAAGGAATATCAGAAATTCAGTGGGTACTACAAATCGTAAGAGCCCATCCATAAATGGCCAGAAAGCGTAATTACTCACCTATGTAACAGGTATTCTCCAGGGACTGCAGGAATCAGTCCTCACATATGGGTGATGCCAGCACCGACAGAGCCCACGCGGAGCAAATCCCCAGCTTTCAAAGAAAGCCTTTGGGATTGCTACCACGCATGTGTGGTCCCCTTCCCACCCAAGGGTTCCATCTTGCTCAGTCAAATTACATAGCTAAAAGATGTCAAAACAAATAAAGATGTTACAACTGCAACTCCAAGGGGAGGAGGAAGGGTTGCGAGGACTGATTCCTGCTGTCCCCTGAGAACACTTGTTACAGGTGAGTAACTATGCTTTCTCCGGGAACAAGCAGGAAGTCAGTCCTCACATATGGGACTCCCCAGCTACAGGCTACCAAACCTATAGCCAAAAGAGGGCTCCCTCGTGGAGAGCCACAATTAGCAGCAATGAAGTCCGCATAGATGGACCAAACAGGACCCCTGTGTCCGAAGGAACTAGCACTCCGGTAGCCTGAACACAGAAGGGTCGGAGGGTAGGAGTTGCCTAGACCCCAAAAAGGTTACCAAGCACGGCCTGGCCGAAAGCACTGTCCCGACAGGACTCTCTATCCAGGCAATAATGAGATGCGAAGGTATGGACTGAAGACCAGGTGGCGGCCCGGCAGATGTCTGCTAGCAGGACGGCTACTGAGGTTGCCATAGCCCTGACCCGGTGCGCCATGACTCAAACCTTCCAAGGAAGCCTCGCCTCCTCATAGGCCCGGGCAATACAGTCCGCCACCCATGTGGACAGCGTAGGCTTGGACACCGCCTCCCTCACCTTACTGAGGTCGTAGGAAATGAAAAGCTGGGAGGCTTTTCAGTGGCCCTGAGTGCGTTGGATATAGAAGGACAAGGCCCTCTTACAGTCTAAGGTATGGAGGAACGTCTCTGCCTGACTGGTGTGCGGTCTGGGAAAGAAGGTAGGGAGGACACCACCTTCGGAAGGAATTTGGGATGTGTGCGAAGCACCACCCTATTCTTGTAAACCCTGGTGTAAGGCGCCTCAGCCACCAGGGCCTGGAGCTCACTTACCCTATGGGCAGAAGTGGGCACGACCAGGAAAACCACCTTCCAGGAGAGATAGCGAAGGTGGCAAGTAGCCAAGGGGCTCGAATGGTGACAGGGTAAGCTGCGCTAACACCACATTGAGATCCCATTCGGTCACGGGGGGGCGAACTGGGTGCTTAGACAGGAGTAGGCCCTGTAGGAAGCAGGACACCACTGGATGGGCCGAGAGGGGCTTCCTGCCCACCTGATGGTGGTTTGCTGCTAGGGCACTGAGGTATACCCTAACCGAGTTAGACTTGAGCCCCGCGTGAGAGAGGTGGGGCAGGTATTGCAACACCATGACAACTGGGCAAGAGAAGGGGTTGGCCCCCCGCTCAGTGCACAAATGTGTGAATCTACGCCACTTAAAGGCATAGGCCCGTCTGGTAGATGCCTTGCGTGAGATTAGCAGAACATCCTCCACCTCTCTACGGAGGTGGAGCAGGGCTAAAATCACCCTCTCAGCAGCCATGCCCATCAGCGAGAGGGAGCAGAGGTTGGGATGCAGGAGAGAGCCCCCCTCCTGGGAAAGGAGTCGGGGGGGGGGGCAGACCCCAGGGGTATGGGGTCCTCCACCACCAGTTGCAGAAGCAGTGGAAAGCACACAGTTGCCTGGGCCACCTTGGAGCTACCAAAATGACCGAGGCCCTGTCGTGGAGAGTCTTGAACAGAGTCCTGGCAATCAGTGGCGTCGGAGGGAAAGCGTACAGAAGTCCCTCTGACCATGAGACCAGGAAGGCATTGGCAGCCACCCTGGTGGGATAAGTCTTCCGGGAGCAAAAGCAGGGCAAGTGGTGATTGTCCGGGCTTGCAAATAGGTCCATCGCTGGTTTCCCCCAGGTCTGGAAAAGCCTGCTGGCTACCCCTGGGTCCAGCTGCCACTCGTGCGGCTGGAGAATCCTGATGAATCTGTCGGCCAGCAAGTTGTCCTGGCCCAGCAGGTATACCGCTCTGAGGAGGATGCCCTGTTAGACTGCTTAAGAGCACAGATCTAGGGCTTCCTGGCAGAGGGCACGGGACCCCGTGCCTCCCTGCTTGTTCACATAGAACATGGCCACCTGGCTGTCCGTCTGAACTAGGACTGACTGGTGGCCTAGGCGATGATGAAAAGTCTTCAGTGCAAGATGAATGGCTCACAGCTCCAGGATGTTGATCTGCTGAACACTCTCGTCCGGGGATCAAGTGCCCTGGGTGCAGTAGCCCTCTCAATGGACACCCCAGCCCAGCAGGGAGGCATCTGTGGTGAGGACTCTCGAGTGGTTGGGGGTCTGGAAGGGCATGCCTGCCCCCAAGTGCTGGGGTGACAGTCACCAGATCAGGGACTTTACCAGCTGGTGGGTCACTCGGACTCTGTTTGCATGTGGATGCGGGCATCTGGAGTGACATGCACCATGGAGGCCATGTGCCCGAGAAGGTGCAGAAGATGCTGGGCTAGCACCGAGGGACGGTTCTGCATATCCCTGGCTAGCACCATGAGTCTGGTTGCCCTGTCTGCAGGCAGGAAGGCCTTTGACCGAAGGGTGTCAATTCTTGCCCCAATGAATGCCAGTCCTTGCATCGGGGAAAGGTTTGACTTGGGGTAGGTTATAATGAAGCCCAAGTGTTGCAGGACCTGGGTGGTGTGTGTCGTGGCCTGCTGCACCTCGGGGGCTATAGTGCCCTTAATGAGCCAGTCGTTGAGATAGGGGAAGATAAATATCCCCTGGAGCTTGAGAAAAGCAACGACCACTGCCCGACACTTTGTGAATACCCTAGGGGCCCGAGGCTAGGCTGAAGGGAAGCACCCTGTATTGGAAATGATTGCCTCCCACTACAAAGCGTAGGTATTACCTGTGGTTTGGGTGGATTAGGATGCGAGTATAGGCATCCTTTAGGTCTAAGGAGCATAGCCAGTCTCCCTGGCGGAGGTAAGGCAGCAATGTTCCAAGAGAGAGCATCTTGAACTTCTCCCTCACCAAGTATTTGTTGAGGTTGCGCAGGTCGAGGATGGGCCTTAGGCCCCCTGGCCTCTTTGGCACAAGGAAGTACCTGGAGTAGAACCCCTTGCATCCTTGAGGTGGTGGAGCACCGGTTCCACTGCTTGGTCATCGAGAAGACCTGCCAACTCCTTCAGAAGGGGGCCCCAGTGGAGGGGAGACCTGAGGGGCTCTCCCGGGAAGTAGTGTGGAGGCACTTGGCTCAGATGGAGGAGGTAACCCTCCCTGACCACCATTAATGCCCAGGAGTTGGTGGTTATAGCTCCCCACCACCTGTGGGCATAAAGGGTGAGGCAATCCCCTGTAGGCTGCTGGTATCTGTGTGGAAGAGGGGCTATGCTGTCGGAGTCAAAAAACTCCCTCCTGGCTGGGCTGGGGCTGGAGCCGGAGCCTGGGGCTTGGGAGCCTTCTGCTTATGTGGGCCATGCCCTTGTCCTGCTGCCCTTGCTGGGGAGCTAGGGAGGCCTGGTAAGGTGGGTAGCTTTGGTAAGTAGTGGACTTCCTTGGGTAAAAGGACTTTTTACCAGAGCCCTTTCGTTGGGGAGGGACAGTGGTCTTCTTGGAGAGCCTAGTCCTCGTCATGAACTCGGTCTCCAGCTCTGCGGCCTTGTCAGTCATGGGCTTGCCAAAGAGGTTCTCCCCTTGACAAGGGACATCGACCAACTTGTCCTGTACCCATTGTTCGAGGTCAGCCGAATGGAGCCAAGCTTGGCAGTGTGTACCAATGCCCGCCATGGCTACCCAGGCCACGGATTCGAAACCATCATAGGCCGCCTGAGACAAATTTGGAGCACTCACGGACAGCTTTGGACAGGCTCTTGAAGCGCTGCAAAGGTTCTTCGGAGAGACCAGCTGAGTACTCGGCAAGTTCCTTCGCCAGGTCTGTCAGGTACATGCCCATGTACAGCTGGTAGGCCTGGATTTAGCAATTCAGCATCGAGCCCTGGTAGCACTTTCTGCCGAGGGCATCCAAGGTGTGGGCCTCCCTGCCGGGGGGCACCGAGAAGTTCATCTACTGACTCTTCAGTTGACGCATGGCCGACTCCACAACCATGGAGTTGTGCGGCAGTTGTGACTTTTGAAACCTGGGGCTCCGGCGGACTCAATACATAGTCGAGCCACTTGCTGACCACCGGCATTGATGCCGGTGTCTCCCACATGCGGAACATAAGCCGCTCCAAGATGGGAGGAATGGACACAGTGAGCGATTCCCGGGGAGGAGCCTCGTAGTGGAGGATCTCGAGCTCGTCGGCCTGGGGATCCTCCTCGCACTCTGTGGGAAAGTTTAAGGCCTTGGACATGTATTTGACGAAGTCCAAGAAGCCCATATCCTTTCGGTGGGGACCTTCTCCGAGGTTCAGAGACCGTGGAATCGGAGGGAACATCGTGGTGCCGATGGTTGTCCAGGGACTCCTCGTCCTCAGTCTCCCAATCGGAATACTCCGGAGGAGGACTCGTGGTGTTCCTCAGGCCTTGAGGGCCCCGGCACCGTATACACCGAGCCTGGGAGAATAGTCGGTGACGACCTTGGCCCTGACGAGTGGGAGACAGAGCGTGACCTCGGCCGAAGATCTACTTGGGCCCGCATGGCCTCGAGGATCGGCTTGGCCTCCGGGGACTTCTTTGACATCGAACGCCCGGTGGTTGTGGCAGAGGAACCGCACATCAGCGCCCGCTGCTGGTCCAAGAAGACAGTCACACTGCATTCCAAAGCCGCCATTCTGGATGCCAGTCCTGGTGGCTCTGCAGCCTTCGGTGTGGGCACAGAGGGACTCTGGCCCGCCGCTGGCTCCCCAGGAGGGGAATCCTCGATGAGTACTGTGTCTACCTGCCAAGGCCGGTCCGCCACAGGATCCTTCCGAGGGATCTTGGCCAGCCGCTCCCTCTCTGACGACTCAAGTGGACATCCAGGGCTCTGCAACTGGGCCCGGGAGGAGCCCAGCCTATCAGAGCCATCCAAGGACGCTGCCTTCGAGGGCTTCTTCTTCCTCTTTGGTCCCCTCTCCGAGGACCCATGACGATGCTCGGGTTCGGAGTGCTCCTCCCAAGGTATCAAGGCCTCAGATGAGGTCCTGGCTCTTGGAGTATCGGGGAGTTGGAAAAACGTTTGGCACGCTGCTGCTGGCGGCTCCTCAAGGCTTTGGAAGACATTTTCTTACAAAGGCCAGAGACCGCTGGGTTGTGGTCTGGGCCAAGGCACCGGAAGCAGCAGTCATGCGTGTCGGTTAGGGACATAATCTTACCACACCAATCACACTTTTTGAAGCCGCTGGTAGCCATGGGGGGAAAACCACCCCAGCAAGGTTGAAGACCTTTCAGGCTGCCAGCAGAGACAAAAGGGCACGAAAATGCCAAAAGAAAAATAAAACTTAAAGTAAAAGAATCGACCCCGATACAGAGGCAAGACCGGAGACTAGTAAACACGCGAAAAAAAATCAACTTTTTCTGGGGGAAAAACAGACTACGTATGGTGTGCTCCGCGGAAAAAAGGAGACTGAGCAAGATAGCACCTTGGGTGGGAAGGTGGTAGCAATCCCAAAGGCTTTCTTTGAAAGCTGGGGATTTGCTCCGTGCAGGCTCAGTCGGTGCCGACGTCACTCATATGTGAGGACTGACTTCCTGCTTGTTCCCGGAGAAAGACATGTATACATATAAATTTAAATATAAACTACTACCTAAAACCTAAGGTGAAGGGACATTAAAAAAACAAAAAAAACCCCAAAAACACAGAGACCAAGGGATGCTCATACATGGGATACTGCTCAAAGTAAATGGCAGTGCATAAATATGGGAGACATGAGAGAATAAAACGAGCTTACCAACTGTCCTTTATAAACCCAATAAAACCTGGAAGAACATATAAATAAAAAGGCCATCAGAAACACTAACAATATAAATAAATAAATCATCCAGTTATTATGACATGAACCTGTATCAACAAAGTAGCAGAAGCCATGGGAGGTATCCTAGAGACCAAAACATAGAACAGATGGAAAGCCCCGATAAAAAGGTAGCTATGCAGCAAAACAATCTAAATTGGGCACAAGGCATATTATACAGAGGAAAATAGACAGAATCATTTAATATTATTGGATGAGCTAAAAAACATCATCAACTTTAATCGAGGGGACTTACTGCTAAGAACACACTCTAGCTCTGAGAACGCTGAGCAGAAGTGCCAAATGAGAGCAAGGCTGGTAATGTGAGACTTTTAAATGCAAGGAGTTGCAGCTGTGCTGTTCACCATGAAATCCTAAGTGAAATGTAATGCTTACTAAAAAAATGTGCAACATAATATATTCCAAACTAAATTAAACCTGTACAAATTATAAAAGAAAGGTCAAATTTAATAAGGAACAAGTGGATGATGTAGGCATTTAAAAAATGAAAATAAAAGTAAAAACAGAGGAGAGACTAAATGACGGATCGGCAAACAAAGGAACATGTATCAAAGCAACAGTTGGTAAGCTCGTATGTATGAGAATCCATTGGTCTCTGTGGTTTTCTAAAATGTCCCTTCACCTTAGGTTTTAGGTAATAGTTTATATTTAAATTTATATCTATACATGTCTTTCCGGCCATTTATTTATGGATGAGTTCTTATGATTTGTAGTACCCACTGAATTTCTGATATTCCTTTTTTTTATCTTCTGGATGTATTTTAGCTGTTTATTCTGTTATCTGTTTTTATAGATTATTTACTGATTTTTTTTAATGTTTTATGATTTTCTTTTTATTGTTTTACTAGAGGTTGTTGTTCCCCTGAAGAAGGCCGAACACATGTAGGGCTAACCTCTCTGTTTACTAATAAAGCGGCCCTTCCACGGTATTTTGTCCTGCTCCTTGTGTACTTTGCTGCCTCTGCAGAAAGGGTGTTTTTCTCTTGTTTATGTTTAGGAACCACTCCATTCAAATCATCCTTCCACTCTCCCCTCCAAGTCAGAGAACTACAAAGAGAAAAAAAAAAAAGTTACAAGCGCACCACAGATACAAACAAGCAGAAAATTCTATGACCCATGCTCTGTATTCTTTCCCATTTGTTCTATGTAGATGAGATTGTGTTTTTAGTTCAGTTAACATCATTGTGACCTAATGGTTACAGCACTGGCTTGGTAAGCAAGAGACCAGAGTTTGATTCCCATTAGAACTCCTTGGGGCCTTGGGCAAGTCACTTAACCCTCCACTGCCTCAGAAGGCAGGCCTGGCAATCTACTTCCAATCACACTGTCAAGAAAACCCAGGTGGTCGCCAAGTGTCGGTACTGACATTGCATTTTGACATCATTGCTTAGGCAAAGTATGGCCTCTGGCAGCTGGCCACAAGATCCAAGTCTTCTGAACTAGTCTCACACTTCTGATGCAGGGAAAAGTATGGAGAGACAAGGAGGACTCGATATTCGAAAGATATTTACAGGGTTTACAGCCCAGTAAAGCATAGTTACTCACCTGCAACAGGTGATCTCCAGGAACAGCAGGAATTTAGTCTTCACATATGGGTATCATCGGTACCGACGGAGCCTACGCGGGAATGCTCCCCAGCGTCCAATAGGAAAGCTTTTGGGAGCATCCCACAGCGCCTGCGTGCTGCCTTCCTGCCTTTCCCAACTGTCCCTCTCCAGTTGAGTTTAAAGCTGAGACAGAAGAGAGAGGGAAAGAGAGATACAACTCCTAGGGGAGGTGGGTGGGTTGTGAAGACTAAATTCCTTCTGTTCCCGGAGATCACCTGTTACAGGTGAGTAACTATACTATCTGCAGGAACAAGCAGGAATGTAGTCTTCACATATGGGGACTCACTAGCTGCAGATGCCAGGGAGAAGGCCCCAGAAGTTGTGTGCCCTTGTGAAAGGGCTCCACTTCCCCCCATGGATCTCTGGCATCCTACCAGGGATGGTGGGTCGGAGTTGATTAAGTATGGAACAGGTGCTGAAGAACAGCCTGACCAAACAAGGTATCCCGGTGGGAGTCCTTGTCTAAGCAGTTATGGGCTGTGAAGGTATGAATCGAAGCCCAAGTAGCTGCTCAAAAGATGTCGTCGATAGACACAGAGTGAAGATGAGCCATAGAGGCTGCCAGAGGCAAAGGATATACACTGTGCAATCCTGCTGGACAGTGTTCTTTTGGGAGACAGGAAGTCCCAAATGACTAGGATCAAAAGCAACAAAGAGTTGAGAGGACTTTCTATGTTGCCGTGTCCTTTGCAAGTAAAAGGCCAAAGCTCTTTTACAGTCCAAAGTATGAAGATTCCTTTCTGCATTTGAGGCATGAGGCCTTGGAAAGAATACAGGAAGGTAAACAGCTTGGTTTAAATGAAAAGGTGACACCACCTTTGGCATAAAGTGTGGATGAGTCCTAAGGACTACCTTATCATGATGGAATCTTGTATAAGGAGGATCAGCCACCAACACTTGCAATTCACTGATGCGACGTGCTGATATGATTGCAATGAGAAAGATGACCTTCCAGGAAAGAAATTTCAAAGAGGTAGTGGCTAATGGTTCAAAGGGTGGTTTCATGAGTTCCCAAGAACCAGATTTAAGTCCCATGCCACCGGTGGTGGCTTAATGGGAGGCTTAGTTAAGAGGCGGCCTAAATCTTGCTATGAGAGGATGAGAGGAAATAGGTTGTCCATTTAGAGGCTTGAAAGAAGCTGCAATGGCACTCAAATGGACTCTCACTGAATTGGTCTTAAGCCCTGCATTTGATAAATAAAGGAGATACCTCTGGAATCATTACTGGAGTATCGCAAGAGGGTTAAGACCCTTCTGCAAGCAACATATGGTAAACCCTTTCCACTTAAATGCATAAAAGCTTCTTGTGGAAGGCTTCCTGGAAGCATAAAGGATATCAGTCACCTGCTGGGAAAGGTTAAGACCGTGAAGTACTAGACTTTCAGCAACCAGGCCCTGAGATGCAGAGATTGGGGATTGGGATGCCACAGCATTCCGTCCTCTTGAGACAGGAGATCTGGAGCAGATCCTAACTCCAGAGGCGGAGCTTGAGAGAGATGTAGGAGCAGAGGGTACCACATTTTCCGTGGCCAACATGGAGCTATGAGGATCATATGACCTCTGTCTCTCTGAAACTTGAACAGGGTTTTGGGAATTAGGGGAATGGGTGGAAAGGCATACAGGAAGTCCTGACCCCAACGGAGGAGGAAAGCATCCCTGCCCTGACAACCCTGAGCCGGAATTCTGGAACAGAACCGGGGAAGTTTGGCATTCAGCGGACTTGCAAAGAGGTCTATGTCCGGGGTTCCCCAAATTTGAAAAATTTTGGCCACCTGGTCTGCATGGAGAGACCATTCGTATGGAAGTAGAACTCGGAGTCTGTCTGCCCAAACATTTTGAATGCCTGGAAGATACACCACAAGGAGATGAATCTGATGCTCTCTGGCGAGGGCCCATAGTCGCAATGCTTCGTTGCAGAGCAACAGAGCCTGTTCCGCCCTGCTTGTTCACATAGAACATGGCTACTTGATTGTCCGTTTGAACTAGCACTGTCTTGTAGCTGAGCTGGGTGTGGTATACTCGAACAGTAAGGAAGATTGCTCTGAGTTCCAGGAGATTGATGTGGAGATAGCCCTCCTCTGAAGTCCAGATACCCTGGGTAGAGAGGCCTTGCAGGTGGGCTCCCCAACCCACCTGTGAAGCATCTGTTGTTAGAGTGGCTTGGGGTGGGGGTTGCTGAAAAGGAGACCCCACCAAAAGGTTTTGGGGTGACTGCCACCATTGGCGGGACAAAATAAGGCAATCTCAGTTTACTATTTTGTCTGACAGGCAACCTGACGCCTGAGTCCACTGAGTGGATAAAGTCCACTGGGCTGCCCTCATATGGAGGCGAGCATAAGGAACCACATGCACGGTGGATGCCACGTGGCCTAGCAACTGTAAACTTTCCCGAGCAGTGAGGTGAGGTTTTAGCACTGCTTGGGACGCTAACTGCACAATGCGAAGGCAGCGGGGCCTTGGAAGGAAGGCCTGTCTGTCGGATATCCAGCAGAGCTCCCATAAACTCTAGGGATTGAGTGGGAGCAAGGTTGGATTTTGGGAAGTTTGTGACAAGTCCCAAATACTGAAGGATGCACATTGTGCGAGAAAGAGCAACCCTGGCCTCAGGCTCTGAAGAGGCTCGAATGAGCCTATCGTCTAAGTAAGGGAAGATGAATATTCCCAGGGTGCGGAGAAATGCTGCCACCACAGCCATGCATTTTGTAAACACCCTTAGTGCAGAGGCCAGGCCAAAAGGAAGAACCCTGTTATTGGTAGTGCTAACCTTGAAACAGAAAGCGAAGGAACTTTCGGCGAGTTGGATGGATGAGAACATGAGTGTACGCATCCTTGAGATCTAGATAAGAAAGCCAATCCTGACTCTGAAGGTATGGCAGCAGAGTTCCTAGAGAAATCATTTTGAACTTCTCTTTGAACAGGAATTTGTTCAATTCTCTAAAAGAGGTCTGTGTCCTCCTGTTTTCTTTGGAATAAGGAAATAGGGGGAGTAAAACCCTGTACCCCGTTGGGGAATGGGTACCTCTTCGATTGCCCCTTGAGCAAGGAGCACAGTGACCTCTTGACCTAACCGGTCGTTGAGAGAGGTCTGAGAGTTGAACTGTCTTACCATTGTAGGACGGGGCATGCTGAGGAAACGAAGCTTGTACCCCCCTCTTACAATAGACAGAGTCCAATTTTCTGCTGTTATCCGACACCATCTGGGGGGCAAAATGGCATAACCTTCCTGGGATGGTGGAGGGTTCTGGGCCATTCAGGGCCAGGAAGGCAAAGTTCTCTAGATGGGAGTCAAAGCCCCTGTGGAGGCAGAGTCTGCTGAGCCGGTTGAGGCTTAGCTGCTTTTGTCTTTCTTTGCCTACGTTGTTGTTGCTGTCCCTTTTGGGCAGACTGACCTAAACGATGTCCCTGCTGGGTATAGGAGGGATAAAACTTTTTCTTCTTTCTGAAGAATGGTTTCTTAGAGGATCTTTTCCTCGCAGGATCAGCTGTAGATTTAGACAATCTATCCAAAGTGATATTGTCAGCATCTATCTCATTAGCTTTTTCCTGCCAATTCTTACCAAAGAGATTCTCTCCTGTGCAAGGTATATTTCCTAGTTTGTCCTGTACCCAAATTTCCAAGTCAGATGCCTGGAGCCAGGCTATCCTACATGCACCTATGGCAATGGCAGAGGTTCTGCTTATGCATTCAAAGCAGGCAAAGGCTGCACGATTCACAAACTTGAAAAAATCCTGAGCATGTTTGACAAGGGTGAGGTAATCTTGCCTTTTATCATCAGGAAGGAGAGGGCTCATAAGCTCTAAATCTCCTGTGACCTTTTTAAGGAACATTCCCATATACAAGATATAGGAACTGATCCTAGCAGAAAGCATGGAAGCCTGGAAGGATCGACGTCCAAAGGCATCAAAAGTCCTACACCCACGTCCTGGAGGATTAGATGCATGCCTTTTTGCACTCTTTATCCATCTCATGGCTGATTCCACCACCATGGACTGGTGTGGTAATTGAGTCTTCTGAAACCCAGGACAAGGAGGAACTCGATACATGGTGTCGAGTCTTCAAGAGTGAGGAGATGAGGTTAGAGGTGTTTCCCACATCCTTAACATAAGATCATGCAAGATCTCATGAATAGGTAAGGTAGCTGCCTCCTTGGGAGCTTTAGGGTATTGTAGGATTTCTAATTCCTTTGCCCTAGGCTCTTTTTCAGGAGCCACTGTGATGGAAAGACCTCGGGTCACATCTCGGATAAAATCCTGAAAGGACATAACCTCTGGTGGAGACATCCTATGCTGAGGAGAAGAGGAATCCTTAGGAAGAAGTACTCTGGTATCGGCAGAGCTAGAGTCTTCAGACTCATCCGAGGATTCGAAGTATCTCCGATCTGGGTGATCGTGCAAGGCACGGTACCGGTACCGATCAAAGTTTGCACCGGAGTGGTCCAGTACCAACTTGTCGATGTCGGATAGAGACGCATGACTCGGTCCCGTTAGAATGCCTGCCGATGTCGATGCAATCAGTGCTGGTACCAGTTGAATTGTCTGAAGCAGTTTCAGGGGCATCGAGGCCGTGAGAAAAGCCGCCAAACTGCGTTCAATAGCCAAGAATCTCTGGTCTATAGATGCTGCCAATGCTTGGGTATTGGTGCCGGATAAAGTGGCCAGAAGCCCAGAGCATGGCACCAGTAGTTCTGCCGAGGTTGAAGCCTCGAGAACATCCTGGAGCCCCGTTAGTGCTTCGGAAGCCGAAGCCTCCCACCGGGGCATTTTTGCCAGTGAAAGTCCCTCAAGGGCAACGCCAGAGGCATCTCAATGTTTAGAAGGAGCTCTACCCTTTGAGGACAGGCTAGATTTATGTTTAGTTACCTGAGATCCATGGGAGGAAGACGAAGCCCTGGAAGACATCGATGCCACGGAGGCTGCATCGGAGGGAAAAAGGGTGCTAGGTTTAGCAGCTCAGTTTTGCCGGTCCCTTTTCGACATCATCCCACAGGCAACACACTCTGAAATAGAGTGGTCAGGACCTAAACATTTGAGGCACCACTCATGGGTGTCGCCACACTTAGAACACTTTTTAAAACCCAAAGCGTGTTTTTCCATTCTGAAGGAAAAAGTTTGGCCTAGTGCCCAAAATGGCGCGTGGCACCTGAGGAGAAAATGACTGGAAAAGACTCCAGAAATAAAGGTTGTTTTTTGGGGGGGAGGGGGGGTTTTGAAAAAAGTAAAGAACCACCGGCGGTACTGGTGTAGCATCGAGGGAAGGCAGACGTGACCACAAAAAAGAAGAAGGGGGGAATTTTTTCTGCAGTGACAGGATGTGCGACCTGTCGGCTCCGCGGAAAACGAAGAACTGGAGAGGGACAGTTGGGAAAAGCGGTACGGAGATGCTGTGGGATGCTCCCAAAAGCTTTCCTATTGGACGCTGGGAGCGTTCCCGCGCAGGCTCCGTCGGTACCTACGATACCCATATGTGAAGACTACATTCCTGCTTGTTCCTGGAGATACCATGTAAATGCTTTAAATCAGGCTATTTGATGACACTTACACAGTTAGTGCCATTGAATATCCCCTTCTAACTCCCCTGTGTGCCCCAACGCTACCCAGTTAGCATCAGGGTGTGTCGGGGGTGTTCTGGGGCACAGTGGAAGTGGCAACAGGCGATAACTGGGCAGCAGCAATACTGCATGCTGCCCGATTAGCGATCTGTACCGAAAAGATAGGCAGGAAAAACCCTCACCTATCTTTTGGCGCATAAGCTTACCAGGCAGCAAGCAATATCGCTGTTGCCCGGTTATCTAACGTGGCTTCCGGCGTGTGTGGTGATTCCCAGATACTCAATGCAGGGGCCGCATGAGCCCAGCTTTGAATATCCAGGGTTAAGGATCAGCAGGCAGGGCTAGGCACTTTACCGGTGTATAGTCTGCCCAGAAGAATATCTGGCCCAAACTATACATACTGGAAGTTGGGATAGAAGACTGAGCCTACAGGTAAAAAAAAAAAATAGTGACAATATACTTACCAGCATAATAATTGTAGCAATCAAGCGAGTGGGCTCAAACATTCTTTTCAGCTGTTTCAGAGGGCCCATAAGGAAAAGCGTGCTGCAAGAAGAAAAGGACACAAGTTATTTCAGACACATACAATTCACAAACCATGCATTTCTGGATTTATTTAACAGGTTTTTTTATATCACTTTTGGGCCATTGTAGAAAGCTAGCATGAGTTTATGAGCCCCTAACGCCACGTTTAAGCACACTTTACTATCCTTTAAAAGGAGAAAACAGACACAAAACGCTGATGGAAAAACTATTACCCAACGCCACGCACATTTAAATCTATTTAAATGAACTTTAATTATTTTAAATGTTTTTTAATCAACTGGTCTGGTATGTAAATCATGGCTATGCCAATGCAAAGACAGGCGTAGAGGATTTCGCAACCAGATATAACGCCAACATTTTTACTGCAGGGTCTGAGTAGACATTAACCTCTAATGCATGCCCCTGACAGTATTTTGATGGCACCAGGTGTTTTCCCCGATGCCTAGATCATCATCTCCTCAGATGATCAGGCATCGGGCAAAGCCCCCGATGCCATCAAAACACTGTCATGGGCCGTGCTCGACAAAAAGTAATTACCTGGTGGTCTAGCAGCCCCAAACATCCAAGCCCCCTGTACCTTAAAATAGCAGGAGCACTGCCTACGTGCTCCCACTCTGGTCCGCCACCTTGTAAAAATGTGCCCCTGGGATTCTCCAGGCAGGGTTAGACTGCCATATAGGGCATAGTCAACCTCATATGGCAGTCTGACATCACCCAGTGCGTCCTAGGATGCACCGCGTGGGGCCAGGTGTCACCATTTTACAAGATGACAGACCAGAGCAGGAGTGCGTAGGCAGCACTCCTGCCTATTTTAAGGTACAGGTGGGGGGGGAGGGAGGGAGGTTTGTATTTAGGAGCCGCTAGACCACCAGGTAATTTTAATTCTATTTGGGGTTGGGAGGTGGAAGGTTTAAGGGGCCACTAGACCAACAGGTAATTACATTTTGGTAGGGGCACCAGCCACTGTCGGTGTTTTGATGGCATTGGGGGCTTTTCCCAATGCCGCAATCGTCCCCAATGCCATCAAAATGCTCTTGTGCAAATTAGCCATGCAGTGCCCAGAGAGCAAGCCAAACTAGCGCAGGCTTCTTGCGTTTGGCTTGCTCTCCCAGTTTAACGCTGCAGTGGCTCATTTGCATGCACACGGTTAACATGGGGTCATTTGCATACCCTATCCTTCCTGCATCGCACGTTAAATCGCTTCAGCGCAGATCCAGCACCGGCTTTCTGCATCAGCTTGTTTAACATTTCAGTCAAAGTGGTTTACATTGTAACTCAAACTTGATAATGTACATTAAACAGGGACAATAACAACTTGGATTTTTCTGAGGCAACAGAGGGTTAAGTGACTTGCTCAAGACCACAAGGAGTGCAAGGGAATCAAACCCTGGTTTCTTAGTTCCCAAGCCAATGCTCTAACCATTAGGCTACTCCTAATTTGGAAAAAAAGACCACAACACTACAAAGTAATTTTGTTTTCTTAATTTAGGAAAAAGTCCCATACAATTCTGACACTATTTACACTATTCTACTCCATCTTTGGCTGTTGCAAATGTCTCTTTTGTCCTATCACCAACTGTAGTTTTTTGGACTTTGGCCCTCTTTTCGAAAAACTTTTTTTGATATTATAAACCGCTTTGGTGTCGTTAAGAGCGGTATATAAAGCATATGAATAAAGATAAAGATATTCTGTTCTTAAATGTGGTGCTCTGTCCTCCCCTCCATCATGCGCTCTTATGCTGCGAGAAATTGCTTAAGCCACATTTTTGTGGTAAATACTATGTAGTTTATAAACCCTATATGGGAAATCCCATATAGGATTTTCCTTTTTAAGAATGGGGCCATACTCTGTGTGCAGATATTTGAACCAGATGCAAATGTACATGCAAAAAGAGTCTACAGGGTTTTAAAACAAGAACGTTCCCCTCAGACATTCCCCTTTTCTGAACACAGATTAAAAGGATCCAGCCACAACCTGCAGACAATGTGGATAATTTCACCTGCAGATCTGGGTTGGGCAATTTTGAAAGTTCCCTTTAAAGCTCCAACATTAGGCCCAAATCCTTTCCAGCCTTTATAAAGGTAGGGAAGAATCTCATAGCCCTGATAAATTCTTTGCCAGGCAGGAGTTTCTTTTTTTTTTTGGGGGGGGGGGGGGAAATGCATAAGTTTCTTTAGGATGTTTTGGGATCTGCTCATAGTGCCAACCTAGGCCAACACTTTTTGATGTGAGAAATCTATTTTAGGGTAACTCCAGAACTTCCCTCCTTTTTGCAATGGAGGGGTGCTTTGCAACAGCTTACACAGATGGATTGTTCATAAGCACCATCTCTGCGGTCCAGAAGTAACATACTGAACTTTCTCTATAGGACTGGAATTGGGAAGTGCATCCTTATGCCCCATGTTGGGATTGACTCCGTGATATTCCTGACTCCTGGAGAAGGGTGGCTGGGAAGGTGAGGGTAGGGTACAGGAGTTGGGATGGTGAAGGGGTGCATGGATGTGTGAAAGGGAGTGCAAATGGGGGGGGGGCTGCAGAGGAGTGTGCATTGGAGGAGTTGAGAGGTCTGGTTATCACTCTTCTTTATGTTACTATTTATTTTATGTTGAAATTTAAAATGTATTTTTTTCTTTTTCACCAATCAAAAACTTCTAAACAGTGATAAAAAAAATTACATTCATAAGCAAGTTCCTGGAGGAAAGGTCCATAAACCATTATTAAGAAGTGACCGAAGATATCAATGCTTGACCCAGTACAAGCATTGTGGAACGTGTGTCTCTTGGGGAAACTGCTAGGTACATATGACCTAGTTTGGCCATTGTTGGAAACAGAATACTGGGCTTGATGGACCTTGGTCTGACCCAGTATGGCATATCTTATGTTCTTAAGCAGCTTTTAAAAACAACATTAACACAGTAAAGGGTAGCTATTCACCTGTAGCAGGTGTTCCATGGACAATAGGAATAAGTCCTCACGTATGGGGGATGTCAAAGGAGCTCCATGTGGGAACGTTCACCAGCTTCTAATGGAAGCTTTTGGCTGCGCGCCTGTCTTCCTGCCTGCCATGGCACCATCTTCTCTAGCAGAACAAAGCTGTAGCAGAATTCAACTCAGTGGGGAGGTGGGAGAGTTGCGAGGACTTATTCCTGTTTATGGGTGTCTACAAGCGAGTTAACTACCTTTTCTCTGTGGACAGGCAGGAATGAAGTCTTCACATATGGGACTCCCAAGCTACAGGCTACCAAAAACAGAGGAGGCCAAGAAGCCCAACAGGGTCAAACTGAACCAAGAACTGGAAAATCAACTATGTACAGCACTGGTAATTCCCAAAGGGGAATTCATCTAATTCAGCTTCTTCACCATACGGTTATATTTATTACTAATTTATGATTTTTAGGAGGGGGGGGGGGTTGGAGTTGGATTCTAATCCCCAAACAAATACCGGAGGTACAGTGGCTGAAGTTGCTGTAGTGTCAGGAATCCCCATCCAGGCAGTAGTGAGATGTAAATGCGTGGACAGAAGACCACATTGCAGCCCTGCAGATCTCTTCCATGGAGACTGAGCACAAGTTGGCCACTGACGCAGCCAGGACTCTGATGTTGTGAGCTGTGACAATCATCACAGTTCAGGCCAGCCTGGGCATAAGCAAAAGAGATGCAGTCTGCCAGCCAAATTGAAAGAATGCATTTGAAAACTGAAGTCCCTAGCTTGCTGGGGTCAAAAGAGAAACAACTGGATGGACTCTGTCGACCTTCATCTGCTCTAGGTAGAAAGCCAAGGCTTGCTTGCACTCTAGCATGTGCAATGCCATTTCCCCTATATGGGCATGAGGCCTTGGAAAGACAGTTGGCAGAACGACTGAATGATTAAGACGGAAAGTCAATACCACCTTTGAGAGGAATCAAGGATGCATGCGCAGGACCACTTATGATGGAACCTAGTGTATGGTAGATGATCCACTAGAGCCCGGAGCTCACTAACCCAGCATGCCGAGATAACTGCCACAAGAACAAGACCTTTCAAGTCAAGAACCTCAAAGGAAAGGAACAGAATGGATCAAAGGAGTTAACATGAGCTGCACCAGGACCACATTGAGGTCCCAAGCCACTGCTGGAGGCTTGAAGAAAGGTTTTGAGAGAAGCAAGACTCGCATGAAGCAAACCACTAAAGTCTGAGTGGATATGGACGTTTCTTCCAAACCGCGGTGGTAAACCCCAATCGCGCTGAGGTGAACCCTGACAGAGTTAGATGAGACCCAACTCAGAGAGGTGTAGGAGGTACTCGAGAAGTCTGTCAATGGAACAATTAAAGGGATCCAGTGCCCGCTCTGTGCGCCAGGCAGCAAATATCTTCCATCTGAAAGCATAAGACCTTCTCGTTGAGGCTCTCCCAGAGGCCAAACAGAACATCTGTTACTCCATCAGGCAGGTTAAGCTCTAACATGACTAGCCTCTCAACATCCACACAGTGAGGGCCAAGGGCCTGACGTTGGGGTGCAGCATCCTCCCCCCATCTTCCTGTGATATAAGGTCTGGGACAGAGTCCAACAGCAGAGATTACCACAGGAAGAGTTGAAGTAGAAGGGGAAACCATGGTTGTCTGAATCAATATGTCACAATGAGATCATCATACCCTACTGAAGTTTCAGCACAGTCTTCGCTATGAGAGGTATAGGAGATATACATATAGCAGACCCTTGCTCTAGTGCAGGAGGAAAGCATCCAGAGACAGCCTGCTGCATGAGGTGAACCTGGAGCAGAACTGATCCACTTGGGCGTTATGCCGAGTGGCAAACGGATCTATCGAGGGGGTACCCCAGAGTCTACTCATGCAGTACGAGGGCATGGCTCAGCTGGTCCGTCAGGGTATTCTGCGACCCTGGCAGATATGTGGCCCTTAAGTCCATACTGTAAGTGATGGGAAACTTCCATAACCAGACTGCCTTCCAGCCCAGGAGATACAAACCTGTGCCCCCCTGCTTATTTAGTACATCTCAACCTGATTGTCGGTCTGAATCAGTACAATCTGGTTGGCCAGGTGATCTCAAAGCCCTGAGGGCATTCACTATGGCTCGTAATTCCAAGAAATTGATCTGGTGCAGGCTCTCCCCTTCGGACCAGTTCAGACCAATAAATGGAGGAAAGGCTGCAAGGAAATCCAGAGTACTACCTTTTAACTTTCAAAAGTTAGACTATGATAAAATGAGGAAAATAGTTAAGAAAAAAAATAAAAACAAACACACAAAACAAAAAAACAGCTAAAAAGGTTAAAAAGATTTACATCAAGCATGGGCATTGTTTAAAAATAGTAGCTTGGAAGCCCTGACCAGATGTATTCCATGCTTAAAAAAAAGTGAGCCAAATGTCAAAAATGGGAAACATAAGCATTGGCAAGTTAGATGCAAGGCATTGATAAGGCAGACAAAGAGAGAATTTGAAAAAGGAAAAAAGCTAGCCATGGAAGCAAAAATGCATAATAAAAATTTTTTCGAGTACATGCATAGCAAAAAACCTGCAAGAGTGTCAGTTGAACTGCGGAGCAGACAAAGTCAGCTTCTCAACATCCATGTTGAGGACTAGGGGACTTGATGTTGGTGTGCAACATCGTTCCATTCTCCTGCAATATTAGATCTGGTGAATGGCCGAATCAAGGAAGGGGGGAACCTTGGTTGTCTGGGCCAATAAGAGACAAGAATCATTCTGCTTCTGTCTGTGTTGAGCTTCTGGAGGGTCTTTGCAATGAGAGGTATTGAAGGATACACGTACAGAAGACTCTCCCCCCAATGGAAGAGAAAAGCGTCCGAGGCTAGTTTGCTGTGTGATCCCACTCTGGAGCAGAGCTGATGTACCTGGGCAGTCTGAGGAGTCATGAAAAAAAATCTTGAGGGGGTGGCTCCACTCTCAAAATATGTGACCTCCCTATTCAGGGTCCATTCTTGAGGCTGAAGAACTCAATTCAGCTTGCCAGAGATTGTTTTGTTCACCTGGTAAGTAAGTGGCCTTTAATTCCATCCCATAGGAGATGGGAAATGGTCAGGTTGTGGAAATTTGCCAACACAAGGAGGTATGAGCCTATTTCTCTCTACTTGCTAATGTAGAACATGGCTAGTTGGTTGTCTGTTTGAATGACGACAATTTTGGTTTGACAACCTATCTTTGAAAGCCTTTGGAGTGTTTGCTATGGCTTGTAGTTCTGAAAAATTGATTTGATGGGAGACTTTCCTGGAGAAACTAAGTACCTTGGGTACTGGAGCCATCGAGATGAGCTCCTCAACCCAGCTTTGGATGCACCCGTTGTTAATTTTTGTGGTGGAGCCATTTAGAAGGGAAGACTTTTGGCCAGATTGGATGGAACTGTCCACCAGTTGAGACACCAAATGAGAAGACTGATGATGAACAGGCAGGTCTCCGAGATGCAGAGACTTGTAATCACTGGGTTCTCAGCATCCACGGAGCCTGTCTCATATGGAGACATGCCAAGGGTGCTACATGTATTGTTGAGGCCATGTGGCCTAGTACTGTCAACATCTTGCGAGCTGTTACCTGCTGACTCAGTCTCCCACACTAATCGCTGTTAGTCTGGATAGTCTGTTGGTTTCGTGAGGAAGGTTCTCGCCTGAGTCATGTTGAACAGGGCTCGTATGAATTCTAACTGTTGGGTGGGCTGAAGGTAGGACTTTGGGTAATTTATTGTGAAGCCTAGTAGCTCCAACACCCGAATGGTCAGCCATGTTGATCTACACATGCCTTCTTGAGTGGAACTCTTGATCAACCAACTGTCCAAATAGGGGAAGACAAATACTCCCAATCTGCGTAGAATGCTACTACCACAGCAAACCAATTAATAAAGAGGCACCGATGCTAGGCCAAAAGGCATAACGCGATATTGAAAGTGCTGCTGCCCTACTACAAATCCGAGATACTTCTTAGGAGCAGGATTTCTCAGAGTATACGCATTCTTGAGATCCAGAGAGCATAGTCAGCCAATCTCCGTTTTTAAGATAAGTGAGTAGGGTGCCCAGAGAAATCATTCTGAACATTTCTCTGACCAGATGTGTGTTCGGTTCTTTTAGGACTAAGAAGAGATGGAATCCTCCTGTCTTTTGTGATCAGGAAATACCTGGAATAAAATCCTCACCCTCTTTGCTCTAGTGGCACGAGCTCAATCTCTTAAGGATGGATTCGATCACAAAAGAGTAGTGAGGAAGCTGAGGCTTCTTGAACCTGGGAGCCTTCTAAACTCTGTATGGAGTTAAGCTTTCTACTGACTGGATGTACAGTGAAGGGAGTTTTCCTACATTCCGATTGTGCTCTCTGAAGGATGCAGTGCAAAGGCACTTTCACCGCTTCCTTAGGGGACAGAGGAATACTAAAGGATCTTCTGCCCTGGACTCATCCTCAGTCTCCAAAGAAAATGGTAAGGCCTTAACCATATCCCTAACAAAACCTTGGAAATTCAAATCCTCAGGAGGAGATTTACACCTCTCATGAGGTGAAGGGTCAGATGGAGATTCTGGGGACCTGTACTCCGACATGCCCTCAGATTTATTATCAGTGACCCAGCTTTCCAAGTCAGACTAAAAGAAAAAAATAAAATCAAAATATCTCTGAATCTCGGCATGGATGACTCTTCTCCTCTTTGGGGGATAGGGAGTATTGATGCACAGATGGCCTTCTAGACTTCAGGGAAGCACTGGACCCCAATGCACTAGAAAGTATTATCGGCTTGACAGACTCCAGCTTTGGGGCCCTTCAGTGCCCTGATGTCGATGCCTCTCCTGCAAGCACTCTATGCTTTGGGGATTGGCTGGATCACAGTCGATACACACACGTATAACTAGTGCATCTTCTAAAATCATTAACGCATGTGCTGATTTAACTTTTCAAAAAATTGCCTCCTATCTCCAAGACCTCTCCAATACAAATCCATATTTGCTTAATAAAGTAAGTCATTAATCAAGTGCCATCATTATCTGCATCATAAAGGACATCTTTTTTAAAATTTAAGGTGGCTCTGAATATGTAGTTCCTTCAGCTGGCATTTGGGCAGGACCAAGAGATAACATGTAAATCCTAGCTTAAAATGTTTTGTTGTTTTGCTTTATTGGTCTTTGTCCTGGTGTGTTAAAAAAATAAAGTTATTTTGAATTTAACAGATTTTTTATACTGCTTTATCATTTTAGTCAAAACTGTTTACAGTGTAACAAACTTGGTAATGCACATTAAACAGGGACATTCTTTTATACTGCTCTATCCTTAAGTAAAAGCGGTTTACATACCAACTTTCTAATCGTTTACATTTAAACAATGAAGCGTGAGAACAAGTTGTAGATAAAACGTATATGCATATTAACCTATATACATGGTAAGTTTATTTACATGGTAATAAGGAGACAGGTGGAAGGGGTTGTATCTTTGTTACTGATCATATTGTATGATAAAAAGTGGGGGCTGTATACAATTGGCAAGTGGATATGATCAGTCTGTGTTGTGCTATGTAATTGTCCCAAAGCGCTCTATGTACAGGAAGATTTTTTAACTTTTTTCTGAAGTTTCTGCTGTCCTTGGTGGCTCAGATAGCATCTGGAAGTGAGTTCCATAGTGCAGATGTTGAAGGAGAAAGCCCTCCTGCAGGTAATTTGTTTAGCCTTTGTGTGAGTAATGGGTGTGATAATCAGGTTCTTGTTAGTAGTAGTTCTTAGTCAATTGTCCGGGTCTCTTGTGATCAATGTTTGTAGGATATCTGTTGATGTGTTCTGCAGTATTTCAAATATGGCAAGTGTTGCCTTGAACCTGGAGCACGAGCGAATTGGGAGCCAGTGTAGGTAGTTCAGGAGGGGAGTTGTGGTTGTGTTTGTGTTTTCTGATCCTGTGATGACGTGGGCTGCAGTGTTCTGTGCCATTTGTAGTGGGTGAATGGTATGCTTTGGAAGGCCTTGGTATATTGAGATGTAGTAGTCTAGGGTTGGTGTTATGATGGCTTGGCAGACAATCCGGAAGTCATTCTAATTTTATAAGTAAGTAAATGCTAAGGTTACAGATGTCCCCAATTTTAAAGCTGGGTCCCCGACTTCTACCTCTTTGGCATCCTCTTGTCCTTGATTTCAATGATGGGTGCAGAGGGGATAGAAAAAAATATTTTATTTTCAATTTAGTGATTTGAATATGTCCATTTTTAAAATTTACATCTATTGTGCCCAGTATTGGGGAAGTACACCACTGTTTCTCTTTCTCTGTCAATCTGTCTGTATGAAAGTGATATTGCTGCTGTCATGGGGTGGATGGGGAGGGACAGGGGAATGATTCCTCTTTCTTCCTCCATGCCTTGTTGCTTAAACCTGGAACTAAGGTGTCCCTGCCTCCCCCCCCCCCTTTATTTTGGATAAGTATCCTAGATTTGCCTGCAAAAAATCTGGTAATCTTGGTAAATGCTCTGGCATGTCCTTTTTATTCCATCTCCCCATCACTTTAGCTGAGTTACCTCCCAAGCGATGCAATATTTCCCAAGGTGTAAAACACTGCAAACAGTGTGGTCCCTTTACGAGGAATCCACAGCAGACCAACACCCTGAAACAAAACAGAAAAAAAAGGCAAGTTAGACCACAGACAGGGCACAAAGTGGAAAAAACTCCAAAACCATCACAAGAACTCATTTTTACAGAAAACAACCACTAGCACCAAGGTGATAATATTTTATATACTCCTAGGATATTAAAGATCTGTTCCTGTATATCCCATCTCTGATGTTATAGAGAAATATATACATATTGCAGGGCTTGACAAAGCCCAGCTGCCAGGTCGCCATGGTGACTATAGATTTATACCCGATGCCTGGAATTTGCTCCCCCACCAGATCACAAGTAGAAAACTCCTTCTGTCTTCCTGCAGGATATTGGATCCCTGCTGCAATAGGTGCTTAGATGCAGCAGACAGCCTATGAGGATCCCTGATCGTGCCAAAGATTCCTCTTGTTCTGCCTGTGGGAAATCGTATATCCCCGGGTAGAACAGGAGGGGAAGCCCAAACCAATAGAGAGATGCAGGGATCGGAGCTTTCAGGAAAAAAAAAAAAAAAGGTAAGATGGGGAGAAACAGCAAAAATTTAAAGGGGCAATACCTTAAAAAAAAAAAAAAAAAAAGTAAGGAGGATGGGAGAATGGAGGGCAGGGGGTGGGAATGTTGGGGGAGGGAGAAGGGGAGAGAGTCCAAGCTGGCAGTTAAAGGGATGCATACATGGGAACAAAAATGACAAAGTTTGTATATTCCACAGAGAGCCTCCCGCTCCCCCCCCCCCCCCAGAACATATAGGTAAGCCTCCCCCACATATGAAGTCAAAGCAACAATATATGGAGAAACAAGTATCTCATTCATAAACTGACGCTATGTATAGATGCTTTATGGTCAACAAGAAAAGGTGTGAGCTGCCAGTTTTGTCTGCATCATTAGCAGAAATAAGATATGGTGCTTCCCAAGTCTACCTAGTTGTTAATGGGTTTGTCCTCCAGAAACTTGTTCAAACCTTACACCCAGCTCTACCATTAGAGCTGACATCCTTCAGGGAGTTTAACTGCAGCATGTGAGGAGGAGTGGAGCCCCTACCATCGGGCCTTGTGACTGCCGGGACTGAGCCTGCCTTGCTGCCGCTGCCGCTCACCTGCTCTGATCGGGCAGGCACGCCCGGGGCAGCCTGCAGCTGCTGGGACTTTCCATCTATAAAAGTGAAACCGCTCTCTCCGTGATCGCGGAGCGTGATCGCGGGGCGTGTATTTTAAGGGGCGTGTTTAAAGGGGCAAGACTTGCCCCTTTGACGCCCCTTCGACGTCACCGACGTTGTTCTGTATCTCAGCATGCATTTGGAGGGAAGTTGGGCTAGTCTGTCGAGAGGTATGTTTTGTATGGAGCTCCGTTTAACTTTGTTTTCTTTGTGTGTTGTATGGGATTGAGCAGTTACTGTTGCTTACTCTTATTGCCTGTGCTATTATTATGGGTAAACGGAAAGCTAAGGTATTAAACAAGCCACAACCGGCTGCTACAGAAGAAGCTAAGCCGGTTGGTCCATTGGACAGACACTTTGCCCCTCTCCTTCTGGCACAGTCCTCTCCCGAAGGTGTCTCTTTGAGCTCCGGAGGGAGAACTCCCCCCCCTTTGCCCAGGTTCAGAGAGTGTGGTTAATTCTGGGGGCCTCATGGGGCAGGAGCGGGAGACTGTGACCCCTGTAGTTTTTCCCAATCTTGTTAACAGTTTTGGAGGGAGCCATGGATCTCCCTGTCTTGTCCTCTGACGCTGAGATAACCTTGAGAGATCTTTGGGGGGCTTTGAAAAGTATCGATTCTAAGGTTTCCCTTGTTGTTAACTCCCTTTCTACTTTTTCCCAGGAGGCTGCCATGTCTATTCGGCAGCTCGATGAGAAAATTACCTTGACGGATCTGAAAGTTAGCAAATTAGAATCTCAGGTGCTTCCATTACAATCCATTAATGTGGTTGGGATTAAAGATTCTTTGCTTTTGCACTCGAAACTGGAAGCCCTTGAGAATTCTTCCCGTATAACTTACGTTTCCTTAATTTTCCTTTTTCACCCTTTTTGTCTGCCAGAATTCTCTTAGATAAGTACCTTAAGGAAGTGTTAATTATTTCTGATCCAATTGATGTTACTCAGATCTATTATGTACCCTCTGGATCTAAACAGGTTAATCTCGGAGGGGGCGTTGGACGAGATTGTACCATCTATGTCCAACCTGACTGCCTTTTTGGAGGATTCCCTAGATATAATCAGTCAAAGGTCTACATTATTGGTGACCTTTTCGTCCATTCTAGTGAAGCAACGTATTCTTAAAGCTTTTTTCAAAGCAAGGGCTACCAAGTTCTGTGGTCAAGTGATTAATATTTTTCCCGATGTTACGCGTAGCACCCAACTCCGCCGGCAGCAATTTTTGACTCTTAAGCCCCGTGTCACGGCATTGGGTGCTATGTTTTTCCTACGCTTCCCATGTAAGTGTGTAATCAACTACGAGGGTGCTTCTTATGTCTTTGTAGATGTTTCTCATTTGGAAAAATTCCTCTCTGATAGGCAGAGTAGAGTGGGGGAAGGTCCAGTTTAAGGTAAAATTGCCTCCGGTTTTTGGCCTGGTTTTGGCCTGTTTTCCTTATACTATATTCCCTTTATTTTGATACAGTTGGGCTCCCGTAATGTGGGCTATATAAGTGTCTCTTGCTACTTATTTCTTTATTGTCCAATTTCATTGGCTGTATTGATTTTTGTTATTTTGTTACTGACTGCGAGTGTACACTGCTTTTTCCTCTCTCGTTTTGGTTGTTGTAATGACTAAAATCACAATAAAAAAAAAATTAGAGCTGACATCCTTCAGCAATAAATTCCATACTTGAGCTTTGTTATGGCCGAAACTCCCACCCTCTTAAAAATTATCACCAAATCTCCTACCAGTTGGCACTACTCCATGAAACTATTTGAAAGGATAAACTGTTGTTCCCTATTACTCTGTTCCATACTTCTCATGATTTATAGATCTCCATTTGTTCTCAGTTGTCTCCTCCAAGAAGAGTCCTAACTTGTTTAGCCTTTACTTGCAGGAAGATCTGTTCCATCTTTTGCATCAGTTCTGTAGCTTTTTTTATTTTTAACTTTTGCAATCTTTCCTATATTAAGATGGGCAATGAGAACTACACACAACTCAAAAGTATAGTCACACGATGGATCCAAACTCTATTTGTGAAATTATGCATGTACTGTACTTGTGGCAGGTTTAAAAGTGGAAGTCACTTTCACCAGCTTTATGTGCTAATAGAATTCTGTCTGAAAAGCAGGCACTAGATTTGAACATGCAGTCTGTGCACCCACTTTCTCCTCTGTGCTAAACATCCCCTCGTAAAGTGGCTGAAAATCCACATGTAACTTTCAGTCACAGTACAGTGCGTGAAGGGTTGGGGAAGCAATATTCAAATAGCCTACAGGTAAAGCACAGTTACTTACCTGTAACAGGTGATCTCTGGGAACAGCAGGAATAAGTCTTCACATATGGGTATGTCGGTACCGACGGAGACTGCGCAGGAACGCTCCCCAGCGTCCCAAAAAAGGAAAGTTTTTGGGAGCATCCCACAGCGCCTGCACGCTGCCTTCCCGCCTTTCCTAACCGCCTCTCTCCAGTTCGAGTTTTAAAGCTGAGACAAAGAGAGAGAGAGGAAAGGAAAGTTAGATAGAGAGATACAACTCCTAGGGGAGGTGGGTGGGTTGTGAAGAAATATTCCTGCTGTTCCCAGAGATCACCTGTTACAGGTAAGTAACTGTGCTCTCTCCAGGAACAAGCAGTAATGAGTCTTCACATATGGGGACTCCCAAGCTAGAGATGCCTGGGAGATCCCCAAGGTTGTGAGACCCTGAGAAGGGCTCTACCTCCTCCCATGGATCTCAGGCATCCAACTAGGGATGGAGGGTAGGAGTTGATTAAGCATGGAACAGGTGTTTGAGAACAGCCTGACCAAACAAGGCATCCCGGCGGGAGTCCTTGTCCAAACAGTAATGGGCTGTGAAGGTATGAACCGAGGCCCAGGTGGCCGCTCGACAGATCTGGTCGATGGACACAGAATTTAGATGAGCCATAGAGGTGGCCATGGCCCTCACATTATGAGCTGTGACATGGCCCTCCAGAGAAAGGTTCTTACTCTGTTAGGCGAAAGAAATACACTGAGCAATCCAATTGGACAGTGTTCTCTTAGAGACTGGAAGTCCCAAATGAGAGGGATCAAAAGCAACAAAGAGTTGAGAAGACTTTCTATGTTGCTGTGTCCTTTGTAAGTAAAAAGCAAGAGCTCTCTTACAATCCAGGGTATGAAGATTCCTCTCTGCACTTGATGCATGAGGCCCTGGAAAAAGACAGGTAAATACACCTCTTGATTAAGATGAAAAGGTGAGACCACTTTAGGCATAGTGTGGATTGGTCCTAAGGACTACCTTATGATGGAACCTTGTATAAGGTAGATTAGCCACTAAGGCCTGCAGTTCACTGATGCGGCGAGCTGAGGTGACTGCAATAAGAAAGATAACCTTCCAGGAAAGAAATTTCAAGGAGGTAGTGGCTAAGGGTTCAAAGGGTGGCTTCATGAGCTGACCAAGAACCAGATTCAAGTCCCATGCCACTGGAGGTGGTCTAATGGGAGGTTTAGTTAAAAGAAGGCCTCTCATGAATCTTGCAATAAGAGGATGAGAGGAGACAGGTTGTCCATTGAGAGGCTTGAGGGATGCTGCAATAGCACTCAAATGGACCCTTACAGAATTCGTTTTGAGGCCTGCATGGGAAAGATGCAGGAGATATTCTAGTAAAGAATTCAAAGGTATTGCTAGAGGGTTAATACCCTTCTCAGCACACCAAATGGTAAACCTTTTCCATTTAAAAGCATAGGAACGTCTAGTAGAAGGCTTTCTGGAAGCATGAAGGATATCCTTTACTTGCTGAGAAAGATGCCAATCTTGAAGGTCTAAGCCTTCAGCAACCAAGCCCCGAGATGGAGAGATTGGGGGTTTGGGTGCCACAACGTTCCCCCCTTCTGAGACAGGAGATCTGGAGCAGACCCCAAGTCCAGGGAGGGAGCTTGAGAGAGATGCAGAAGTAGAGGGTACCACACTTGGCGTGGCCAACGTGGAGCTATGAGGATCATAGTCCCTCGATCTCTCTGAAGCTTGAACAGGGTCTTGGGAATTAGGGGAATGGGTGGAAAGGCGTACATGAAGTCTTGACCCCAGTAAAGGAGGAAGGCATCCCTGGCCTGAACTCCCTGACACGGAATTCTGGAACAGAATCGGGGAAGTTTGGCATTCCACAGACTTGCAAAGAGGTCTATGTCCAGGGTTCCCCAAATTCGAAAGATTCTGACTATCTGGTCCATATGAAGGGACCATTCGTGTGGAAGCAGAACTCGACTGAGTCTGTCTGCCCAAGAGTTTTGAACTCCTGGAAGGTATACTGCCAGAAGATGAATTTGATGCTCTCTGGCGAAGGCCCACAATCTCAGAGCTTCGTTGCAAAGCGACAGAGAGACAGTTCCTCCCTGCTTGTTCACATAGAAGATGGCTACTTGGTTGCCCGTGTGGATGAGGACTGTCTTGTAGCTGAGCAGGGTATGGAAGACTCTGAGAGCTAAGAAGATTGCTCTGAGCTCTAAGATGTTGATATGTAGGGAGGTCTCCTGTGGAGACCAAATGCCCTGGGTGGAGAGGTTTAGAAGATGAGCTCCCCAACCCTTTGGAGAGGCATCTGTTGTAAGGATTGCTTGGAGTAACAATTGTTGGAAGGGGGACCCCAGCAACAGATTTTGAGTGGACATCCACCACTGGAGAGACCAAAAGAGGCGCCTGGAGGTTGCTATTTTGTCTGACAGACCCCCTGATGCCTGGGTCCACTGGGTGGACAAGGTCCATTGAGCTGCCCTCATGTAAAGGCGAGCATAGGGGACCACATGCACAGTGGATGCCATGTGGCCTAGCAGTTGTAACATCTCTCGAGCAGTTAGATGGGTTTTTAACTGAATCTGAGAGGCTAACTGCACTAAACGTAGGCAACGGGTCTGGGGAAGATAGGCCCTTGCAGTTGTGGTATCCAGCAAGGCCCCTATGAACTCTAGAGACTGAGTAGGGGTGAGTTGGGACTTTGGAATGTTTATCACCAGTCCCAGATACTGCAGAACATGCATTGTGCAGGCTAGGGAAGTCTGGGCCTCTGATTTGGATGATGCTCGGATGAGCCAGTCGTCCAGATATGGGAATACGAATATTCCCAGAGTGCGTAGAAATGCAGCTATTACTGCCATGCATTTTGTGAACACTCTTGGAGCAGAAGCCAGACCAAAAGGAAGCACCCTGTATTGGTAGTGCTTTCCTAGATGAAGGAACCGAAGGGACCTTCTGTGTGCTGGATGGATGAGTATATGGGTATACGCATCCTTGAGATCTAGAGAACAAAGCCAATCCTGACTCTGAAGGAATGGAAGGAGAGTACCTAGAGAAATCATCTTGAATTTCTCCTTGCAAAGGAATTTGTTCAATTCTCTGAGATCTAATATGGGTCTGTAGCCCCCTGTTTTCTTTGGAATTAGAAAGTAGGGGGAGTAGAACCCTGAGCCCTGCTGAAGAAGAGGTACTTCTTCTATTGCCCCTTGGGCAAGAAGGGTAGAAATCTCCTGACCCAGAAGGTCGAGAAGAGATGTTGGAGAATTGAACTGTCTCACCATAGTGTAAGGAGGAAGGTTTGAAAAATGAAGTTTGTACCCTTCCCTTATGATGGAAAGGGTCCAGTGCTCTGCTGTGATTTGCTCCCATCTGGGAGCAAAGTGAGCTAACCTTCCTGGAATGGTGAGAGACTCTGGGTCTTTTAGAGCCAGAAAGGCTAAGTTCTCTAGCTGCAAGTCAAAGGTCCTGAGGAGGCTGAAGCTGTTGGGCTACAGTAGTCCTTGCAGCCTTAGGCTTGGCCTGTTTAGGTTGTTGACACTTTGCAGCAAAACGACCTGCAGATGATGTCTGTTGACCATAAACAGGATAATATCTTCCCTTCTTGGGAAAATATGCCTTTTTGAACAACCTCTTCTGGACAGGATTAGAGGTAGACTTTGAAAGCCTATCCAAAGCAGAATTTTCTGCATCCATTTGAGTGGCCTTTGCTTGCCAATCTTTGCCAAACAGGTTTTCACCTGTACAAGGAAGATTTCCTAATCCATCTTGTACCCAGGGTTCCAAATCAGAAGCTTGTAGCCAAGCAATTCTGCGTGCACCTATGGCAATGGCCGAGACTCTGCTGGCCCCCTCAAAAGAGTCAAAGGCTGCACGGTTAGAAAATTTGGAAACATCCTGGGCATGCTTAAGCCAGGTAAGAAAGTCTTCCCTTTTATCTTCTGGAAGAAAAGGGAGGAAAGTTTGCAGATGATCTGTAACTTCCTTCAGAAACATCCCCATATAGAGACTATAGGAGTTGATTCTGGCAACAAGCATACTGACCTGGAAAATTTTCCTGCCAAAAGCATCTAAGGTTCTACATTCTCTTCCTGGAGGAGCAGATGAGTGCCTCTTTGCACTCTAACTTTTTCATAGCAGACTCTACCACAATAGAATGGTGAGGAAGCTGAGTTTTATGAAATCCAGGACAAGGAGGGACACGATACATGGTATCCAACCTACGAGAATGAGAAGAGATGGTGAGAGGAGTCTCCCATATGCCTATCATGTGGTCATAAAGGATCTCATGAACTGGCAAAGTGGCTGCTTCTTTAGGAGCTTTGGGATATTGCAAAATATCCAATTTTTTGGCTCTAGGCTCTGTCTCAGGGGCCACTGAGATAGAAAGCCCTTTGGCCACTTCCCTTATGAAGTCTTGAAAAGACAAGTCTTCTGGAGGGGACATTCTTCTTTTTGGAGAAGAAGGCTCCTGAGGAAGAAGTACCGATGCTTCGACAGAGGCCTCCGATGCATCAGAGTCTTCGGAGGAATCGAAGTATCTCCCGTCTGGATGCTCTTGTAAAGCCCGATACGCATACCGGGTGGTATCGACATCGGGAGTCATCGGTACCGGATCGGTACCGATAGGCATCATTGGACAGGATACTGCTGCAGTCGACACCGAAGCCGATGTCGATGCAACCGGTACCGGCACCGGAACCGATATCGGAGCCGGTACCGACAACGAAGCTTGTTGCAGTACCAGCGGTGTCGCAGCTTGTATGAATGCCGTAATGGCACGCTGCATGGTCAGGACATTCTGATCTATCGACGCCATGAATGTCTGGAGGTCGGTACCGGCAGATTCCACTGGTACCCCAGAACATTGCAACAGGTGATCGGTCGAGGCCGTGCCATCGATGTCAACCTGTGACCCCATAGGAGGATCTTTGGAAGCCGGAGCTTCCCGCCGGGGTACTTTTGCCGGTGCAGGATCCTCGAGGGCAAGCCCGGAGGCATCTCGATGCTTAGAGGGAGATCTACCCTTCGAGGACCGGCTGGACTTATGTTTGGTTACCTGAGATCCATAGGAGGAAGAAGCAGCCCTGGAAGACGTCGATGTCACCGAAGCTGCATCAGAGGGAAACAGTGTACTGAGCTTGGCTGCTCGGTTCTGTAAACCTCTTTTAGACATCATGGTGCAGGACGGACAATCCGTGATGGAATGGTCAGGACCCAAAAACTTAAGACACAAGTCATGGGTATCGATAACAGAGATGGTACCGCTGCACTTAGTGCATTTTTTAAACCCGGAGGCAGGTTTTTCCATGAGGAATTTTCTGTTAGGCCTAAGGCCCAACGAAGAAAAAATACACTGAAGTGAAACGGAAGTTTTTTTTTTTTTTTTGAAGAAAAAGAAAGAAAAGACCGGCGGTACCGGTCCGATGTCGAAGAAGGCAGACGCGCAACCAAAGAAATAAAAAAAAAATAAAGAACTTCTTCAGCGGTGACAGGAACACGACCTGCTGGCTCCGCGGAAAAGAAGAACTGGAGAGAGACGGTTAGGAAAGGCGGGAAGGCAGCGCGCAGGCGCTGTGGGATGCTCCCAAAAGCTTTCCTTTTTTGGGACGCTGAGGAGTGTTCCCACGCAGGCTCCGTCGGTACCGACGTACCCATATGTGAAGACTCATTCCTGCTTGTTCCTGGAGATAACAATTACCTGCAAAAGTTATTTTGAAAATTGGTCTCAGAATTAGTTTACCCTATGTGCATCACTTTGCATTTGTCCACTTTAAAATGTCATCTGGCATTTAGATGCCCAATTCTCTATTCTAAGACCTCCTGCATTTTTGTTTAATTGTATAATTACTTCCCTTATTCCTGAGAGGTACACCATTTCGTACGGACTTAATAAAAAACATCAAATTCTAACACATTACAATTGAAACAGAACAAAGATAAAAGTTATGGACTCAACACAAAATGCAGATAAACAAGTAATGGAAGAGACAACAATCCAGCTGCCTATATCCTAACACACCAACAACCAAGAAACAAAATAAGATACCACATCATACACCAGTATTCTTGCTGGCCTCCACAAAGAGGCAAGGTTCTGCCAGCATGCAATACCTAGAACTGCATTCTTATTGCCTTGCAGAAAGACACATGCCATTTCACAGGGGGAATACTGAACAACTGGGCAATGTAGAATTTACAAATAAATTTCCCTTTCTTGCAGAATTTTGGCAGTTACCTGGATCAAAAATCAAATGGCTGCAGGTTTCCTCGCCAGTTAGCTGCTCTTGTGTTGCTCTCTGCCTGTACTCTTGTTTATTATTTAACTCACACCTTTTTAAAGAGACAAATCTACTGTACTTAAAAGTATTTCCCTGTATTTTCTTGCTGCACTCAGAACTGATGGGGAGGAGTGACCTAGTGGTTAGGACAAGGTACTTCAGGCCGGAGGGCTGGGGGTTCAAGTCCCACCTGGGGACAGCAATCTCAGCCTGGAGGGACTGGGATTTCTAGTCCTGTAGGCACTCCTTGTGGTCTTGGGCAAGCCACTTAACCCTCCAGGGAACATGGGCAAGCCACTTAACCCTCCATTGCCCATGTCACCTGTAAGTATTAGCGTATGTGTCTCATATCCCCTCGTGTTAAATGTATCCCCCAATTGACCACTTTGACCCGGTGAAAAGCGGGATATAAATACAGCTAAATAAATAAATAAAATAAATAAATGTGTTCTGGCATTGTGCAACTCTATGTTGGAGTTTTACAATATGTGTACTGTGCTGGGGGAAGATGGGCATGAAGAGACTAAAGGGTGACAAAAGTGGGAATGGGTCATTTGTACGTGCTTAGAGCTTGTGGATTTTAGTTCAGCAATTCATGTTGCCTGAGAGGAGCTCCGAGTTGCCAGCTGCATCAGCTTCTTGAAAGTGCTACCATTTTTGGCAAACACCCACAGACACCACAAGTATTGGCAGCTGTAAGAAGTCAGCACTACCTATAGATTGGCGCTTACTTCATTGATCTGTGAAGCATGAGGAAAAATCCCCGAAAACCAGAACCTCTAGTCATGGTGATTAAAGTAACCCTAAGGGAAATTCTGCAGTAAATCCTTAAAACAAAAATATACAGAATAAAAACAACAAATCCTGCATCTCTGAGAAATAGTATTTTTTGCTTCATTGTCATTTCAGTTCATAAAATGATGCAAGACAATGATCACATTGTTATTTTACATAGTAAATGACAACAGATAAAGACAAGCATGGTCCATCTAGTCTGCCTAGTAAGATGGCTACAGTTGTACAGCTGCACCTGCTGCTCTGTGCAGGTCACTCCCCCTCTGTGCCTTCGCTTCAGGTTGTACCTACCACTCTAGGCAGAATACCCCTCTTTATTTATGAAGTTATTTATGTTTGCTTTGATTCTATCTTCTTGCTATGTAGTGATCCTCTGTGTCAATTCCATCACTGTTTTTGCTCCCATCACTTCATTCGGAAGGACATTCCAGGTATCCACCACCCTTTCCGTGAAAAAATATTTCCTGTTGTTGCTGCTATTAAGTATCTCCTTGCAGCTTCATTTAGCAGGTCCTCTAGTTCTACAGCTTCCCTTTCTTTGAAAAAGCTTTGGTTTGTTCATTAATACCCTTTAAAGTACTTAAAGATATTTATTATATCCCCCGTCTCTCCTTTGCAATGCAATGTATGCCTTTCAGTTAGTGCTGACTCCTGGCGACCCAGCAGCTCCTGTGTTTTCTTGGCAGTATGACTAAGTAGATTGCCAGGCCTTTCTTCCAAGGCAATGAAGGGTTAAGTGACTTGCCCAAGGCCATGCTAATGGGGACTGAACCCTGGTCTCTTGGTTACCAAGCCAGTGAGCTAACCACTAGGCTACTCCTCCTCTTCTTGCCTCTAGTGTATACATATTTAGGTCTTCAAGTCTTTTCTTACATGCCTTCTGGTGTAGGCTCCATATAATTTTGGTCCCCTTCCTCTGAACCATTTCAAGTCTTTTTATATCCTTTGTAAGGTACGGTCTCCAAAACTGAACACAGTATTCCAAGTGAGGCCTCACCAGTGACTTATACAGTGGCATTAGTACTTCTTCCTTTCTACTGGTAATTCCTCTTTGTATGCAGCCCAACATCCTCCTGGCTTTTGCCACTGCCTTGTCGCACTGTTTTGCCACCTTGAGATCCTCAGAAATAATCACACCAAGGTCCTTCTCCTGATTCGTGTACACCAACCTCTCGCCCCCTATCGTGTACATTTCCCTTGGATTTCTGCTTCCTAAGTGAATGACACTGCACTTCTTTGCATTAAATCTTAATTGCCAAGCATTAGACCATTCTTCCAGCTTTTGTAGATCTTTCCTCATGTTAACCACTCCCTCAGGGGAGTCCACTCTTTGCAGATGACAAAAAAATTTGCAACAAAGAGACTTCCATTCAGTCCTTCAGCAATATCACTCACAAATACATTGAACAGTGCCGGGCCCAGGACCGAACCCTGGGGTACCTCGCTAGTCACCCTCCTTTCATCCAAGTGAGCTCCATCTACCATCACCTTCTGTCTTCTGAGTCAACCAATTTCTGATCCAGTTCACCACCTTGGGACCCATCCCCAAACTACTGAGTTTATTGATAAGCCTCCTAGGAGAAACAGTATCAAAGGCTGAAATCCAAGTAGATGACATCCATCACATGCCCCTGATCTAGTTCTCTGGTCACCCAGTCAAAGAACTCAATCAGATTTGTTTGGCAAGATCGTCCTTTGGTAAAACCATGTTGCCTCAGATCATGCAACCTGTTGGTTTTGAGAAAGTCCACTATTCGCTCTTTCAGGCGCGCCTCCATTACTTTTCCCGCCACCGAGGTAAGGCTCACAGGCCTGTAGTTTATCACTTCTTCCCTGTCACCACGTTGGCTGATGTGGTACCTCTTCACAATTCTCCAGTCCTGAGGAACTTCTCCTGTTTCCAAGAATCTGTTGAAAACATCCTTTAACAGCCCTGCAAGAACCTCTCTGAGCTCTTTCAGTATCCTGGGATGTATCCCATCTGATCCCATGGCCTTGTCCACTTTCCGTTTTGCAAGTTGTTCTAACACATCTTCTGTGAACGGTGTGGTATCTACTTCATTCCCATTTTTATATTTGGCAGTCACAGGTGGTCCTTCTCCAGGATTTTATTTAGTAAAAACAGAGCAGAAGTATTTGTTTAGCAATTTCGCTTTTTTCAATGTCACTTTCCACGAGTCCGTTCCCAGAACTTGAGTCCTGCAATTCCACCTCTGATTTTCTTCCTTTCCCGAATATACCTGAAGAAAGTTTTGTTGCCAATGTTCCCTCTAAGCTGCGCTGGGTCCTCCGCTAGCATTCCTGCCGAGGGGGGGATGCAGCGTGATCGACGCTCCGCCCTCCCCCCACCGGTGGAGGACCTGGTGCAACTTAGAGGGAACATTGTTTGTTGCCACACTTCACATCTTTAGCCATCTTTTCCTCTGCTTTTGCTTTCCTTATTTCTCTTTTGGTCTCTGAGTTTGCTCTTGTATTCCTTTCTGTGTTCCTCTGTTTGCAAGCTTTTGAATTTCGCAAAAGTTGTGTTTTTTTGCCTTTATTTGAGCAGCCACTTCTTTGGAAAACCAAATAGGTTTCCTTCACCTCTTGTTTTTATTTAATTTTCTTACATATTTATCTGTTGCCCCTTTTATTGCCACCTTTAGTTTAGCCAATTGCAATTCCACTTCCCTTAACCCCTCCCACCTAGCCAACTCCTCCTTCAGATACTTCCCATTTTACTAAAGTCAGTGTTTTTGAAGTTTAGGACTTTGAGCTTGCTATGATTGGACTGTACCTTGGCTTCTCTCTCAAACCACACCGTGTGATGATCGCTGCTGCTCACAGGGGCACCCACTCAGACATTCGACACGCTATCACCGTTGGTAAGCACTAAATTCAGTATTGAGCTTTCCCTGGTTGGTTCCATCACTATTTGTCTAAGTAACGCATCTTGGAAAGCATCCACAATCTTTTTGCTTCTTTCCAGATTTGCAGAAGGAGTAATCCAATCCACATTGGGTAGATTAAAGTCCCCCAAAATGATCACTTCCCCCTTGCCAATATCTATAATCAATTCGTTATCTAGACATACAAGTTGTTATACATTAACAAGAACATTATACCAACAAATCTGATTGTGAAATAAAACCAACCAACAAAATAAAAATATATAAACGTGTGTAATAAAACATTTATATATATGCATAAGAACATTAAATACCAAATCTACTGTGTGTAAGAGATGAGGAGGATACACTATGACAGGTAGATCAAAATTCCAAAATAATGATAATGACCATAAAACACTATAGTCTTATGATAGAAAACACAACTCGATGTAATCATATATGATAACACAAAATTGGGTTTTTGTTTTACTTTAATTTGGTGGAAAAACTCCGGCAAGGAAGGTTTATTTTTCTTTCTAACTGGCACTGCTTGGAAAAAAATGGCCTTTGATTTGTTGTTATAATGTTCTTGTTAATGTATAACAACATGTATTTCTAATATATGAACCTCTCCTTTTTTAATCATTTTTAAAATTATTTATTCATTTATAGATTTGTCTTTTGACGGTGTTCTCATGTTTTCAGTGTATTTGCTTTAATCTTGTATTCGTTTTTTCGAGGTTTGTTTCCTCATTTGATATCCCCCTGAAGAAGGCCTATGGCCGAAACGCGTAGGGGTCAATAAAAGGGGTTTGTTTAAACCTGAATAACTGCCAGTCTTAGTCTCTTGTTGGTCTATCTTTTTCCCCAGTTGCCTAAAAATCTGAATCCTTCTTGTTTGCACCAGGTCTGGAGCTTTCAAGACCTCCAAGCCAAAGACTGTATCTGCTCGAGCGTGGACATTCAAAAGACAGTGCTTGACAAAAAGTGTAAAGTGATGCCCACACTGTCACCTGACAAATATCTGAAGGGGCTACAGAGTTATGCTCTGGCTACGAGGACGCTGGCACCAGAGTGGAATGTACACACAAATTCTCTGGAACTGGTCAGTTCCACAACAGATATGTGGAGGCAATCACCTCCTTGATCCAGCACCCCAAAGTAGACTAAGTGGCCACATCACCCTTATGCAGTCCCGCAAAACAGCACAAATAGAGATGGTATGACTTGCAAAAGGAGTCAGTAATGTTCAAGAATCGCCACTTTTTTTTTTTTTTTTTTTTTTTTTTTTTAAAAACCTTTGTTAGCAAGGTCAAGATGTTCAAATATGTGCATCAAAAATTAATGACAGATGCACCACCTAGCGGGAAAATGAATTTATACCTAGAAGCCCCAAAGTACGTCAATTGATGAACTCAATTGTCTTGGATGCGTCAATTAACGTACTTTTGGGCTTCTAGGTATAAATTCATGTTCCCACTAGGTGGCGCATCTCAATCACTGTTTACAGTTTTACTCCGACATTACAAACCATAAACACACGATGACGTCATGTAATGTCATCACATACTGCACGTATTTAACAAATAAGTAACTTCACATCTGCATTTCATGCTAAACGCAGTCGTGATAATGCGTCAATTGACGCACTTTGGGGTTTCTAGGTAAAATTCCTTAATTAAGCCAAAAAAAAGAACACATCTCCACGAGGGAGAGTTGAGGGGACCAATTTCTGCTGTCCCTGGAGAACACCTGTTACAGGTGAGTAACTACACTTTCTCTAGGAACAAGCAGGAAGACAGTCCTCAGATATAGGCCTTCCCATCTACAGGCTACCAAAAAAAACCTGTGAAAAGGCATGGGCGATTGAAAAAAAATTGAACAGTGAATGACAGAGTGGCTGCAAGACTGTAGGAACCACAGCTTCGACCAGGCTATGGGAATATTGATTCCCTGGTCGAAGCTGTGGTTCCTACAGTCTTGCAGCCACTCTGAAAAAAAATTGAACAGTGAATGACAGAGTGGCTGCAAGACTGTAGGAACGATAAGAAAGGTGAAATTAGACTTACCTGCTAATTGTTGTTCTTTGAGGAACTCCAGTCTAGTCCCGTATCCCTCCCTAGCAATTTCCTTGAACTTATAGCCTGAAGCAAACGATATTTTACAGGTAAGCTGAATGAGTAGCTGTAAAGGTTATGGCCCATAAAGGGGGGGGGGGATTGAATCGATGGGGGTTCAGATCCAATCAATATCCTTCTTAACAAGGAATGGGGAGATCTCAGCATTTCAGAGAAGATGATTATGGCTTAAGTGGAACACAAAGGAATCCGAAATATTTTCTCCTATTTTATAAAGTTACTAGTTAAGTTATGTTAGTAGTGTTTACTACTTAATTGTTGCTCCGGTGAGTCTGCTTTGTCAATAGGTTACTGGAGTCAGGAGGCAGATCCTGTGTCTTTATACTGGTGTCATCAAAAGGATGACGTTTCTCAGTCTCCAAGCTGCTGGAGGAGGAGCAAAACTCCAGAGGTTCGGGACTAGACTGGAGTTCCTCAAGGAACAACAATTAGCAGGTAAGTCTAATGTCACCTTTTGATCAATGGGACCCTTTCTGACGAAAGGTTTCGGAGGGGAAAAGCCCTTTTACTCAAAAGAAGAGGAAGGCTTATGGAACTTACCCCCCAATATCCAGCCTACCTGGCTCCCCCACGAGGTCAGCAGGCCAGGGGCACAGCCCTTGTAAGCCTAAGGCACCGCAGCCACAACCTTGGGGGGGGGGGTTGACTCCTTGAGCATGGCCTCTCTCCCCCGCAGTGTCAAGGGCATCTGACATTCTTTGCCAACTGGTGGAGGGCCATAACCACCGATGCCTGGGCCCTCCAGGTGGTGAGGGAAGGTATGCTCCTTCTCTTCAAACAGATATCCCCTCCATTCTCCCCTGGAGAACTTCCCATGACATCAGGAGAACTCCTGTGGCGCGAACTCAAGGGCCTCCTTGCAGTCAAAGCGGTCTAGCCTGTCCACCATCTCTAAGGGATGAGGGGTTCTACTCCCATTACTTCCTGGTTCCCAAAAGGACAGGCGGTTTTCAGCCCATCCTGGATCTGCGGGACCTCAACCAGTTCTTGGTGAAAGAAGTTCAAAATGCGTTCCTTTGGAACATTACTGCCCTACCTCCAACCGGGAGATTGACTATGCTCCTTGGATCTAAGATTGTTATATTCACGTCATGAATCATCCTCACCACCAGCAGTACCTCCGCTTTGCCATCAGGGGACGCTATTATCAGTACAGGGTCCTACCTTTGGGACTGGCTTCTGCTTCAAGAATGTTCACAAAATACCTGGCGGTGGTCGCTGCCTATCTCTGGCTTCAGGTGGTGTTCTGTCTTCCCCCTACCTGGATGACTGGCTTGTCAAGGGCAGCTCTGCCGATGAAACGTCGCCATGAGATCCATTACGGGCGGTCCCCAGCGACGTACCACCATTTCAAACACTTGTGAATGTAGAACACATTCCCCTGGGTCCATTCTTACCCGACTCAGAAAAATCGGCTTCCACATTTTCCACTCCTGCGACATGTGCTGCCGATAATGCCAGCAGATGTATCTCGGCCCACTCTAACAACTGCTTGGCCTTGGCTTCCAGTGCAATGCTGCTGGTGCCTCCTTGCCGGTTGATGTAGGCCACCATCGTTGCATTGTCGGAAAACACTTGAATGGCTTTTCCTTGGAGACAGTGCCGAAAAACTTGAAGTGCCAGGATTACAGCCCACAATTCTAACCTGTTGATCGACCAGACCTTTTCCAGATCGGTCCAAAGACCTTGCACAAACTGCCCTTGGACGCGAGCTCCCCAGCCTGATAGGCTGGCATCCGTTGTTAAGGATATCCACCCCAGTGCTTACAAGGGCATCCCCTTCTCCAGATTCTCTTGCTGTAACCACCATTGAAGAACCCGATGCGTCTCCAGGAGACAGGGCAATATTTATTTATTTTTATTTATTTATTTAAGGTCTCTTCTATACCGCACTATTTAGTATCAGTGCGGTTCACATACAACAAGGATTTATACAGCGCAGGCAGCTGCACTGTATTTACAGAGAACAAGGTAGCATAAACATGGACATTTCAGGGGTAACTATTTACAGATATCCGAGACAGATGCTGGCCACACCAGGAGGACAGTGAGTAATGCTCTTTGCAAGGGTCTCATGTGGGCTCTAGCCCACGGAACTAATTAGTGTTGCCGCATGGTACCGAGCAACTGCAGGTAATGCCAGGCCATGGGGTTTCTGTTTTCCAGAAACCTGCGGACTTTCTCAATCCTTGTGCCCGCTGCTGTGGCAGAAACACTCTTCCGACGCCCGTGTCGAAGCAAGCACGCAGATATTCCAGATTCTGTGATGGCTCCAAGTTGCTCTTTGAAACATTGACTACCCATCCGAGACTCTAAAAGACTGCCACCACTTTGGCTGTAGCCAACTCGCTCTCCGCTTTGGACTTTGCCCGAATCACCCAATCGTCTAGAAAGGGGTGCACCAGGATCCCACCCTCTCAACGCTGCCGCCACTACCACCATCACCTTGGTGAAGGTTTGTGGAGCCGTAGCTAGACCAAAAGGTAACGCCTGGAATTGAAAATGTCCCATTGGGGCCGCAAATCTTAAAAAAAACCTCTGATGTTCCTGACGAATGGGAATGTGCAGATAAGCTTCCGACAAATCCAGGGATGTAAGAAACTCGTCTTTCCTTACCGCCACTATGACCAATCTTAAGGTCTCCATACGAAAATGGGAAACTCAGAGACAGAGATTTACCTTCTTGAGATCCAAAATTGGTCAATAGGTACCTTCTTTCTTTATCACCACGAAGTAAATGGAGTACCGACTGCAGCCGCATTGGTCTGGAGGTACCGGTACCACCGCTTTGAGGGACAGCAGCCTTTCTAAGGTCTCTTGCACTGCTTCGTACTTGGATCGCGCCTTGCACGGAGATTGCATGTAAGAATTGGTCACCGGACATTGAAATTCCAAGGCATAACCTTCTCGGATGACCTCCAGCACCCACTGTTCTGATGTGATTTGGACCCAGCCAGGATAAAACTCCCACAGGCGACCTCCTACCGGCCCCTGTCCCACCTGGGCCCCTCTGACTTCATTGCGTCTTTCTAAGATTGGAGGAAGAGGCGGCAGCAGATCCTCTGCCCGCCCCTCTAAAGCCTCGAACCCCTGGTTCCTACAGGGAAAACACCCTCTTTGAACTTGACCAAACCTCAGGGAACGAAAACGATGAAAGTCCCTCTGTTGCCCCTTGGTTGTCAGAGCCGACCGGCCCTGTTTGTGTGTGTTTGTCCTCCGGCAGCCTACCGCCTTTGGACTCTCCTAAATCCTTCACCAGCTTATCCAAATCTTCCCCAAAAAGTAGTTTTCCTCTGAAAGGAAGCTTACCTAACCTTGACTTGGAAGATCCATCTGCTGCCCAATTGCGTAGCCAAGATACCGTCTTGCTGCTATTGCAGACGGCATACTCTTTGATAAACCGCAAACCAGATCATAATGAATATCTACAAAAGTATGCCGCCCCGACTCTATTTTGGCAGCCTCAGCGGTCGCCTCCTCTATCTGTTCGCCCTGAAGTCGTTGAGACCAACAAAGGCAGGCTCTGGCTGCCCAAGCTCCACAAATGGACGCTTGGATAGACAGCACATTTACGTCAAAAACCTGTTTCAACAAGGTATCCAGCTTTCTGTCCTGCACATCCTTCAGTGCAGCGCTACCCTCTACCGGAATGGTAGTCTTCTTGGTAACTGCCGAGACGGCCACATCCATCTTAGGGGACCTAAACAAGTCTCGATCTTGTTCAACTAATGGGTAGAGCCGAGACATAACTCTGGACCCTTTCAGACCAGCCTCAGGCATATCCCATTCTTCTTGTATCATCTCTCTAATCACTCTGTGAACCGGAAAGGCCATCTGAGTCTTTCAAAAGGCTTCCAACAATGGGTCATCCAATGTGGTATCTTCTGCCAGATCTCCTCCTGGCATGTTAAGCGCTTTAAGTGTCTCCGATATGAGCGACTAATTCGTCTCTCCTGAAAACTCGGAACACTCAAGCTTGATCCTCCTGTTCCATGAGCTCTCCTTCCTCTAAGTCCTCCTCCAACTCCAAGTCCTGCTCCAGATTCTCCGAATGGATAACCTCTGATGCAACGGACTGGTCCAGCCGCTCCTTTTTGGTCCTGACCCTCTTTGACGGGATTCCTATCACTCCCAAGCTCAGAGGTGTCCTCGGCCTCTTTTCACCCAGTTCCCCCTCTGTGGAACCGGCTGCGCCTCTCCTCTGCGTTCCCCCCACCCCCCGAACGCCTGCTGGATCAGAGATACGAATTCCGGCGAGAAGATCGCTGCTAATCCCCCCCCCCCCCCGGCAAAGGCGCTTGAGAAGAGGGAAAGTCTGGTGTGGAAGAGGGAAAGTCTGGTGTGGAAGAAGTCTCTGCCACCGGCTCCAAGGGGGTGGGGGGGGGGGGAACAGCGGGAGACCTCAGCTCTGGCATGTCCAAAGCGGCCCCTCAACTCCCACTTCTAGTACTTGCTCCATAGCGGTTGCTTCCTGGACACAGCCTCTACATACCTCCGTCTCTGACACTGCTCCCTTTCTAGTACCACAGACTAAAACACTGCCCGAGCGGCTATTTAGGGTAGCTCTTCTTGTCCTCTAATGCCGAGTTTATTCCCCCAAAGCAACTACTGACTGAAAGTGCTTGAACAGTGCTGTAGACACTGTTCCCTCTAAGCTGTGCGCGCGCACACACCTCGCCAAGCGAGCGCACATTCTTTACAACAGAGCGCACAAAAATTACGGCTCTGATTCTGATAGAAAACACAGACGTTTTAAAATTTACAAGTTATGATTGTAATTACTAGAAATTTCCCGCTTCATTTAGTAATTGTCTATTTTCATTTAATTTGATTAAAATCAATGTGGTGTACATACTGTATTCTGACGTGTAGTCAAATTTTAAAGTATATAACTCCGAGTGTTATGTGGCGCACAATAATTTAACCTTCCTTCAAAAGCTGCACACAGCTGATATTTTATGCGCACACAGCCTACAGAAAATTAGAGGGAACATTGGCTGTAGATAACTTTTTTTTTTCTTTTTTCAATAAATCTACTAAGGATACTCCCCTAGGCTAGCCCAAGCCTAATTCAGGAGAATAATTGCGAAAACTAAGCTGCCCCGTTGAATTAGCAGCTCTTGAAACCACCTTGCAAATAACGGAGTTTCCCGCGCGCCCGCCACGCGGCTCCCACACACGCAGCTCTCCTTGCCCTTCTCCCGACGATCCGGGGCCCCCTTACCTTGCGGAACAGAGATTTGCAGCTCATTTTCACTCTCCCCGCGCTCAGCCGAGATCGCGGCTTCAGAGTCAGGGAAGAGCCAGGACTTCACAGAAAGGCTGTAGCAATTAGCCGGGATCACGCCTTTGGCGCTTCAAGTCAAGTAGGTAAACTTCTGCTAGCACGGCTGCTTTTATGCTGCCGGCTCCTCACCCGTAACTGTGGGTTCGGGAGCCGGAGCCTTCCCCTCCAAAAAATTTACTGATCCCTCTAAACAAATTAAAGAAGACTGAGGGGGGAGGGGGCAACGTGAGGAGGAAATAAGCACTTCAGTAGATCTTCTCTTAAAAGGACTATATCCCTACTTTTCACTCTTTTAAAACCTCAATTAGATCACTTAACTACTCTCACTCTCTAACTCTTCTTAATTGTTCCTCAAGTGAGCCCCTACTCCCTGGGCTCACCAAACCTCCAGCTGCTTGGAGACTGAGATAACTGGAGTCAGGAGGCGGATCCTGTGTCTTTATACTGGTGTCATCAAAAGGATGACATTTCTCAGTCTCCAAGCTGCTGGAGGAGGAGCAAAACCCAGAGATTCGGGACTAGAATGGAGGGACGATAAGGAATGCAAGTTATCAATGTCCCTGTTTAATGTACATTACCAAAGTTTAAGTTACAATGTAAACCGCTTTGACTGAAATAATAAAAGCGGTACATAAAAACCTGTTAATTAAATAGATAAATATACTCCGACTCCATCTCTGCAGTGGGTTTGTCAAACAGATTCTCCCCCACCCGCACGGGACATTGAACAAATTGTTGTGAACCCACTGCTCCAGGTCTGAGGACTTTAGCCATGCCAGGTGGTGGGCACCAATACCCACCACAGTTACTCTAACCACAGACGCAAAGCCACTCATACCACAGATGCAAAGCCATCATAAGCCACTCGAGTAACATATGGGGAGCACTCCGACAGTCAACACAGGGTCTAGAACTGCCAAAGAGGTTCCTCGGACAGACCAGTAGAGAACCTGGCAAGTTCCTTGGCCAGGTCCTTCAGTTACATGTCCATGTACAGCTGGTAGACCTGGATATGGGCCATGAGCATCAACACCCCGGCCACACTTCTTACCAAAAGCCATCCATGGTGCGAGCCATAGTGCCAGGGGGCACTGACGAGTGCATCTTCTGGCTCTTGATCCTACGCATGGCCGACTTCACCACTATGGAATTATGTGGTAGCTGTCTCTTTTGGAATCCAGGGCCCGGACACGACATATGGAACGGAGCCACCTTCTCATAATGGAAACCATAACCATGACTCCCACATCTTCAATAACAAACGTTCCAAAACAAGGGGAACCATGAGTGCCTCCTTGGGAGGGGCATCATACTGCAGGATCTTAAGATCCTCCATCTGAGGCTCCTCGTCCGACTCCATGGTGAAGGCCTTGACCTTCACCATGTTCTGGATGAAATCCAGGAAGAAGAGCGGTCTCTCCTCCAGCGAAGATAGGTCCGAGAGGATGTCCCGGTGTCACTGGATTTCAGGGGGACTTGTCATCGGTCTCCTATTCAGAGTCTGAATCGGACGAGACCTCAAGAACCTGACAGGCCTTGTGTGCACGCCCGGCCAGGGGCAATGACGGGGTCCTGGGGGCCCAGGGCCCTGAACTGGAGGCACTCATGGGCGAGACCTGAGACCTCAAGTGGGACCGGGACTGATGCTGGGAATTGGCCAGAAGCCGATGCTGTTACAGTACCGGCTGCATCTCCTCCTCAGACGCCCTTGCTGTGGAGGGGCCAGTCGCCAGGCCCAAGGACCTGGAGGAACTCGGCACTGGGCCCCACTGCTGAGCCAGGAAGGCAGTGAGGCTGCATTCCAAGGTCACCATTCTGGCCTCAAGGCCAGAAGGCTGTGCAGTCACCGGTGTGGGTACAGAGGGAATCCGTCCCAATGCCGGCTCAGTTGAGGGGGATTTCCTTGATGACGATGGCCTCTGAGGACCGGTGTTGATTCTCTGATGCCAATGGAATCTCCTTCCACCGTGGCAGTTTCAAAGGCCGCTCCCGGCCATCAATCTCTGCATCGCACCGAGCACTTCGATGCCAGGAACAGAGGGTCTTACCCCCAGTTCCGACAGTGGCCTTTGACGTCACCACAGGCGAATACGATCCTTCCAGGGATGGCCCTCTGCAGAAAATCCTCGGTCTGATGCCCCGTAAGCTCAGGGCTCTGAGTGGGCACGGCGCTAGGTGAGGCCGAGGCTCTGCAGTGGCTCCCAAGGGTGTCAATTCTGTGCTCGAAGTCAGGGCAGAAGAGGAGGACTTGTGGCCAAACAGCGTCACCCGCTGCCTTTCACGATTCCTATGACCCTTGCTTGTTATCTGAAGACAGAGCGAGCAGACAGATGTATCGTGATCGGCTCCGAGGCACCGCAGGCAGAAGTTGTTGAGGGGCACGCCATATCCCTCACAGATCCCAACTGTCACACTGCTAAAATCCACTAACTAAGGACATAGAGGGGAAAACAGTACCCATGAGATCAAACTTCAAGGTCCTGGTTAGGGAGGGTGTGAGAAAACCCCACACAGCACAGAACAAGAATGAAGAAGGTACCCAAAAAAACCATGATGCTGAGGCAGCGGCGGTGGTGGTGGTTCTGGCAACTGAAAAGGTGACAGTATGCGATAGGATGAAAAAGAAAAGAAAATACAGATAGCAAACACAGCAACTTTTTCGAGGGTGCAGACAAAATGTTCGATGGGCTCCGCAGAAAAAATAAGACTGAGATAAGGTGGCACCCTTTGATAGGAAGGTGACCGCGCATGTGTGATCTAACTCCCAAAGACTTTCTGTGAAAGCTAGGGAGTGTTCACTGCACGGGCTCAGTTAGTGCAGACGTCACCCATATGCAAGGATCGATTCTTGCTCGTTTCTGGAGAAACAGAATTTGTGTTTAATCCCCAGAGGGCTGTTCCAAAGCATAAGAATGGCAACTGAAGTCTCCCTAGCTTTATATTGCAACTGCTGCACCACATGCAAACAGGGGACCTCCATCGCAGCTCTGTGTCTTGCTTTAAACACACTGCCTAGCATAAGCTAAACTTAAACGGTATATTTATTAAATAAACCAGGCCACAACTCTTGATCATAATTAAGAGAGTTTAAGGAGCCCTTCTACTAAAATGTGGTTTGGGGATTTTTTTTTTTACTCAAAAACATGCATTAACTGCAAAAGCCTAAACACGCACAAAGTAAATGCAAAAATGTCAAGTGTATCAGGGGCATGGTCAGAATATTCCTGGCAGATATGACACTGAGAAATACCCTAACACATGACAGTGATACATTTAACATGGATGCATTTAATGCCACTCACTGAGGTGACATTAAGTGGACCTGCACTTACTGCAACATTGATAACACATGATATGTATCTCTATGTTAAATGCGATGTGCTCTCCATGTCCACTGTCCATCTCATCGAGCAATGTGCAGTTACCACAGGCGTAGGCATGACAGTTACCATACACTAATAGTCCCATGCTGACAGTTATCACATAATAAATGTGCCTTAACCACTTAGCACACTTTTGTAAAAGGGTCCCTAAATTTGCCCTGGTTATTATATGTAAACTAGTACAAAAGGGAGGCGATACTGGGAAAATGGAAATGTATCATTCTAGCAGCTACATTTTGAACCAACTATTAGCTTACATTAGCCTATTCAGGAAGCCAATGATATAGAGGAATTATATTAGTCCAAATGAGAAACTTCCATCAAGTATCTCACAGACTTAAAGATCTTAAAGTCCAAGAAAGGAAAACGTGTTTAATCATTCAGTCTGCACCCATTTTAACTACTTTGAATAATTTGGTGTCTTCTATACATTTGATCACCTCGCTCATTTCTCTCCTTCCCCCAATAATTAAGGGCAAAATTAAACACACACTGATCCTGTACAGGTTTCTGGAACACTTCAATTTTTTCTCCTCAATGGAAAAATCACATCACTGCCTCCCAGTGAACAACCTGATTTTTTTTTTCTTTAGTACTTAAAATTGTCATTGTTGTATTTCATTCAAATTATTTCTGACCTGATAAAGAAAAAAGGAGGACATCTGTATTAAGCTTTCATCATTTAAATTAAGCAAATAAAAAAAGTAAAGTATCACCTACAACTTGTTTGCTGACCCTTATTTCCACATATCCAAATGACTAATATGACAACCATAACTCCTTGATCAGGATTCCTTCAAAACTGTCAAGATGACTTGATTGAATTCTAGTCCTGTCCTTCAGAGGCACCTGCGACAACCAGAGGCGATAAGTATCTTGAACCATTTATTCCTGGGAGAATTCTACACAACTGCACAATGTAGAATTTACTCTTCAATGCAGAATTTTGTACAGAGACCATGAGGCAGTAGTGGTAGTGTGCAGAGATTCCTCTCTCCGCATACTGATCACCACGAGGACAGTGGGTGTATGTCAATCTATGTTCTCCTCTGGCACCATCACTCTGGCCCAGACTACTGATTTGAACAGCACTGAATACCACAAAACTGTGCTGTTCAAACAAGGAGATGCATGGTGGCAGAGAAGCAGGACATGGCTCAGCATGCAACTGTGCTCCTCTTCCTATGGCGATCAGCATGCAGAGAGGGCAAAAAAGCCAAGGGGTAGACAGAGGCAGCTGGGGAAAGGCACGTCCATCTTGGAGAAGGTTAGAGACATCTAGCCTAGGGCATGGTTAAAGCTAAGTTTGCAAGAGAGCTGGGGAGGGTGGTGCTTGGCATGCAGGGAACTGGTGAAGATAAAATGCCTAAGAGGGTGAGGGGTGACCTGGGCAGGGAGGAATCAGGCCTTTATGACTGGGAATTCTGCAACAAAAACAAATTGTAAGAAAAAGTTAAAGGGATATTTTCACAATCCTCCCATGGGTAGCAATTATGTAAGACAGTTCTCTTTCTAGTCCTTCATTCATAAAGGATATTATATGGCACAGGACCCAACACTGAATTCATGGAACAATCCTGATGTCCTCCACACAGAGCTATATGAAGAGTTATTTCACATCACTTCTGCTCTTAGCAATCTTCATTTCCCAAGATCAGAGACATAAGAGCAGGTCCCAGATGTAGCAACTAGGAACCTTTACCTCAGAATATATCATAGGAATGTGCATTCCTTCCCTTTCTTTGGCTACTAAATATTGACATTTGACAAGTTATCTGGAGCAAAACTGGACAGTTAATTGTTAACTTTTATATACTGCATTCCTATAAAAAGAAAACATATGTAATTTACAAGTCAAACCTAAAAACAAAAGTTACAAAATTAAACATACAGGGCTGATCAAACTACTTGCATCAATACAGAAGTTCACTAGTAATACTCTGGACAATGTGGCTTTTCCATCCAATCACATTTGATTCTTCCTCTTTCTGGAAAGATCTCATCACATTGACAGCTCTTTACGTACCCTCCCCCGCTACTGAAATTGCCCACTCCACTAGCTCATGGCAGGTCCTGCTGCAGTGCTTGCACTGTCATGCTACCACACCTGTGTCTCCCTCTGCTGCCGCCACATGATGTAATGGTGCCAAAAGGACAAGCCGAGGTAGCACTGGAGACTAAAAAAAAAAAATCAGCCCCTTCAGTGGTAGACTATGCTGGGAAGCAGCATATTTCTTGGGCTAAGCCCAGAAGTGAAAATGATGAACATGGGGGCAGGTGCTACCTCTACTCTTCCCATGGCTCTGAGGAATTTGAGCAGCAGCAGGTTAGAGTAAGCCAGTGCTATGATTGAATTTGTGTTGGAGGCAGAACTGTGGCTGCAGATTTGGAGGAAAACAGTGCAGCTGCACTGTGGGACAGAGCAGTGCATACTGAAGAAATCGAGCGAGTAGTGAGCAGTGCCAATAAGAGTAGAAGCAGGCAATTTAATTCTTAGCTAAGGGAGAGAGCAGCCTTACGGAAAGTGGGTGGGAGGAGGGGGCCAGACTGGACTGAGCAGCAAGTCCTGTTGTGGAAGGAGGAGAGGAAGGTACCCCATTCAGAAAAGGGGGTAAGAGCAAGGGTCGTGTACTGCAACCAATAATCACCTATTGTGATTTCAGCCACTCTCTCCCAAAAAGGATCACAATACTAATGCAGCTCTTAATCAGAGAAAGCTCCTCCACCCCTGACCTACATACTTGTCTGTTGAGAACAAACAAGAAAAAAAAAAAAACACACCGAACAAATAAGACAAGGGTTAAAAGGTCTTACCAGAAATGAGCACAGAACTCCTGCTACAAAGCAAGCGATAAACCCTTTTATTCTTGTGCCCCAACTTAGAGAAGTTGTGTCAACCACCTGCAAGATAAGAGTGGAGGCACAGTGAGTATGGAAAACATATTGGCTTTGCTGAATACCTAGCTGTGATATATATGACTAGAAAGTGAGAAGGAGGGGGAGAAGTATCCATTTGTATATAAACAAAGGGGGTGGGCAATAAAAGTGCAGTTAGGTGACGGAGGCATGCGTGTCCAATCCTGGAAGGGTGAGGTAAAGATTGGAAGCCAGCAGGGGACAAACTGTGCTTAAGTATGAACACAGATGAGAAATGATCTGGCAAGGAGATGTTATACCAGCTCCCCCCACCCCCCATTCTCTTTAACCTTCCCCCTCTCTTCTTCATAGCAATTACTTAACTCTCCAATACCTCAAGTACAAAAACTTACAAGTTGATGCAGAAAGCTGGCGTTGAACTAGTGCGCAACTAGTCATGTGCATAATTTCATAGCGTGCGAGTACCGCAAACATTACATGCCAATATGCAGCAAGGGAAGTACATATAAATGAGGTATGTGCAAAACTTCAGCGCAAAGTGGGGAGGGAAAGGGCGACGCATATGCAGATGACAGACGTGCTACTGTCGGTGCTGCATGCATATGCATAGATTTCACGCACTAACGACAGCACAGTGGTATGACATCACGTGGTGCATTCTGCCGGTCTATATTGCTTGATTCTCAGTTTTCCCCATTTCTTTCGTGTGCAACTCTAGGCTGTGCAAGCAGCAAAGTCACTAAAAGTTAAGAAGCAAAGACATTTGTTCCTACAATCCTATACATGTAAGAATCAAGCCAAATATTTTTTTACGCAAAAGGACTGACTGTTTAGCGGTACACATGCTAAAACTGTCTTTTCCTACACATGCCAGAATTTTACATCACCTCCGACGAGTTGCATGAACAACAGTCCTGCTGAGCTTTGCGCTCCGTCCTCTGGTCCTCTATGCATTTCTCTGCATCAGACAATGACTTCATTAGCATCTCATTTCAATATGTGCAGCTCATTTGGGTATCATTTTAATATGCGTGGCATTGCTGTGTGCTCCTCTTTCTGCACAATGCACACGTTAATCTTTTCTCTACACTGCTCGCCGGCAGTAGTTGTGCATATATGTTGTGCTACTGTGCGCAAAGGGCATGCTGGCATTTTTCATCGGCCTGTTAGAATGTAACTACCTAGTATACCTCGCCTTGTGCTACACCTGGAAAAGTGTGAGCTGAAAACAAATTGATAACTAAAATACTTGCTCCAGTGGCATAAATCATTCCAGTGACAGCGCCTCAGCATAAGCCTAATGTGCCAACAGTATATGCTCTATCCTTCCAAACAGCCAAAAATGCTCATACCAAGATTTACCAGAGAATTGGAAAGTCCCTTTTTTGAAAGCTTAAATGTAGCCCAGGGAAGTTGAGACTTGCAAGCAGTGGAAAGGAGAAATCTAATACATCTCATTGTTAGTGCAGACTATGTAAATAGTGGAAAAGATTAAGGGGTCCTTTTTCTGAAGTGTGCTGAGCAATTAACACACATTAAAAGCTGCCATTGTGGTAAAAATCACACACTAACTGCTTAGTGCATGATGTAGCAAGATTATGGGTAGAGAGGGGGCAGGGACTGCCCACAGCAATTAATACCACACTTCACTGGGGAGGGTTCAGGAAGGGTGGTGCCAGCGGAGTAGAATGACTGGGATGAATACAGCCTTAGATGCTCAGCAGTGTGTGATGGTGTGGTGGGTGGGGGGTAGAGATTTAGAATGCATGCTTTTGGGGGGGGGAGAGCTTTGAGGTGGATGGGTGGCTGTGACAGAATTGATCTCTGAAGATTCAGAGGGGACACTGGTTATGCGACACTGTTGGGATAGGAACAGTGGTCACTGGTAATATGCATGGGAGAGGTTGAATTACATGAGTGATGTGAGATGGTGCTGTCATATGCGCATGAAGGTACGTTTTTAGCAATGAAGGGGGGATTAATAATTTTGCACAGAGGTTCTGGATCGGGGTGCTATTGTCTGTGCTCAAGGAGCAGTGGATCTCTACATGTTTGCAAACCTTCAGACTTCAAGGGCGGCTACTGAATGCATATTGCTTTCTACTCATGGGCATGCAGAATTGAAGCAGTAGGGTGGGGAGCTAACCCAGGATGTTGATAGGTCTGGAGGGGGACTTTACAGTAGGTAGGGTCAGTGAAGATTCCGCTGGAGGATGGAGACAATACTTGTCCTGGAAGATAGGTTGAGGTTGGGGTTGGACAAGTCCTTTGAAAGGAGGCTCTGGGGGGGGGGGGGGGGCTGAATAATGGGGTAGACAATCTGAGTGGGGGGGGGAGAAGAGGAAAGAGGTCCTACATATCAGACTCAAGGTAGCAGGAGGACAGAGGAAGAGCGGGGAGAAATGTGGATGATGAAAGAGGGATGCGCGTATAGTGTGGGAGGGGCCGGCTAATGGAAGACAGCAGTGCCTGGGTAAACATTCTTCCAGGGTGTTTGGGTAGGAGGGGGGTGCACTGCGGCTGTCCTTGAGGGTCTGGGAAGCAAGGGGAGGGTCCCTAGGCTGTGAGGACACTTCGATCTATAAAGTTGGGTTCTTTATGGATCATACAAGACTCTAGTCCTCACATTCAAAGCCCTAAAGAACCTGCCCCCCATGCCCATCAGTAAACTTATCCACAGCACACCAGTCAACAGAAATAGGAGATCCACATTGATGAACACTCTTGAAGTCCCTAAGATACTGACAAAATGCACAAAGACAACAGCCAGTAGGGCCTTCTCCATATTTGCACCCAGGGCCTGGAATGCCCTCCCTACCGAAATCTGAGCTCTCTCGAACTTAACGTTATTTAGAAAAGCCCTCAACCACCACCTCTTCCTAAAACATTACCTGGAAACTATTTCTGGAAAACACACAGCCATTACCCCTCCCTACCCAAACCACCCCATAGCTCAGCCCCCCCAAAGAGAATGGTTAGTCAGTTCCTCCCCGTCCCCACCCCTGACTCTTGAACTTATGTCTTTGCAAAAACCCCTACATGTCTCTGATGAAGTTCCTTATATAAATGTGTACTATATTTTGTAAATAGTTCCCCATTTACCTCCATGTTTTAACTACCCCTGTTCATTGTAAACTCAATGTTTCTGTGGCATTGTAATATGTTTTGTTCAACTGTATACCGCACTGATTATAATAGCGTGGTATATAAGAAATATAAATAAATAAATATAAATAAAATAAATCCTTTCAGTAGTGGGGTGACATGAAGCAAGGAGTATGGTTGGTGTCCTGTAAGGTATGTGGGATTGGCTCCCCTGTTAAGTGGCATAAAGATCCTTAAAGCTCTATAGCTTTTCTTCAAGAAACAAGTTGCAGCAGTAGTGGGTGGGTTCACTTTATGGGTGGGAAGAAGGCAGGAGTAGCATTAGGTTTTCAACTGGACAAAGTTATAAGCGAGCCTGGGGGCAGGCTTGTGTATGGCTATGGCAGCTTCTATGGTAAACCCGTAGTGTTGGGTAATGTGTATGGCCCCAATAACTATGACCCGGGTGTTCTTTGATATGTTGATGCATCATCTATCTGTCAGGAGTGACTGGTGTATGCAAATACACTTCTTCAATTTCCCTCCTCTTGTCTATTTATTCCATGCCGATTTCAGTTTACTCCCTGTTGATGTTCAGGCTCATTTGTGGAACTTCTCCCTTTCCACTGCTCTTGACAACGTTGCCCCTCTCCATCCCCATCTATCACCTCGCTGTCATCCCCGGCACCCCTGGTTTCACCCTGGCCGCCTCCTGCACCGAAAACATCTTCGCCGCGCAGAGCGTCTTTGGAGAAAGCACCCTTCCTCTCTTAACCTGCAAAAAACTTTCAGTTGTGCCATCGTCACTACCGTACCCTCCTTCATTCAGCAAAACGTGACTACTATTCCGGGCTCATCTTTTCTTCGTCAGATTCCTCTCGTCAATTGTACTCTGTTCTTCGCACTCTCTCCGCATCCTACTCTGCCTCATCTCCCTCCCCTCCTCCTTCTCCCCTTGCTTCCTTTTTCATCTCCAAGGTTCTCACCCTTCGTATGTCCTTTTCCTCTTGTCCTGCCCCCCTCTCTCCTCCTGTTGTATCCCCCTTCCCCTACCCTTTCTCCCCTCCCTCCTTTACCCATCCCTTCACTATCACACCTTTGGTCTTCCTTCGAGTTGATTTCCCTGGCGGTTTTGTCTGTCTAAAACCTTTTCTTCTATTCGGAAAACAACCTGTTCCGCTGACCCTATCCCCTCCCACTGGCTCTTGGAACCTTCCCTAGCCCTTTCTCCATTCATTCTTTCCCTTTTTAATTCTAGCCTGTCCTCTGGTATCTACCCCACACCCTGGAAGCATGCCATTGTTCGTCCTATTTTGAAATCCCACACCTCCGACCCTTCTGCTCTTTCCAATTGGCGCCCTATCTCCAATCTTTCTTTTCTCTCAAAATTTCTAGAAAAACTGGTCTTTTCCCAACTTTCTTCCCACCTTGAAGCTTCTTTCACCCTTCACCCTCGGCAATCCGGCTTTCGTCCCAGTCACAGCACAGATCTATTCTCCTTTCCCTTCTTAGCGAACTTCTCACGATTGTGGACTTTTCACTCTTGCTGTCTCTCTTGATCTTTCTGCAGCCTTCAACCTGGTGGATCATTGCACACTCCTTATTCGTCTTCAGGAAGCTGGTCTTTCAGGCACAGTTCTCCAATGGTTTCACTGTTTTCTCTCCTGTCAGTCCTTCTCGGTTGTTTCTGGGTCCTCCTCTTCAGCTCCCACTCCTCTCTCCTGCGGTGTACCTCAGGGGTCTGTCCTTGCTCCACTTCTCTTTAAATGTCTCTTGCCCCTCTTGCCCTTTTAGTTCAACAGTTTGGCATCTCCGCGTACTACTAAACAGATGATATACTCTTTCTTCACCATACTGATTCTCTTACTCCTGATATCCCTCCCCTTAATTCATGTCTTTCTGCTGTTGCTTCTTGGTTCTCCAATTTTCTCCATATAAACCCTTCCAAGTCTTTTGCTATCTGGTTCACTCTTGGGAGTCCCCCCCCTACTTGTGCCCCTTCTTTTTCCTCCTTGCCTATTCCTCTTGTTTTCTCTCTTCAGTATTTAGGTGTTGTTCTTGACTCCTCTCTCTCTTTTGGAACACATTTCTTCAGTTGTCCAGCGCTCTTTCCTTTCCCTCAAACAATTACGAGCCATCCGTCCTTTTCTCTCTTCCTCTGCCTTGACCACACTACTACTCTCTCTTGTAATGTCCGGTCTTGACTACTGCAATGTTTCCTTGCAGGTCTTCCACAATCTCAACTCTCCCATCTTCAGCGTGTTCAGATCACCGCAGTTCGTATTTTAACTCACGCTTCCCGTTTTGATCACGTCACCCCCCCTCCTCATACATCAGCACTGGCTCCCCATTTCTTTTCGTATTCAGTACAAGGTTCTGCACGCCCCTTTACCTTGCAGACCAGGTTCACTTTCACACCCCTCACCGTTCACTCCGTTTCATCCATATCAACCGCATGTCCCTTCCTTCCCCATCACAAGCCCATTTGGAATCCACTCGTTCATCAACATTTTACTTTCTAGGCCCAAGGCTCTGGAACTCTGTTCCCCCCTCCCTCCGTTTAGAACTATCATTCAAGTCCTTCAAAATGAAACTAAAAACTCACCTTTTCTGTCTTGCATTTGACCTTTGCCCCCCTTCCTCACCCCTCTCCCCCCCCTCCTCGTTGATGCATCCGATTACTTGTTCTTTATGCCTCTTCTCTTTCTCTGTCCTGTTCTTTTTAATGGCATTCTTTTCTGCTTTCCTGCAGCCTTGCATTTTTATATGATTGTAAACCGCTCAGAAGCTCATGTTATGGGCGGTATAATAAGTTTTAATTAAACAAACATTTTGACTGAGTCACTTGATGAGAATAGATTATCTCTATACAGACCCATTGTGGGAATGGACCCTATATAAAAGTTTGACAACTGTCCAGGGAAGCTGTTTTCCTCCCTGATTAGGAACGGGAGGGACCCTAGGTACGTTGCAGCCATCAAGAGTCCTACTGGGGGTCTGTGTAAGACTCAAGCCGTCTTGGAGGAGGCTGTCTGAGTTTTACAAGTGGCTTTATAAAGCAGATCCCCACAGACAGGGAGACAGGATACAACGCTACCTGAGCTCTCGGTGGAGGATCTTGCAGTTCTGAATGCACCCATAACTGTCTTGGAGGTACAGGCTGCTTATTAAGGGTCTACACACTACTCGCGCTCCCGGCCCGGATGGATTTAACAGTGAATTCTTCAAATTATTGCAGGCAAAAGTGAGTCCCATTCACAGAGGTGTATGTGGAATACATTGACAGGGTGGGATTCCTATATAATATTAATAAGGCCTGATATAATAAGTCAGACATTGCCCAGACTCTCTCTCTCACAGAAACCTGGCTTAGACAGGAGAGAACCCTGTTCTAAATAGTTGTCTCCCCATGGGCTACATTGCCTTCTCGGCCTTGCGTGTGGGCTGCAGTGGAGGCGGAGATGTGATTATCTTTCGATCATCATTGGCCATCTCTGAAATCTCCTCCCCCACTCTCCACTACTTTGAAGCACTGCTCATTCAGTTGCGCTCTTCCTTCACTATCCCCACCCTTCTCATCCTCAGTAATTTTAATATTCATCTTGGACCACCCAATCAAAGATTGCGACAAATCATTCCTCACCTATCTTCATGACCTCTCGCTTAACCAACACATACACCCTTCTTACCCACGCTGCTGGACATACTATCTACTCCTCACTCCTAATCCCCTATTCTTTTCAACTTCCCTGACAACTCTGGACCTTCCCTGTACTGATCATCTCCATTTTTTTCCACTCTGTGCAGGTGCTCTTTCCACTATCCATGCTGCGACACAGAGCATTCATTCTCTGCCCCAGGCAATTTGAATTACTCCTCAAACCCTGGACTGCTTTCCATCCTCCACCACAATCCATCCCAATAACTTTTTCTCCTTTCTGCGTTCTGTATGACCACCCTTGTGCTTGCGTACTTGTTAACAGGTCACCGGAGAGTTTCTCTTTGCACCAAGTCATGCATCAGGGTTGTCCTCTTTCTCCTTTGCTTTTCTTGCTGGCTCTCAAACTTTTGATGAGTTGCATCTGGGCTTACAGAGATATTAAGGGAGTACATATAGGGTCCTTCTCTTAAGATCTCCTGTATATACTTGCTCCTGTATATAGTTCTAATGTGTTAGAATATCCTGCATGCCATATTCCTCCTCCCAACTTATTATTGCTATAATATAAAAACAGTTCAAGTTGATATGTAAACCGCTTTCATTGAAGGATAAAGCAGTATAAAGCATAGTTACTCACCTATAACAGGTGTTTATGTTTATGTTTATTAAGCTTGATATACCGCTATTACAATTAGAACAAAGCGGTTTACAATAGAAACACAAATTCTTATACAAAGAGACCAATAGGTCGAAAAAAAAAAAGAGAAGGAGAAAAGAAATTACAATATAAGACAGGAAAGCACCCAAGATATTTAAATAGACATGACTACGGGGGAGAGAGGAGAAGGAAAAACAGGGGGCATTTATCACACAAGAGGAGAGGGGAGGTCAAAGGCGGCAGAGAAGAGGTGCGTTTTTAAGTCCTTTTTAAACGTGGAGTAATGCTGTTCTAGCCTGAGAGAAAGGGGTAGAGAATTCCAGTAGGCTGGACCAATAAAGAACAAAGCTGAGGAGCGTGTAGATTGTAGGTGGGCATGTGATGGGGAGGGGAGGTGAAGGCGGTTTATGTGGATTGAGCGAAGGGAGCGGGTGGGGGTGTGAAAGTGGAGTAAGTCTGCTAAATATTGAGGGGTGTGGTTGTACAAAACTTGGTGAACCAGTGTAAGGATTTTATAACGGATACAGAATTGTAGAGGCAGCCAGTGCAAGTGAGAGAGAAGGGGGGTAACATGATCGCGAGGGGAGGAGTGGAAAATAAGACGAGCAGCAGTATTCTGGATACGTTGAAGACGATGAAGTTGCGAGAGAGGAAGCCCGGCAAAGAGAGAATTACAGAAGTCGAGGCGTGATATTACCAGAGAAAGAAGAAGAGTAGTAAGGGCTTCAGGGGTGAGAAATGGACGAATAGAGCGTATTTGTCGAAGGAAGAAGGAGGTTTTTGTAAGATGCGAGATGTGATTACGGAAGGAAAGATCAGAGTCAAAGATTACACCAAGATAGTGAAAATCAGTGACAAGAGGAACTGGTGAAGTCGAAAAGGAGGGAGCAAGCGAGGGGGGAGGACTGCCATGAGTGAACCAGATTGCTAGGTTTTTGGTCAGATTGAGATGAAGGCAATTTTCAGTGAGCCAGTTTGCAACAGCCGAAAGGCAGGAGTTGAGTGGAGTGAGATCGGGGTGGAGGGGAGAGGTATGAAACAGGAGGAGTAGGTCATCAGCGTAGTAGTATGCGGAAATCCCAAACTGCTGAACCAAGAGTGCTAAGGGTGTTAGGAATATATTGAAGAGAAGGGGTGCTAAAACTGATCCCTGGGGGACACCACAAGACAGAGGGAAAGAGTCAGAGGGAAGCGAGGAGGTAGAGGATGAAACAACTGTACAGGAACGAGAGGAGAGGAAGGAGTGAAACCAGTGATAGACTGTGTGACGAAGACCAGCATCATGAAGCCGTGAAAGAAGAAGAGAGTGATCGACTAAGTCAAATGCAGCTGAAAGATCTAAGGATACCGCCACCGAGAAGTCACCACGGTCGTGCGCTACATGAAGCTCGTTTAGAAATCCGGTAAGAACGGTCTCGACACTGTGACCCTGTCGGAAGCCGGACTGACGGGGGTGAAGAAAGTGAGTGGAATTGAGATGCTCAGATAGTTGTGTAAAGACTGTTTTCTCAAGTAGTTTAGACAGAAATGGGAGGTTAGAAACTGGACGGTAGTGAGCAAGGAGCTGGGGATCAAGAGAGGGCTTTTTCAGAATAAGGCGGACAAGGGCATGCTTCCAGGACCGAGGGAAGACACCGGTGGAGAGACTGTTGATCATGGTAAGAATGTAAGGAATGAGAGCTAAGGAGGGAGTGAGAAGCCAGGAGAAAGGAATAGGGTCCAGGGAGCAGAAAGTTTTGTTGGAGGAAGATATCAATTTCAAAAGTTCCGGAGTGGAGATAGAGTGAAAAGACGTCCAGACGTGCGTAAGTAGGGATACTGGAGGGGGAGAGATAGGGGGAGGAGATGCAATAGGTGGGGGGCAGTATGGAAGAGACTTCCTTAAGTCCAGAACTTTATTATTGAAAAATGTGGCTAGTTGAGTGGAGGGGCAAGATGAGGATGACGCAGAGGGGGAGTTAGATTGTAAGGAGGTGAGGGACCTAAGAACTTTGTACAGATGTCGGGTTTGATTAGGCGCAGTACAAATGGAGGTGGAGAAGTAAGATTGTTTGGCCTTGTGGACCTGTGATCGGTAGTGAGCGAAATTCATCCTGAAAATGGACAGAGCGGATGGGGACGGTGATTCCGGGAACAGCAGGAATCCATCTTCACAGATGGAGTGACGTTGGCATCAATGGAGCCCTATGTGGGAACACTCCCCACTATCCATTAGGAATGCTTTTGGAAGCATCACTTCATGCACGAGTGTCTGCCTTCCCAGCAATTCTCCTCAATCAAGTATATAGCGGAAAGAAAAAAAACCCCACAAACACTTGTAAAAGAAAAGGTAAAGAATAAAGTGTGTATGGACAACTCCGAGGGGAGGTGGGCAAGTTGTGAAAACAGATTCCTGCTGTCCCCAGAGATCACCTATTACAGGTGAGCAACTATGCCATCTCCAGGATCAAGCAAGAATGCAGTCTTCACATATGGGACTCCCTAGCTCACGACTACCCAGCAGGAGGGTGGAGACCAGAATTACAAACAGAGTAAAGCACGGATCCGTCAGACTTAGCCCTTTGGGCATACTACTTTTGGGATAATCTGATTTGGACAGTGTTCTAAACCTGAAAAAGGTTCCTTAAGACAAATAGCTTGTCTGAACTGTGCATCAAGGCAATAATGGGCAGCAAAGGTATGCTTAGAAGACCATATAGCTGCTTAGCAAATCTCAGAACAGAGGTTGGCTACCATAGCAACCATTGCCCAAACATTCTGTGCCATGACATGTCCCTGTAGGGATAGGCTGGCGTGCGCATATGCAAGAGATATGCAGTCAGCAATCCAGTTGGAAAGGGTCCTTTTGGAAACTGGGGGCTCGATATTCTGTTGGGCGGGCTTTGTGCCACATAGCCCTGCCCACTGACCTCTAAACCAGGTTTATTCAATGCTGTGGTGATGGCACTGAATATCTGGGTTAGGCACCATGTGGAGTCAAGCCATAGAGAATAACAGAGTAGCAGCGATATTGGATCGCTACCGAGATAGCAGCTGTGGCTAGAACTATGCAAGCCAAAAGCTCGCCTAATTTTAGCCGGGAGGGTTAACTGGGTAGCGGTCCAATATTGCCACTACTCTCTGCTCTGGCCCGGAACGCCCCCATGCTACCCAAATAGCATAGGGGACATAGTCAGGAATATTCAATGGCACTAACTGGGTAGGTGCCGTTGATTATTCCTGGTTAAGGCATTTTCATGGTTCACTGGGCTGTAAACCATGTAAATGCCTTTCGAATATCAGGCCCTGGAAGTGCAAGGTGACTATAGTCAAGAGGCACATAAAGCTGCGAGGACTGGCGATGACCCTTTGTGCAGTCAAGATAAAATGCAAGTGCTCTTTTGCAATCGCGAGTATGCAATCTTGCTTCCGCCTTAGAAGCGTGAGGTCTAGAAAGAAAGAAAGAAAAAAAAAAAAAGAAAAAGGATTGAAAGAGAAATGGTTTGGTTAAGATGGAATGGAGTAACCACCTCTGAAAGGAATTTAGGGTGAGTCCTCAGGACTAACTTATCATGGTGGAAACAAGTGTAGGGGGTGAAGTCCACGAGAGCTTGTAACTGACTCTACAGGCAGAGGTTAGAGCGATGAGAAAAATAATCTTCCAGGTTAAAAATTTGAGGGGAGCCGCTGTTAAAGGCTCAAAAGGGGGTCTTAAAAAGTTGTACGAGGACAACATTAAGGTCCCAAGCTATGGCGGGGGGGGCGGGGGGGGAAGGGGGAAAGCTTGATGGCTTTTTTAAAAGGAGCCCCCGCATGAATCACTCTAGTAGCGGATGAAAGGAAATTGCATCTCACCGCCCAATTGGTGATCACCAGAGATTGCACTCAAGTGGACTCGGACAGAATTAGTTTTCAGTCCAGATGAAGAAAGATGGAGAAGGTACTGCAGTAAGTACTCCACTGTACAAGTGAAGGGATTGAGAGCTCTCTGGGAGCACCAGAGGGAAAATATGCACCATTTAAAGGCGTAGGTACGTCTAGTAGAATCTTTTATGGAAGCCAGCAAGGACTTGAGTCACGTCCTCTGGCAGCCAAATGTCAGAGGATGAAGCGTTTAGCAGCCATGTCCGTCAAGTGCAAGGTCTTGAGATTGGCATGAAGTAGTGTCCTGTGGTCCTACGCGAGCAGGCTGTGCGCCCAGCCTAATCAAAAAGGTTGACTGAGTCAGATGAAGAAGTAGGACAGGGGTTTTCAACCCAGTCCTCGGGGAACCCTAGGCCAGTCAGGTTTTCAGGATTCCAGAATGAATATGCATGAGAAAGATTTGCATGTTCTGCCTTCATTGTATGCATATCTATCTTATGCATATTCATTATGGAAATCCTGAAAACCTGACTGGCCTAGGGTTCCCCAAGGACTGGGTTGAAAACCTATGAAGTAGGAGAAACCATGGCTGATGGGGCCAGAATGGGGCGATTATAACCATTCTTCCCCTGTCCAACTATAACTTGAAGAGTTTGGAGAGGGCATCCTTGAACAGAACTGAGGCAGCTGGGCATTCACCGGAGTAGTGAGAGGTCAATTATGGGTGTCCTCCATAAGTGGAATAAGCGTTGTGCCATCCAGTGATGGAGCATCTACTCATGCAGACGAAGAACCTGGCAGAGCTTGTCAGCTAGTTGATTCTTCTCTCTCGGGAGATAAATAGCTGGGCAATGAATGTGATGTGCTATCGCAAAACCCCAAAGACGGATGCCTTGCTGCAGAGGAGGCGGGATCCCGTATCACCATGTTTGTTGACACAAAACATGGCAACTTGATTGTTGCTTTGAACTAGTACAGTTTGTTCCGATAAGTGGGAACTCCTCCGAGGGCATTTGCAATTGCCACGAGTTCCAAGAAATTTATGTGATGAGAAGCCTCCCGAGGGGTCCATTGGCCCTGTGTGGCGAGGCTGCAGAGATGTGCACCCCAGCCATGCTTGGATGCATCAGTGGTCAGGGTACACTGCGGTATAGACCTTTGAAAAAGGTAACCCAAAGAGAAGGTTTTGGGCTGCGCGCCACCACTGGAGGAAGTTCAACAGTTGAGAATGGATGGTGATCCTGTCAGAGATGACCGGTGGACTGTGTCCACTGTTCTGAAAGGGTCCACTATCCCATGAACATGTTGAGACAGGCATATAGAACAACATGGATTGTGGAGGCCATATGGCTGAGTAGACGTAGCATGTTTCGAGCAGTGAGGGTTTGTTGCTGACAGTGGGTTGCAAGGGAGATGAGACGGTGAAGGCATTATTCCAGCAAGTAGGCTCGGGCTCTTGTTGTGTCTCAACAAGCTCCTATGAACTCCAGAGTTTGAGTTGGAGTTAGATATGATCTTGGATAATTTACCACAAATCCCAGATGTTGCAGAACCAGGATGGTATAATGAAGTGATGTGACAACTACTTCAGGAGTATCTCCCTTGATCAGCCAGTTGTCTAAGCAAGGGAAGACAAAGATTCCCAAAGTGTGCAGGTAGGCTGCCATGACTGCAAGACACTTTGTGAAGACCTTTGGAGCCAAGGCCAATCTGTAGGGGAGAACACAATATTGATAGAGGTGCTCTTGGAAGATAAATCAGAGATATTTTCTGTACAGGAGGTGGATCAGGATGTGTGTGTAAGCATCCTTGAGATTCAGAAAGCAGAGACAGTCTTTGACGATAGGGAAGAAGCGTGCCCAGTGAAATATTTTTGAACTTTTCCCTCACTAGGAATTTGTTGAGATTTCTCAGGTCGAGAATAGGCCTGAATCCTTCTGTCTTTTTTTGGAATAAGGAAGTAACGTGAATAGAATCCTAGGCCTTGCTGAGGTGGCGGGACTTTGACAGCTCCTTATGATGTAAGGCTAATGATCTCCTGCTGTAGCTGAGAGTGCTGGAGATCAATATGGGCCTTGCCCACAAAGAAAGTGGGGGTAGAGCCTTAAAATTGACCAATTGCATGGTCCAGGGTTATGAAGTTATGAGGGACCATCTGTGAGCAAAGTGTGTCAATCTTCCTGGAACGTGCAAGGGGAAGGGAAGGAAGGTTTGAGAAGCCGACTGGCTATGCCCTCCAGGGAGAGGTCAAAAACTCGGAGGCTGAGGCTGTGGAGTTGGCCGGGCCTTAGGAGCTTTAGCCTTCTTGGGCTGATGAGTACTCAGTTGCTTTTGCTGTGATTGCTGAAAGCGATAGGAAGAATAAGAACATAAGAACATAAGATATGCCATACTGGGTCAGACCAAGGTCCATCAAGCCCAGTATTCTGTTTCCAACAGTGGCCAATCTAGGTCATATGTACCTAGCAGTTTCCCCAAGGGACACAGGTTCCACAATGCTTGTATTGGTTCAAGCATTGATGATATCCTGGGTCCCTTCTTAATAATGGTTTATGGACCTTTCCTCCAGGAATTTGTCCAAACCTTTTTTAAACCCTGCTACACTAACAGCCTTTACTACATCCTCCGGTAACAAATTCCAGAGTTTGATTGCACGTTGAGTGAAAAAATATTTTCTTTTATTAGTCTTAAATAGTTTACCCTGTAGCTTCATTGCAGGTCCCCTAGTCTTTCTATATTCTGATAAGGTAAACAATCAATCTACGTTTACCCGTTCCACTCCGTTCATTAATTTATAGACTTCTATCATATCTCCCCTCAGCCGTCTCTTTTCCAGGTCAAAGAGCCCTAACCTTGTTAGCCTCTCTTCATAGGAGTATCCTTCCATCCGCGTTACCATTTTGGTGGGGCAAGATGGATAAAACCTCCTCTCTTTGGGGTAGAAGGGCTTCTTTGCAGAAGTTCTTTTTGGTCTGATCAGCTGTCTTTCTGGTTTAGCGCTTCATGGTGAGGTCATCAGTTTCATCTCACCTGCCTTTACATGCCAGCCCTTCCCAAAGCGATTTTCTCAATTGCAAGGGATGTTGATAAGCTTATCTTGCATCCACAGCTCAAGATCAGAGGCTTGCATCCATGCTGTCCTCCTTGCTTCAATACAGGCTGCTGCTGTCCTGCTTGTAGCCTCAAAGATATCGAAAGCTGCCCTGGTCAGAAACTTGGAGGTGTTTTGAGCATGAGCAACAAGACTGAGGGGCCTGCTCATCTGCTGGGAAAAAGAAAAAAAGCTGAATTCAGATAAGCCCCTGGAGACATTCCTGAAAAAATAAATAAATAAATAAATAAAAAAAATAAAAAAACCACAACATGCCCATGCAGAGCATGTAGGAATTGATCCTGGACCCCAACATGACAGCCTGGAATGCTTTCCTGCCAAAAGCAATTGAGGGTTCTAGAGTCCTTGCCTGGAGAAACAGAAGAATGGTTCTTGGTATTTTTAATCCTCCTCATGGCTGATTCCAGTACCAGAGTGGAGTGGTAGTTGTGGCTTTTGGAAACCTAGGCGAGGAACCAGATACAGCATATCCAACCTCTTGATGATGGCAGGAATTGAGAGTGGTGCTTCTCACATTCAAATCAAGTTTTTCAGGATATTGTGAATGGGAAGGGTAGCCGCAACCTTTGGTGCCAAGGGATACTGAAGGATATCTAACTCCTCCGCCCTCGGTTCAGTCTCCGTTGTCATCAAGACTGAGAGGGCTTTCGCCATGCCCTTGATGAAGTCCTGAAAAGACATGTCTTTGGGTAAAGACTGATGCCTCTAATGTGTCGGAGATGGATCCAATGGAATGTCTGAGGGGCTCAGACTCTATAGACTCCAGTCCGGAATCGGAAGAAACCGAATCCAATTCCAGAAGAAAAATTGAAGTAATGCCTATTGGTACCCAGATACAGACGATGCTCCATCTCAGACATTGAAAGTCAATGCCCATGGCATGCAGCATCAGAACCAGAATGCGTGGTATGTGATGTCCCCGAATGAACCGGGGATGGTGGAGGTTCCAAGTGTGGTGGGACCGGTGCACCTAGGAGCTCTCCAGAAGCATCGGGCACATAGACATCAAGGGATGGTATAGGAGCAGTGAACTGAGGTCGAACCTGAGAGCCTCAGCACAACGGCTGCCAGGATTGTGGCCAGACTCTGCTCGATGGCTCCTGTCACGCTCATCAAGGGTGACTGGAGAAGATTACGTGACTGTTGGCCCAGAAACCTCAGCTACCATCCCCGAGCAAGTATTGGGGGCTCCACAAAGGACATGATCCTGGGAGCATCCCCAAGCTCCTTTGTGGCTTTGGAGGGGGTATTCTCCTGCTGGGGCTATTTGGCCAGTTGGCCTAGGTCTGGATCGGCAGATGAGTGTTGGTGCCAATGTCAAGCATCAGAGTCCGATGCCAACACTGAGGTTCGGGAGCCCTTTGATGTTGATGCAGAGGCCTTCAATACCTTATCAGCTGGAGACTCCGATCAATGCTTCTTGCTATGTTTAGAAGTGGAAGATGAATGTGAAGCATGCGAGGACTTCAATGACGTGGAGACCCGCGAGGAGTGAGTGTGCCACTGCTCTTCTCAGTTCTTAAGCCCATATACAGTCATGTGTTTACAATGGGCACACAAAGAAATGTCATGGTCGGGGCCTAAACATTTTAAAAACCAGTCATGCTGGTCAGTGGCAGAGATGGTACTAAGGCACTTCATTTTTTTTTGAAGATTACGAAACCCCACAGTGGGTTAAAAAAAAATGTACTGAGGCCAAATCAAGTTGGGCAATGGTGGACCAATGTAAAACACATGAACAAAGAAGTTAGGAAAATTTGAAAAAGAAAAAAAAAAAAAAAAAAGGAAAGGATACCGGAAAGATGCTGGACTGCTCCGGATGAAGGGAAGGCAAACAGCAAGTACCGAGAAGATACCAAAAACGTTTGAAGAAGTCTCTTCATGGTGGGACTATGACAAAGTCCCGATGGCTCCACAGGGGGGAAACATCCCATGACAACGGAGGAGAATTGCTGGTAAAGCGGACATGCATGCGTGGAGCGATGCTCCCAAAAGCAATCCTACTGGATGCTGGGGAATGTTCCTGCACTGGACTCTGTCAATGCAGACAGACATCACCCTATATGTGAAAACTGCATTCCTTGAGATAAAAATGTTCAAATAAAATAAAATCTCAGCCTTTGCAGATGACCTTTGGTAACACCTTACTGACTCTTTGGTTCCAATGATGCACTGCTCCAGGAGTTCTCCCATTTTTTTTTGGGGGGGTGGGGGGGAGGGGCGGGTATCGGGATACAAGCTGAACTTAGATATAATCGGAAGCCTTACCGACACATCAAAATCTGCAGTGCTCTTGGCCAGGGGAAGTTTCCAGTACACTGGGCATCTGACTCTCGATTCTTTTTGGGAGGAGTGGCCTAGTGATTAGGACAAGGTTCCTTAGGCTGGAGGGCCAGTGGTTCGATTTCCACCTAGGGACAGCAATCTCAGGCCGGAGGGAGTAGGGTTGCTAGTCCTTTAGACACTCCTTGTGGCATTTGGCAAGTCACTTAACCCTCCATTGCCTCAGGTACATATAGAATGTGAGCCCTTTGGGGACAAGGGAATGTATCCAGTATCTGCTCATAGTGATTGTAAACCACTCTGATGCCCTTCAGCTTGGGCAGTATTTCAAGAAAATTACATAAACGTAGGGACTGTACTCCCTGCAGACCTTACACTAAGCTATCTCTCTGTAACATTCCTTCCCCTGCTTAGGGAGACAGAGACATCTTTGTGCAGGTGGTGGGGGGGGGGGGGAAGGGAGGGAGGGAGTCTGATCGCTTTATTCAAAATGGTCCTTTTCCTGTGATGGCTTTATGTTCTTCAGACTCTTCCTTTGTGGGTATCCATACGGGACCTGAGGAAGGTGGAGGGATGTCTATCCCAATTTTTTGTAGTACTGGCAGAAGCCTCATTTAACCCTCCAATCCTTCATGGGCTCCTGGAGGAATGGGTCTCCTGGATTTGAAATGCTATACCTTGCATGCTTATTGCACCATTTGAGAATGGCTATTTGACTCTGCCGACTTCACGCCACTAGCCTGCGAGACGGTTTTGGGGGCCCTTCTGTCTCTTAAATATCTCCTTCACGCTAAGCTCACACTACCAGGGCATCTGCGCCACTCCATGTTGATATCTCCTCTTAGGAAGACATGGAAAGGGATTTGTTTTAAGTTACAACACTTGGTGGAACAATCTGTATGTCTACCAATTCAGGGCAATACTGATTTTTCACCGGGACTCTACTTGAGGTTTTCAGACTTGGAGAAGGAAGGGCCTTGGCCAACTAGATCAGGTCTCGACAAAAATGGGCGCTTTCTTTCCTTTGAGGAACTTCAAGCTCAATATGACCTGGCCCCTGGGGTTGTGTTCTCATATCTTCAACTGCGTAGTTACGCTGGCAAATTGGCGATAACAAATATCTTTAGTGATTTTTTTTGCACGGACCTGGAAAATGTTTCCTTTCCAAGGGTTCGGCCCAAATAATGATCTTGAGTCTATAGTTCTTTTGTGAGAACTAATGCCTTGGTGGTAAAATGAAATGCAGAATTTAACATCGTGCTGATGGGCAAGGGATTACTGAAGTTTTTTTTACAAAGATCACCAAGTCTACAAGCTGGGTGTTTTTGTGTGATATGCAATATCAAATTGTTCTCAGGACCTATATTGTGCCAGTCTGTCCTCATGTGATAGGGTGTCCTGAAATGGCGGACTGTCCAAAGTGCGGACAACTTGAGGGCTTCACTAAACCACATGTTCTGGCAATGCCCCTTCATCCAACAGTATTGGAAAGAGATACATGCCTATATAGCAGGCATGTCCAACAGGTAGATCGCGATCTACCTATAGATCGCAGAAGGGTCAGAGGTAGATCGCCAGCCCAACTTGGCTCCCTCCAGCAGCCCGCCCCATCGCTAGGAGAGAGCTCGTGACGGCAGGTCGTCTGCTGAGGGCTTGCCGCCGCTGCTGATCCTTTGCCTGTCTTTTCTCCGCCTGCGGGAATTTTACCTGCGGGTGTATTGGGGGCACTTCTTTTCGTGCCAATAGTTTGTGGGTATACCAGGGGGCCGCTGCCCGTGCCCAGACGCCACAGGCCCGGCGTCATACCTGGTCTGCCTCTCAGAATCACCCATTCCTGCTCCTGCCCCAACACCCCTTAGAAGTGTGTTACATACCGGGTGATATCCATTCACTCGGGCTTTACCTGAATACACTTACCGTATTAGTTGTGTCATGTGCTGGTCATTGGCCGCTTTATAGTTCGCTTTCATTAAACGTTTTCGGACACAACAAACTGTCAAAAATTTGGTGATTTTGGCGGGCTTTTCCAATTTTGTTCTAACTTGCCTATGCCTTGCCTTCGAATTGGTTCAAATCACTGTGACTTTTGCTTGCCTCTGCATCAATTCTACATTGCAATTTTATTTCGCTTTGCCTTTGCGTTGATTCTACACTGTGTGCAGAATTTATTAAATCGTGTGTGGTGGTATTTGAACTTGTTTGGCGGTATTTGACTTTATCTGGTTTGCTGGACAGATGTTTGAGTTTTTTTGATGATTGTTTGGTGGTATTTGATTATTGGTGCCAGTATGACAAATTCTTATTTTTACTTTTAGAACTGCATGTGTAGTTTTGGCATCTCGTGTCTTTGTATTGCACATCATCCAGAAGTGAAGTCTTCAGTTCCTGTTGATGTTTAATACTTTGGGACAGTGACAGTTTTGGACCTGATTCAGCCAGTGTTTATACCAACTTAGCAGATTTGGCCTTCTTACATCCAGCCACCCCAGTATAACGAAGGTGAGCGTTCCAACGAAGAGCAAACCTACCATTTTCATAATGAATGGGAAATGGACTACTTCTTCAATCATGGTGAAATACAAGTGTTGTCTAATTTATAATGCCCCAGTATCCTTGCCCAAAAAAGGGTAATCTGGAACATCATTATAAGGCTCTGCAAAGCAATAGGTTTGATGCTATTTTCCACCCAAAAGTGAAAATTTGTAAACTGAAGCTCAAAGAACTTAAATCAAAATTGGCTACTCAGTAACAGTTGATGGCGAAGCCAAGGTCACATTCGGTCAATGCAACCATAGCATCCTTCAAGGTCAGCAACCTGATTGCAAAGAAATGCAAACCTTTCACTGAAGGGGAATTTGTAAAAGATTGTTTTCTTGAAGCAGCTGACAATCTTTTTGAAGGATTTAAAAATAAGAAAGATCATAGCTGCTATTCAAGATGTACAATTGTCAAGAAACACCATCATGCGGCGAATAGAAAAGATGTGTGGAGACACAACTGAACAATTGTTGGGAGGATGTTTCAAATTGTGTTGCTTTCTCACTCCAAATGGATGAATCTACAGATATAAGAGACATAGCCCAGTTACTAGTCTTTATCCGGATGGCTTTTGAAGACTTCAATGTTAAAGAAGAACTACCAGTCAGGAACTATTCAGTTCTTACCATTCTTTTGTGACAAAGTGTAATCTTCCATTGCATAGACTTGTTTTCATCACTACTGATGGAGCAAGAGCAATGACAGGTGAGGTTAACGGTTTCATAGCCCTCTGTAGACAGCATGACGACTTCCCAGATTTCCTCTCTTACCACTGCATCATTCATCAGCAAGTTTTGGCAAGCAAGAGACTCAATACAAAGACTGTCATGGACATCACTTCCAAAATTGTAAATTCAGTTCATGGAAGATCACTTCAACGACGGCTTTTCAATCTTACTCTTGATGAAGGGGCAGCGGAAATCATTTTGCACACAGATGTAAGGTGGAACTAGGCACAAATTTCTGCAAAGATTTTGTGATTTGCTGAATGAAGTAAGATGTTTTTTGAAGGAGAGGGGAGATGATCAAGCAGAGTTGAATGATGAGGAGTGGTTATGTGATCTAGCATGTCTCGCTGACTTTACAGGCGAACTAAGTGATATGAACCTTGAACTACAACGTTAAAAAGAAATGCACTGGCGAGATGAATACAGTTTCATCCTACAAGAGCAAATTTGAGCTAATGATGACTGACCTTGCAAACACGTTTGATCATTTCCCTAATATGCAGGACCTTCTGGGACAATATCCAAGTTTTGTTTTTCAGAACAAGTAGTATGTGACAGAAATCTGTTCCGTTATCCAGGAATTTGAAAATAGATTCTGTGACTTCCAAAAAATTGAAACAGTTGTGGATTACTTGTCATACCCATTCAAATTAGATGTGGACATTAAAGAAACTGCAGCTGCTATCAGTAAAAAGAAGTAATTAGACCTTACCTGCTAATTAGTGTTCCTGAAGGAACGACAGTCCAGTCCCTTACTTCTGGGTTGCGTAACCCTTCCAGCAGCTTGGAGGCTGAGCCCAACCTTTTTGGAGGTGGGGCGGGATAAATACCCCTGAGACCACCCACCAACTCCAGTAATTGACTGAAAAAGCAGATTAAATAAACTTCTGTAATAACTATAAATCCAACCTTAAAAACCTATCCACTCTGAGAGAGAGCGGTGACCCGACTGAGGGGCCACCTACTAACCCTCCTTTTTTTTTTTTTTTTTTTTTTTTTAAGGTAATAAGGGAAGAGGGGAGGGTAGGGAGCGGAAGGGCGCCGAGAACTGCCCCGCCTACTAACTCCCGGGCCCCCTCACTCCGTCTGGTTATCCGCTCGGTTCGCTGTTCTGTCCTTCACCGCCAAACAGGACTGGACTGTCGTTCCTTCAGGAACACTAATTAGCAGGTAAGGTCTAATTACTTCTTCCTTATCGTCACTCCAGTCCAGTCCCTTACTTGGGACTGGACTGGAGTGACGATAAGGAATTACTCATTGAACAAGCCATCTCTTGAAAATGAAATATTAACCCTTAAAAATGACATTTTTCTCAAGACCCGTGCTGAGCAAGAATCAATTGTGAAGCTAGTGCCTAGAGACAAATTTCCCAACTTGAGAAGATGCAGTGAAGCTGTATACTCCTGTTTTGGTTCAACTTATTTGTGTGAATCTGCGTTTTCCCATCTGAAAATGACAGAGTACACAACGTTCCAACATGACAGATGAACATCTCCAGGATTCCCTGAGACTGGCCCTCACGCAATATTCACTCAACTTCAAAAAGCTGGTGGATGAAATGCAGGCTCAGACGCCTCACTAATGAGCAAGACCGAAATATTAAAGATTGTGCAAGATCAGCCTGGATCAATACTCTACCTAAATTTAACACAAATTACTCAATAAAAGTTAAAGAAAGTTATTACTCAATAAAACTTTAAGAAACCATGTACTTTCCATTTCCACTCGCACTTCTTACAGGATCTTCACCTGTTTTGTTTTTGCTTAATTTACTTAACAGCTGATCACATCCAAGTAAATGACAGAAGGTTCATTAAAAATGACGGGGGGGGGGGGGAAATCCTCCAACTTTATTGGGTTAAAATTGAATTTGAAACTAATTTGAAATTTCATTTCCATGGTGGTAGATCACCGGCACATTTGGCTGGAAAAAGATTATGATATGTTCGAAGTTGGACATGCCTGCTATATAGTGCACGTTCTATATTGTCAATGAGCCCTGATTCCTGAGGAAGCTCTGTTTCACTCTCTGGAAGCAGTAACTGTTGTGGGCTGGGGCGGAGGAGGTGGCTTTGTGGTGAATGGTGCATAGCTGTTGGCTAAGAAGACTATTTTATCAATATGGGTGTCACCCGAGTCTCCAAGCTTTTGGCACTGGTGCAATATGATGCACCAACATAAGCAACTCGGCAGGCTGTGGACTAAGAGTGGAGATGTTTTTTGGCGATCTGGGAGGATTATATACAGAGACTGTTGCCCAAAAATTGGAGTCTTATCCTAAATCATTTATAGAACTATGGACACTTGCTGAGTTGAGGCTTTGACTATGAATACTCTGTGGATTCCCTTTTCAGAGATCCTGGTGGGCCCTTGGAGGACAGCGGTGGCACAGAGGAGATTTGAGGGGAGGGGGGGAAGGAAAGTGGTTGAGAGCTTGGGCACCAGGCCTTGAGTCTGCCCTTTAATCAGTCTTCTAGTGGGGACAGGAGTGGTGGGGGACCTTTGTTCCTTACAATTTTTGTTTGAGGGGGGTAAGGGTTCTCTCCCCCTATAGAAGCCTTGTGGCTGGGTGGCCTGGCTGGTTGAAGAAGTTGATGGGGTGTGACAATATTATAAATACAAAATGGACCAGTTGACTGAATATTGTCTGGTTCTCCCAGGCATGCGTAAGAGTGCCCAATCGGGAACATTATCTTCTGTCAATAAAACAAAACAAAATAAATGTGAACTATAAATGCCACACTTCAAGGAGATACAAAACAAACAAAAAAAAAAAAAGTAAGTGCCATTAAGTCAATGCTGACTCCTGGCGATCCAACAATCCCTGGGTTTTCTTGGCAAGGTATGACCGGAAGTATATAGCCAGGCCTTTTCTTCCGAGGCAATGGAAGGTAAAGTGACTTGCCCAGGTTTACAAGGAGTGCCAGTGGGAACCGAACCCTGATCTCTTGGATAATAGGCTGTTGCTAACTACTAGGCTATGCCTCCACTCCAAGAAGATTTTAGCATGCAGTAATTTGCGCAGGTGTATTTAAGCTCATTTACAATTAGTCCAGGTACATTTACCATACTGCATGTTAACTACAGGGGACATGTTTATGCCCCAACAATTACTGCTTTATTTTCACTTACTGTACATTGGTATTTGCTAATAAATCCTGGAAATTGCAAAAATCAAGGGGGGGGGGGAGACACCTCAATACAACTTTATCATGCTTTAGTATTCAGCTAAAATGATGGCGTGCAGAATTAGGTTAAAAAAGTAACTGACAGTGAGTGCTATACGCAGCAGCACTATATGGATAGTGCTGCTGAATATTCTGTCCGACCATCTCAGCAGTATCTGGATAGTGCTGATGTAGTCCAATGGCAGAGTGAAGGAAGAACCACTAGTATCTGTATAGCAGCAATTTTCAGATGTCCAAAATTGATATCCGCATAGCTATATCTGTATAGCAGTGCTAAAAGGTCTCCAAAGCACTGACCACGAAGGTCACCAAGCACTATCTGGATACAGGTACTGAATGGTGACATTTTACTTACCAGATAATATCCCTTCCTGGTGTCTTGCTAGGCCAGTCCAGACAAGTGGGTTGCGTGGCCCTAGAGGCAGAGAAACATTAGGGAAAAAAAACCCCACACCACCTTTCTGCGACATTACTGCTTCTACTGCTGATGCAAGCTAGGTGTATACTCATGCACATAGTCAAGAACCCTTGACTGCACACAATCTCAAATGAGGAAAATTAAGGAAGGATTATGCAACCATGTACAGCAATTACATACTGGATAGTCCTCTGACAGAAGGCCTGCCAGGGAGGTTATAAGTCCACAAGGCCAAACCGCAGAGCGCAAGGCAGGTCCTGGACTGATCCAGCAGAACATTATCTGGTAATTAAAATGTCACCTTCCAGTTTGTTCTACTAGAGAAGTCCAGACAAGTGAGAAGTACCAAAGTTACGACTCCACTGGGAAGGAAGATAACACAGAAGCCTTCAAAATCTGTGCTGAAGGCAGTGTCCACCCTAGTATGGAAATTCAAGCAGTACTGCATGACAAAAGTTGAAAGGAATGACCACATCACTACCCTGCAAATGTCAATGGGAGTGACATAACTATATTCCACCCAGGATGAAGCCTGCACATTGGTAGAGTGTGCTTGCATTCTCTCTGGGAGCAGTCTGTTCTGTAATAGATAAGCCAAGGCCACCGCCTCCTTTATCCAGCGGCCCAGAGTAGCTTTAGTGGTCACATCAGCCTTACATGCGCCCACAAAGAGAACAAAAAGCTTGTTTGACTTCTGGAAGGAGTTGGTGATCTGAAGGTATCTATCTATCTATGGAGCATCCTTTTAACATCAACCAGGTGAAGATTCCTAACCTTCCCTTGGCACTGATCTGTAGAAAAACAAGGGAGGCAAACCACCTAAATTGTCATGAAAAGTAAAATATCACCTTGGGCAAAAAGGAGTGGACCGGCCGAATGAATACGGTCTCCTCTGAGAAGGACAGACATGGGTCTCTGCACAAGAAAGCCTGCAATTCTGAGATGTGGTTAGGACAGGTTACCTCAGACTGGAAGGTTGGGGGTTCAATTCCCACATGGGGATAAGCAACCTCAGGCCGGAGGGACTGGGGTCTCTAGTCCCATGGCCACTCCTTGTGGCCTTGGGCAAGCCACTTAACCCTCCATTGCCTCAGGTACACTTAGATTGTGAGCCCTTCAGGGACAAGTGAATAAAAAGTATCTGTTAGTATACATGTAAACCACACTGATTCTAAAGAGCATGGTATAAAAAAAATATATCTAAAATAAAACATAAATAAAATAAATGTGATCCGATCCGCTCAGTGTGTCGTAACCAAGATGGTGGTTTTGAGAGACAAATCCTTAAACATGGCCCGTTTTAAGGGCACAAAAGGCTTGGACATTACTGATCAAAGAACCAGGTACAAATCCTTAGACGGAAAGGCTGACTGGCTAACATCAGGGGAGGATGCAAATGCCTCACACCTTCCCCCCTCCCCAAAGAATGTGGACAACATCCTGGTGAAAGGCTGTTGATCAACCCACCAACGGACCTCAAAAATATGATAAGGTCACAACCTGAATCCTCAGAAAACTGAAGGACAGGCTGCTATCAAGGCTATCCTGAAGGAACTATCCTGGGAACTACGGTGATGCTTGCGATATCGGTGCTCAAGACACCAGCTGTGCACATAGGCGAAGCAAGTGGAACTGCGCTTTGCCTTCAAGAACACAGAAGGGAAAGCTAAGAAATGGGCCTTACATGTTGAGCGTCGCCTTTCTAGGGCCAAGCTGTAAATAAGAAGGGAGCTAGGTTGTCCAAGACAAGTAGCTGACACAATAGGCCCCAGGCCTTGTGGAAGGTATAAGGGCAATCGCCTCAGGAGCTGCATCAGATCCACAAACTATGGCCTCCACGGCCAATCTAATGCCACCAGAATCGCAAGGCCCGGATGATGCGCTATGTGGCTGAGCACACACCCTATGAGAAGCTACGGAGAAAACCTGCAAAAAAGTGACTTCCATGGCTAAGACTTTCTTTAATAATCTTTCTTTAATTACACTTGATAGACCGCTTTGTCGAAACATTAAGTGGTGTACAATAAAATAAAAGGAACGCACTGCAAATTATAAGAAAAGGAACGCCATAAAAAATAGGAAAGAGCGAGCAGGACAGAACACACATAATAAATACTAAAATACAATAAAATAGTAAACACACTCCAACAAACCGGAGGTTCAAATAAAACTAACATGAAGACAGGAGCAATGACAAACAGTGGGAAGGCAAGACAAACCCGGCTGGCAGCGGAACAAATATAGCAACTTTAGGGGGGGTGGGGGCATCAGGGGAAAGATCGAAGGCTTGCTGAAACAAGTGTGTCTTGAGTAGTGACTTAAATTGAGCATAAGAAGGTTCTAACCGAAGAGTTGGAGGTAATGCATTCCATAACACAGGGGCAAGAGAAAAGAAAGCCGAATTGTGAGTCTGCTCCAGATGAGCTTGTGATGGAGCAGGTAAGAATAGACAATTAACATAGAAAGAGCGGGACTGGTGATAAGGAGTATGAAAAGTAATATGATCTGCAAGATACAGGGGGTTATTAGCGTAGATAGCGTGGTGGGCTAAAATAAGAAATTTATATCTGAAACGATAACGGAGAGGCAGCCAATGTAAATGGAAAAGAATGGGAGTTATATGGTCAAACCGGGAGGAGAACGTAATTAGATGAGCCACAGTATTTTGGATAAGCTGTAAACGTAATTGAAAATCGGGAAGATTGGCCAGAAAAACGTTACAGTAATCTAATCTACTGATGACTAAAGCTAACACAAGAGTAACTAGAGAACCAGAGGGAAGCAAGGAATGAACAGCCTTGATTTGCCGCAGGGACAGACCCCCTTATAGTGATTGAAGAACCTGTGCACTTTGGCATTGCCCTGGGTTGCCATCAGATTCATCCAGGAAGACCCATCTGTCTAGATTCCTTTGGAACAGACAGGGCTAACTCATGTCCCAGGATCAAGGGAATGGCGACTGAGATTATTCACCTCTACACTGTTGATGTCTTCAATGTATTGCGCTGAGAGGGCCAGCAGGTTTCGTTCCACTCAGGGGGAACAAGAGGACCATCTCCAGGGCCACTCCATCACTCCTCGTACCTCCCCCCCCCCACCTGCAGATATATGCTATCATCATGGCAAATTTCTGAGAAAATCTGGACCACTCAGCTGCAGATCTGGGGGCAAAAATGCAAAAGGGCTAAGTGAATGGCCCATGCCTCAAGGGAGCCGATGGGCCATGTTGCTTTCCAACTGCTCCAATAGCCCTGAGCCATCTGTCCCTCCCAATGGGTCCCCCCCAGCCAGAAGGTTTGGCATCTGTTGACAGTAGCAGCCATGGAGGATAATCTAGGGCCATGCCCTTCCTTAAAGGTTACAATGGTGGTGTCAGCCCAAACTGGCCACCGATGCAGATCGGGCTTCCCTTCCCTCTAAGTCCTGCAAGCAGTATGACCAACAGGATAGCAAGGACCTCTGAAATGGCCTCATATAAGCTCATGCCCAGGAGACTAACCATCATCACCGCTATCAAGCGGTGCTCAAGCGGAACTCAAGGTAGTACCAGACCTTGGGAGTTTGCTGCCTCTGGAAGGCTTCCAGCTGAGTCACTGGCTTTGTCACTTTCTGCGGACAAGACGATCCTCTTGTGTGAGTGTCAAACAGGACCCTCAGAAACTTCAATTGAAAGGCGACTCTTGTTGCAACTAATTACCCAGCCAAAGCTCTCCAGAAACTGCACCACTCTGGTCGACACTCTGGCTGCTTCAGATAGTGACCTGGTCCAAATAAGTTAGTCAGTTATCAAGATAAGGGTATCCACATATCCCCTTGCACTGCAGGGTTGCAGCTGCAACCATGATTTTGGAGAAAGTACTCGGGGCAGTGAAGGGACTGAAGGGGAGAGCAGAGAACGGTGAAGTGCAGAAACAGCCATTGATCCTCCCAAATAAGAATATGGAAACAAGCTTCTGCTAGATCCAGACATGCGAGAAACTCCTCACATTGCACCGCCTGGATGGCTGACCGACCTCAGCGTCTTAAATGTGGAAGCGTGACACATCCAGGTGGGCAACAGATACGCTTCAGATCGAGGATTGGCTTGAGGGAATTGTCCTTCTTAGGCACCACAAAGTAGATGGAGTACCAGCCCCTGCCTCTTTGGGCATGATGGCCTGGAGATGGAGCTGTCTTTCCAGGGTAGCTTGGACAGCAGCCTTTTGGATTCAAAACTTCTTTCTCTACATCATCAGCAAAATATGTCCCTTCCTTTCTACACACACTACTAAGACCCTTATCCACTCGTGACCTTCCATCTTGACTACTGTAACCTACTCCTCGCTGGTCTCCCTCTGAATCATCTCTCTCCCCTTCAATCTGTTCAAAACTCAGTTGCACGGCTTATCTTCCACTAGTGTCACTATGCTCATGTAGCCCCTTTCTCAAGTCACTTCACTGGCTCCCTATCATTTTCCACATCCAGTTCAAACTTCTACTGATCTACAAGTGCATTCATTCTCCGGCTCCTTACTACCTTTCCTCTCTTATCTCACTTACACCCCTCTTCAAGAACTCTTCTCCTAAGGTAGATCCTTTCTATCTGTGCCCTTCTCTGCCACTGCCAACTCAAGACTTCGTTCATTCCACCTTGCTGCTCCATATGGCTGGAACAAACTACCCGCGTCGATGCGTTTGGCTCCTTCTCTAGCCCTGTTCAAATCCAGGCTAAAACCCCACCTCTGAGGCTGCTTTTGGATCCTGATACTCCTCACTCTCTTGTTCACTACTTGTGTGTATCCCAAGAGGATTGTGGAAAACTGCAGGAGGATCTGGATAAATTGGAAGACTGGGCATCCAAATGGCAGATGAAATTTAATGTGGACAAGTGCAAAGTTATGCACCTAGGAAAGAACAACCCACACTATAGTTACACGATGCAAGGCTCCACATTAGAAACCACCACCCAGGAAAAAGATTTAGGAGTCATCGTGGATAACATGTTAAAACCCTCCACCCAGTGTGCAGCGGCGGCCAAGAAAGCAAATAGAATGCTAGGTATCATAAGGAAAGGGATGGAGAATAAAACGAAGGATGTTATAATGCCTCTGTATCGCTCCATGGTACGACGGCACCTTGAATATTGTGTGCAATTCTGGTCACCGTATCTTAAAAAGGACATAGCATTATTAGAAAAAGTACAGAGAAGAGCCACCAAATTGGTGAAGGGGATGGAAGGTTACTCCTATGAAGAGAGGCTAAGAAGGTTAGGGCTCTTTAGCCTGGAGAAGAGACGGCTGAGGGGAGATATGATAGAGGTCTATAAATTAATGAATGGAGTGGAACGGATAAACGTGGATCAATTGTTTACGCTATCAGAATATAGAAAGACTAGGGGACATGTAATGAAGCTACAGGGTAAACTATTTAAGACAAATAAGAGAAAATATTTTTTTTCACTCAACGTGTAATCAAACTCTGGAATCTGTTACCGGAGGATGTAGTAAGGGCTGTTAGTATAGCTGGGTTTAAAAAAGGTTTGGACAAGTTCCTGGAGGAAAGGTCCATAAACCACTATTAAAAAGGGACCCAGGATATCAATGCTTGACCCAATACAAGCATTGTGGAACCTGTGTCTTTTGGGGATATTGCTAGGTACGTATGACCTAGATTGGCCACTGTTGGAAATAGGATACTGGGCTTGATGGACCTCGGTCTGACCCAGTATGGCATGTCTTATGTTCTTATCTTACCATACTCCAGTTCCCAGTTTTGCTACGTTACTTGTCTTGATTAGATTGTAAGCTCTGCTGAGCAGGGACCTTGTCTTACATCTATCTGTACAGCACTGCATACGCCTTATTGCAAGATACCAAGTAGTCATAATTATATGGAGAGAGCACAAAGAGGTCCAAAATGGGTTTTCTGCACTCTAGAATGTAACCATGATAAATGCTAGAAACATGAAAGGAGAAAGACCATATGGTCCCTGTTACTTGTTAATGTTTAAATTTGTAACCCTGTTCAATGTAAATGTAGTTGTTTACTGTAAACCACCCCTGATCTCAGGAAGGGGCGGTATAGAAGAAATCCAAACAAAAATAAATAAATAAATCTAGTCTGCTCTTCCATATCATCTACTATAGTCCCTTTTTTTCCTTTAGAGATCTTCTGTGTTTATCCCATGCTTTCTTGAATTCAGATACTGTCCTCATCTCTACTACCTCCACTAGGAGGACTATTCCACTCATCTACCACTCTTTCCGTAAAGAAATATTTCCACATATTACTCTGGAGTCTTATCCCTTTTCACCCTCATCTTATGTCCCTTCGTTGCAGAGCCTACTTTCAATCAAAAGTCTCTCCTCTTGTGCATTTATGCCACAGAGATGTCATAAATGTCCATCATATCTCCTTTATCCATTCTTTCCTCCAAACATATACATATTAAGATCTTTTAAGTCTGTCCCCATATGGTTTAACTAACATCCAGTGGTTGGCAGTAACTCGGGCCCATTCTTGGTGAAAGAAGCAGAGATGGTGACTTACTGGAGGCAACTCGGAATGGGCCCCCATTCCATAATTGCACAGGACATGAGGTGTTGCTTCTGGAGGAGGAAGGGTCATGTAGTTTGTGGGCCCCAGAAAAGGACAGGAGTCAAGGCCCGGGAGCTGGACGAGGGAAAGGAAGATTTTCCTGTGTGGTCTCGTTGGGAATCTGAGGCAGAGTCTAGTTATCAGGGACAAGGAGAACAGGAAGATGTCAAAGCAGCAAACCTATCCATTTCCCAAACCCTCTGGCTTATTCTTCAGCAGATGGCGAGGTTTGGAATCTCCCAACTCCTTAACCAACCTTTCAAGGTCTTCCAACACCAGCTTCCCTTTAAAGGCAAGATTACATAATGGACTTGGAAGCTGTATCTGCTGCCCAATGCCAATGCCACCATCACACCAGTTGTGACTGCAATGACCTTGGCTGCCAGGCAGACCAGGTGATAGAGTGCCCACTAGGAACACTTTTGCAGATTCCAGAAGTGTCATCCTCAGGGAGAAACTATAGCCACTGAAGGAGGGCCTGAGCAGTCAGACCTCCACAAATCACTGCCTGAAGAATAAGAGGAGGCCAAGACTCAGGATTTAAGAAGTGCCTCCAACCTACGATTCAAATGGTCCTTGAGAGCAGCTCCACTCTCTTCAGAAAAGTAGTATGCCTGGCAACAGCAGCTGCTGACCTAAATCCTCTAGGGGAAGGGCATAAAGCTCACTGATAGTCCTGACACCCTTCAAAGGGGAAACCGGCAAGTCCCACTCCATGTGGACTATATTCTTAAGAACCTCCGGGAAAGGAAAGGCCTTAGAATGCCTTCAATACCCCTGCAAAATAAGGTGTCCTTGCAGCTTCTCCTCTGCAACAGAGACATCATACAGCTCTAGGGAGAAGGACACCTAAGATCAGTGCTACCAATTCATCTCCCCGGTACAGTGGATGATAAAGGAATCCTCGTGTTTCTTTTCAGGAGAGGAGGAGATCTCACCCTGCTCAGCTCTTCCAAGCTGCCGGAACCCAAACCTAGGTCCTGTGAACCAGGGCAATGCTGCAAGTCTCCTGATCCCACTAGATGAGATTTTTTCCATGGAGGGGCAAAGGCCAGGCTCCGATTGCTCTTTGCCACAAGTTCCTCCTCCTGCGACCGAGGACCCCCAGGAAGACTGGGAGACCTCCTGATCGAGCTGCCCTGCAGGAAAGGCCATACTTGCTAGAGAAAGGAGAAAAATTCTGGAGGAGATAGACAAGGGCTTGAAGGCTCCCTGTCGCTTCCTGGTTCCCTGCTGGAGGGCGAAATCGGTCTCACTACCATAGGCCTGGTCTGAGGCAGAAGCAGCAGCAGAGAGTATAGATCCAGACTGCGAGGAGTAGTCATCGTCAGAGACCAGGGCGCTGTCCTTATCAATGCTGGCCCCTGCAACTGTCCATTTGAAGGGCATCTGAGGAGGTTTGCCTTTAATCTTAGGCCCTGAGGCAGCCACTCCCAAAGGTCCCCAGAGTCCTCTGTGCAGTGCCCACAGAGGAAATCCATTGTGTTAACCCAGCATCTGTCACAGGCCAGGAAGACTGATATCACCCATTATTACTGTGTTGTAATTTTTGTTAGTTTCCCTGATTTCTTTTAGCATTTCATCATCCATCTGTTCATTCTGGCCAAGCAGTTGGTAATACACCGCCACTGCCATAGCCTTCCACTTTTTACTTGGGATTTTTATCTCTAAAGATTTTACAGTATATCTTGTTTACTGCAAAGCCTTAATCTTATGTGACCGCATGCCCTTTAACAGAGCGCAACCCCTCCACCAAGTTCAACTATGATAGTGTATGAGTAAATGTCTAAGATAATATCAGCATTTTTTCTTCAGTCTCTTTTAAACTAATCTGCAGGAGTCGATTGGAGGAGTGATCTTAAATTCTCATGTCTTGTATGTTTTAATTATTATGGAAAGACCTCTGCAGAATTGATGTTGTTAATTGCAAGTGTGATCCAATATGCTTACCTCTTCTATTGCTGCTGGTTTGTGTTTTTGCTCAGAAATTTCCCACTAGACTTAAGCCACTGGGCTATTTCTCAGACTTTTGTGACCCTGTTGTAGCAGTAATGCCTCCATGTTTCAATTTTCTGGTAGCAGTAGTCTTTGCAATCCAAATTACTGATTTTCTAGTACTATAACATGTCTCTCATTAAGTTTGTGTCTTCTACACTTGGAAAAAAAAAAAAACAGTTTTCTTCCAGCTCTTTTCTTGCTACTGTTTGACCTCACACTATACTGATGGTTCTGCTTTGCACAATGAGTAAGGAAAATTGATGCAATTATAAGAGTTGATTCTGTGCAGAGTTGGCTGCTTTGCTATTTGCTAATGCTCAACTAGCTGGAGTGTTCACTCTTTCTAGAGCTCTTGAGTTATCTGCTCACTTGATTAATACTGATTTTGCCTCAGGCTTCTTGCATGAGGAACTCTATGTGCTGATATTCTACTACTATGCTGTTTTGTTCTGAAAAGAAGTGGTAATTAAATGATAATTACACTTACCTGGTAATTGTAGTTCCTTGAGTTACGACAGTTCAGTCCTCTACCTCTGGGTTGTCAATCTCCTCCTGCAGCTTGGAGACTGGTATGTCAGAATGATGACATCACTGGATATAGCCTGCTGCCTTCTCTCCTCCATTCCAGTGTGAACTATTAACAAAGCAGACTCAAAGGAGCAACAAATAAGTATCAAACCATAATCATTGAACCTAGTAAACATTAAACAGGAACGGGGCGCGTTCGGGCAAGACTTTTACGCTCGCCCCTGCCTTAAAGAAAGAGGAAACCCCCCCCATCAAGGAAATCGAGACAGACCTACCTGTAATACCTCAGCGGCACTGAACGTGCCCAAAATCCATCTTGTAACATCCGGGCGGGACGGAGGACTGAACTGTCGTAACTCAAGGAACTACAATTACCAGGTAAGTGTAATCATCATTTCCTTATCGTTCCTCCAGTTCAGTCCTCTACCTCTGGGATGTACCAGAGCAGTAATCATTGGGAGGGACCTCTCGAGCCAGCCGATAAAACCGCTGACCCAAAACAAGCGTCGCTAGCCGCCGCGACATCCAATCGATATTGCTTGCTGAAAGTATGCAAAGATGACCAAGTTGCCGCTCTACAAATGTCCCCAGGAGGCACCAAACTGTGTTCCGCCCAGGAACAGGCCTGCGCACTGGTGGAGTGCGCCCGTTGTCCTACGGGCGCCACCCGACCTTGAAGCAAATAAGCAGATGAATCGCCTCTCTAATCCACCTGGCAATGGAAGCCTTAGCCGCCGGCTCTCCCTTGCGCACGCCGCCAAACACCACAAACAACCGATCAGTCTTACGGAAAGATGCTGTAACTGCTAAATATTGACGCAACGCTCTTTTCACGTCCAGAAAACGAAGACGATCCGTCTCGCCACCGTGCATCGACCCCAGAACAGGCAAGCAAACCAACTGATTCAAGTGAAAAGGGAGACACCACCTTAGGCAAAAAGGACGGTACCGGCCGCAGAACCACCTTTTCTCTAGAAAAAACCAAGAAAGGTTCTCGACACGACAAAGCTTGTAACTCCGAAATCCTTCTAGCAGAGCAAATCGCTACAAGGAACACCATCTTTACCGTCAAATCCTTCAGGGACGCCTGACGCAACGGCTCAAATGGAGCCTTGGATAACGCCGCGAGGACGAGATTGAGATCCCACGGCGGTACACTCACTCTACGCACAGGATGCAACCTATAACTATAGGCCTAAACAATATCAGACAAGGTTTCGCTTTAATCTTCATGGACATTGCCGCGGCGTTCGACACTGTTGATCATGAAGTTCTCCTGTCACGTCTTAGAGAGAAGGGAGTTCATGGATCCGCCCTCTCTTGGTGTTCCTCATATCTCAGAGACCGTTGGCAACATGTTCGTTCTGGATCTTCAACCTCTGACCCCTTCCAGCAAACCAAAGGTGTGCCACAAGGCTCCTCCCTTTCCGCCTTACTTTTCAACGTTTATATGCAGCCTATCTGTGACCTCATCCACTCTTTTAACATCAACTGCCTGGTCTACGCCGATGATGTCCTTATGTATATGCCATTCTCAACAGATCTCCTTGACCTCTCCCCACTAATCGAGTGCTTCGATGCGGTTACAGACTGGTTAAAAATCACAAATGCTTAAGATAAATTTTAAAAAGACTGAAGTCCTCTTTGTGAACAGAAACCCTGCATTCACTCCACCAAGGTCCATCAAGGTGCGTGACGCTGAGCTCATCTGCAAGACCACAGTTAGATACCTAGGGGTTACTCTCGATCAACAGCTCAACATGAAGGCTCACATCAGCAACGTAACGAAATCTATCTATCATAAAATCCGGACCCTCCGTCATTTGCGTCAGTTGCTTGAACCTGATGACTTTCGTTCAGTCTTTCAAGCCTTAATAATGCCCCACTTGGACTACGCCAATGCTATCCTCCATGGCCTACCAAAGAGCACGATTAACCCCTTACAACTGGCCATGAACTCGGCTGCAAGAATCCTTTATGGAGCCTCCAAGAGAACCCACATCACTCCAATACTGAAACAGCTACATTGGCTTCCGATGCAGTCCAGGATCTCTTTCAAGATACTAACCTTGACTCACAAAGCGATTAATAACAACTCCGCATCTTCTATCACCGACCTGATATCAATTACACCCCCTAATCGTGCAAGGAGATCAACTGCCTCTAACTCCCTTGTATTACCTAAGGCAATCACGAAGTGCTCTCAAGCCACTAGATCCAGAGCCTTCTCTTACTTCGTACCATTATGTTGGAATGCCCTACCAACAGACATCAGAACCATCAGTGACCTTTCTCAGTTCAGGAAGGCACTGAAGCACCACCTGTTCTTGCTTCACTACAATGTTTCCGACACCGTCTCACACCAACCCACCTCTACATCCCAGGTCAACACGTTAAACCCATGCGCTCTATAGTCTTAACACGAAGAGCGGCAATCTCACCTTGCTTCCGCTCTCATCAGGAATCATATAGCTGCACTTAGCGGCTAGATAGTTGCCTTCTGTACATAGTTTATTATGTTCTCTGTTTAAGAAACCTGTTTAATGTAAACCTGTTTAATGTATTGCCCTGTTCATTGTAAGCACTGATCAATTTTGTGAAGTGTAATTTCTGTTCACTGTAAACCGCGCTGATGTCGAATAGCGCGGTATAAAAGAAACTTTAAATAAATAAATAAATAAATAAACCTGGAAACCGCCTTCAGAAACCGACGCACATCGGGATGAGTACCTAAAGAGATACCGCTGATCTTGCCCCGATAACAAGATAAAGCTGCCAACTGCACGCGCAGGGAACTAGCCGCTAGACCTTTATCATAACAGTCTTGCAAAAACTCTAAGACTATCGGGACAGACACGGTAGCCGCCCTAGTCTTCCGCCGTGAACACCAATCCTCAAAGATACGCCAGATCCTCACATATGCCAAGGACGTGGACTGCTTTCGCGCCCTAAGTAAGGTGGCCACGACCGCCGAAGAGTAACCTTTCTTTCTCAGCTTAGCCCTCTCAATGGCCATACCGTAAGCGAGAACCGATCCACATGGGGCATGAAAAGTGGACCCTGCATCAACAGATCTGCTCTCTCCGGAAGCCGCCAAGGCGCGCCGTCCAGAAGACGCACCAAGTCTGCATACCAAGGCCGCCTCGGCCAGTCGGGCGCCACCAAAAGCACTCTCCCCGGGTGAGCCCCGATTTTCTGGAGCACACGGCCTATCAATGCCCAAGGGGGAAAAACATACAGAAGACCCCCCAGCGGCCAACGATGCAAAAGCGCGTCTATGCCTTCCGACATCCGTTCCCGACGCCTGCTGAAAAACCGACCGACTTTCGCCGACCGGAACATCGCCATCAGATCCATGACCGGAGTTCCCCAGCGGGCCGCGATCTGCTCGAAGACCTCGGGATGCAACTCCCATTCTCCGGCCTCCACCTGCACCCTGCTGAGGAAATCCGCCTGGACATTGTCCTTTCCGGCAATGTGCACTGCCGAGATTGCGGACAACCGATGCTCTACCCAAGTGAACAGCTCGTCCGCTTCTTTCTCCATGGCGGCACTCCCTGTGCCGCCCTGACGATTGATGTATGCAACCGTCGCCGAGTTGTCGGACAAAACCCGCACGGGCCGACCCCGGATCACCTTCTCGAAAGCTTGAAGAGCTCGGAAAACCGCTCGAAGTTCCAGACCGTTGATCGACCACGAGGACTCCCGGGGAGTCCACTGCCCCTGCGCAAACAGATCCCCACAGTGAGCCCCCCAACCCGTCAGACTGGCATCCGTCAACAACGGAGTCCAGTCGGGCTGGTCCAGTGGCATGCCGGCCTCCAGGGACGACCGGCGAAGCCACCAACGCAGAGACCGCCGGACCTCGATCGGGCAAGGCAAGCGTTTGTTCGAGTGGGACTGATGCGACCAGTGGCGGAGCAGCACTCGCTGCAACGGTCTCATGTGTATTTTGGCCCATGGCACCGCCTCCAGCGTCGCCGCCATGGTCCCCAAGACCCGTAAATAAGCCCAGGCCATCGGCACCAACATCGACAGGAAGCTCCGAACCAGGGACCTCAGGGCTTCGGCCCGTTTTTGCGGAAGAAACACCTGACCGGACAAAGTGTCGAACCGAATCCCGAGATATTCGAGATCCTGGGAGGGTGTCAAGTGACTTTTCGCCGGGTTGACCACCCAACCCAGACTCTGCAGAAACTGCACCACTCTGTCCGTCACCTGAACACTCTCCTCCACGGACTTTGCTCAAATCAACCAATCGTCGAGATAAGGATGGACCAGGATGCCCTCCTTGCGCAACGCTGCCGCCACCACCACCATGATTTGGTGAAGGTCCGGGGCACCGTCGCTAGACCGAACGGCAATGCTCGAAACTGGAAGTGGCCCCAAGGAAGCGCAAATCGCAGGAAGCGTTGGTGAGCTTCCCGGATGGGAATGTGTAAATACGCCTCCATAAGATCTAGAGAGGTCAGGAACTCTCCGCGGCGGACCGCCACTAGGACCGATCATAACGTCTCCATCCGAAAATGCGGAACCCGCAAACAACGGTTTACAGCCTTGAGGTCTAGAATGGGTCTCAAGGTACCGCCCTTCTTTGGAACCACAAAATAGATGGAGTATCGACCCAAGCCACATTCGGCTGGGGGCACTTCTGTCACCGCTCCCAGATGAAGCAACCTGTCCAACGTCGTGCGAACGGCTGCCATTTTCGCGGGGCCTCTGCAAGCAGACATAACAAAGGAGTCTCTTATTGGACAAGACATCTCCAAGGCATAGCCGTGTTGGACGATTTCCAACACCAACTGGTCGGAGGTGATGTGGGTCCAAGCGGAAAGAAACTCCCTAAGCCGCCCGCCTATTGGAGGCCCTTCCGCCGGGACCCACCCCATTTCATTGCGGTTTACGTTGTGCGGAGGTAGGGGTAGTGGAAAAACCTCTGGAGGCACCTCGAAACCCCCGAAACCTCTGGGCCCGAGACCGATACCGACCCCTTTGGAAAGTACTGAACCGTGCCGACCGAAATCTACGGAAATCGAGAAACTGGCCCCAAAAGGGCTGCGCAGCCTTTGCTGGTTTTGGTTTATCCTCCGGGAGCCTGCCCGCCTTGGATTCTCTCAGATCCTTAACCAACTTTTCTAAATCCTCGCCAAACAGCAAACCACCCTTAAAGGGAAGTTTACTAAGACGCAACTTAGAAGGACCATCAGCCGCCCAATTCCGCAACCACACCGAACGCCTACCACCGAAGCAGTACTATTGGCCAGTGCTCTGATTAAGTCATAATGCACATCCGCTAAGTAGGCGGTACCGGACTCCAGCCGATCCAACTCTCTCAACTCCTCAGCAGCCATACACGAAGACTGACGGAGCCGCTGGAGCCACCGAAGACACGCCCGGGCCACCCACGCACCACAAATGGAGGCCTGCAGCGATAGAGAAGCCGCTTCGAAGGTCTGTTTGAGGAAGCCGTCCACCCGGCGATCCTGCGCATCCCACAAGGCCGCACTACCTTCCACCGGAATGGTGGTCTTTTTAGTAACAGCCGACACTACCGCGTCAACCCGTGGAGCCCGGAACTTGGCCTTGTCCGTATCAGCCAGAGGATACAGTCGATTGAGCGTCCGAATACCACGGAGACCCGCCTCTGGTCTATCCCATTCATCCTGAATCATTTTGTCCACCACTTTGTGGACGGGAAATACCACCTGTGTCTGCCGAACCGCCTGGATGACGGGATCTTCAACATCATCGACCACCGCGGCCGGTTTGGCCAAATTCAACATTTGTAAGGATTCCGTGATTAAGGCCGCCAGCTCCTCCCTGCGGAAGACTCGAATAATCTTGGCCTGATCCTCAGGTTCAGGGATCTTGCCTTCCTCGAGATCCTCCGTCTCCATGTCCTGATCCCAATCGGGATCACGGGTCTCCAGCCATTCGTCCTCCGAGGCCGTGTCTCTCTTTTGAATCCGTTTAGGAACTGGCAGAGTCGCATCCACCGCCACCATCGCGTCCAGCTGCGGTAAAGGGGAAGTAAAGGCTTCCGCAACCGATCGCTTGCTCCAGCTACGCAAGCAAAAAGCCTGATGCATGAGTAAAACAAACTCGGGGCTGAACTCCCCAAGGCCCGACGGCTGCGCTATTAAAGAAGCACCGGAGGTTCCCGCCAACTCCTCCAATCGCCAAGTCATGCGCTGGGGACTGCAGTGAAGAAATGCCTGCCCCCGCAGACGCCCCTCACGCCTCGGGTGAGTCCTTGGGTTCCAGCTGCTGCTCCACAGCAGAGGAAAGGGTGGCGCAGCCACGGCATACCCCAGTGTCTGCGACCGACCCACGTCTCGTGCCACAGAGAAGACACTGGGGTCGAGCTGCCATAATGCAGACCCCTGCCTGTATCACTTAAGTGGGCAACACTTCTGAATATGGGTATTGATTTACTTCTTTTTTTTTTTTTTTCAATAGAACAGGCTAAAGCCCAGCCGACTAGAAACAAAAAATATGTTTGATAACTGCCACCTCTACACCTCGGGAGGGAGGGAGAGAGAGAGAGCCCCCTCACAGCCCCTCCCCCTACCCTGCGAAGTGGCAGAAGGAGAAATAAAAAAAAACCAAAATTGAATTTCGCCCCCAAAAGAAGGAAAAGGACCGAAAGAAACTAAAACAAAGGAAATCAAAAGAAAACAAATGCGAAACGGCAGAAAATCAGAGAATCGGGACTCCCCCCGATGTACACGCGGCTGCTCCGCGGTGTTCAAAATGGCCACCGTAACTTACCGAGCCAGGGAAAAGGTGCCAAAAACACCCGCAGCCGCTCCGGGCCCGAAGTATACTAGATCGCCGTGTGGGTAAGCAGCCTGACACCGGTAGAAGGCAGACTGGCCAGGACTGCTGCCGCGGACACTGAAAGCTGTCTCAGTCAAGAAGCACGATCCCCGAGTACAGCAGCACTGTTCTCACCTCACCGGGCAAAGCAGGTCCGATGTGACAGTAAGGGCTCTCCCCCGTAGTGTCTGGGGGGAGAGCACCTCTTAACAGTAAATTAGGAAAAACGTGCCCCTTAAGCTAGAAATAGCCAAGAAAGTGCAGGGGCAAGGGGGAAAGTCTGCCACGGAGCTCTGACCCCAAAAGCCTTTCTGACTGATTTCATGTGCTTTTTTTTTTTTTAAAGATATAGTGCCCAATAAAATGAACAATCCAAATGCCAGTCAAAGAACCAAATTAGACAACCAAATTGGACCCTAACATCTAGCTCCTTATCAATTCCTCCAGAGAACCCTATTCCTAAGGCTCGTCAAGTCTTCTTGCTGCATGGAGACTGGTCACACTGGAATGGAGGAGAGAAGGCAGCAGGCTATATCCAGTGATGTCATCATTCTGACATACCAGTCTCCAAGCTGCAGGAGGAGCTTGACAACCCAGAGGTAGAGGACTGAACTGGAGGAACGATAAGGAACAGTTTTAATTGGTTCAAATTTGGTGTTAAAATAGGTTTTATAGTTTATGAATGTACACACCCTTATATAAAATGTTCCTTCTTTGTGAGCTTAGATGTCTATGTGAATTAGAATGGAATGGAGAAGTAGTCTAATGACTAGAGTACTAGCACTCCTTGTGACCTTGGATAAGTCACTTAACCCTCATTGCCTTACAAAGAAAAATTTCAAGTTATCAATGTTCCTGTTTAATGTGCTGTACCAAGTTTTAGTTGCAATGTGAACTGCTGTGATTAGTGGGGAAAGTAGTAAAAAAATAAATAACAAAAAAACCCAAAAAAAAAAGTGCAAAAATAGATAAACCAGGTCAGCTGGGTGTGGCTGGAAGGTTATATGCTGAGGTGAACAGATGGGATTTAAGTAGGGGCCTGAAATTGGTGTAGTTATCTTCCAGACGGAGTGGAGTGGGAAGAGTTCCACAGAGCTGGACCAAGGAAGAAAAAGGCAGAATGACGGGTAAACTGTACGTGTGCACGAGATGGTGGGGGGAAGTGAAGTTGATTAATGTGAAGAGAATGAAGACTACGTGTAGGGATATGGAAGTGGAGAAGACCAGTGAGGTACTGGGGTGTTTGTGTGTGCAGGATGTGGTGATAATGTTTAAAGTAATGTGAGTTGAATCATCACCTAAGACCTAAGATAAGACAGCCTTCCTAATAATTGTTGACAAACAATTGAAATGAGTTTAAATTTTTTGTCATAAACTGCTAGTTATGTTTTAATGTTGTTACCACTTGAATAAACCAGATTGACTATATCTTGTATATTGTTAAAGCTGGAGAATACATCACAAATATAATTAGTGATATGAATATGTACTATTGTGTTCCTGACAGGAAAAAGCAATGTGTCTATCAGACCACATGCTAACATCTGATTTGGCAAGTAGACAGAATAAGTTTAGGAATGCAGATGAAAAAATAACTATGTTACAGGTTAGCTATGTAATAGTTTAGTGCTAGCTATGGATGTATTGTAATTAACAATAGATAATATAATTCTGTTCAACAATTTAAGACTGTCATTAGGGATGAATAATTGTGCTTGTTTGCAATTGCATGGAATCAAGAGAGATGCTGTAGTGGAGAATTGGATTTTTACAAATTACATATTGTATGCACTGAATCTAATGGGCCGAAGAGGAAGAAAACGACTGAATGAAATGCTACTGGATATGGAGACTCCTGATAAAGATTAGCGATTCCAGCGGAACTACTCATGTATGCGCAGCTGTGAAGCCTGGGTGGACGGTCACTGAAAAAGATTGATCTAAGATGTGCATAGCACAGCCCATGGTGAGAAAGGATGTTGCTGACGAATCTGGAGTGATGACTGGTGTCATGATATGAGGGACTAATCTATGAATTATTGCTAGATCTACGAGAAGCAGTTGGCCACTGCTGGATGAGGTAGTGCTTACAAGAATAATTGGTAAAGTCTTGCTCTCTGTACACATTTTTATTGAGGTTAAGCAAAGGTAAACAATGTCACATGATTTTGTATAACTATTTCTTCCAATGAACAAGATGGAGCTCACCTATGGACCAGATGTGCCTAGGACTTTGAAAGAACATCTGCAAAATGAAGCCTACTGTAGAAGATTATTCTGGAATTGGACATGTTTCAGCTATTGTTCTTTTGTAATGATTCTTTCTAGAATCACAGGGAGGACTGTAGACATGGACAGATAAAGGGATACCAGAATCCCCAATATATAATTGAAGATGGATGAATTTCTTGATACAAAATGTGTTTAGAAGTTTGACTTCTCACCTACTTCCTTTTAAATAGAATAGGATGTCATGATCATGAGTTCTGTATAACCGTCTTTAAAATGGAACAGTGTTAACGCAAGCATAAAGAGTAAATATAGGCTATTAACTGTGCAAGCATAAAGTACAGTCAACTGGAAGTCCCCGCTGACAACATAATTTTTGCAATTATAAATTTCATCTAATATACTGTAATCAGATCTTACTCTGTAAAAAGAACTTTGGCGACACCTTGTGTTATTTCATGGTTATAATAAATGACTGTTACTTCCTCTTTTTCTCTAATAAAAAGGAGCTTTTTAGGAGGAGGACTTTGAATTCAATAAGCGTGTAATTATGCCTGTCCATAGTCCGTTTATTGTCTTCCCTCTGAGCTCAAAGACAGTAACACGTGTGTGTGTGATTGTGTTCTGTATTACTCTCTGCCTGTCTCTCACTGCTTGATGGACCAGAGACCTAAAGAGCCGTGGTATTGCGGTCAGATCATGGAGTTTTCTTCAAGATCTACAGGTGATGCTCCATACCTTGATAGAGAAACTACTTACGCCGAGGAGTTTGCATCACAAGGCTCTGGGATGGAGATTGAGAGGGTACACCGTGCCTTGGAGAAGCCCCCAAATAACCAACCGCGCGATGTTATTGCCAGATTTCTGAGGTACACCGACGCAGAGCTCCTACTGCGGCGGGGCCGAGAGAAAAAAGTGATCTATTTTCAGGACGCACCGGTTTCAGTGTACCAAGACCTTTCAGTCTTCACACTGGCCCGCTGGAGAGAGATGAAACCAATCACGGAGGTGCTGAATAATAAAGGGATACGTTACTCCTGGTCTTTTCCCTTTCGGATGAACTTCCTTTTGGGTAACAAAAGAGTTTCAGCCAAAGACTCTACAGAGGCATGGAGAGCACTGTGACAGGCTGGTTTGGTGGAAGATAATGCACTGCCGGAAGCTTCGGCCTCCACATCTCAGCGCCCTAAATGGACTCTGATGGGAAGATCAACTTGAGACTCCTGGGTCTACTCGGGATAATCACCTAGCTATTGAAGGACTTCCTTCGGACTCTCTCGATATGGAGAAGCGTTTAGTATTGCATATCACCATAAGGTAGCTTTGTATCACAATGGTTGTTAATATTCTAAAAGTTTCAGGTTCACATGGGGCTTTAGAAATGTGTTCTATGTTAAACCAGGGGTAGGAGAAATGATCCTTGGGATAGGAAGTGGGGGGATGATAAACATTGTCATCCCCTCTTCACCTGCAGATGGGGGGGTATATCCTCACGGTAAATGTTAATATTTTATAGCATGGGGAACCGGGTGGAGCTGGATAAGGGGTTAGCTTTACCGTGACCTGTCACTTGGACAGGCAGATGGTACAGCTGGGAGGGGGGATGGGTGGGATGGGATCATATTACACATAAGATTGATTTGGGGGGAAGGGAAGGGAGGGAGGGGGGGTTTCTTTTTGGATGTCTACTGAGGATAGGAATTGGGTATGGTGGGGTGGGGAATATCTCCTAGTACTATCAGAAGTTGGGGAGGTGAGAGAATGTTTCTAATATATCAAACTAGTGGCTTTGCGGGGTGGGGGGCCTATAGCGGTAAAATAAGTTGATCATTTATGTTGAAAGTAATTTCACTGAATGTAAAGGGTCTCAATTCCCCAGGAAAACGTTCCATGCTGTTTGCAGAATTGAGATCCTTGAGAGCGGATATGGTATTTTTGCAGGAGACACACCTCCGTCCAAGCAAACAAGGGTGGTTAAAAACACAAACCTTACCAAGAGGTATGGGTTGCTTCCGATGCAAATGGCCGAAAGAAGTGTGGTGTAGCCGTGCTCTTCCATCAGAGCCTGTCCTTCAAAGTTGAAGATGTTAAAAGGGATAATTTGGGGCGGTGGCTCTTCTTGAATGTACGCCTGGAAGGCCGTCTGTTAACCTTGGCCAATGTGCATGCCCCCAATGCAGGCCAGGTGTTATTTTTTGCGCAGCTTAAAGCTCACTTAGCCGAATTTGCAACCGGTCCTATCATACTCGGTGGGGACTGTAATACCCATCTGATCCCTCATTTGGATTCGACGGGTAAAATTGAGAGGGAGGCACGTGGGCCTAGTAAGGCGCTGCAGAACTTAATGCGCGATTTAGGCTTGCGCGACGTTTGGAGACACACCCACGAAGGCGAAAAAAGCTATACATATTATTCGCCGGTTCATCAGGTGCACACCCGTATTGATTATTTTCTATTGGATCAGCGTTTGATGAACGAGAGGGTTGAGGCTGGGCATGGGACACTCACCTGGTCGGACCATGCTCCGTGCTGGATCATCTTGCCTGCATATTTTTATGGCGAACAACATCGACTCTGGCATCTAGACACTCGCTTTTTGCGGCGACTGCGTGCTATTCAGGATCATGACAGTTTCCTCAAAGAATTTTTTGAACTAAACGGCACCGGGGAGGTCCCCCTGCCAACGGTATGGGAAGCATTTAAGGCTACCGCACGGGGCCGTCTGATAGCAGAAGCAGCCCGTACACGGCGGGCCTGGAAGCAGGAAAGCTGCCAATTGGAGGAAGAGTCTCAGCGTCTTCAACTGGAACATGCTTGGACAGGCTCTAAGCGTGTCCTGCGCCACTGGCGGGCAGTCCAGGCTAAGCTGGAGGCATGCCGGCAACGTAACGGATAATATGCGCCGGAAAATGCGCCAAACTTTCTACGAGTAGGGGAATAAGGCTGGTAGGTATCTCGCCCTACAGCTCCGCCAGCAGCATACCTCGAAAGGTAATTCGTGACATTTGAGATTCTTGGGGGCAGAAGCGCTTGATATCCAGGGATATACGTGAAGTCTTTGTCGAATTCTTGGAACGGCTGTACAAAGCTGAGCCAGTCGACCTGCATCAGGTGCAGGAGTATTTGCGATCAGTTACGCTACCGCGGTTGACCGACACGGACACCACCCAACTAGATGCCAAACTTACCGTAGAGGAGGTGGAGGCCGCAATTAAGCGGCTGAAATCTGGGGGGGGGGGGGGCGCCGGGCGCGGATGACTTTCCCGCTGAATATTATAAAAAATTTAGAGTGCAATTGGCGCCGACTTTGATGGTGCTCTTCAATGAAGTGTTGAGGGGAGTACCGCTGCCCCCCTCTCAGTGCGAAGCTCTTATAGCTATGACACCTAAGCCGGGTAAACCCCTACAAGAGGCCGCTTCTTATCGCCCAATCTCCTTGCTCAACACAGATGTGAAAATCCTAGCATCTGTGTTGGCAGCTCGACTGAACCGGGTCTTGCCAACTTTAGTACACCCTGACCAAGTCGGGTTTGTGCCGGGCCGACAGGCAGCGGACAACATTCGGCGGATGCTTCAGGTTATCCATGTTGCGAGACAGGACCCCCAGCCCGCACTTTTGGTAGGAGTTGATGCTGAGAAAGCTTTTGATCGCGTTAGCTGGGGCTTTCTGTGGAGTGTCCTCGAAGTGATGGGGTTTGGCCCTAATTTTCAACGTTGGGTTCATAGCCTGTATCAAGAGCCTAGGGCACGTGTCCGCATTAATGGGGGTCAGTCTGCAAGTTTTGCCCTGGAAAGGGGCACCCGGCAGGGGTGTCCTCTTTCGCCATTACTATTTGCTTTGGTGATGGAACCCTTGGCACAGCGTTTGTGATCACTCCGACATACTGGGTGTTCGAGTGGGCTCCGTGGAATATTGAATAGCACTTTTTGCGGATGATATCATCTTATCCCTGGTGGATCCAATTGTATCTCTCCCTGCTGCTATGCAACTTTTTGCTGCCTTTTCTCAGGTCTCGGGGTTCCAGATCAACTACACTAAATCTGAGATTCTAAATGCTGGGGTCCCCGACGAGGTCTGCACGCACCTGAGGGCCACATATCCCTTTCGCTGGGTCACCGGTACCTTACGCTATTTGGGAGTGAACCTAACGGTTGACCGTACAGCTCTCTAAGGAAAATTATCATCCACTCCTACAGCAGATTAGACAGGACCTTGAGTCTTGGGCTGGGCTGGGCTGGGCTAATGTTGTCCTGGTTTGGGCGCATTGCGGTGGTGAAGATGGTGGTTCTTCCGAGGTTCCTATACCTCTTTCAGGTACTTCCTATCCCACTCCCGTGAGGAGTTTTGGCTGCTTGGCAGGCAATGCTGATGAAGTTTATATGGCGATTCCGTCGACCCCGCATAGCACGTTGAACTCTATATATGCAGACCCGCCGTGGAGGTATGGGGATGCCCAACCTCCAATGGTACTACATGGCAGCGCAATGTCGTACGGGAATGGAGTGGATGGACACTGACAGTCCCAAGCGCTGGGTTCAGTTGGAGCACTGTCTTTCGGGAGGGGCGGGACTGGGAGATAGGCTGTGGCTCGGCGCTGGATTGCGAGGAAGCCCGCGTTCAAATAACCCCTATATCCTGCACACTCTCCAATGCTGTGACAGGTCTTTTCGGTCTCAGAGGACGGAATTGACTCCCCTAGCACCAATTGTCGATAACATTTTGTTTCCCCCAGGGATGAGTGATCAGGTATTTCGAGTGTGGGGGCATAGGGGTCTTAGCCGAGTTGGACACCTATTGGATGAGGGACGGCTGCGCTCTTTTCGGGCCCTTCAGGAAGATTTTGAGTTGCCTGATTGTCATATCTTCCAGTATACGCAAGCGGTTCATTGGGTACGGGCCCGGGCTGTTCGCTCACAGGTTGCTCGTGCCTTATCAGACGTTGAGCGCTTGTGTGAAAGGAGCACCACCATGAAAGGTCTTATTGCTGCCTTGTACGCTCACCTACAAGAGCGGCATTCGGGACTCGGGAAGCATAGAGAGCAGTGGAACCACGACCTGACTGACTCTTAATTATTCGGAGCAACACTGGGAGCAGGTTGAGGGTAGATTGTGCAAAAGCTCAGTGGCGGTTAATGCTCGCGAAACTAAATTATAAAATTCTCTACCGATGGTATATGACGCCTGAGTGGATTGCGCATGCATATCCTGGGGCTTCCGCCCTGTGCTGGCGGAATTGTGGACTGAAGGGCACCTTGGTACACGTCTGGTGTTCTGTCCTCGTATTCGCACCTTCTGGAGGGGGATCCAGTATCGCTTAAAACAGTTGGTTGGGCTGCACATTCCCTGGGATCCGGGTATCTTTCTTTTTGGTATGAATGTTCCGGGAGCCAGAGCCCCTCAGTTACCCCTGATTCGACATGCTCTGAATGCGGCTCGGCTGGTGCTGGTGGCTGCATGGAAGCAGACCCTGGCACCCTCTTTTTCTAATTGGTTGGAGCGGAAGTGGGACACATATGCCATGGAGCGTGGGGTGGTGACTGGAAAATCGTGCCTGCCTCAGTTTGAACGAGTGTGGGAAGCTTTTATTTTGAAGTACAGTTCTTGAATGCCCCAGGGCCGACTACGCTCCCTGGCTATGCGCAATCTTGAGAGGTGTTGTCTTTGGGCATCTTTCCCATTCCGCATGACCTAATATAGTATTGCTCTCTCACCAATCTTATTAAGCATGGAGAGTTTTAGCACAAGGCAGGGGGTGGAGGAGCGAGGGTGGGTAGGGTGGTTTGGGACTGTTACAGAGCAATAAGCGGGGAGTAGGGGATTTAAAAAAAGGGGCTAGGCATTTTGCTTGTGAGTTTTCAATTGTTTTGCAACTCATGACCTTACTGTTTCTCTGTAATTTCGTGTTGCCTTTAAACAAAACAAAAAAAAAAGCAGCGGACCCAGCACAGATCCCTGGGGTACACCACTATTCACCTTTCTCCATTGGGAAAATTGGCCATTAAGCCCTACCCTCTGCTTTCTATCTTTTAACCAGTTCCTGATCCACAATTGTACACTGCCTCCTATCCCATGACTTTTTAGTTTTGCCAAAAGTCTCTGATGAGGGACCTTGTCAAAGGCTTTCTGAAAGTCAAGATACACTATATCAACCGACTCACCTTTGCCAACCTGTTTATTCATTACCTTCAAAAAAAAAAATATATATATATATATAAGTAAGACAAGATCTTCCTTGTCTAAAGCCATGTTGGCTGTCTCCCATTAGGCCATGAATATCTACATGCTGAGTAATTTTGTTCTTTATGATGGTTTCTACCATTTTTCCCCGGTACTGACGTCAGGCTGTAGTTTCCCGGATCATCCCTGGAACCCTTTTTAAAAATTGGCGTTAAATTGGCGATCCTCCAGTCTTCAGGTATTACAGATGATTTTAATGAAAAGTCACAGATTACTAATAGCAGGTCTGCAATCTCATATTTCAGTTCTTTCAACACCCTTGGATGTATACCATCCAGCCCAGGTGATTTGCTACTCTTCAGTTTATCTAATAGTAGTAATACATCTTCCCGATGTATCGATATTTCCTTCAATTCTTCTGCACCTTTAAATACTACTTCAGTCATGGGTAATGTCTCTACATCTTCCTCAGTAAAGACCGAAGCGGAGAGACTGAATGAATTCTTTGCTATTGCCTTGTCGCCTCTTAGTACCCCTTTAACCCCTCTATCATCTAATGGGCCAACTGACTCTCTCACAGGCTTTTTGCTACGAATGTACTTGAAAAAGTCTTTATTTTGCGTTTTTGTTTCCACAGCAAGCTTCTTCTCAAAGTCTCCCTTTGCCTGCTTTATCAATGCCTTGCATTTGACTTGCCAGTGCTTGTGCTGTTTCCAGTTTTATCGTTTGGCTCTTTTTCCATTTCCTGAAAGATGCTTTTTTGGCAACAGCCTCTCTGACCTCACCTTTAAACCATACTGGCAGTTTTTTGGACTTCCTTCCACTTTTCTTAAAGCGTGGAATACAGCTGGTCTGGGCTTCCAAGATAGTATTTTTCAACAACACCCAAGCTTGATGCAAGACTTTAACCTTTGCAACTGCTCCTTTTAGTTTTTTTCTTAACTATTTTCCTCATTTTATCATAGTCTCCCTTTCGAAAGTTAAAAGGTAGTACTGTGGATTTCCTTACTATCCCTCCTCCACTAATTAAATCAAATGCGACCATGCTATGATCACTATTGCCAAGTGGCCCCAACACCCTTATCTCTTGCACTAGATCTGGTGTTCCACTAAGGACTAGATCTAATATGGCTTCCCCTCTGATGTCGAATAGCGCGGTATAAAAAAAAGACTCTAAATAAAATATATTCTAACTCTCCCATCTTATTTTTTAGACTTCTAGCATTTGTATACAAGCATTTTAGAGACTGTATTTTATTCATATTAATCTGGCTATTGGTAGGCATGGGTAAATTTGGGATCTTCAAGCTCTGTCTGCTCCATACTCGAGGGCATTTGGGCTACTTTACTCTTTTTTTGGAACCTCTCTGCTTTTGGTAGTATCCTTCAAGGATACATTCTTCCGAACCATGCGCTCTTGGGCATGGTTCCTCACTCCCTCTTTACTCTGAACCCGCCTTCTCTTTCCCTCCCTCCTCTTCCCATACTTGCTCCACTTCCCGCCGCATTTCATACCAATGCCACACCTTGTTGTGTTTCCCAACTTGATGCACTCTGTAAGCTTCCATCGCAGATAAGCCCCATGTTTGTTCTAGCTTACTCACTACCTCCCTTATTGGAGGCACTTCAACATTCTTCCACCACCTTAAGAGACACATACGTGCTACTATCATTGCCACGTCCCCCTATCCCCCACAAACCCCTTCATTGAGCACTACCATTCCTGGTGTTATCGTTATCTTCACTCCCGTAATATCCCCATACAACCTTCCCACCTGACCCCAACAGTCCTGCACCTTTTGACACTGCCATACCATGTGCATTAAATCCCCCTTTGCCCCACATTGCTTCCAGCGTTCATTTGAACTCTCTGGAAAGATTGCCCGTAACCTCACTGGTGTCCAATACATCCTATATCTCACCTTCACACTATTTTCTAACATTGGAGTTCCCTTTGCTAGTTTATATGCATTCTCATATTTCAGCCCACCGACTCTCATCCCACTGGCTCGGAATATGTTCTTCCCCCACCTCTGCTACCACCTTCTCTTCTCCCTCCCCTTCTGGAGAAGCATTTTGTAAATTTGATATTACCCCCTTCTGTGTCCACTGCTTCCCCATCATCTCTTCAAACTGCGAAGGCCTTCTTTTGAGATCTGATTTCACCTCTTTTCTATGCAGAAAGTACCACAATTGTGTATAGGCATATTGATCCTTTCTATCCAACTTATATTCTTGGTGGAGCTCCTCAAATGGTTTAACACCCCCCTTTCCTTAGAACTTGTCCCAATCGCTCTAACCCTTTATTCCTCTACCGATTAAACACCTGATCATTCCCACCCAGCCCCTTATCCCCCCACCGCTCTAATCAACATATACCATGAATACACTTTCCCCTCCATAAGATGTCCTCTCCATTTCCTCCATATCTGAAACATAAGTTCCCTGAATGGATTGCTCTTCCCTTCCTTTTCTCACCAACCCCCCGGGTCCCATATCCTCCCCTCCTTAGATTCCCCTCCCCCTGCTTCTATTTGTACCCAACTCAAGATATCCCCACCCTCCCTCCACTCCAGAAGCGCCCTGAATTGCGCAGCCTCATAATATTGTGTCAAGCATGGTACTCCCAGCCCTCCTTCCAACCACACTTGGTACAGGGTCCCTCTTGTCAGCTTTGGATTTTTCCCCTTCCAAATAAATTGCATAATCAGATTCTGCAACTTCCCTAACTCCTTCTTACTCACCTGACATGCCAGCAACGTGAACAAAAATAGTAATCTGGGTAATACATTCATTTTCACTACTGCTATCCGCCCCAACCATGACAATCTTATCCCTCTCCATTTTGATAAAAAAAAAACTTTCCGTATATTTTCTGTAACTACCTGGTAATTCCACTGTTTAATCTTCTCAATTGTCTTCCCTAATTGTATCCCCAAATACCGAAATTGTTGTTGCACCCATTTAAAATTAAAATGCTCTTTCAATCGTTCCTCTAAACCCCCTTCTAGATTGAGCCTCAAGACCTCAGTCTTACTTGAATTTATTTTATATCCTGCGATACTGCTAAACCCCGTTTTGATTCTCATCAAAACTGGTAACGTAGTTAATGGCTGCCTCAGTGTGAATATTACATCTGCAAACAGCACTACTTTCTCCTCCCTTCCCCCCCACTACCACACCTTTAACATCTGCTTCCTTCCTAACTGCTTCAGCCAAGGGCTCAATCGCCAATGCAAATAAAAGCAGTGAAAGTGGACATCCTTGCCGGGTACCTCTCCCCAATACAAACTGCTCAGAATACCACCCATTAATCCTAATCCTTGCACACGGATGCGCATATAGAACTTTTATCCAGGCTATATACCTATCCCCAAAGCCCATCTGTTCCAACACTTGGAACATATATGCCCATTCAACCCGGTCAAATGCTTTCTCTGCATCTACCGTAATAAATACCGCCAGTTCCTCAGTACCCTGGAGATGCCAAGCAATGTTCACCACTTTCCAGATATTATCACTCCCTTGCCTCCCCTTTACAAATCCCGTTTGGTCTCTATTATCTTTGGGAATATCTCCTAGATCTTAGCATCTTAGCCAATACCTTAGCATCTAAGTTAATTAATGAAATGGGTCTATAAGACCTACACACACCCTTATCCTTACCCAGTTTCAGTATCACTGTGATACCCGCCTCTCCCATAGTCTGCGGAATTCCTTCACCATCACCTTATTGAACACCCTGATCAGTACTGGCGTAACTTGCTCCACCATCTTCTTATAAAATTCCTGGGGATTTCCCCAATTTCAGTGTTTTTATAGCCTCCTTCACTTACCCTTCTTAATGTTCTCCCTATTCTATCTCTATCCTCTGATGCTACCGTCCTCAACCCATACTCCTGATCTCCTCTTGCCCTTTTTTCAACTCACTATGATAAAGCCTGCCATAATAGTCTCGGAAAATCTGATTAATTTCTTTTGTGCTATGCACCATCTGCCCTTTACTATTCCTAATACCATCTATATACGCTGCTTGCCGCTGAGCCCGCAGCCTACTTGCCAAAATCCTCCCAGCCTTCTTTCCATCTACAAAATATTTTTGCTTTAATACATTGAGGGCTAAGGAAATAGCGTATAAACTCAATCTACTTAACTCAGCCCTTGCCTGAGTCAATTTAGCCATAACCCCTTATACTTCAGTTGTCTGATGTTAAGCCTCCAGCTGCTGTATCTGCCCCAACAATTCTCCTTTCACTTTCCTCTTCTCCCGCTTAAGCCGGTGCAGCTATGCTGATGAGCTTCCCCCTAATCACCGCCTTTAACCCATCCCATACAGTCTTCAACTGGACCTCCCCCATTTCATTATATACCAAATACTCTTCTATAGCGGCTCTTACTACCACCAAATGTTCCTCTTCATTCAACAATGAATCATTTAACTTCCAAAACCTTATCCCCTTATCCTCCATGCCCGTATGAAAAAAGTCACTGTAACCGGAGCAGGATCTGTCCATGTGATTTCTCCATGCTCCACTTCCTTTACTCTCGAGGCCCATATCCCACCTCCCCATATCATATCTAATCTACTGTATGAACCATGCACCTGGGAGTAAAATGTATACTTACACTCCCCTGAATGCCTCGACCTCCATAAATTTATCAAGCCTAATCTCTCCTGCATCCTTCTTAAGCTTTGCCGGTCTTTCTTTCCTTCACTTCCTTGCCCCCCACTATTATCCAACCTCGGATTCCAAGTCAAATTAAAATCCCCCCTCACCACCAGCAGGGTATCTCCCAATTCTTCTAATTCCTTAGTTACGTTATCAAATGTTTCTCCATGCCCCTCGTTTGGCCCATATACCCTTATCACCCATACCTCTCCCTCCCCTACTCTCAATTTCACCCCAACCCACCTCCCATCTTTCCCTCTCCTTTCTTAGACTACTAAATGTCGAATGGCAACCCCCACCAAAGTTTCCACCCCTCCCTTCCTAGGGTTTGCTCTCTGTCCTGCTAACACCACCTTTGGGTATTTTTTCGAGGTTAACAGATGTTCCTGCCCCACCCTTAAGTGTGTCTCCTGCACACAAAGAATATCCGCATTCAGATGCAGTCCTTCCCTTTCCAAAAGCCTGCGCTTTTGCCACGTTCTTAAGCCTTTAACATTAATTGTGGTAACTCCTAATCCTTTAGAATGCAAGCCCCTCCCTTCCCTTCGTGACTCCCATTCACTCATATCCCCTCCCCCTCTGCTTTCCCCCGTTCCCTCCCCTTCTTCTCCTCCTCCTCTGCAGCTTCCGTCCCCCTCTCCCCTTCCCTCTCAGTCCCTCCCTCCTTTTCCAGGAGTACTTGGAGAAGCATGTCGCTTACCCCCCACCTGCTCCCTCCCCCACCTCCTCCTCCTCCCTCCCCTCCTTCCCCAACCATATCTCCTTTCTTTCCACCCCTCCCCCCCATAACCATTACAAACATATCAAATATACATCATTATTCATTCCTGCAAAAATTACATTTTACAGTCTTAATACAGTCAAACCTCGGTTTTCATTTGCCCCGGTTTTCATACGCTTCAGTTTTCAACGTCTTTTCTGACTGAGATTTTGTCCCGGTTTTCATGCATTGCTTCGGTTTTCAACGTCTTTTGACTGAGATTTTGTCCCGGTAGCAGGGAAGAAAAGCTGTCAACGTTAAGCAGGAGATGTTGCATGAATGTGGGAGGCAGTTCTTCTTTCTCTTGCAGGGTACGTCTGAAGCTATATCATTAAGATTTTCTGCCATTCTGAAGCATTGAGCAGAGAATGTAAAGGTATTTTAATGGACTGAATTCAATGTGATTCCGAAGAGAGCTGGCACAGCAGCTTGTCAGGGGGTGGCTAAGGCCAGATGTTAACTTATTTTACTGTACAGTACGGTACTTAGCTTGCTATCAGTGATGTTAAATGTACATTTATCCATTTCAGTAGTCATTTATATTTATTTCTCATTGTTTTCTGTATGTAAAAATATAGTTATTCTCTATAAAATGTATTTTTTGTGAATATTTTTGGGTGTCTGGAACGGATTAATTGGATTTATATTATTTCTTATGGGAAATATTGCTTCAGTTTTCATACGTTTCGGTTTTAGTCAGACTTTTTCGAACGGATTAATCATGAAAACCGAGGTTTGACTGTACTACAATTACCCAACAAATTTCTGCAAACATTGTTTTGTCTCTAAATTCCATAACATTCCTTTTTCTCCCAGTGCCAAACAAGCCTTATGCCAGCTCTCCAACTCCGCAAACTTTCATCTTTTTTCTCGATCTTTGCTCTTATTCCTCCCCTTCTTCATTTCCGGTTGTTCTTCATTGGCTTTCTGCTTTTCTCCTCCATTCTCCACTGTGTCCCTAACTTGTTGACTGTTCAGTTACTTAGCTACATTTCCTTCGTCTTGTAGTGCTGCTGTCACCTCCCCTACCGTCTGTACTCTCCAACTCTTCCCATGTATTGTAAATGACAGCCCAAACGGGTGCAACCACCTGTATTTAATGTTTCTACTTCTCAAAGTCTGTGTGACAGGCTGCAAAGCTCTCCGCCTCTGTAAGGTTCCAAGGGACAAATCCTCATATATAGTTATTGTATACCCCTGCCAATTTAATGTCCCTAAGCTCTTCATTCTTGTTACAATTTTTTCTTTCATTTTATATCCAGAGAAGCAAATGATATCTCTAGGCCTATTTATTCTTGCCAATCCCAGTGCTCTGTGCACTCTATCCAACACGATCGCCTCAGGTCCTACTTCTTCCCCTCCTTTCCTGAGTATTTCCAGACATATAGAAACCACCACCTTCGCGCTGTCTTGAAATTCCCTTTCTTCAGGTACCCCACGAATCCTCAGATTATTTCTGCGAGATCTATTTTTCAAAGTCCTCCAATTTATATTGCATACCCATTTGCCATTTTTGAAATGCCTGACTTTGCTGTTCCTCTTGCTGCTGCTCCAAACTTTGCAGCCGGTTCTGCGGTGTGTGTCAGTTCAGCTATATCATCTTTCAAATTTCCTATGAGCTCATCAAGCTCTATTTTCACTGCTTGTACTTTCTTCTTTTATTTCCACGAATCACTCCTTTAGTTCCGCTCTAGAGATGCCTTGCATAGTTTCCTTTCCTTGCTCCATAGTATGACTATACGCAGTTCCTTCAGTGGGTTCTTGGCTTTTATTTTTATTGTCCAACGCCACTTGCTCACTGGTGCCTGCCCCCGCACTTCGATATGCATACTCCCTCAGATCCGTAGTTTTCCTTCTTGTGGTCATAGTAAATGCCTTGGCTTTCTCTGTGGCGGCGGCGTCCTCTTTAGTCTCTGATCACTTAGTAATATTCTGACTGTATCTCAGTCTCTTTAAAATTCTTTTATAATATCCAGTCTCTCAGATCTTCAAAAAGTAAGCTACTTTCCTCTACCACACCTCCACTTTTCCTACTGTACTCAATTCTTCTTTCGTTCTGTCCTTTTTTTTCCTGGTTTTCCCTTTGTGTTTGTTATTTTTTACCTCCTTTGCTTCTCTTCTTTCTCTCCCCTCAAACTCCCACCTGCTGATTAAACTGAACAGGCTTCCCTACTGTCATCCTTGGTCTTCTCCTTGCTGCTTTCCCAATCTGGTGAGGCTCCTCCAGTTTATCTGCTCTCTGTGTGGCATCTTCACTGTTTCTGTGCACTCCTCTTGTCCTCCGCCACTCTGTTCTCTGCCCCTTTTGTCACATTTATGCTGCCATCTTGCCTACCACGAGGCTGCCGATCACCATTTTCTTTTTATTTTCCCGGGTCTGCTCTCCTTCTGCTCGCTCTCTCTCCGCTCCTCAGTCCACCTCTCACCTCCCATGCAGCTACTCTCTCGTTGGCAGAGTTCCTGTGATCACCCTCTCATCAGCCAGCTCTTTCGCCGCTTCTCTGGCTCCTGCATGCCTCCAGCTCTCCAGTGCGCTCCTCCTCCGCTCACCGGCTTAGTCTCCACCTCAGCACATGCAAGCTCTGTTCTTCGCCGCTCGTGCACCTCACTCCCCTGCTGCCTTGGCTAATTTTTTCTTTCAAGGGGTCCCCTTTCTTATTTTTAGCAGGATTGGCCCGGAGCGATGCCCTCACACCGCCATCAGGGTCGGTGACGTCACTTCTTCCATCGCATAGATGCCATCTTAGGCTTAGGCCTCCCATTTTGTCATAGACAAAATGGAAAAGCCATCCAGTGGTTTTAAAAAGTGTTCTAAAATGTGGCAGTACCATGTCGGCCACAGACACCCATGACTGGTGCCTAAAATGCTTAGGACCAGATCAACCACTGTCAGAATGTCCTCTTTGTAGGAAGATGACAAAGAGGCCTACAGAATCCAGCTGCAAAGCTAGGCACCCTCTTTACCTCCGATGCAGTATCTTTAGCATCGACGTAATTGAGAGCTTCATCTTCCTCCCAAGGATCTCAGGCATCAAAACCTAGGTCTTCTTTCAAGACTGGCCGGCCCTCCAAGGGTAGATCTCCTAAGCATCGAGATGCCTCAGGCATTGCCCTGAAGGGGGACACACTGGCCAAACAACCCCGGAGGGAAGACTTTGCCTCCAAAGCCTTAGTGGGGTCCCAGGATGCTCCTGAGGCCTCCACCTCTGGAGAGCTCCTGGTGCCATGCTCTGGGATTGTGGCCCACAAATCTGGTACCGATAACCAAGCATCGTCAAGATCCATGGATCAAAGTAGCCTGGCTACTGAGCATAGCTTAGCGGCCTTACTGGCAGCCTCCATACTGGTAAAGCCTTTACAGTCGATCTCTCAGGCATCAGTACCGGCTCCGGTACCGACACAGCCTGTATCGACTTTTTTGCCGCTTACCACCCATGCCGGCCCACGAATCCGTTTCCAGTACCGAGGTTCCGACGCCACCAGCTTCAGCTACCAGTTTTGATCGGTATCAAGTATGTGCAGAGCAGGAACATCCTGCAGGAACTTCCTTCCCATTGATACTTTGAGTCTTCGGACTCCTATTTGTCAGAAGATGAATCGGCTGATACTTGGGACATGAGAACTCCCCTGGCAGACCCATCTCCATCTCCACAACGTCGCATGTCCCCTCTGGAGGACATGTCTTTCCAAGACTTTATTCGCGATGTTGCTCAGGGTCTATCCATAACGGTGACCTCTGAGAACCTAGGGCTGAAGAACTTTAAATTATTTAATACCATACAGCCCCGAAAGAAGCTGCTACTCTCCCTATTCATCGCATACTTCAAGACCTTATGCTTCATATGTGGGAGACACCACTTACCATGTACTGGAGTGTCCCGGTTTTCAAAAGACGCAATTACCGCACCATTTCATGGTGGTACAATAGGCAATGCTTCGAAATGTTCCTCGAACCCTCCAGGTAGGGAATCGAGAACTCAACGCCTTTGGTCAACGTTGTTTTCAGGCCTCCATGTTATTGGCCAGGATCAGTTCCTACATACTCTTTATGGGTATGTTCCTTAAGAGAGGTGGCTAGGGATTTGGAGTTAATGGCTCCCCTTTTCCCTGATGATAATAGAGCAGATTAGCTCACCCTTGTAAAACATGCTCAAAATGTTTCAAAGTTTGTTAACAGGGCAACTTTTAACTGTTTTGAGTGCATCTGCAGAACTTCATCTATCTGCATTGGTGCACGCAGGATTGCTTGTCTTCAAGCATCGTATCTTGAACAATGGGTTCAAGATAAACTGGGTAATATCCCATGCACCGGTGAAAATCTTTTTTGGCAAGGACTGGCAGGACAAGGCATGTTAGAATCCGAGAACACCACTCTTAATAGACTATCTAGATCTACTGACAAACCAGCTAGGAATAAAAAGCAGCAAAGAAAGCTTTTTTCAATAAGTACTATCCTTCTTACACCTCCGCTGTACAGTGTACAGTGGCTGGTGGACGTGAGGATCGCCTGGTAACATGCCTGCCTGGTGCGAAGGCAGCGGACCTCACGCGCCACCTAGATAAGGTCTTAGATAGTGCTGGGGAGGAGTCTGCTGTCTTGTTACATGTCGGTACCAATGACATAGGAAAATGTGGTAGGGAGGTTCTGGAGGCTAAATTTAGGCTTTTAGGTAGGAAGTTGAAATCCAGAACTTCCAGGGTAGCGTTCTCCGAAATGCTTCCCGTTCCACGTGCAAGACCCAAAAGGCAGGCAGAGCTCCGGAGTCTCAATACGTGGATGAGACAATGGTGCAGAGATGAGGGGTCTGGATTTGTTAGGAACTGGGGAACATTCTGGGGAAAGGAGGGGCTCTTCCGAAGGGATGAGCTTCACCTTAACCGGGAAGGAACCAGGCTGCTGCCATTAACCTTCAAAAAGGAGATAGAGCAGCTTTTAAAACTAGATAATAGGGGAAAGCTGACAGTCGCCCAAGAGCAGATGGTTCGGAAGAATGTATCCTTGAAAAAAAACTACCAAAAGCAGAGAGGTTCCAAAAAAAAAAAAAAAAAAAAAGGAGTAAAGTAGCCCAAATGCCCTCGAGAATGGAGCAGACAGAGCTTAAAGATCCCAAATTACCCATGTCTACCAATAGCCAAATTAATATGAATAAAATACAGTCTCTAAAATGCTTGTATGCAAATGCTAGAAGTCTAAAAAATAAGATGGGAGAGTTAGAATATATAGCACTAAATGAGAGGTTAGATATGATTGGAATATCAGAGACATGGTGGAAGGAGGACAACCAGGGGGACACTGATTACCTGGGTACAAACTATATCGTAATGATAGAGCTGATCAAATTGGTGGAGGGGTTGCACTCTATGTTAGAGGGCATTAAGACAGAAATGATTAAAGGTTTTCAGGAAACAAAATTTGCTGTAGAATCTCTATGGATTGAAATTCCATGTAAAAAGGGGAAGGCAATGGCAGTGGGGGTGTACTATCGACCGCCTGGTCAGAATGAACAAATGGATGATGAAATGCTCAAAGAAATCAAGGAAGCTAACAAAGGTTACAGCGCAGTAATAATAATGGGTGATTTCAATTACCCCGGTATCGACTGGGTCAGTGTCACGGCAGGACATGCTAGGGAGATAAAGTTCCTAGAGGACATAAATGACTGCTTCTTGAAGCAGCTGGTTCATGAACCGACCAGAGGGGAAGCCATATTAGACCTTGTCCTTAGTGGAACACCAGCTCTAGTGCTAGAGATAAGGGTGTTGGGGCCATTTGGCAATAGTGGTCATAGCATGATCGCCTTTGATTAAATTAGTGGAGGAGGGATAGTAAGGAAATCCACAGTACTACCTTTTAACTTTCGAAAGGGAGACTATGATAAAATGAGGAAAATATAGTTAAGAAAAAACTAAAAGGAGCAGTTGCAAAGGTTAAAGACTTACATCAAGCTTGGGTGTTGTTGAAAAATACTATCTTGGAAGCCCAGACCAGCTGTATTCCACACTTTAAGAAAAGTGGAAGGAAGTCCAAAAAACTGCCAGCATGGTTTAAAGGCGAGGTCAGAGAGGCTGTTGCCAAAAAAGCATCTTTCAGGAAATGGAAGAAAGAACCAACCGATGAAACCTGGAAACAGTACAAGCACTGGCAAGTCAAATGCAAGGCATTGATAAAGCAGGTAAAGGGAGAATTTGAAAAGCAGCTTGCTGCGGGAGCAAAAACGCAAAATAAAGATTTTTTCAAGTACATTCGTAGCAAAAAGCCTGTGAGAGAGTCAGTTGGCCCATTAGATGATAGAGGAGTTAAAAGGGCACTAAGAGGCGACAAGGCGATAGCGGAGAGACTGAATGAATTCTTTGTTTCGGTCTTTACTGAGGAAGATGTAGGGATGTTACCCATGACTGAAGTGGTATTTAAAGGTGCGGAAGAATTGAAGGAAATATCGATACATCAGGAAGATGTATTACAACTATTAGATAAACTGAAGAGTAGCAAATCACCTGGGCCGGATGGTATACATCCAAGGGTGTTGAAAGAACTGAAATATGAGATTGCAGACTTGCTATTAGTAATCTGTGAACTATTATTAAAATCATCTCTAATACATTGGCGATCCTCCAATCTTCAGGTAATACCAATTTTTAAAAAGGGTTCCAGGGGTGATCTGGGAAACTACAGACCGGTGAGCCTCACGTCAGTACCGGGAAAAATGATATAAACCATCATAAAGAATACAATTACTTAGCATCTAGATAGTCATGGCCTAATGGGAGACAGCCAACATGGCTTTAGACAAGGAAGATCTTGTTTTACTAATCTGTTATGTTTTTTTGAAAGTGTGAATAAACTGGTGGACAAAGGTGAGTCAGTTGATATAGAGTACCTGGACTTTCAGAAAGCCTTTGACAAGGTCCCTCATCAGAGACTTTTGGCAAAACTAAAGAGTCATGGGATAGGAGGCAGTGTACTACTGTGGATCAGGAACTGTTTAAAAGATAGAAAGCAGAGGGCTGGGCTAAAATGGCCAATTTTCCCAATGGAGAAAGGTGAATAGTGGTGTACCCCAGGGATCTGTGCTGGGTCCACTGCTTTTTGACATATTCATAAATGACCTGGAAAGTGGAATAACGAGTGAGGTTATCAAATTTGCAGATGACACAAAACTATTTAAAGTTGTTAAAACCCAAGAGGATTGTGGAAAATTGCAAGAGGATCTTGATAAATTGGAAGACTGGGCATCAAAATGGCAGATGAAATTTCATGTGGACAAGTGCAAAGTTATGCACCTAGGGAAGAACAACCCAAACTATGATTACAAGATGCAAGGTTCCACATTAGGAACCACCACCCAAGAAAAAGATTTAGGTGCAATTGTGGATAACATGTTAAAACCCTCGGCCCAGTGTGCAGCAGCAGCCAAGAGAGCAAATAGAATGCTAGGTATCATAAGGAAAGGAATGGAAAATAAAACAAAAGATATAATGCCTCTATATTGTTCCATGGTGAAACCGCACCTTGAATATTGTGTGCAATTCTGGTCGCCGTATCTTAAAAAGGATATAGCGTTATTAGAAAAGGTTCAGAGAAGAGCCACCAAAATGGTAAAGGGAATGGAAGGATACTCCTATGAAGAAAGGCTAAAAAGGTTAGGGCTCTTTAACCTGGAAAAGAGACGGCTGAGGGGAGATATGATAGAAGTCTATAAATTAATGAACGGAGTGGAACGGGTAAACGTAGATCGATTGTTTACATTATCAGAATATAGAAAGACTAGGGGACATGCAATGAAGCTACAGGGTAAACTATTTAAGACTAGTAAAGGATAATATTTTTTCACTCAACGTGTAATCAAACTCTGGAATTTGTTACCGGAGGATGTAGTAAAGGCTGTTAGTGTAGCTGGGTTTAAAAAAGGTTTGGACAAGTTCCTGGAGGAAAGGTCCATAAACCATTATTAAGAAGGGACCCAGGATATCAATGCTTGACCCAGTACAAGCATTGTGGAATCTGTGTCTTTTGGGGGAAAGTGCTAGGTACGCATGACCTAGATTGGCCACTGTTGGAAACAGGATACTGGGCTTGATGGACCTTGGTCTGACCCAGTATGGCATATCTTATGTTCTAACACCATGCTCCTCAGAAGGGGCAGCAGCCATCACAGCAGCAAAAGAAGTCTCAGACTCCTAAGTCACAGCGTCCTCAACAGACCCAGCCTCCTCAGAGTCTTCGACTCCTTTCTGGAGAACATAGCTGCTCTGCCTCTGGAGAGTCCAAATCCCACCCTCATTCCCAGCAGACTTTGTCACTTTCCCCGCAGGTGGCATCTTATCACATCAGAGCAGTGGACACTGTCCATAGTATAGGAGGGGTACAAGCTTCATCTACAAAGTCTATCCCCCAGACTTCTCCAGGAGAGTTCTGCTCTCAGCCCTCTCTCACTGCTCTGTTGTTGGAAGGAGGTCACCTCCCTTCTTCTTCAGAGCGCAATAGAGGAGGTTCCACCATCCCATCAGGGAATGGGCTTTTATTCTCCATACTTCCTCATTCCAAAGAAAACAGGAAGATACAGGCCCATTATGGATCTCAGAGAACTGAAAACTGAACAAGTACCTACTACAGGAGAAATTAAAAAATGATCTCCCTAGGCACCCTTCTCACCTATCTCCAGAGTCAGGGCTGGCTCTGATCTCTAGATCTAAAGGAGGCATATACTCACATACTTTTTCACTCATAGCACAGAAGGTTCCTGCGCTTCAAGTTCCAAGGGAGACATTCTCAATACAGAGTCCTGCCATTCAAGCAAACACCTCTCTAGAGGCCAGTCTTTCCCTCTTGCTCACCATGCAAGTGCTGCAACACTTGGGATTTGTAATAAATCTTCCAAAGTCCCAACTCATTCCCTCTCAAACTCTAGAGTTCTTAGGGGCTCTCTTAGACACTCAGCAATCAAAAGTCTCAACTCCGCTGCACACAACTCAGTATCTCAAGCAAGCCTCAAGAACTTTCTCACTGCTTGAGAACTGCTACAACTTCTGGGTCATATGGCATCAATAGTGCAAGTTGTCCCATATGCTCGTCTACGTATGTGCGCAGCTCAGTGGACACTGGCTTCCCAGTGGTCTCAGGCATCCGGATGTCTGGGAGACAAAATAATGGTCTCTACCCACCTAAACTCATCTCTCCAGTGGTGGCAATCCCCAGAAAACCTCCTGGTAAGGTCACCTTTTCAGATGCCAGCACATCAATGTACCCTGATGACGGATGTGTCCAAATTGGGCTGGGGAGCTCATCTGGACAATTTCTCTACTCAGGGGTTTTGGTCTCATCAGGAATCACAACTCCATATAAATCTGCTGTAACTCAGAGCCATTCACAATGCTCTCAAAGTCTTCCAGGACCATCTTTGATTCCGCACAGTTCTAGTCCAGACGGACAATCAAGTAGTCATATTCTACTTGAACAAGCAGGATGGAACAGGCTCTTGGACCCTCTGTAGCGAGGCCCTGAATCCGTGGTCTTTTGCCATACAGCATCACATTCACCTACTTGCGTGTATTTTCCGGGAAAACACAATGTCTTGGCGGACAAACTTAGTCGAGTCCTTCTACCCCACAAGTGGTCTCTCCATGCAGACAAGGTCGCTCACATCTTTCAGATCTGGTGAACCCCAAAGATAGACCTAATCGCAAGTCCTCAGAATGCCAAGCCTCCTCGCTTCTGCTCCAGGACTCCTGCACCGGACAGCGAGCAGGTGGATGCTTTTCACCTCCACTGGGGTCAGGGCTTCTTATATGCCTTCTCTCCCATTCCCAAGACACTTTTCAAACTCCAGAGAGACAGGAGCTACATAATACTCATAGTCCCACACTGGCCATGATAACCATGGTATCCTCTCCTTCTAGGTCTGTCTTGGGCTTAACCCGCAGATCTGGGATCTGCTCCAGATTTTCTCTCCCAGGAGGAGAGGACACTGCTCCATCCCAATTCACAGTCCCTCCATCTTACAACATGGCTGCTGAAGGAATATCCTTCCAGGACATTAACCTCTCTCAACAGGAAGCATTCCTACGCCTTCAAGTGACAGATTCTCTCTCTGGTGTTCACAGAGGGCGCTTAACCCCTTCTCAGCTCCGGTGGATGCATTACTTGAGTATCTTCTCCACCTGTCTTCTTCTGGATTTAAAACCAATTCGGTAAGAGTACACCTAAGTGCAATTGCGGCCTCTCGCATGCCCTTAGATGGTCAGCCCATCTCTTCTCAGCCGCTTGTAGCATGCTTCTTGAGGGGTCTTCTATTAACCAAACCTCCCATTAAGCCCCCTCCAGTGGCATGGGATCTCAATATTGTTCTAGGACAGCTTCTTAAGCCGCCCTTTGAACCTCTAGGCCACTACCTCTCTGAGGTTTCTCACGTGGAAGGTCACCTTCCTTATTGCTCTCACTTCAGCGAGAAGCATTAGTGAACGGCAAGCTTTGGTGGCTGGCCCTCCTTATACACGATTCCACCATGATAAGGTAATCCTTAGGACTCATCCTCACTTTATGCCAAAGGTGGTCTCACCCTTCCATTTAAGCCAGCCAGTCTACCTTCCTGTGTTTTTCCCTAGACCTCATTCCTCTAGGACAGAGGCAACCCTTCACACTCTGGATTGCAAACGTGCCGTGGCTTTTTATCTCCAGAGAACTCAAGAACACAGAAAAGCTTCCCAACTTTTCATCACTTTTGACTGGAGTTACCTGGGCTTGCCAGTATCTAAGCAAACTTTCTCCAGGTGGATATCAGACTGCATCTCCTTTGCTTATGAAAGTGCAGGACTCTCTCTTGAGGGTCACATCACTGCACATAATGTTCGGGCCATGGCCGCCTCCATGGCAAATCTACGCTCTGTAGCGATTGATGAGATATGCAAAGCAGCAACTTGGTCTTCTGTCCACACTTTTGCTGCTCACTATTGCCTGGACAAGGACTCCCGCCGGGATGCCTTGTTTGGCCAAGCTGTTCTCCAGCATCTCTTTCAGACTTAGATCAATTCCTACCCTCCGTTCCGGGTTTCGATACCAGACATCCTTGGAGGATGCAAGACCTACTTAGTTATGCCTGTGATCAACAGTGCACCCCGAGGACGTCTCTCTGGCATCTTTGAGATAGGGAGTCCTATATGTGAAGACTACATTCCTGCTTGTTCCTGGAGCTAGTGTAGTTATTCACCTGAAACAGGTGATCTCCGGGAACAGCAGGAATTTAGTCTTCACAACCTACCCTCCTCACCTAGGAGTTGTATGTCTTCTTCTCTCCTTTTATCTCAGCTACAAACTCAACTGAGGAGGAAGAGCTGAAAAGGTGGGAAGGCAGCTACGCAGGCACAGTGGGATGCTCCCAAAAGCTTTCCTATTGGACCCTGGGGAGTGTTCCCGCACGGGCTCCGTCGGTACCGACATTACCCATATGTGAAGACTAAATTACTGCTGTTCCCGGAGATCACCTGTTACAGGTGAGTAACTACACTTTATCTGTGTTCTTCTTTGCCACTACCAACTCCAGACTGCTTTCATTCCACCTTGCTACTCCATATGTCTGGGACAAACTACCTGAGTCAGTATGTCAGGTTCCTTTCTCTAGCCCTATTCAAATCCAGGCTAAAACACCACCTCTGAGTTGCTTTTGGATCCCGATGCCCTTCACTCTCTTGTTTACCACTTGTCCCCAGTTTTGTGGGTTGTTTGTCTTGGGATTAGATTGTAAACTCATAAGATACAGTTCCTGGTCATCAATCTATATGTACGGCGCTAATATGCCTTGTAGCACTACACAAATAATAATTAGTAGTACCTCTACTCCTCTTTCTCCTGCCCTTTTTTTAAAATTATATTTACTAGAGATTGGTTCATTGAAGGAAATGAGTGAGTGAGCAAACAAAAAATTAAAAAAAAAAAAAGTAAAAAAGTTACATTTGTATGGCACAAAGCAAATCACTAACACTAGTCAAAGAAATGCAAACTAACTTTTTATTTCTCCCCAGCCTTTACAAGCTAGATCATCAGCGCTAGAAAATCAAACTTTTTTGTATCCCTGTTTAATAGCTAATACCGTCATTATCAAAGGAGAAAAAGCAGGAGAGGGGTGATATGATAAGAGCTATTTAAATACCTTGGTGAAATAAATGTACAGGAAGCCGCTCTTCTGAGCCATAAAATGAAAGTGAAAAGGTATAGACTCAGAAGCAATCAGAGGAAATATTTCTTTAGAGAAAGGGTGGTGGGTGTGCGGAACAGCCTCCCAGTGGAAGTGGTGATAAGAAATGTACCCGAATTAAGAAGAAAAAAAAAGGCGAAAGGGGGGGGGGGGGGGTTTGCAGGCACCAAATACAGTGGCTCTCTGAGGGAGAGGAAGGGATTCTAGAATTTAATTGCGCTCATGGATTAGTAGATTGGATAGACCGTATGGTCTTTATCTGCTGACGATTTATAAATGAACAGCACACTAATGCCTACTTAGTTCTTTACGTACAGTTTCTCTGTGCATTAAACTTTTCTGTGCATATAGTAACGGCATAGAAAAACTGAATAGAACCCATGCTAATCCTCCCATGTATTATTACAGCCCCACTTGCAAGCAGGAAGGGAGAAGATAGATATGAGCTGGTGTGGACTCATACTTCCCTGGGCATGGTTACAGAGAATCAGTAGAAAGTTGTTTTGCAGCCTTATCCTCCCCACGGACGATCAGGCATAAACAACAGAAGTCAGCACACATGCATTGCAACCTAGGCAACATAGCCGCAGAGTTCATTTAAAACATCCCCAACGTTTTCCGGTAAACCGGTTTACCTCCGCCAATCCGCCTCTGTCCTCTTCATCCTGTCCACTCAGGACTTTCTTCAATTTATCCATCTTCACTTCAGTAGACAGTCACGCAACTCCCAGGATCTCTCTGCCTAGTAGTCCTAATCCACTCCAACAGGTTCCTGCCGTCTGCTCATTGGTTCTGAAAAGTGTGACGCAAATTGGCTAATGAGACTCTTAAAGGCTACATACAGAACCCAACATTATTTTAAGGCGCCATTATCGAGAAAAAGGGGCGCGGTCCAGCTTAGCCAACTAATGAGATTCTCTGTTGATAGCAGTAGGCAGTAAGGAGGAGCAAACGAAAGCGAGGCGTGGAACACACTCTATTTCGATCCATTTTACGGTGGGCAGAAGTTTCTGAGGGATTCACGCAAACAAACAGACATACGTACATACTTCTACCAGTTTAAAGGAACGGTGAGGGCCAACCTCCATTGGTCACAGCGGGACAAAAGTATTTAAAAAGAATGGCTTTAATTATTCTCTCGAGTCTTCTTTCAAGGCGCTTGCATGTCCTTTCAGGGCAAATATAACAGTTTTAGAAGACCCAGACGAACCTTCATACCCCAAGGCGAGTCCAGGGTTGATTATGTTATTTAAACTACTGCTACATCTTATCATTTGGGTAGTGCTACACGCTTTACAGACACATACAAGAGACGGTTCCTGTTCATCAGAGCTTAAAGTGTAACAATAATGATCGTTCCAACACCACTCCTTTCCAAAATCATCCTATAAAAATGCTCAGTTTGGACACTATACATGCTGTAAATATGATAAAATATAGCCATACTTACATTTGCGTTTCGGCGACTGGGGGTGCAGATGGGGAGAATAGGGACCAGGGAAGAGGGTGCCAAGCTGAGGAGCAGCAGGAGCTATTCATCTCGGTTCACACTGCTGAAGTGAGAGAGGGAGCCGTGCCTGTAAAGCATTCGGTTGCAACTTCCTTGTCTGCCGTGGGCCCAAACACAGCCAGGAGTGTAGTAGAAATAGCAATACGGATTGGGGCGTTTTTGTGGGATCAGGTGGAAGGGACCTGCTATGGTGTAGAGCGAATGCTGCTGACAGAGGTGGGATGTGAAAAAAATAGCGATTCCTGAAGCTGATGCTCCCTGGATGTGAGTGTGCTTATGGGTGCAAGCATATGCACAGGCTCAGACGATTTTTTTTCTTTAAATAAAGTACTGAAAAAGGAGAGTTGGTGGCATATGAAGAGCAAGCAAGGAGTATACAGGGATAAGAACATAAGATATGCCCTACTGGGCCAGACCAAGGTCCATCAAGTCCAATATCCTGTTTCAAACAGTGGCCAATCTAGGTCACAAGTACCTAGCAGTTTCCCCAGAAGACACATAGTAACATAGTAAATGACGGCAGATAACAGATTTCACAATGCTTGTATTGGGACAAGCAGTGGATTTCCCAGGTCCCCTTTAATAATGGTGTATGGACCTTTCCTCCAGGAACTTGTCCAAACCTTTTTTAAACCCAGCTACACTGACAGCTTTTACTACATCCTCTGGTAATGAATTCCAGAGTTTGAGTACCTGTTAAGTGAAAAAGTATGTTCTCTTATTAGTCTTATATGGGTTACACTGCAGCTTCATTGCATGTTCACTAGTCTTTCTACATTTTGATGGCATAAAGAATCAATCTATGTTTACCCATTCCACTCCATTCATTTATTTATAGATTTCTATCATATCTCTCCTCAGCCATCTCTTTTCCAGGTTGAAGAGCCCTAACCTTTTTAGCCTCTCCTCATAGGGGTATCCTTCCATCCCCTTTACCATTGTGGTGGCTCTTCTCTTTTCTAATTCCGCTATATCCTTTTTAAGATACGGCAACCAGAATTGCGCACAATATCTGAAGTGTCGTTGCACCATGGAACGATACAGAAGCATTATAATATCCTTTGTTTTATTCTCCATTCCCTTCCTTATGATTCCTAGAATTCTTTTTGCTTTCTTGGCCATAGGACATTGAAGCAGCAATATCAGGCAAGCAGAGATTTGAGCATGAATACTGACTGAGGGTTCAAGTGTAGAGAGGTTAAATGTGTTTATTAAAATCCATGGAAGGAGTTGAAATTACCAAGGGGTTGAGTATAAAGAGAAAAGAGGAGATGGCTAAGGACAGAGCCATGACAAACACTGATTGAAAGCTTGGAAGAATCTTCCCCAGAGGCAACACTGAATGTGCAATGAAAGAGGGAAGAAGAGAACCAGGTTAGTGTTAAGCCACAAAACCTGCAAGAGAGCAGTATGCCTAAGAGTAAGTGGTGATCAACAGTATCAAAGGCTGCAGATAAGTCGAGAAGGATGAGGACTGAGTAATGACCTTTAGCTTTGGCCATGAAGAGGCCATTAGAATGAAGAGGGCAAAAGCAAACAGGTGAATCAAGAATAGCTTGAGATGTCAAGAAGTTCAGGCAGCATATGTTAGAAAGGTAAATAAATGTAAAAGGAAAAGGAGGTCACCATAGTTCTCAAAAGAATTAGCTGAAAAGGTGAAGAAAAAGAGGGAGGCCTTCATGAAGTACAAGAGATTACAGAAAGAGGAAGACAGGCATTTTATATTTGGAAAAACTTAGAGAAGCTAGCAAAGTAGTCAGGAAAGCAAAGATACAAAAAGAAGAAGAAATAGCCAATGCAATAAAATGCGGGGATAAGATGTTTTTCAGATATATTAGTGAGAGGAGGAAGGGCAAAAATGGTATTGTCAGACTCAAAGATGCAGAGGAGGAATATGAATAAACTGATGAGGATAAAGCAGAATTGCTTAACAGATATTTCTGTTCTATGTTCAGGTGCAGGACCTAGAAAACACCCACAAACTGGAACAGAAGTGACATGGATCTCGAACAATTTTCAGAAGACTGTTAGTGAGAAACTAGCTAAACTAAAAGTAGACAGCCATGGGTCCAGATGGGATACATCCAAGAATACTGAGGGAACTTGGGGACGCTCTAGCGGCTCTGCTGTCTGACCTTTTCAATGCCTCTTTGGAGTCAGGAGTGGTGCCAGAGGACTGGAGAGAGGCACACATAGTCCTTTTACACAAAAGTGGAAGTAAGGATGACATTGAAAACTACAGGCCAGTTAGTTTAACCTCGATGGTGAGTAAATTATTGAAAGCGCTGCTGAAAGAGAAAATAGTGAGGTTTCTGGAGTCCAACGGATTACCGGATCCAAGGCAGCATGGATTCACCAGAGGCAGGTCTTGTCAGACAAATCTGATTGATTTCTTTTACTGGGTAACCAGGAAGAGGGAGAGCTCTAGATGTGGTGTATTTCAATTTCAGTAAAGCCTTTGACACTGTTCTGCATAGGTGACTTATAAACAAATTGAGCACCCTAGAGATGGACCCTAAAGTTACTGCTTGGGTTAAAAATTGGTTGAGTGGAAGGCAACAAAGGATACAGGTAAATCGAGCTCACTCTGAGGAGAAGGAGGTTACCAGTGGTGTGCCGCAGGGATCTGTCCTTGGTCCCCAATACTTCTGCACCACTGGACAGGACCACCACATATGTAACCATGTACCCTCTGTTCCACACAGCCTCCAACACTCATTCGTGTTCCTAACCCCTGCTTTAAACAGCCACTCCGGCGTAAGATACCACCTGCTCAGCACCTTGAACCCATTCTCCCGTAATGCCGTGGCAGTAGTGAATTTTGCTATGCCTCGCGCTACCTCCTCCCACTCCTCTACTACCCAAGCCACCCCCAAATCCCTTTCCCACGCTTCCATATAACTCAATTTCCCTGCTCCCCTCGCTATCAACCCTTTGCATATTTTAGAAATCATGCCCTTTTGTCCCATTGACCCCAAGCAGGCACCTTCAAACTATTCTACCTCTCCTCCCCTGTCTTGCTCCCTTCGTCTTTTACGAATCAACGATCCTATTTGCGCATATGCAAATCTATCCATTTCCTGCAGCTTATATATATCCTGAAGGCCCTCAAAACTCCTTACCTCCTTTCCCACTAATATCTGTGACTCCTGACGTAACCCCTGTGCCTCCCATCTCTTCAGCACTCCTCTAGGGGGTCCCTCCCCCGATTCACAGCATGCCAGTAGGGACATAGTATATGACCATTTCTTGTCTCCCACCATCCTCTGCCTATTCTGCTGCCATATTCTTACCGTGTGCCCTACCATAGGGTTCTCCCCCCTCTCCCCCTTCCCCCCCACACTATCCGCTCTAACGCTCCAGGGGGCAGATCTGCCGCCTCCATCTGCACCCATTGTTTCCATGGTTCCTGTAACCATGCATATACCGCCCTCAATTGTGCTGCCTTGTAATATACTGCAAAGTTAGGCACCCCCATCCTGCCCTCCACCCCCTGCACTTGTAAGGTTCGCGCTGCCACCCTTGGCCTTTTACCCCCCCATATAAACCCCTCCACTTGCTTCTGTACCTTGTTCATTACTCCTCTCGGGATCGCTATGGGTAGCACTTGGAAAAAAAATAAGTACTGGGGAAGCAGCATCATTTTAACGATCGCCATCCTCCCAAACCAAGAGTAATACCCCCTGCTCCACCCCCAACTGCAATTCCAGTTTCCCTATTAGCTGTTTATAGTTCAATTCAAATAATTCCTCTAGAGTCCTCCCCACCTGCATCCCCAAGTACTTAATCGATCTCTTTGCCCATCTAAATGGAAATTGTTGCTTCAGTTCTCTCTGCTGTTCCTCTTCCCCCACCACGTTTAATATTTCTGACTTCCCCCAATTAATTCGGAACCCCGCCACCCCCCCATTCTTCTGAATCTCTTCCATTAGGGCTGGCAGCGTGTCACCTGGCTTTGTAATTGTCAACAGAATGTCTGCAAAAAGTGACAGACGGTACTCTGATTGACCTACCCTCACTCCACTGATCTCTGGGCTCCCCCGTATCCGGGCCGCCAAAGGCTCCAAAGAAAGTGCAAAGAGCAGGGACAACAATGGACAACCCTGCCTCGTTCCCCTCCTCAGAGGAAGCAACCGCGAATACCCACCATTTACTCTCACACATGCTTTAGACGCTTTTATCCATTTCACAAATTCTTCCCCAAACCCCAAGGTCCCCAGAACTGAGAAGAGAAATTCCCATGACACCTGGTCAAATGCTTTTTCAGCATCCAGCGAGACCAGCAGCGTTGGAGCTCCCGTGCGCCTTGCAGCCCAAATTACATTCAGAACCTTTCTGATGTCCGCCACCTGCCTCCCCGGAATAAATCCTGCTTGATCCGCATGAACTAACTTCCCTAATATTTTATTATGCCTTATCGCTGGAACCTTTGCCAGCAACTTCGCATCATGATTTAACAACGAAATTGGTCTATAGGACGCACAGTCCTGTGGATCTTTCCCCTCCTTATGTATCAGCATGATACCTGCCCATCCCATCGTATCCGCCAGCTTCCCCCTATGCCGCGTTGCATTGAAAACCGAGACTAAGGGCTGCAATAATAGACTCCCAAATTTCTTATAAAACCTCGCTGTCAACCCGTCAAGCCATGGAGCTTTTCCTAGCTTCATGCCTTTAATCGCCTGGAGCACTTCCTCTGCTCCTGTTTCCCTGTCCAGCTCACGCTGCTCCCCTTCCGACATTCGTGTCAACCCCACCTCTCCCAAGTATGCCTTAATCTCCCCTTCCGCTCCCTCAGCCCGGGCCTCATATAGCTTCTGGTAAAACGCTACAAACCTCTCTCTGATCTGGTGATCCTCCCGTACTACCCCCCTCCCCCTCTGATCTGCATTATTCTATTCCACTCCTTTCTTTTTTTCAGCTGCCTAGCCATATATTTTCCTGCTTTGTTACCCCCTTCGAAAAAAGTCTGTTTCAATAAGTGCACATAGTGCTTTATCCTCCCCGCCTCCAGAGCATTTAATTTGGCCTTTGTTTCTAAAACCACTCCCCTAAACTCCCCCCCCCATGCATCTTTCTCTTCCAATTCCATTAAATACCGCCTAAGTTGTACTTCCTGCTCCTCCCGTTCCCTTTTCAACCGCGCTCCCCACTTACCCAGAATCCCCCTTACCACTGCCTTGAAAGCATCCCAGACCACCACCCCTGCTTTCTCTCCCTTCCTGTTTCGTTCAAAATACTCCGGGATTACCTGCTCCAGCTCTTGCACCACCTTAATATCTTCCAACAACCCCTCATTGAGCTTCCAATACTGCCCCCCTTACTTTCCCCCCTCAACCTCACCCTTACCACTACTGGGGCATGGTCCAACCATGTGATAGGCTCAGTTTCCCCTCCCCTTATCCTGCCCGCCAACTCCTTCCCTACCCAAACCACATCTAGTCTTGAGTACGTGCCATGCACTGCAGAAAAAAAAGAAAACTGCCGCCTACCCGGATTCATCAACCTCCATGCATCTATCAAATCATTCTCATTCACAAACCTATGATACCTCTGTCTGTCCGCCCTCCTCCCTTCCCCCCTACCCGTCGTGTCCCTCCCCACCTCCCAAGGCATATTAAAATCCCCTCCACAAATCAATGCTCCATCTCCCATTACTGCCACTTGTTTACTTAACTCCTCCCAAAATTCCTTCTGTGACCCCGTGGGGGCATAGACATTCACCACGCAGAACCATTCCTCCCCAACTCTCACATGCAACAGCAGATATCTCCCCCCCTTATCCCTCATTACTGTCTGCACTTCAGGTTTACATTCCCCTGTGATAAGAACCGCCACTCCTCCTTTCTTTTTCTCCCATGTGTTAGATGCAAAGATGCACTCCTTATACCCCTTCGGACACACTAACACTTCATGGTTTTTTTTGCAAATGTGTCTCCTGCAGCATTACAATCTCTGCCCTGTGCCTTGCCAATTCTTTATACAATTTCTGTCTCTTCCAAGGCGAGTTCAACCCCTTCACATTCATCGTTATGATCTTCAAGGTTTCCTCCCCCTGCACCCCCCCTTCCCCTCCTGCCTTCATTCCCCCCCTCCCTCCCCCCCCTCTCCCCACCCTGCCCCCTCCCTCCTTCCCCCCTCCACCTCTCCCCTACCCCTTCCTTCTGCTTGCTCCCCCTTGTATCCGCCCCCTTCCCCCCTCCCCCTATCCATCTTCTCCCATCTTGGGATCTAACTTCCATGGCTATGTCATAGACTCAGCCCACCCCCTCGCCCTGTCCCTTTCCCCCCCTCCCCCCTCTACTTGCTCACCTGCGCCTATCCCTTTCGCCCCTCCCCTCCACCTCTCCTCCCTTCCCCTTCTGCTTCCCCTCCCCCCCGTTTACACACCCTACTCCATACTGTCTCTTGGCTTAAAACCATAAGAAGCCACATTAGCCCATATATCCTTCACATTGTTCAAAACTCCCTCCTGACTGGCTCTGTACCTGCACCCCTAAAATGCGCCACAATCCGTCCAATCCTCAAAGGTACAAAACTTGACCCCACCTCCCCAACCTCTTACAGACCCATCTCTAGTATCCCCTTCCTGGCCAAGATAACAGAGAAGCTAGTCCAAAATCAACTTCAGGATTATATTGACGAACACACTCCCCTTGATCTGTTCCAACATGGCTTCAAAAAGAACCACAATGTTGAAACCCTTTTCGCCTCCCTTCTGGACTCTCTATACCTACACACCAAAAACCCCAACCAAGGATGCCTCCTAATATTCCTTGACCTGTTCTCAGCCTTTGACTCCCTCCCCCACCATCAACTCCTATCCAGACTCCATGAAATAGGTCTAAGAGATACAACCCTAAAGTGGTTCCACTCTTACCTGGACAACCGTACTCAACAGGTCCGCATAGGGAACGACATATCCCTACCATTAACCCTACAACAAGGTGTTCCCCAGGGTTCAAGTCTCTCGGCACTCTTATTCAATATCTTCCTCCAACCAGTTTGCAAGATCTTCCAAAGCCATGGAATCTCATATCAAATCTATGCAGATGACATTATGTGCTTCACCCCTTTCAACCTAGTAACCCCTGACTTTACAAAGTTAAGCGATTGCCTTTCAAACCTAAAAACTTGGCTCCTACAGCACAACCTCCTGATCAATCAAACTAAAACAGAAGCCCTACAAGTGTTTACCAATACCTCATATACCCCACCTACAACCCTTACTCTCAGCGACCTCACCCTTACCTTAAAAAACCAAGTAAAATACCTAGGAATCATACTCGACCAAAACCTCACTTTCACTGAACAAATAAAAAAGACAGCTAACACAATATATGCGAAACTACGTACCCTCCGAAACCTTCAACCTCTCCTCAATCCCGACTCCTTCCGTACTGTCTGCCAGGCACTCACACTCCCATCCCTTGATTACTGCAATCTTATCTACCAGGGCCTCCCTAAGACTAGCTTGCACCCTATCCAAATGGCCCAGAATACTATAGCTCGTCTCATCACAAATAATCCTAGACGTTCACATATCACACCACTCCTCTATGATCTCCACTGGCTGCCCATCCAACACTGAGTTAAATTCAAAGCTATCACCCTCATTCACAAAATCATATCCAACAAGTCAGCCCCATGCCTCTCCTCACTCCTATCTAACTCCAATAACAACAGAACACGCCGCACCTCCACCAAAAATCTCCTTACCATCCCAACCTCCAAAAGACATAGCAAGCAATCCACCTGCAACAGAACTTTCTCCCTCTATGCCCCATCTCTTTGGAATGCCCTTCCATATGAACTAAGGAACTGCTCAGACCACATAGAGTTCCGGAAGAAACTAAAAACACACCTCTTCCAAGAACATTTTTCCCTACCACCATAGCCTACACCTGACAACCCCTCTCGTATCCAAACCTCCTACCCCTAGCCTACATTCCCCACCTTCTAGCAACCCCCCAGTAACCGGTACAAACTGTTGTAAATAGTTGTCATTGCAAAAGTGCAAATCTATATAAATACTTGATTATTGTAAAAAGTTCTGTTATATATACCCATGTAAATATTTGACCATTGTAAAAAGTTCTATTATTATACACATGTTCAATGTGAGCAGTCGAAACACACTGCATTGTTATGTTTACTGTAAACCGTCTTGATTTTCAGAAAGACAGTATATATAAAAACTGTTAAATAAATAAATAAATAAAATACTGTCCCCCCCCACCTGCTCTTCTTCTCTAGACATCTGTTTCAAGTTCATTTATCATCTATTGCTTCAGCCAGTTTCCTCCTCACTCTCCTTTCCTCTCCGCTGCTCCTTGACCAGTCGCGCCAGTCTCCGACCTCCTTCCGCCGCTCTGTGCCATCGCAAGCTCTCCACCCTACTGCTATTAGCAGTGTTGTCCTTCGGCGATGCTGGGCTTCTGGCCTACTCTGGCAGGTCTTCCGCTCCTAACTCTCTCAATGCTTTCCATGCTTCTACACTTGTCTTTACTTTCCTCGACCGCCCTTGTACTGTGATTAACAGTCCAAATGGGTACAGCCACTTATACCTCATGTCGGATCTCCTCAGGTATGCTGTGACCTCCCTTATCTCTCGTCTGCGTTGCAGCGTTCCCTGGGACAAGTCCTGAAACAGTTCCAGCTTATTCCCTTCCCACTGAAGGTACTTTAGCTTTCTCGCTGCTCCCAGTATGCGTTCTTTCAACTTGTAGGATGCCAGGCATACCGCAATGTCTCTCGGGCGGTTGTCCCTTATGGGCCCCAACCCCCTATGCGCCCGTTCTATTTGTATCTGATTCTCATCCCACTCTTCTGCGTGCTCCGCCTCCTTTAGGATTCCTCCAAATATATTTTGTACCACCACTTCACTGTTTCTGTATTTGGGTGCCTCCGGGACTCCCCGCACTCTAATATTGCATCTTCTCGAGCGATCCTCTAAATCTTCTGATTTTATCTTCAGCTCCTCATGCGCTTCTCTCAACTCAACTGCAATCGAGCCTTTGAACTGTATGCTCCATCCATATGGAACTCTCTACCGAGCTGTCTCCGAAACAACACCGATCTACTATCTTTTAGAAAACAGCTGAAAACCATCCTGTTTCAGGAATACCTCAACATGACCCCCACCAAAAAAGCGCAATAACCTCCAATCTCACCCACCATGACCACCTAACTCAAACTATTCTAACCCAACCATGTCCAAAATCTGTCCAAGTCCAAAGTCTGTCCTATGTCTTATGTTGAAATCATCAATGTAGCCTCCCCAGTGATGGCCCCACCCTTATACGTAAATTCCCCCCCCCCTTTATGTAACGCCGCTTTGACCCGGTGAAAAGCGGGATACAAATACAGCTAAATAAATAAATTAACTCCACCCATCCTTTCTGAAGTTGCTCCATCTCTATCCCTTGATGTTCCAGCTGATTCTCCGTCTCCTCCACTCGCTCTCCCAGTTCTGTGATGTCTTGTTTGATTGTTTGCAGAGTCTCCTTCAACTCATTTTTAACTCCTCCAATTTCTTCCTTCAGATCCTCTTTCAATTCCATCAGCCATTGCTTTAATTTTTCAGCCACTCCCGAGCACTCCTCTCCGTCTGCCTCTTCCTCACGCCCCGGCGAGCTTTCTCCCAGCATCTTGCTTGTCTTCTCGCCCTCCTTTCCTCCTTTGACTGTGGCTTATGAGAAGCGAAACTCCGCCAATTTCTTCTTCACTGCCCCTTCTCTCTTCAACTTCTCCATGCCTTAATACAGTTATAGCCCTCTGCTGATCAGAACTGCAGGCTTCGAAGCTGCCCTATCTTCTGTGCTCTGACAGGGCACTCCTGTACTTCCTGTGGAGATCTGCTTCTCTCCGCCTGTTGCCCCCTACTTCGGCCGATGCTCTACCTTACTGGGCCACTCTCCACGGGGCCAGCCACCGGGCTATTGATACCACACCGCTCCACCACTATTTTATAGCCCCTGCAGCCCTGGCTTCTACTGGGTCTTCTTAGCACTTCCTCTCCCCCTCCTTTTCTTCTCAGGGGGATTTTTAATCTGTCCCTCCACTCTCCAGTGCCTCTGTTGCTCTCACCTCCTCCAGCTGCTCACTCCAGTCTGCACCTCCTCTTGCTCTTCCTCTCTTCCCCATCTCTGTGAGTGCCCTGCCTCCAGCTCTCCGTCCGAGGGCCCCTTCTTCACTCGCAGCCTCTTGCCTGAACACACTGCACCTTTGGCTCTCACGCTGCTCTCCCTCCACACTGGAAGGTCTCTCCGGCCCTCTCCACTCACTCCGGTCAGCTCGCCTCCCACTGCGATGGCCTCAGGAGCACCCCCTGTCTTTGCACCTCCAGGTATGTGCTCATGCTGCCGCTGCTCTGCTCACTGCCTTCCCTCTGCGGCTCTCCCCTCACCGCCGCTGTCTCCTGGGACCAACTCGTCCCCTCTTGCACTCTACCACGCGGCTCATCGTCCTGCCGCTTCACTCCGCCGTGTCTGCTCACCCCAGGGCCAACTTCGCCTGATCGCACTCCCTCTCAATCCGGGTGGCTCAGCACTCCAACACCTCCTAATTCCACGGCTTCTCTACCTCATTTCTGCTCTTTTTTTTCGCTTTTGGTGGGTTAAGGCGGCAGAGCTCTTCTAGCTCGCCACCATACGAGCTCGTGATGTCACCGGAAGTCGGTCCGATTCTTTTTAACATCTTTGTTAATAGTATTGCAGAAGGGCTGTCAGGTAAGGTTTGTCTTTTTGCAGATGATACCAAAATCTGCAATAGAGTAGACACCCAGGAAGGTGTAGATAACATGAGGAGGGATCTAGCTAAGCTTGAAGAATGGTCTAGAATTTGGCAGCTGAGATTTAATGTTAAAAAATGCAACATCATGCATTTGGGCTGCAGCAGTTCAAGAGAGCGATACAGTATAGGGGGTGAAGTACTTCTCTCCACAAAAGAAGAGCAGGACCTGGGTGTGATTGTGTCTGATGATCTTAAAGTAGCCAGACAGGTAGAAAGGCAACGGAGAAAGCTAGAAGGATGCTTGTGTGTATAGGGAGAGTAATGGCCAGCAGAAATAGGAGGTGATAGTGCCTCTGTATAAGTCTTTGGTACGACCTCATTTGGAGTATTGTGTGCAATTCTGGAGACCGCATCTTCAAAAGGATATAAACTGGTTGGAGTCGGTGCAGAGAGTGGCTACTAAAATGGTTAGTGGCCTTCATTATAAAGCATTTGAGGACAGACTTAAGGATCTTAATATCTATACTTTAGAGAAAAGGCAGGATAGAGGTGATATGATTCAGAGGTTTAAATATATCTGTGGCATAAATGCACAGGAGGAGAGCCTCTTTTGTTTGAAAGCAAGCTCTGCTATGAGGGGACATAGGATGAGAGTGAAAGGGGACAGGCTCAGGAGTAATTTGCGGAAATATTTTGTTACAGAAAGAGTGGTAGATTCGTGGAATAGTCTCCCAGTGGAGGTGGTAGAGATGAGGACGTTATCTGAATTCAAAAAAACATGGAACAAACAGAGGATCTCTAAAGGGAAAAAGGGGACTGTTGTAGTGGTTGATATAGAAGGGCATTCTAGATAGATCATGAGGTCTTTTTCTGCCATCATGTTTCTATGAATAGCATGTTCAAGAATTTTGGATGCAAAGGGAAGGAAGGAGGCTGGATGGTAATTTGCAGAGCAGGCACGGTCCAATGCTGGATTTTCATGGAGTGGCATGATGAGAACTAACTTAAAGACTGTGAACGATTGCAGTAGAAAGCGGTAGATTGAGGATGTGGTAGATAGTGGGAATGACTATATGAGAGATTGAGTTTAAGAATGCGGTTAGAAGTTAAACAGTGCTGACTATAGGGAACATCTTAAGTGGGAATAGGATTCAGTAGCTGATATAAGAGGTAGGCTGGTGATGGGTAGGGGGAAGGGTACTTGAATAGTTAGCATGAGCAGTTAATTTCACTTTCTTCACTGACAATAAATGCGAACTGTAAAAACATAACAGTAACATAAAAAAATTTAATATGCATCTTTGTTGTATCAGTCGTTGTTGTGGCTCTCAGATGATGGCCAATCCTTAGAGATCGTTCCAACCCAGGTGAAACAGACATCAGTGCTGGGCAAAATGGTAGATACTATTGTAAAGAACAAAATTACTGAACATGTAGATAGTCATGATTTAATGGGACAAAGCCAACATGGATTTATCTAAGGAAAGTCTTGTCTCACTAATCTGCTATATTTATTTGACGGTGTGAATAAACAGATAGATAAAGGTGAGTAAGTTGATGTGGAGGGGCATTTTAGAAAGGCTTTTCAAGTACAATCTGAGATGTCCAAGCCAGAATGTTTGAAAAAAAAGCAGGCATGTCCAGGTGCAGAAATAATTTCACAAACATGGATGTGCCTGATATGAACATCTGTGGGGGTGTCTACACAGATGTCCCCAAAAGTATTTCAGAACTTGAACGTCTAGGAATAGCCTAATGGTTAGAGTAGTGAGTTAGGACCAGGGAAGCCAGAGTTCAAATCCCACTGCTGCTATCACTGTGAATGTGCTGAATACAGGGGATGATGGAGTCCTATCTTCTCTACACCCTGTGGATTTTTTCAGCCAAAATGGCACAGGTCTAAACTTAGACGCAACTCCATTTGTCCAGGATATTTCTGAGATCAGGCAGTGATATCCAGGTTACTGGGAGTGCTCCAGACATGCTTCCACCATACCCCTCTACAGACTTGGATGTCCTCACACTTGGGATGTCCACAGACCTGGCTTCTAAAATTACTTTGGAGATGTCTTTGTGCTTGTATGTCAAGTACAATCTGAGACTATGCACATTTTTAGATGTCCAAAGCACGAATAGGACTTCCAAAATAACTCCCTTAGTGTATCTGGATTTTCAGAGAGCCTTTAATAAGGTCCCTTATGAAAGACTCTTAAGGAAATTAATGTCATGAGATAGGAGACAGTGAATTTTGGATTGGGAACTGGTTAAAAGACAGAAAACAGAGAGTAAGACTAAATGGCTAGTTTTTTCAATAGAGAAAGGTGAATAGTGCAGTATCCCAGGGGTTCTCTGCTTTTTAACATATTCATAAATGACCTGGAAATGGAAACATAGAAACATGACAGCAGAAAAAGACCATATGGCCTATCTAGTCTGCCCTTCCATATCAACTACTATAGTCCCTTTTTTTCCTTTAGAGATCTTCTGTGTTTGTCACATGCTTTCTTGAATTCAGATACTGTTCTCGTCTCTATTACCTCCACTGGGAGACTATTGCATCATCTATCACTCTTTCTGTAAAGAAATACTTCTGGATATTACTCCTGAGTCTATCCTTTTTCACCCTCATCTTATGTCCCCTAGTTGCAGAGCTTACTTTCAGTCGAAAGACTGAAGGCATTTAAACATCTCTAACATATCTCCTCTATCCCCTTTCCTCTAATGTATACATATTAAGATCCTTAAGTCTTATGGTTTATAATGAAGACCACTGATCATTTTAGTAGCCACTTTCTACACTGACTCCATCTTGTTTATATCCTTTTGAAGGTGTGGTCTCCAGAATTGCACACAATATTCCAAATGAGGTAGCACCAGAGAATTATACAGAGGCACTGCCATCTCCTTTTTTCCTGCTGGCCATTCCTCTCCCTATGCACCCAAGTAGCCTTCTGGCTTTCGCCATTGCCCTTTCTACTTGTGTACCACTTGAAGATCATCAGAAACAATCACGCCCAGGTCCTGCTGTTCTTTCTTGGGCAGAAGTACTTCACCCTCTACACTGTACTGCTCCCTTGGAGTTTTGCAGCCCAAATGCATGAGCCTGCATTTTTTAGCATTAAATCTCAGCTGCCAAATTTTTGTCCATTCTTCAAGCTTAGTTATATCCCTCCTTGTGTTATCTTCTTCCTGGGTGTCTACTCTACAGTATTGCAGATTTTGGTATCATCTGCAAAGAGGCATACCTTACCCGACGGTCCTTCTCTAATATCACTAATAAAAAATGTTAAAAAGAATTGGATCACGGACAGATCCCCGCGGCACACCACTGGTAACATCCTTCTCCTCAGAGTGAGCTCCATTTACCTGTAACCTTTGTCACCTCTCATTCAACCAGTTTCTTACTCAGTCACATTAGCGTCCATCCCAAGGGTGCTCAATCTATTTATAAGTTGCCGCTTCAGAATAGTGTCAAAGGCTTTACTGAAATCTAAGCACATCACATCTAGGGCTTTCCCTCGGTCCAACTCTGTGATCACCCAGTCAAAGAAAGCAATCAGATTTGTCTGACAAGACCTGCCTGTAGTAAACCCATGCTGTCTCAGATCCTGCAATCCATTGGCTTCCAGAAAATTCACTATCCTCTGTTTTAGCAGCATTCCAGTAAAACAGCATTTCCATTAACAGTGGGAACAATGATCTAGGTCAGCGATGGCGAACCTATGGCACGCGTGCCAGCTGTGGCACGCGAAGGCCTTGCAGCTGGCACGCGGGAAGGTCGCACATTAAAAAAAAAAAAAAAGCTGCCCGCTGCCGCCGCGGCGGCATGCAGTGTCCCGCGGGGCTCCCTCTGCCCGGCGGGACTCTCCCGGCGCTGCTCAGCCCCTCTCTGCCGGCTTGCAGAGACGCGAAGGGAGAGTCTCCCTCGCGTCTCTGTTAAGCCCGCAGGAGCTGATGGGAAATTTCCCATCTGCCCCTGCGGGCTTAAGAGAGACGTGAGGGAGACTCTCTCTCCCTTCGCGTCTCTGCAAGCCGGCAGAGAGGGGCTGAGCAGCACCGGGAGAGTCCCGCCGGGCAGAGGGAGCCCCGCGGGACACTCCATGCCGCCGCGGCGGCAGCGGGCAGCTTTTTTTTTTTTTATTGCCATGAGCCGAGGGAGGGGGGTTAAGACTGGCAATGGGTTAGGGAGGGAGAGAGGGGGGTTAAGACTGGCAATGGGCTAGGGAGGGAGGGAGGGAGGGGGTTAAGACTGGCAATGGGCTAGGGAGGGAGGGAGGTTAAGACTGGCAATGGGCTAGGGAGGGAGGGGGCTTGAGACTGGCAATGGGCTAGGGAGGGAGGGAGGGAGGGGGTTGAGACTGGCAATGGGCTAGGGAGGGAGGGGGGTTGAGACTGGCAATGGGCTAGGGAGGGAGGGAGGGGGTTGAGACTGGCAATGGGCTAGGGAGGGAGGGAGGGAGGTTAAGACTGGCAATGGGCTAGGGAGGGAGGGAGGTTAAGACTGGCAATGGGCTAGGGAGGGGGGGAGGGGGGTTGAGACTGGCAATGGGCTAGGGAGGGAGGGGGGTTGAGACTGGCAATGGGCTAGGGAGGGAGGGAGGGAGGGAGGGAGGGGGGTTGAGACTGGCAATGGGCTAGGGAGGGGGGTTAAGACTGGCAGTGGGCTGGGGAGGGGGGTTAAGACGCAGTGGGCTATGGGGGGGAGTTAAGACTAGCAATGGGCTGTGGGCTGATAAGGGCTGGCAATGGGCTATGAGCTGATGAGGGCTGTCTGGAAATGGGGTGATGGGGGGGTTAGGACTGGTAATGGGCTATGGGGGGGTTAAGACTGGTAGTGGGCTGATGGGGGGGGGTTAGGACTGGTAATGGGCTATGGGGGGTTAAGACTGGTAGTGGGCTGATGGGGGTGTAGGACTGATAATGGGTTATGGGGGGGGGCTAGGACAGGAAATGGGCTGATGGGGAGGGGTTAGGACTTGAGGTGGGCTGATGTGGTTAGGACTGGTAATGGGCTGTGGGCTGATGGGGGGGTTTAGGACTGGCAATGGGCTATGGGGGGCTGACTGGAAATGGGCTGATGGGGGGTTAGGACTGGTAAAGGGTTATAGGGGGGGCTTAAACTGAAAATGGGGTGATGGGGGTTAGGACTGGAAGTTGATTGACGGGGGGCTAGGACTGGTAATGGGTTGGGGTGTTGCTAGGACTGGAAATGGGCTGAGTGGAAGGGGAGGCTTGAACTGCAAATAGCTGATGGGGAGGGGGCTTGGAATGGAAATGGGCTGTGAGGGAAGGGAGCTAGGACTGAAAATGGGCTGATGGAAAAGCTAGGATAGGACTGGAAATGGGCTGTTGGGGGGAGCTAAGATTGGAAATGGGCTGTGGTGGGGGCTTGAATTGAAATGGACTCATGGAGGGGCTAGAACTGGAAGTAGGCTCATGGGGGGGGCTTGGACTGGAATTGGGCTGAGTGGAGGGGAGCTATGATTTGACATGGGCTGATGGTGGGGCTAGGAAATGAGTAGAAATGGGCTGATGGGGGGGCTAGGATTGAAAATGAGCTGATGAAGGGACTTGGACTGGAAATGGGCTGATGCAGGGACTAGAAGGGAATGGATGCTGGGTGAGACTGGAACTAGAAGGGAGCTGATGTTGGGGGAGGATTAGAATGGGATGGGGCTGGGAGAGTAAAATGGAGAGGGGAAAAATATTTTGTGTAGGAGGGATGAAAAATCTACAATTGGCCAGGTATTGGGAGAGTAATTGGGGATTGAGGATGGAGGGGTAAAATTTGTGTGGATGAAATAGGAATGAGGAAAGAGCAAAAGGAGAAAGATTAGTATGTTAAAGCAGATGTAGAGAGAGAGAGAGAATGGAAAAAAACTAGAAGAGAGAAGAAAGGACAAATGGACAGCAGACGATGGAGAGTTAGCAGAAAACATGAAGAAACCAGAAGAAGGTGGCTGGACCAATTGCAACTGAAAAAAAAATGCACAAAAGGTAGAAAGATATCTCTTTATTTTGAATTTATTAACTGGAATATGTCAGCTCTGGGAAATGTGCATCATTAACATCTGCACTTTGTTTGGTACAAGAGGAAATTCCTATTTGACGTTGCCACTTGTTCTCTTTCCCCAGTATTCTCTGAAATGTATTGGTTTAATATTTGCAGTGTTGCCTTTTGATAGGTAGGGTATGGTGCTTTGTGAGTCCTGGTAATGCTGTCAGGATACGGCGGGTTTGCTATGGGTTCTAAATGGGCAGCGTTTGTAGTAGTTCCTAATGTGCCTGTCGGTTGGCACTGGATTATAGTAATGTAGAAATCTTTTAGTCTTTCTTTATCCATACACTCATTAAGAGACATGTTTACTAAAAGTTAGTGTATGGTAACATTATGCAAATATTTATGCAAATAAGACCACTTATGCAAATGACGTGCTGGCACTTTGAGGAAATTCTTTGGTTTTGTGCGGCAGTTTGGGCACTCGGGCTCAAAAAGGTTAGCCATCACTGATCTAGGTGATGAAATTTGTTGAAGACATCAAATTATTCAAAATTGTTAAATCACAAGTGAATTGTGAAAAATAGAGGATCTTGAGAAACTGGGAGACTGGGCATCCACATGGCAGATGAAATTTAATGTGGACAAGTGCAAAGTTATGCACTTAGGGAAGAACAACACAAACTACATTTATATGATGCAAGGTTCCACATTAGGAATCACCAGTCAGAAAAGGATCTAGGCATCATCATCAATAATATGTTGAAATTCTCTACCCAGTGGGTAGAGGAGGCCAGGAAAGCAAATAGAATGCTAGGAGTCATAAGGACAGGAATGTAGAATAAAACCAAGCATATTAGAATACTTCTGTATGTTGCGACCACTTTGAATATTGTGTGTAGTTCTGGTCACCATATCTAAAGAACAATATAGCGGAATTAGAAAAGGTACAGAGAACAGCGATGAAAATGATAAAAGGGGATGGAAGGATACTCATATGAGGAAAGGCTTATAAGGTTAAGGATCTTAAGCTTGGAAAAGAGACGGCTGAGGGGAGATATGATAGAGGTCTATAAATAATGTGTGGAGTGGAACGGGTAAATGTAGATCAGTTGTTTACTTCTTCAAAAAGCAGAAAGACTAGGGGACACACAATGAAACTGCAATATAGTACATTTAAGACTAATCAGAGAAAATATTTTTTCATTCATCGAGTAATTAAACTCTGGAATGCGTTGCCGATGGATGTAGTAAAAGCTGTCAGTGTAGTTGGGTTTAAAAATGGTTTGGACAAGTTCCTGGAGGAAAAATCCATAAACCATTATTAAAGTGGACTTGGGAAATCCACTACTTACCCCTGAATGAGCAGCATGGAATCTGTCTACCTTTTGGGAACCTGACATTTACCTGTGACCTGGATTGGTCACTATTGGAAATAGGATGCTGGGCTTGATGGACCTTTGGTCTGACCTAGTATGGCATATCTTATGTTCTTACCTGAGGACCTGTCATACCCAGAAGCATTGAAACTGAATGTCAAAGGGGGTCATTTTAAAAGACTTAGTCATGATTTGGACGTCCGAAAACATGCATGCGGATGTCCAAATCACAGAGACAACCCTGGAACCATTTCACAAATGACTTTTAAAGATGTTCCTAGTACTGGGACGTTTAGATAGGTTGGGGGTGTAGAGGAGGCATGTCCAGGGTGGGGCAATGATCTTAGATGTTCTCACTCTATCTCGGAAAGGTCGGGGACTTCTGCGCCCTCGTCCAACTTTAGACCTGCTTCAGACACGAATAGGCACAGGAAAAGTGTTTGGTTGTGAAACATTCAAATCATGTAGAGAAGATGGCACTCCAGCATCCTTTGTATTCTTCACAGAACAAAATGAAAGATTTGCGGTAACTGGGATTTTTATGCTGTGTTTGCACCTCTGCTGGATATCTCTGAGACATCCCTGGGCTGGAATACTGTTTCAGGGGCATCTATGTTGACAACCCTGTAGACATCCATAGCGAGCACATCCACGTTTGTAAAATTGTACCCGAACTTGGATGTGCCTGGCTTGGACATCCAAGATGTCACTTGGACATTATTTTAAAATATACCTTCACGGGTGAATTCAAGATGGCGGCAGCCGTTTACATCGAGTAAGCTGTGCTTCTATGGGGAGGAAGCGAAAGGGGAAGGGGGGGTGGTCAGCCCTCTCCACCCTCGGCTACCTCGACGCCAGTTACTTCGGGTCCTATGGATGCCTTCGTTAGCTTAACGGCTCGCAACCCGGTGGTCGGTGGGGAAATTGTTCGAACTTCGGCTGATTTGGAGTCGGATGGCTCGTTGGCTGTGTCGAATACATCTATTTCCCCCCAGAGCCCTGCGCCAAAGATTCAGCGGAATCAGCCTCTTCCTGTTGGTTTCCTGGAGCTGGATACCCCCTCGATGAAGGTTCTGGACAAAGCTCCAAGTGCGCTGGAAGCTTCAGGTCAGAGAGGCATGGGGAGTGCGGTCGTTGGGCAGCACAGTACCCTTCCAACTTCGACGCCGAATGGGGAGGAGAAAGCTGGGGCGGTTGTTTCTGAATTGCCCCGAGGAGCGCCGACGAAAGGAACTGAACGTGCGGTTTCTGTGGACTCTGCTTTTGTTTTTTCTTTGCAGCGACCACCTAGTTTCACTTTAGAGTCCATTTGGCAAGCTATCCTTTCCCTTGGAGAAGCCTTGGCCCCGAAGATTGCCTCTGTATCTCAGAAGGTGAATGATTCCGTTTTGGCATTGGAGATGGTGGAGAGGAAGGTGGATGGTTTGCAGTTAGAAGTTGTGGAATATCGGAAGAAAGTAGATGACTTGGAAGAACAGTCTCAATCGTTGATAAAGAACTTTACAGCGGTGAATACCAAGTTAGAACATTTAGAAAATTTATCTAGAGCTAATAATTTAAGATTAATTAATTTTCCTAGAATTTCAACTGTGGCCCCCAGGGATATGTTTAAGCAATATCTGGTAGAGGTGTTGGGGGTTTCCCCTGAACTAGTGCCACCTTTGGTGAAGATTTACTATTTACCTAAGGGGAAGCTTTCTTCTGGAATGGTGGATATTGGGGGGGATCTTGATCATGTAAATGTATTAAATGTTACTGATTTGATAGAAAAGTCTTCTAGTGAGCCTCCTGTTCCCTCCACTCTGTTAATTACTTTTGCATTACTGTCGGATAAAGAGTGGTTATTGAGGCTTTTTTTTCAGAAGCGGAGGTTGTCTTTCAAGGGTCTGTTGGTCCGGATTTATCCAGACCTATGCAGAGAAACTCAGAGGCGGCGTAGAGAATTTCTGTTATTACGCTCTGGAGTGCTACAGTTGGGGGGCCTGTTTTTCTTGAAACACCCATGTAAATGTTTAGTGAAATATCACTCTATTTCCTATATTTTTTATGACCCCTCTCAATTGCTAGCTTTTATTTCTGCTCGTCGGGTGGAATCCTCTATAGGAACCTCCCCTGAGCTTGGTTAATGTATACATCGGGGGTTTTTGGTTGCCTAGCTTTTTTGCTACTTGTGTTTAAAATGTTTCTTTTTTCACCTCCCTTATTGTGGGCTTGTAGAGCTGATACATTGTATTTGTTTTCTGTTAGTATCAGATAAGATATTTTCTTGCTATGTTATTTGCTAATTGTATTTGCTCTTTTTCTTTCAAGATTGTTCTTTGAACTTTCTTGTTTTTGTGTGTAAAATTTCATAAATATAAAATAATAAAAAAAAATATATACCTTCACAGAAATTAGAATAGATAGACCACATTAGGCCCAGGAGACTCTGGTTTCTTCAGGTACTTGGCACCAGCAGTTACAAGTAGCAGTAATCTGATTGGTGTAGGAAGAGTCAATGGAGAAGAATTGTTAGGTGGTATTTTCTGAAAATTTCTAGTGGTCACCATCAGTCTTTGATTTATGCTAAGCATAACTTTTTCTCCCCTCTGAATTTTGCAGAGTAGAGGCTAATGTTTGGATGTACTTTAAATAAGGAATAATTTTAAGAAGGCAATTTAAGTTCTGAACAATTAAATCCTATAACCTATTTTGCAGTTATATTATCAGACAGAACTGAATCACTTGTAAAACTTAAATGAGCTTAATGCTTTAAGACACAGAATGGATGGGATGATGGTACCAAAAAATAGAGAGAGTAAATGCCTTAAATGGAGAGAATCCTGTCACTTGCCCCTCATTTCCTTGGAGACCATACCAAGTAAAAGCCATCTCCCGCTCTTAAGAAAGAAGTTCCACAAACTGGAGCAAATTATATTAAATGCTGGCAGGCATCCATAAAGTTAGGCTTTGATATGGTCTTATCAGGTCCCTGAAATCCCATCCCAAAGTAGCTATCCCCCAACAACCAATCAGATTGCAGATTTTATCCAGCAGAATCAAAGACTAGCATAAAATTGCATTAGATTCTGGCAGCAACGTTTGGAGAATCACAGAAGCTAGTGCAAACTACAAGGTCCCCGGAGTCCTGGAACTCATAATTTAAAAAAGGACATATATAGAAGTCATTGAGGCCCCTTTTGTGCATGAGGCTCAGGGCTAAATGGCCATGATAGTTGCTCCATTGAAAGGCTCCGGATGCTGGTTTTCAATAGTTGCAGTCTGATTGGCTCTTGGGGCTACTTATGAGATATAATGTCTGTGTTGTAATAACTGAGGAGTGAAACAGTTAAAAGCTCAGTTGCTTGTTTGATTTTTGTTAAATTGTTAAGTATGGATTATTGTTAGAAGCTTAATGTAACCGCATGACTTGCATAACTACATGCTTGAAAGTGATGTCAAGCATATAGCAGAAATAAGTATGTCTGTTAGACCATGAGGGACCTTGCAAAGGGTAAGAAAAGGGAACACAAGATGTTGGACATTGGTCGAGAGTCCATAACAAATTGCTTGGTCATGGTGATGGGGCATAAGCACTATGAACTAGCCAATGGGAATAAGAATAGAGATGTTGCTAGCCAGAGAGATAGGAACATTGCTGTTAAAAATATATTTCTAGTCTAGACTTGAGAAACTATCAGGATGAAACACCTGCCCCTGGTCCCTTTTAGTTCTGCTTTCCTTAGCATCTGTATTTCTGCTTTTGGCTTATAAAAGTGTGCCTGATCAATACTAGTTAAAGACTTGTACAGGGCCTTGTAAAAGTATTCATCCCCTTGGTTTTTGTCCTGTTTTGTCGCATTACACCTGGAATGAAAATGGAGGTTCATTTGGATGTTAGGTAATGGACCTAGCAATATAGTCCAAATTGGTGAAGTGGAATGACAATAAAATACCTTGTATATATAAAAAAACAAGTTAAAACTGGAAAGTTGTGCGTATATATGTATTCATCCCTTTTTATATGAAACCCCTAAATAAGATCTGGTCCAACCAATTAACCTCAGAAGTCACATAATTAGTTGATTAGGGTCTACCTGTGTGCAATCAGTGTCACGTGATGTCTGTATAAATATACCTATTCTGAAAGGCCCCTGACTCTGCAACATCACTAAGCAAGCAACATGAAGACTAAGGAACACCCCAAATAGGTCAGAGACAAAGTTGTGGAGAAGTATAGATCAGGGTTGGGTTATAGAATAATATCCCAAATTCTGAATATCCTACGGAGCACCATTAAATCCTTTATAACAAAATGGAAAGAATATGGTACCACTACAAACCTGACAAGAGAAGGCCGCCCACCAAAACTCACACACTGGGCAAGGAGGGCATTAATCAGAGATGCCACAAAGACACCAAGGAATAACACTGAAGATCCACAGCGGAGATGGGAGTATCTGTCCATAGGACCACTCTTAGTTGTACACTCTATAGAGCAGGACTTTACGGAAGAATGGCCAGAAAAAAAGCCATTGCTTAAAGAAAGAAATAAGAAAACACGTTTGGAGTTTGCATAACAGCATGTGGTGGACACCCCAAACACATGGAAGAAGGTTCTCTGGTCAGATGAGATGAAAATTGAACTTTTTGACTATCATGGGAAACGCCATGTGTGGCGCAAACCCAACACTTCCCATTACCTCGAGAACACCATTCCCACAGTGAAACATGGTGGTGGCAACATCATGCTGTGGGGATGTTTTTCATCGGCAGGGACAGGAAAACTGGTCAGGATTGAAGGAACGATGGATGGATGGCACTAAACATAGGGTAATTTTTGATGAAAACCTGTTTCAGTCTGCCTGAGATTTGAGACTGGGATGAAAGTTCACCTTTCAGCAGGACAATGACCCTAAACATACTGCTAAAGCTACATTGGAGTGATTTAAAGGGAAACATTTAAATGTCTTGGAATGGCCTAGTCAAAGTCCAGACCTCAATCCAATTGAGAATCTGTGCCATGACTTGAAGATTGCTCTACACCAATGCAACCCATCTAACTTGGAGGAGTTGGAGCAGTTTTGCCTTTAGAAATGGGTGAAAATCCCAGTGGCTAGATGTGCTAAGCTAATAGACACATACTACAGAAGACTTGCAGCTGTAATTGCAGCAAAAGGTGGCTCTACAAAGTATGGACTTTGGGGGGGAATACCTATGCACACTCCTGATTTCTGTTTTTTTTTGTCTTAATTATTGTTTGTATCAAAATAAAGGATATTTTGCACCTTCAAAGTGGTAGGCACGTTGTGTAAATCACATGGTGCTAACCCCCAAATCTCCATTTTAATTCCAGGTTGTAATGAGTCAAAACAGGACAAACACCGAGGGGGTGAATACTTTCACAAGGCACCGTATTTCATGCTAGAATTCCTTCAGGTCTGTTTATTTATTTATTTGAATACATTTATATACCGCTCCTTCCAGTGATCAGCAGCGGTTTACATTTAACAGTTAAACTCTGCACAGTTAGCAGTTACATGTAACAGTAAGAAGATAACTTTGAACATTTTAAGGTAACATTAATTTCAAATAACTCGTAACTCAATAAATTAACTCAAACTATTTACATAATAGAAGAATACATGTTAAACACGTGTTATAATTTAACTATATACAGTGTTCATGATGAAGTACTTGTACGTAGGTTTACCGTTTACTTGATTCTTTGTGGATTTAGAGTTTCATATGGTAATGGAGGGGTTAATCTCCATCGTATTGCTTCGTGTACTAATTTGCTCTATGTTATTTCTATCTGATTGTAGTATTCTTGGAATAAATGTGTTTTAAGGTTTTTACGGAATGATGTAAGGTCTTTGTTGGCTCTTAGAGTATCAGGGAGTTTGTTCCATTGTGTGGGAGCTATGTATGTGAATGCTCTATTGCTAGTGTTTACTTTTACCTTGCAAATGGAGAGAGGGGTTTGTAGTGTATTTAGATTGTGTGTACGCCTTTTCCGATTAGGGGGTTGTGTATTAATGAGTGAGGCAAGGTATGATGGGGCAATGTTGTGTATTAACTTGAATGTTGTAATTAATATTTTGTATCTTATGCGTGCATGTATAGGTAACCAGTGAAGTTCTCTTAGAATGGGTGTGATGTGATCTGAGAAAGTTGCGTTCATCAAAATTCGAGCTGTTACATTCTGTGCCATCTGTAGTATGTTTGTTGTTTTTTTCGGAAGTCCTTGTAGTATGTCGTTACAATAGTCTAGGTGTGGCGTTATTATTGTTTGTATTATTGATCTAAAATCTGATAGTTCAATGATATTGCGTAAGGGCTGTAGGGTTCTTATTTTGTAGAAGATAGTTCTGTTTAATAGTCTTAGATGGGTTTCCATGTTGAGAGTCATATCAAGGGTAACACCTAGGTATTTTAGTTCTTGTTTAGTGTTATAGGTTGTATTATTTAGTGTGATTGTGGGAGGTATTTAAATTCCGGGTTTTTCGAGATAAACATTACTTCTGTTTTTTTATGATTAATAAACATATTGTTTTGTTGGAGCCATAGTTGTGCTTCTTTGAGGCAAGATTCTATGTGGCTGTAGTCTGGGTTACATATATCCAGTTGTGTATAAAGCATTATATCATCTGCATATAGATGATAGTCAATTTTGTGTTTTTGGAATATTATGCAGATGGGTCTTGGATAAAGATTAAATAGTGTGGCAGATAATGCTGAGCTCTGTGGAATACCTTGTGTCTGTGGGAAGGTATTAGATAGATTTTTATCAAAGGATACTTGTATCCTATTAGATATACATGAAGTGAACCATTTTAAGGGGGGTCCTCTTATTCCAATTGATTCCAATCTCTTTATAAGGGTCTTATGGTTCACTGAATCAAAGGCTACTGATATGTCAATGAAAATTAGGACAAACATTTTCTTGCAGTTTTCAGTGCCTCTATGAAGTTTATCAAATAGTACGAGTGTTTCTACTCCATGAGATTGTCGAAAACCATATTGTTGAGCATCCAGTGCATTTGTGCTATCTATATGATCTTGTAATTGGTATTGTACGGGTTTTTCAATGATTTTGGCTATAAATGGTATACTTGATATGGGTCTGTAAGCAGATGGGTCTGCTTTGTTTAGTGATTTGTTTTTTAGTATAGGTCGTATAAGGGATCTTTTTAGTTCTGTTGGCATTTTTCCTTGTATTAGGGATTGGTTCACTATGTTTAATATTATGGGTGCAACTTCTGTTTTTGTGGTCTTGATCCAGTCTACTGGGCAAGGATCAAGGGGGGATGTGGTGGTGTTTATGTTTGAGATTGTGTTTTGTAAATATCTATTATCTATTGAGTGAAAATTTTCCCACACTGCTGTGGGGTTAGTATTTTGTATTACCTTTTGAGATGTGGTGTTCTCAGTTTTATGTGAGATTGTCTCTTCATTAGAATTTAATTTTTTAGAGTAGTGATCTGCAAGTGCTTGTGCGTTTATTGGATATTTTGTATTAACATTTTTTGGGGGTTTGGTGAGGGATTTTACAAGCTCGAATAACTCTCTTGGTCTATTTAGAGCATTAGTTAATTTATTGGTATGGTATTGTAATTTTTCTTTTGCAGTGTTTACTATTTCTTTGTAGGATTTAAGTAGTAATAGATATTGTTCTTTGATCTCTATTGATTTCCTATTTCTCCATTCTTTTTCCATTCTTCTCAGATCTTTTTTTGCTTTGGCTAGGTCTGCTGTGTACCAGGGTTCGTTTTCTTTCCTTGGCTTGTTGTTTTCTTTAGGGGCGATTTTGGGTGGTTGTTTAGAAACTGTTTCTATTCCATTGTTTTATTAGGTCATTCAAGTTTGATGTTTCCGTTTTTACATGAGAAAAAAATCGATTTTATTAGTATGTCTTTGTCTAGTTTTTTAAACATGTTTTTTTGAGTGTTGGTAATAGCTTCTATATTGGGTAATTGTATTGGCATTTCAAACGTGAATTGTATAAGGTGATGGTCTGACCATGGCACTTGTGTTATTTTTGGTATTGTACTTGTTACTATGTTGTTTGAGTGTTTTTTGGGAAGGAATACCATGTCTAAAATATTTCCCTTGTCATGTGTGGGTGTTTGGATTATTTGCTGGTAGCCCATTTGATCCATGGCCTCAATGAAAGTATTAGTGTGTGTGGTATTAAGTGAAGCAAGGTTTATGTCCCCTAGTACCATCTGATATTTTTTTATTGATGTTTCGCATATTGTTTCAAGAGCTGATGCAAGGGCCTCATGTTTTGCAGAAGGTGGTCTGTATATGAGGGAAATAGCAAAGGTTTTATTTACTTTTACTGTTTACTTTCTCAGCTGTGCAATTTTTATAATAAAGGCTCATTGCAATTATCCAAAGATTACTTCTTTATTTCAAAGCTTACACAACATAACCCAGATAAAAATCTTGTAGAAAATCAAATATAATCAATGAAAATTCTTCCTGTTATAAATTTGTGCGAACTCTATAGGCCATGCTATACTTTGGCACTTTGCGGGTGGCTGAATCAAGTTTTGACCAGATTCGTTATTGCCTACTCAAAACATAGAAAAGTGAGATGAAGGGTCTTCTATCGTTTTTGAATGCTTGTTGTTAACCTTATTGAAGATTGAGGTTGAACCAAATAAAATAAGTTTACCATCCCTCCCAAACACCCTTCATTGATGTATGCTCAATGTAAATGCCCACAAAGTGTTGATGTTTTAGCTGGTTCATTACGGAAAGCAAAATGTTAATTTTTCCCAATATTTGTACCCACTCCCATTTTAGGGTGTTATCTTTACTGGATTATAATTTAAGAAGGACCAAGATGAGGATACAGTAGATGAAATACAAGTTCCATATAATTTATTAGGAGCCTGATCCTAGAAGGGGCACATCCAGGCCGTTTGGATGGCCCCGATCAGGACGGGCCTGTTAGGACCTGATTCTGCACCGTGGGCGCAAGATGCTCCCGTGGATGCAGGATCGGGCCCTGGGAGACAGCCTGGCTGCCCCTACATTGCCACAGGGAAATCTTCCCCACGGCATAACCCGCCCACTGCCCACCAAGACCGCGATTCCCTGCTGCCCGACCCCTGACAGTGGCAGCCAGGGCCCTGAGCAGGCGGTGAGGACCCACCTTTCATGCCTCTGTTGCCTCAGGGGGCTTGGCCGGCTGATCTGGGGGAGCTACCAGCGCTTATTTCACCTCTGAGGTGGAATACTCTGGCTGTCCCCCCGGTGCTCCTAGGACATACAGGGCCATGAGCGGAATTGGCCCTGTACGTCCAGGCGCCAGTCCCACCCACAGCCCTCTTACTCTCTGCCCCGGGCTTCCCCCATTCCCCACAGCACACACAGCAGCATTGTGTGTGCAGGGGGAACGAAAGGCAGAATACGACTTATAGTGGGGCTGCATGTCCTGGTGTAACATGCAGCCCTGCTTTCCGGCTTATAGAATCGGGGTCTATATGTAAACCAATGTTGAAGAAAAAGGTAATTTTAAAGCATTTACATTTCACCAGTAATGGGTTGTCTGATGACAAGGCTGTAGACTAAAAACTTTAAACAGAGACAGAGCAACAAAATAATATTGGTTTTACTTAAGGAGCATAGGTCTTCAATTCTACTTAGACAGGGCTGGTGCTAACATTATTTATTTTATTTGGCTAGGCTTATATACCGCTTTTCTTTGTGTTAAAGTGGTGTACATTCAGGCATGATATGTATTTCCCTTGTCCCCAAAGGGCTCACAATCTGTTTTTGTACCTGAGGCAATGGAGGGTTAAGTGGCTTGCCCAAGGCCACAAGGAGTGCTTGTGGCCTTGGGCCTTGGGCAAACTAGTGGTCACCTAGCGCAGTGCTTCTCAACCCAGTCCTCGGGGCACACATAGGCCCATCAGGTTTTCAGGATTCCCACAATAATATGCATGAGATATATTTGCTAATACTGCCTTCATTGTATGCAAATCTATTTCTTGCATATTCATTGTGGGAATCCTGAAAAATGGACTGACTAGGTGTGTCCTGAAGACTGGGTTGAGAACCCCTGACCTAGAGTGCCAATGGTCAGAGGATGGGCCATTGCAGCCACTGCCACCCTTCTCTGAGACCTGTCACCTGCAGCAGGGCCAATTGCTTTTAAACAGCAATGCAGCACTTACTATAAACTCCAGTGCTGCATGCTGTTCATGCTTTCTGCCCCCTCCAATGCAAACTTCCTGTTTGCATGGGGGCGGAAGATGCTAGTCGAGGAAGTTGGAAAGCAAGACCAGCATGTAGCGCCAGAAGTTATGGTAAGCACTATGTCACTGTTTAAAAGTAATTGCCACCACTGCAGGTCCTAGAGAGGGGCAGCAATAGGGCAGTGTGGGTGGGGGCAGGAGCAGGGGGCAGTAGGAATGAGGTTTGCCTATATCCTTGCACTGGCCCAGCACCCTATATTCTCTATCTTCTGTATATTCTGGCATGTAAATATTAGGTCCAACCATAAGGTGAGAGCGCTAAGAACAAACTCTTTGTCTGCACCAGCTTTCTGGCTGTGTAAGTGTGTGCTATGTTAACATATGCAGATTTAATTTTGAAGTAAACTGACATTCATTATGGGGCTAAATTTATAAAGCATTTTCTCTATGCCAAGCATGTTTTACAAACAGAAAATGGCTCTTATAAAATTGTGCAGAAGAATACTGAGCAGGAGTAAAGTTGCAGTGTGTGCATGCATGTTATAAAATATATGAGAACATGCACAAATTTACACCTTTTTTGGAGCAGGTGAGGATTTGTACACTGCTGGGACTGGTTCTGGGTGCCTGTTTTATAAAGGCAATATAAGTGCCTGTGTTGCTTTTGTAAAATAGAAGGGCCCGATATTCTTTTGGGATGGCTATTATGCTGCTATGGCACATAACCATCGCCGCCAAACTTTAACCCCAGATATTCAATGCCGGGGTCATATGTGGCTGCGGCATTGAATATCCGCGGTCTCCGCACAGCCCACAAGCTTGCAGAAGCTGACAGGGCAGTGGCGATATTGAGCCGCTGCCCGGTTAGCTCCAATGAGTAATCATAGGTGCAGCAAGCTGGCCTATCTTTTACCCACGGGTGCTAACCGGGCAGCAGAGCAACATTGTCGCTGCTCGGTTAGTGACCGGTGCCGCCTCTGGAACACTCTGGAATGCCCCTGATGCATTGGGGTGTGTAGCCACATTATTCGGAGATATTCAGCGGCATTAATCTTGTTAGTGCCGCTGAATATCCCATTCAACAGCATTTACATGGTTTACAGGCAATATAAGTGCCTATGTTGCTTTTGTAAAATAGAAGGGTCCGATATTCCCACAGATCGCCTTTGAATATGCGTCCAATGTCTTCTGGACTTTCCACATAGCCACCCGTTTATAAAATTATTCCCTATACATCTGCCTCACCTCACCCACTGGGCAGTAACACAATACCCCATGAAGTCTAATTAGTAAAAATTACAGTGTTTTTTATTTACTGTTTGAGAATCCGTCCTCATTGTCAGGTTTTCCAACAACAGAGTGTGCCACAGGCAGCGCCGTACCTAACCCTCTGCAAACTGTGCTGCCACACAGGGCACAAAAGATTAGGGGCACATACGAGGTTGCCGGCCTCGACTCCCCCCATGCTGTCTGTCCTTGCCCCACCGCCGCTTTTTGTGTTCCCTCGGTGGCAGTGGCAGTGGTGGCGCCATCAGCAGCAGAACGGACCTGATCTCAAATTGAAAAAAACCCCCATGTTGGTCTTTCCAATTCTGCGCTTGCACACAGGTCTGATCCCTCCCTCCTCTGACATAGTCTCACATCAGAGGAGGGAGGGACCAGACCAGCCATTCAAATGTGGGTTTTTGCAAGTCCATGCTTGAAAGGCTGGTCTGGTCCCTCCCTCCTCTAATGCGAGCCTAAGTCAGAGGAGGGAGAGATCAAACCTGCGTGCAAGCACGGAGTAGGAAAGACCTGCATGTTTTTTTTTCATTTTGAGATTAGGTCCACTCTGCTGCTGTTGATACCGAGGGAACACAAAAAGTGGTGGCAAGGTAAGAGCAGGCAGCATGGGGTGGAGCCGGCTGGACATGGAAATATGGGGTAAGATGGAGAGATGCTGGGCATGGGGTAGATGTGATGGGGAGGTGCACCAGATGTGCAAGTTGCACAGGGTGCATATATGGCTTGGTACTCCCTGGCCACAGGACAGTGTCCTTTCAGGCATCAAAGCCTGAGCATGATTCAAATCAATAGCATCTGACTAACTAGTCCTGAATCCAAAATGTGTATAGCTAGGCCTCTTCTGAACAAAGGTTGTGTTTATGCAAATCCATATTTGCGAACTGACTGGTTTTATTTCTTTTGTATTATATAATCCTATGCTATACATTGTCCAGTTGTAATGGTGCATTCTGGTATCTTAAATGTGCATTTCAAATTGTAGAACTAGGGTTTTCTTCCAGGAACTAAGTCATTTGGTAGCGCTGGTATTAAATTTGCAAACTCAAATCTCTATATATCTGAACAATTCAATAGATAGAGTGTAATCCATTTACAGGAAATTCTATATACTGGCTAGGTCAATAGATCCCACAGATGCACAATGATAGCATCACGAGCCATATGTAACAACTGGGGACTGAAAGCAGTGTTGCCAGATGATCTAAAAATGTCCAGTGCAAAATGGGTTAAAAAAGTAGCACACAACAGCAATCTTCCCTTAGTTCCGCTCTCCCCTGCTCTGATTGGTTGGTCTGGCGGTCCATCGGTTATTTCCACATCTACCCTGCCTCATGACCCCACTTTTCCCTTCCCTAATTGAATGGAATCTGTCAGTCAATCACTCCTACCCTGCCGCATTTCATTGGTCACTTCCTGTTGTGCCTATTCTGGGACCTGACCAATGAGATGCAGCCAAGGATCATAACCATCTGTGAAGCCGGTTTGCCTTTTTTTGCCCAAAGTGGCATGGGCAAATAACTCAAAAACCTGCTCTCTGCAACCTGTGAATTTTTCCCTCGGCCCAGGTAAAAAAGTTACTCAGTTGGACAGGAGAACTACGGAAATAGCAACAGTGCTGAAAATTCTACCTTGCAGTGAGAAAGGCGTTTTACCTTACTTCTGACAGACTATTGGCTGGCTAAGGAATGTCTGTCCAATAGACTGCAAAGGGCATGGGGAGCTGCCCTCCATCCTGTCTCCCCTCCTTATTTTTGCTGCTGCTGCCCCTTTTTGGGGCATCCAGTAGTGGCAATGGCATTGAATCTGTGATGCAGTACTTACCTAAAATCTCCAGCACTATGTTGGGGTTCCTTCCCTCTATTATATGCTGCTTCCTCCCCCCTCCGATGCAGACTTTCTGTTTATGCTTTGTTTTCCCTTTTTTTGCCATCATTGTGTATGTGGAGAAGGTGGACCATCGGAGTGGGAGAGTTAATTTGTTTGGTGTTAAGCACCCCAAACATTTTGAAAAATTGGGGAAGTTATTTGCCGTTTATTTATTTATTGACTGGCTTTAATCAACATGTGGAAGTGTTATCCGTGCTCAATGAGGTCTCAAAAATACTCTGCTTGCTTGCAAACTAATGGAGATTTAAAGGGAAACAAATATATTACAAATCACCTAAACAATTGAAAAAAATCTTTGCATTTGGTATCACAAAAAGTAATCTTATTTGAACCAGTAAATATGTTAACTCATGATAAAACACTTCTGGGAAGGAAGGCATCATTTGTATGAGATAACAATAATACTGAGGTAATTATGCCATTTTTCTCTTGCCTAATAATATATAATCTATTCAACTAGGGTAAACGATGTTGAGCTTATCACTACTGGAAAAACACTGCAAATTATATGCTCAAACTAGAACTCATGGAAATTAAGTGAAACTTTTTTTGGTACTGGGGTCTCAGTAGAAAACTTTGCAGCAATTCAGTCAGATTTGAAAACTCAAAGCAAAACTTGGCTGCTGTTCACATCAATGACCCCATTATTGTACCTTATCCTTTTCATTATCTGTTTAGTGATCAGTTATTATAATAAAAATATTTATTTGTTGTCCTTATGTTTTTATCTTGTTTTTTTCTTTTTTATAAATGTTAAAAGAAAATCTTGTTCTCAATCCTTATGTGCACGAGGTTGCTCTACTGTCATTGAAAAGTTCAACAGTCAAAATCCATATTTCACAAGCCTTGTAACAAGAGCAGTGATGTTCATAATCCCATAAACACTTATCTTCACTTGGTCTTGCTGCTCCTTTACTGGCAACTCATTGAAACATTAAGACAAGTAAAGCTCCCTGTCTTGGCGGCTGTTACACACATCCCAACGCCGTTACTCTAAGGCACCCAAGCGTTTCACGATGCAAGTTTCATCAGGGGAATGCACATATTCTTCTTTAATTAACTGACCTATAAAATATCAAAAGACAGGATATATTGAGGAAAGTGAAATGGTTTTTTGATATTTTATAGGTCAGTTAATTAAAGAAGAATATGTGCATTCCCCTGATGAAACTTGCATCGTGAAACGCTTGGGTGCCTTAGAGTAACGGCGTTGGGATGTGTGTAACAGCCGCCAAGACAGGGAGCTTTACTTGTCTTAATGTTTCAATGAGTTGCCAGTAAAGGAGCAGCAAGACCAAGTGAAGATAAGTGTTTATGGGATTATGAACATCACTGCTCTTGTTACAAGGCTTGTGAAATATGGATTTTGACTGTTGAACTTTTCAATGACAGTAGAGCAACCTCGTGCACATAAGGATTGAGAACAAGATTTTGTTTTAACATTTATAAAAAAGAAAAAAAACAAGATAAAAACATAAGGACAACAAATAAATATTTTTATTATAATAACTGATCACTAAACAGATAATGAAAAGGATAAGGTACAATAATGGGGTCGTTGATGTGAACAGCAGCCAAGTTTTGCTTTGAGTTTTCAAATCTGACTGAATTGCTGCAAAGTTTTCTACTGAGACCCCAGTACCAAAAAAAAAGTTTCACTTAATTTCCATGAGTTCTAGTTTGAGCATATAATTTGCAGTGTTTATCCAGTAATAATATATAATAGCACGTGGAAGATTATCTGTGTTTATATCACCAGCCTGAATTGTGAACTCCCTTCCTAATGTAGTTTGGTGCTTTTGGTTTCCTTGTCTCGAAAGAAAAGGATTATGAGTTTTAGAATGAACTTGGATGTGATTTGAGAAACCTAGAATGGTATAGCATTGAATTACCCGGACCAGATTGTCAAAAAAAATCACTTCACAGATTGGGTCAGTTAGAATATAGAGATATGTAGCTCAGTAGTTGTGATAACATGTTTGTTATTTGCCAAAGACTTCAACCTTAAGGGAAGCTTAAGAATTCTGGCTCCTGGGATTGGCCCTTTCTATTTTGTGGTTTGTGGGTCATTTCTTGCTGCCGATCTTTGTGTTCTCGTCCTTTTCGTCTTCTGGGATGACATGGCAGAGGTCCGAGCCTGCTGAAGGGAACACATTTACAGTATGTTAGTATTCTCAAGGGAAATGCAATTTGAAAAAGACCATCCTCTACCTGCATCTTCCCTCTTCTACCTCATGCTCCTGGATGCTGCTTAGAGTAAGGGCTAGAATTTGCCCTAATTGGTATTGCTTTTTTAAAAAATCAATATTGTTGGCCTGCACAGCTAATGCTGCTGCTGCAGTCCCTGTCTCTGTTGGGTCCATGCAAGCCAATGGCATCTTTAGCCTCAGAAATCCTGCTCTCCCACTTCCACCTCCGGTCTGATTGGCCCTCCCACTGCCAGCAGCAAAGCATTAGCAGTGCTTTTTAACCACGATTGGTTGCTTCCTCTTCTTCCACCTTCACTATAAAGTCTGACCTACATGAAACCCCATAGTCTTGTGGAACCTGTTGGACTATGCAGGTCAAACAGCTTGTGAAACCTATAGAGGAGGAAGTAGTCCATCACAGACAGAAGCACTGGTGCAGCTTTCCTTTTACGAATGGAAAGGGATATCAGGGGGAAGTTAAGGTAGAAAAGAGTGAGCAAAAGGGCCGGAGGGGTAAGAGCAGTGGGGTCTGGGGAAGGAGAGTGAGAAATTGAGCAAAGGGATGGGGCTGTGATAGCGACAAGAAGGGTTGCAGGAGGATGAAAAAATGAGTAAGGGAGACCAGAGGATGAGAATGAGCAAGGGGATAGGGTAGTGAAAGAACGAGCAAAGGGAGGATCAATGAACAGGGAGGATGATGCATTAGGCAGCCACCTAGAATAGTACAAGTTTGTGGGCAGCACTGTAGTACTGCCACAGAACTGGGACATCATTGAGTCTACCAAATCTGCTATGCGCTCAAGATATGGGAGGCAATGGAAGGGATGAAAGCAGCACCTAATGCCTATTGCCCATCTCCGTGTCACCTGTTATTCTGCATTATCACCCAGGTAGGGTTGCCACTGAATCCAGATGTGCCCGACAAGCCTGATTCAGTCCTGGGTTTACCCCATTGCATGCAGGGATATATAGTTCTGTTTATCTATTGCATTCCTTAAAAAAAAACAAGACTGGAAGTCTCTGCATGCAATGAGGTAAATCCAGGACTGGATCAAGCTTGTCGGGCACATCTGGAGCCAGTTGGTAACCCTGCACTCAGCATCTGAAACACAACATCCTGTGCTGTGGGGAGCGATTTTGTGATGCAGAGAATCTCCAAGGAAATTATTTCTATGCAGACATGCAGATACCAGGGGAGTGTGGGAGTCTCATGCATGTGCATGAGAGACAGCTGCTCAGTAGTTTTGGACTGCATCACAACTGGTGTCTCTAAAGAACAGAAGTAGGTGAGATGAGGTGTACCTTGGAATCCCCAGCACGGCCAATACATATGCGGAGGGGAGAGTGAAATAGGGGAATAACTGCATGTGACTGAGCTTGGGGTGTAGCCAGAAAGATGCAGCTGAGGCTGAGGTGGAAAGAGATTAGAATTGAAAAGCAACAAAAGGACTGTTGAGATGGAGGAGGGGGTCTGGTGAGGCTGTAGTTAAAATGGGGCTGCTGTGGTTGGGTTGGAAGAGAGAGGGTGGATGCTGAAGCTTGTGCTGTGGGGAAGAAAGAGAGGCCCATGGCTGGAGAGGGGCATGTTGTGCCAGAAGATATTTGTGTAATGAGGGGGCAAAAGACCAAAGATTTGCTTAGGGTACTTAATACCCGTGCACTGGCCTTGAGGGGGGCTGGGAGTAAGATAATAAGCAAAGAGAGCTAACTGTGCTGAGATTGTGAAAGTATGAGTCAGGGAATTGGAAGAGTGAGAGTGACCAGGGTGGAATGTTGAGACAGAATGACAAGGATTCTGTTATCTGTGCCTGCAGGCAGGAGGCAAATAAAGATAGCAGGAAGTAGAATGCTCAGAGGCAGAGGGAGGAAGCTGCAGACTGGCAGAAAGAATCAGAGATTCATATAAGTGTATTAGTTATTGTGGAGGGGCAATGGAACCAGAGAAGACAGAGAATGGGCCGAATGCAAGGGGTATTTTCAAGCTATATTTCAAAGAGTGTATTTATGAAATTTTAAAACTATAAATGCCTTTGGTGTGTATGTTGATGTACAAGTCTTGTAAAGGAAACATGGATGAATGATTCTTGGTAATGGACGAGAGAAACATGGGCTGTTTGCTGTGTTTTTAGATTTAGATATGGGGATATGTTCATTTTGTGATTGCTTGAGGGACGTTTGAAATGGAAGACAGGTATGGGTTGGGAGGAGGGGGAGCTAAAACTGTATATCTGTAAACTACTGTTCTTTGTTCTTGGAGTGCTTAAGAAACCTCACACTCTAAGATGCTTGTGTTTACTTCAAAAACAAATTAAACATAAAGCTATAAATCTTTTGTACTGAGTTTTAAATATTTTTATAGTAAACCATAAGCAATGTGCATATACTGTAGATATCTGGAAACTATATGGTTCAGGAATAAGGCAGATTTACTACAGTTTTCAATGGGGCAATCGTTCTGCTACTACTACTATTCAGCACTTATAAAGCGCCACGCATGGTGCGCTGCACAGCTAGCCTACAAGAGGTAGCCAACATACAGAGAGAGTCCCTGCCCGTCAGAGTCATGCTCATCGGAGCTTACAATCTAATTATTCTCTTTCTTACATACAAACTATTTGCTCAGAACTTGAAACTAAAAGGGAATTTAGATTAATTTTTTCTTTGTATTGGATTGTCCCTTCTCCCTTCTCTCCCTCCTCCACTTTCATCCACCCAGCCACATTCTTTTATTTATAGGCTGCTATCCCCAATTAAGAGGTTAGAAGAAAATATTTTTCACAGTAGGAGTCAATTGGGAATTTTCTTAAACAAGTGAGTAACCCTGACCTCATCAATAGATTACTCGTAGTCTCTTTGCAGGTCATTCAGAAGCATAAAATACACCACACTAAAGTGAAAGAGTTTGTTGTTTTAAACATCCCTATCCCATTGGCAACTTTAAATAACTAACTCAACAATACTAAAATGCAGATAGTAGTCCAGCAGGAAGATAAGACGCTGAGGGCAATATGTATGATTATCTCTCCCAGGGGCAATTTCTCCAAACGGATAAGGTTTGCGCATACCATGACAATCATGAACTTCACTCTTAAGTCAGGATATGTGGAATATGATCTGTCTCAAATTTACTGCCAATGTTTGCCATAGTACTTGCATTATGCAAAAAAGAACTTCCTTCTGGAGTTCATAAGATGAAACATGTATCGGTAATTTATCAAGATCTGATTGGAAATTCCACTTAATCAGGCCTGTGGCTCCCAGTACAATGGGAAATATTTTTGTATCTTTCCACCACATTTTCATGGTCTTGACTGTATTGGTACTTCAGGATCTTCTTCCTCTCCACATGATTCACAGAATGCTTGCTTATAACCGACACCTCTATTACCAAAGCTGTTATGATGTTTTTCTCCTTTACCTCTATGTCTGGTTTCCCTGCATCCAGTTTCTTATCCACCAGAAAGGGAATGTCGCAAGTTATCAGAACTTTTGCATTCTCTGTAATTCTCTTGGGATCATGATCCCAGTGCTTTTCTGATATAGCGATGTTGTAGTGCTTATAAAGTTTCCAGTGAATGAGATGTGCCACTTTGTTGTATTTATCTGTATAGGAAGTTCCTTATCGTCCCTCCAGTCCAGTCCTTCACCTCTGGGTAATGCATCTCTTCCAGCAGCTTGGAGACTGAGCATGTCATCTTTTGATGACTCCAGTATAAATACAGCAGGAACCGCCCACTAGCTCCAGTATGCTCAGTCTCCCAGCAGCTGGAGGTTTCTTTTTGTTTTTCTGCTACTGGAGAGAAGGACCCCCTCCCCTTCTCGGGTTGTACAAGTGAGTATGGTGGCTTTCCTGGGGATGCTGGATGTTCTTAGCGGTTCCCGATCTCTGTTTGGGTGAGGAGCCACATTTTAAGCAAAGGCGCCAATGCAGAGCTACAGGCTTTCTGGGACACCTCCTCCCCTCCCTCTCTAGCGCCGAAGCCACGATTGGCTGAGCACGAGGGAGGAAAGGCGACAGGAGCAGCTTGCAGCGAAGACACCGGGAAGAGCTGGTCTCCGTAGTGACTCTGGGCAGCGTGCAGGTAATTGGGAGTGTTGCTGTGTTTTTTTTTTTTTTTATTTTTTTTTTTTTTTTATTTATAACATTATATAATATTACATCCAGGTAAAAATACACTTGAATGAAGGAAAACAATGGCTGTTAGATGTATATCAGAAAATTCAAACATTAACAGAATCACAAGGAAAAAAGAAACATCTCAGCCATATCATTTAGACCTCAATCAAAAAGAAATAAAAGGGGGCGTCTTAGGCAATATAACATCAGGCAAAGGTAAAATATACCTATACCAAAAGAACAAAAAAAAACAACCAAAGTACAGGTACAGACTTACATGTCAGCCGTATGGGCTGGTTTAACTACTTCAACAATAACTTCCTCCCTAGCTAATAAGAAATCAAGAAGCTGTCTGGATTCAAAGAAAACATAACCTTTCTGCTTATACACCACACAACATTTGGCGGGAAATTTCAGTTGAAAAGTCGCCCCAAGGGCTAAGACCCTGGGGCGAAGAGCCAAAAGGCTTTTCCTTCTCAACTGCGTACTACGTGCAACATCAGGAAATACTCGTACTTTCGAGCCCAGAAAGTCTACATTGATATTCTTAAAATATAATCGAAGAATAAAAAACTTATCTGACTCTAGTGCCAAGGTAACCAGTAAGGTGGCCTTATCCGTGATGACATCTAAGGAGGACTCTAAAAAACCTGATAAGTCCCCCTTTTCAACCAGAGCAAGGGGAGAACAGGGAACACCTTCCCTGACCCCCGAGGGTAGATACTGCGCCCTGACCAAAGGTGGTAATTGGTCCTGGGGAAGTTTAAGAACCTCTCCGAAGTACTTCCTCACCATCTCAAGAGGGGACAGCAAGGGAGAACGTGGAAAATTTAGAAAACGCAGGTTACAGCGTCTAACCTGGTTTTCCAAATATTCCACCTTTCTAATAGAGACAGTCCTATCCAAAGCCTGGGCATTCACTAAATCTTGTAAGTGCCCGACTTCCTGCTCCAATTTGGATAGCCTCTCCTCCTGGCCCGCCACAGCACTGGTCAGAGTTCCACAAGAAACTTTAACCTCCAAGATTTCTTCCTTCACAGCACAAAACACAGTTCTAAGGGAAGAGTTAAGTGAAGCAATACCGTCCCACAGTGATTCCATAGTTATTACCGCCGGTTTTGTTAACTCCATGCCTCCCAGAAGGTCTCGTCCTGAAGCAGCTTTCCCAGCACTCTCTCCACTTACTGCTGATCCAGCCACAGTTGTTCCTTGCCGCATAACCGGCTCATTCAGATGAGACACATCAGGCAGAGCTCCTCCTGCCTGACCGATACTTCCGGGTCGCGGCGGGGGGGTTCGCAGCTCAGGCGAAAGCCAAACCCCCGAAACACTCAGCGCCGACTCTCCCTCCGCCAACGCTGCCGAAGACACAGCTGCCGCTCCGGGCCCAAATCCACAGTCAACCAGGGTTCGCTGGGCCGTAGCTTGAGGAGCATTTGCCCCGGGAGGATCAGCCACCTGCTTTCGCTTCCTCCTACCCATAGCAGCAAGGTAAGAGAGAGCAGCACGTTCCACCTCACCCAGGTTCCTGCAGCGCTGAGATTCAGAGCGTCCTGACGATAGTTAGTCACGCCCCCAGCCCCATCCTCGTTGCTGTGTTTTTTGTAGGAGTGCAGGACAGTGACTCTGGTTCAGAGGCCTGGCCACGTGGTAGTTGCAGAGCGCGAGTTTGGGGGGGGGGGGAGGAGCAGGCCTTCCAGTCTCCCGCTTCTGCTCTGTGTGTTTTTCGGCGGTTCTCCTAGTGCTGCCCTCAGCTCTGGTTTCTGCCATCTCTGAAGGCTCAGCTGTTTGTCTTAAGTGGAGTTAGTTCTATTCTATAAGTTTTGTACATCTGTCTACTGGTAGTTTCTCCCACTCTTCAACTGCAATTTGTTACAGTTCATGAATATTTCCAGGATTCCTTTTATCAATGGCAGATTTCAGCCCTTTCCAAAGGTTCTCTATTGGATTGAGATCAGAACTCATTGCTGGCCAATTTAAAACAATCAATTTGTTCCTTTTTAACCATTCTCTTGTATTTTTGGATATATGTTTTGGGTCATTGACCTGTTGAAGGACCCATGACCTTTGACCCAGACCTATCTTTCTGACACTAGGTAGCACATTTCGCTCCAAAATATCTTGGTGATCCTCTGACTTCATGATTCCTTCATTAAGTTACAAGCATCCAGTTCTTGAGGCAGCAAAACAGCCCCACAACATTATGGAATCTCCACCAATACCTGTAGGAAGGATATTTTTTTCCTTATAAGTATGCCTTTTTATGTTATAGTTATGCTTATAATTTATTTGATATACTGCAAATCTGAATTAAAGCTATGCGGTTCACAATAAAAATCAAAATAATAAAATATAAAATTAAGAAAAGTAATAAAAAAATAACTGCTCAAATGTGGCAGGTGTAGGCCTGTGATCCACTTTGTCTGATATAAGCAAGCGAGCCTAGCTAGCTTGACCTGTAAATGGAGCTAGTGGAGAGGCCTATGGGAATTGCACATCCCCCAATCTGCTCCTGCTCCTGTAGAGCTGGAACACAGCAAGGACATAGCAAGAATATTGAACTAGCTTAGATAAACAGAACTGGAAGATGGAAAAATACAGAAAAATATGTTTAAAAGTTACTGATAAGAAAGTACATCTGCAAGGGATTTAATTGGGACTGCTGACAGATGAGTTGCAGAGCCCTGCTCCCCTACATGCACAAATTGGCTCTATGGCCTTGAAAGTATGAAAGTAACAAGTTGATGAACTGGCCATTGTAATTGGGACTAGAAGGGGGGTAAGCAGGTGCTGAGCCCACTGAAGGAACATAATTGGATAATCTTATCAGTACCGGGACCAATAGAAGGGGTACGGGAGGTTACCGGGACCAATGAAATGTTTTTCTATACCTAGAATGGAACAAAAGTCTATAAAAGTTGTTGTATTGCCAGAAAACTTTGCTCAGCCATTTTGAATTTGATTCTGCTTGAGACTTGTGCACAAATAAATGATTTGGACCTTCTGAACAGACTCCTGGTATTATTGGTTTGTCTGCGCTCTGCTGCTACATGCTCAAAGATAGACATGATCCCTTCAGTCCGTGGGACAGGCTACTCCTGCACTCACAACATCGTTGCTGGTTTCGCTTCTTCGGTTCGCGGGAGCAGCCTGACTGCGATTTTGGCACCCTTGAAGAAGGATGCTCCCCTTGCCACAGTTACCCAGCTTAATAATGGAATCCTCTGACTTTATGATTCCTTTAATATGTTCCAGGCCTCCAGTTCCTGAGGTAGCAAAACAGCTCCACAACATTATAGAACCATATTTAACTGTAGGAAGAGTGTTTTCTTCCTTATAAGCTTAATTTCTTTGCCTGTAAATGTATCACTGGTCTGCATTGCCAAATAGCTAAAATTTGTTTTCATCTGACCGCTGAATATTTTCCCAGAAGGATTTTGGTTTCTCAAGGTGGGTTTGGGCAAAGATCAGGCATGCATTTTTATGTCTGTCTTTGAGCAGTGGGGTCCTCCTTGGCCTTCACCCATGATTCTTTGTTTAGTGCATGGTGTATGGTGTGGGTTGAAACCACCACTCCAGATTGCTCCAGGCCAGCCTTAAGCTTTTTGGATGATGTACATGGTGTTTTTCCAACAGTTCTCACTAACCTTCAAAGACCTCTTGGATTAATTTTGCTCTTCCCACCACATCCTGGCAGATTCTTGACAGTTCCTTGAGCAGAAAACTTCTTAATAACATTGCCAACTGTAGACACATTAATCCAAAGGTCTTTGGAGATGGCCTTGTATCCTTTGTAGTTTAATGTTTGTTTATAATGGCTTTTATGACAGTATTGGGCAGCTCTCTTGTCTTCACCATTGTGAAAATAGATCAGAGAGTGAATGTAGCCATTTTAAACATTATAGCCATCATTTATTGGTGGATTCAAGTCAGCACTGAAGTTTTTCTTGGAGGTTTGGAATCGTTTAAATACCTGAGGCAGAGCCTTTGCTTGGGGCTTGAAAAGTAGTTCACGTTGTGGACGGATTCCAATGTCATCATTTCTGTTCTGGAGCGCCTTTTCATAAGATACGATAAGTTATAAGAAAATGAATAAAAATGATTAAAAAGAGACATGGTGTATATGGGAGTGAAGATATCTCTCCCTTCAATGGTAGCTCTGACATTTGAAGCTATTAATAATATTTATTTCACCTGCATGTTTTGGATCGGTGGATCATTATAGTTTTAGCTTGTGTTATTTGGATCACCGCATTGGTGTTTTTGATTTTGAATAATCATGTCCTGTCAATGTCCCAGTTTTTATACTATTTCCTACCATTTCCGTTTTTAAGTGGTCTTAAGAATAAGAAATGCCATACTGGGTCCGACCAAGGTCCATCAAACCCAGTGTCCTGTTTCCAACAGTGGACAATCCAGGTGACAAGTATCTGACAGGTTCACAAAAAGACACACAGGTTCCACAATGCTCATATTGGGGCAAGCAGTGAACGTCCCATGTTCGCTTTAATAATAGTTTATGGACCTTTCCTCCAGAAACTTGTCCAAGCCTTTTTTAAACCCAGCTACACTAACAGCTTTTACTACATCCTCCGGTAACAAATTCCAGAGTTTGATTACGCATTGAGTGAAAAAATGCTTTTCTCTTATTATTTTTAAATGGATTACATTGTAGCTTCATTGCATGTCCCGAAGTCTTTCTACTTTTTGATGGCATAAACAATCGATATATGTTTAAACGTTCCACTCCATTCATTAATTTATAGACCTCTATTATATCTCCCCCTAACCATCTTTTTTTCCAGGTTGACAAGGCCTAACCTTTTAAGCCTCTCCTCATAGGGGTATCCTTTTATCCACTTTACCATTTTGATGGTATGATCGCACCATGGAATGATACAGAGGTATTATAATAGACTTTGTTTTATTCCATTACTTTCCTTATGATTCCTAGTATTCTATTTGTCTTCTTGGCCACTGCTGTATGCTGGGCGGAGGGTTTCAACGTGTTATCCACGATGATGCCTAAATCTTTTTCCTGGGTGGTGGTTCATAATGTGGAAACTTGCATCATGTGACCATAGTTTGGATTTTTCTTTCCTAGGTGCATACCATTTTATTTAATTCTTTTATGTGTCAAATATGTGTGCATATATAGTCCAAAGCCATTTCGCTGGTCACATTTTTTAGGCGATATTGAACATTAAGTGGTTGAACTGTAAAGGTGCCAATAATGTTGCCACAACAGTATTTGTTTACATTGCATCTCATTATTATTCACCACTTGTGCATGCAAAATTGTGCATTATGATACAATAACACATGTTTTTGCCCTATACTGTGTAGTAAGGGGCAAAATAATGTGTTATTCCCATAATGCATTTAAGTAGCTACTCCCCTGGGTATCTTTTCATAGGATCTAGGTATCTCCTTTTGTATGGGAATGGAAATTGCTTACCAGGGATGGTAAAGGAATTTAAAAAAGTACCTCACAAAAGGGCGTGGAGGAGTAGCCTAGAGATTAGAGCAACAGCCTAGTACCCAAGAGATCAGGGTTCAATATACACTGGCACTCCTTGTGTCCTTGAGCAAGTCACTTTACCCTACATTGCCTTGGAAGAAAAGGCCTGGCAATCTACTTCTGGTTATACCTTGCCATGAAAAACCAGGGGCTGCTGGGTTGCCAGGGGTCAGCACTGACTCGATGGTACTTAAAAAAAAAACACTCATGGAAGACTCCCGAGGAAATGAAAAAGCCATTGGATAGAAGGCAGTGTCCTGTTGTGAACAGGGAACTGGTTAAAAGATAAAAAAACAGAGAGTAGGGTTAGATGGCCAAATTTCTCAATGGAGGAATGATCTGGAAATGGGAAGAACAAGTGAGATCATTAAATTTGCAGATTACACCAAATTATTCAAAGTTGTTAAATTGTGCTGTTGTGGATAGTGCATCGTTCCAGATTCTTATCATTTGGTTGAGGTCAGAATGTGCTGATTTGATGAGGTCCAGTTGCAGGATGATTACCTCGATCAAGTGTTCACTGTTGAATTCTCTGGACCTCTGGGTCATGCGCAGTGTGTCATTCGGTGTAACTTGCTGTGGTGTGGTATGGCTTGAGAAAAGAATGGCAGCGTGATCCGATCAAGGGACAGGGAGAATTGTGTAAGGAGATTGTTGGGGATTGGAGAGAAGATCTGATGGTATGAATACTAGGTCCAGTACATTTCCTTTCTTGTGAGTTGGTTCATTGATGATTTGTTTGCATCCAAGGGGGGAGGATGCTAGGTTAAGGTCTCCTAAAATTACTAGGGGTTGGCGCTTGTCCGGAACACCCACTACCTTATATGGCATTCATCACAATAAGACTGCAACTAACGCCGGTAACATTAAGACGGTTTAGTAAACATACCCAAAGAGTAATTCAAGAGAGTGTGGTAACATACCAAACTAAGAAGATAAAGGAGTAATCTACATGTAACCAATTTTGACTAGGGAGAAGGAGTTAAATGCTTGTAGCATAGTTCTTATTTGTTGCTTCTGACAATTTTTATTGTTGTTTTTGCTCAGTGACCCTATAGTTAAGTAAACCCTTGGTTCAGAATACATATTTCTGACTTGGACTCTTTTGTGAAGGGAAGTGGCATGAGAGTGCTGAGGGCTTCCGCATGTATGCCGGTCTCCATCAAAGAACCCTGATTTTTAACTCCGAGAGTCAAACATTGCATAAAAGCTCTTAGGTTTATTTATTTATTGAACAGCTCTTTTATACCGCTCCTTCCAGCGATCAGGGGCGGTTTACATTGAACAATAACATGAAGTTACATAGAACATTTGTGTTTCTTCTTATCTAGCGTACCAAGAGACTAGTAGGACAGCTGTCTGGACCACACAGAAAGGAGAGTTACGCAAGTTAGAGCTTTTCAACTTGGAGAAGAGGTGACAGAAAGGGGGTACGATAAGTTTATACAATCAGAAGTGGGGTGAAGCAACTGAACAGCGTGACAGTTTAACTTTTCAAAAAACACTGAAACAAGATGGCACACCATGAAAGTAATAACCATTTGATAAAGAATACAAATCATAGAATATATATTTTCATGTAGCGAATAATTAAACTGTGGAACCTGTTGCCAGAGGATGCGATTAAGGCAACTGACATAGCAGCTCAAGTGGGTTCAAGTGAGGTTTGAGCATGTTCCTGGAGGAAAAGTCCACAAAATATTAGCTATGTAGACTTAGAAAAACCTTCCACTTCTCCCTATTAATGAGTTATGAGAAATATGGTCTATTTTTTGGCATCCTCTGTGTATTGTGACTTGAACTGGCTGCTGTTGGAGACAGGATGCTAGCTTGATGGACCTTGGTCTGACTAGGCATGACTTTTCTTATGTTCTTAACTGATAAAAGGGAGAACAAGTGTCAGATTTGCTTATCAAAAATCTGGTAACCTCATTGGAGGTGAGAGGGAAAGGAAGGAGATTATGTTAATGGGCTGAGGGCAGAGGGAAAGGGCATGGAAGGTGACAATGTCAGGGGTGGGAAAAAGAAAAGTTGATTGTGTCGATGGGATGGGAGAAGAAAGAGTAGATGATTATGCCAGGAAGAGTGGGGGAAAGGAAAGGAAAGTGATTATGTTTGGGGAATAGGATAGGGGAAGGTGATGGTGTACATATACTGAATCCCCTACTTTGAATGCCTCTGTAAGCCATTGAATTTGCTCATTAAGAAAAATAATGAATTAATATGTCTGATATAAACTCTGCAGTGTCCCATTATGAAAATGTAAACTTTGATTTTCTTATAGAAAGATGGTACATCCTAATAAGCCATAAAACATTCCTTCTACTTTTGTGTCGTTTCTTTTGTATGTTTGATATGTAAACCACTGTGAAATTTTGAATGATAAGTGGTATATTCAATTTTAAAAATTATTCTTATCTGTATAATCAGTTGGATTGCCAGGGAAAGTGTCACGCAACCCACCATGATTCATGTTTTCTACCATGCTAGAAATGCTAGGCAGCTCATCGTCCATTTTACAGCTCTCCTCATTCTCATGCATCTGGATCTGCTCAAGGAATGCATCAGGAGGCGGAAACTCATCCTCCTCTAAAGCTAGAATAAAACCAGCAGAAATGAGATAGGTTCCAAGGATACATTTGAGATACTTCAATGATTTTGGAATCTGTCATACTTTAAAATGCAATACATGAGGAGGAGAAGTGAGGCTCCATCTTGGTGGAGTATTATTCAGCATGCAATGTACCAGGGAAGCTATGTCTGTTTTAAAACAAACTATAACTTACTGAGTTGTGACAAGCAACATTGTGGTGCATGACTCTTGCTGTTCCTAAATTCTATTCTGAGGATTTTCAGAATTATCTGGATTCAAATCTATACATTCGAACAGTATCATGATGGCAAAGAGCAGTACTGAAAGTAGATCCATTATCAGGCTGCAGTGTTTTAAGGCTTTTTTTAAATCACTTTATCATTTCAAAGTGATTGTAACCTAAATTTGGTAATGTATGTTAAACAGAGACATTGATAACCTTTCTGAGGCAATGGAGGGTTAAGCAATTTGCCCAAGGCGTGCTAGTGGGAATTGAACCCTGGTTTGTTGATACCCAAACCAGTGCTCTAACCATTAGGCTATTCCTCCACTCCAGTCTATTTACTGTAAAATGCAAATGCAATGTGTGCCTTTGAGTCAGTCCTGACTCCTGGTGACCCAGAAGCTCCTGGGCTTTCTTGGCAGTGTCACTGGAAGTAGATTGCCAGGCCTTTCTTCTGAGGCAATGGAGGGTTAAGTGACTTGCCCAAGGCCACAAGGACTGACTAGTGGGAATTGAACCCTGGTTGCTTGTTTACCAAGCTAGGGTTCTAACCACTAGGCTACTCCTCCACTCCCTACTGTATCACACTCCAATATGCAGAAGCTTTTCTAAGGAAAAAAGAGGAATTTGATATAGTTTTCTATTGAGAAAATGGAAATATTGGATTGAAGAAACTTTCTGTAAACAAAGTTGCTTATAATACGTCTTTGATCCTCTTGACTGAACACATTGCAGCTCTGGAAAATAGTTAAAGAGAAGAGCAAGGACAGGGATTAAAAAGAACAAAAGAGGCAAAAATGTATTAAGTAATTTCATTTATCATTAGAATCCACGTACCATGTTGATTAGTCAACTAAGTGTGACCAATTATCACCAGTAAAATCAGTCTTTCATTTTTTACCCATAAATTAATTTATTTGAGATAAAAATGATTTGCTTTTCATAATGGGTTTAAAATGAATTTAAGAACAGTAAAAACAAGGTTTTTTTTGTTAATGAGACCTTTAATTTTAGATTTAATTAGCTGGCATTCACGCTTCAGAGCAGAGACTAAAATGACCATTGTTACCTCTTGCACTGTTCTTGCACTATGACTTTCCATTTAAGATCATGACATTCAATTGTGTCCACTTTTTAACTTGCCCTATTGCAAGAGCATTCATGCTCATATATTCAGAGACATAACTCCTGTAAATATCTGAATTTCTCCTCCATAATGAAAGGGTACCAACACATAGGCAGCTTAAGGGGTATGCAGTCCTAGACTGAGGAATAGGCAACATTGACAACTGCCCACAACACCAAATTTTGATGGCAAATATCCTGGCTGAGGGGGAACCTTCTTTAGGGCTGTGTACATACGCCATTTTAAAGGGCCTCCGCCATCCTGATTTACAGGAGATTCCTCCCTTTCCCTCCAGTCCTATATATGGGCTCCAAAAACTTAAACCTTGATCTGTAGTTATGCAACTATAATAGAGAAAATCTATATGTAAGATAGTGATGATATTGCAAGCCCCCGAAAGTGAGTGATGTGGGGACAGAGTGACCTTTTTGCTGAGGTGATGCTATTATAAGGAATCTGAAGCTGTGCATTATGCCGCAGCTGGGTTTTCAAATGATAGTATGCTGAACCGGATAGCTCTGAGGTTTTTGAAAGTATTTGGCTTGTAATGTTTCACTTTAAAATGTCCAAATGTGCCTATAGAATCCTAGTATTTTGACCTAATCCATGAAATCTTTGTAAAGAGAAACATTTTGCTCAACATTATGGGCCCAGTATTCGAAAGGCATTTACACCATGTAAATGCCTTTAATTGGGATATTCAACAGCACTTACATGGTTAGTGCCGTTGAATATCCCCTTCTATGCCCCAATGCTATGCTGTTAGCATGGGGGCATATTGGGGGTGTTCCGGGGTGGAGCGGAGGCGGAGACTGTCACTAAGCAGGTTAGGCTCTGCGGCGGTTTCCTCTGAGCTGCAAACGCAGATATTCAATGCCATCGCTGCAGCACTGAATATCTGGGGTTAGGGCTCAGGCCGGGCTGTGCACTGTAATGGCACATAGTCTGCCCAACTAAATATCGGGCCCTATATCCTTAAGATCTGATGCTGTTTATCTTTCATATCCCAGAAGCTGGAGACTAAAAGGAATGTGTTGTGCCTTACCCTGCTCCATGTCCTTTGTTGTTTTGCAGGAGACCAGCTTTTCATCCTCTGCCACAGCTTCATCTTGACTAGTAGGGTCCTTTGTATCTTTGGTAGAGACTAATGCCAGTTCCAATCCATCCTCCTCTAAAGATTACCCCCATCACCCCCAAAATAAACAACACAAATTTTTTAAGTCTGTTTATCCTGCTTCTAACTACTTTTTAGCCATTCTCCCACTCAAGTTTCCAAATTCTTTTACTTGCTCCGCCACTGGCGCCGCTACCGCGACCGCCACTGGCACCGTGTCATTTTATCAGGCTTGCTTTTTGCATGATAAAATGTCATGGTGCTGGCTGCTTGAGTACAGCACAGACATGGGAGCAAAAGCAAATGCTCCCATGGCTGTGCTGAACATTAATACACCCATGGCACGGGGCAGGGAGAAGAAAAGATATGGCTGGCTGAGGATGGAAAGGGATTGATATTGGAAATGGGCTGGGGGGCTGGGAATGGAAATGAACTGATATTGCAAATGGGCTGGGGCTGGGACAGGATATGGGATGACACTGGAAATGAAATGATATTGGGGCTGAGGGAATGGGACCGGAAAAGGATTGGGACTGGAAGGGGACTTGCAGTAGCAGTGGTGGGCTGGGAGTGGAAGGCGGGTAATTCTAGGGCTAAGGAGACTGATGCTGGCAAATTCTGGGGTCAAGGTGAGAAAGAGAGGGAGAAACTGGGGGAGTGAGAAGGGAGTGGAAGGCAGATATTGTGGGGAATGGAGGAAGAAGCAAAGTCATAACTATGGGAAGGTTGAAAGAGGGGGGTTGAGAACATATGCTGGGCTAAGGAGGAGGAAAGGCAATGTTAATGAATATTGGAGAAGGGAGCAGATGGGTGGGTTCTAGGGAAGGGGAGTGGGAGGCAGTAGGGCAGATACCGGGGAGATGGGGATGTGAGAAAGCAGGGACTCTGACTGGTAGAGACTCTAAGATTGGATGAGAAAACAGAAGAAAGACTCTAAGATAGGCTGCGTATTGGAAGTGTAAGTACTCAGGGCCTAGGTGGGATTGTGAGTGGGGACTTGGGGTTGCCTGTGGGGATAGTGGGAACTAAGAAATTGATCAGAGTTTAAGAGAACAGTGGGGACAAGGTGATTAGTGAGAGGTATGAGTAGGGTGTGAGACGAAGTGCAAAAATATGGGGCGGGGGGGGGGGGGTTTGAGGGACGGAGGGTTTTGGGGAGAGATTGGGGGGCAGTTGAAAAGGACAGAGTGCTGTGGAGTGGATTAGAGCCACAGGAAGGGACAGATCTTCCTTGAAGGAGGCGAGAGAGGATAGAAATGGGGGAAGTGAAAGGGGAAATGGAAGGTCTGGATAGAGGGTCAGACATAAGCAAGGGCATGGGGGTGGAAAAAAGATGAGTGCTAGGGAATGAGCCGAAGCTGATTAGGGGATGAGAAGCAGAAGGTAGCAGATGAGGCTGGGGAAGGAGTACAGAGGGAGGAAATAGGGGACTAGAAAAACAGGTGGGGGGGGGATAGTTTGTGGAATGGAAGGACTAGGATAGTAAGGTTAGAAAATAGAAAGCTTGGAAGTAGATGAATGGTGAAAATAGGGAGACTGGACTGAAGGAGGGAGAAAAAAGAATGGAATGAAGCTGTAGTTACGTAAAAGGCAAATGAGAGAAATAGAGAAAAAAAGATGAAAAAGAAGGGTCAATGTTGTAGATAGATGTAGGGAATGCAGGGCCGGTGCTAGGGGCTCTGCTGCCCCCCTGCAATCTATAGATTGGTGACCACGGCCTCATTACTATTAATAGCAAGTTGCAACCCCCTTCCCAAAACTCCTTTGAGGGTCATTCCAGAACATGAATAAGCCCTTTGGATGTGTGGCATAGATGTTTTTCTAGCGAAAACGTCTATGACTGTATTCTGAAACACCTGTGGCTAGCATGGGGATCTCAGATTGTGGGCTGGAGGGGGCAGAATGGGGATGTGGTCAGCAGCGGAGACATACCATACGTATTCAGGAAAAGCCCGTGTACGTGCTGCGTGTTTTCCACGGATGTCCACATTATACTAGCAAAAATGTGGAATGAGGCCAGGACTTAGAAACCTTTTTGCTCTGCTCTGCAATGTGTCCCATAGAGATGAATGGCTGTGACAATGATGTTTTGAACTGGTGTGTCTGCAGTCCAGAAGACCACAAGATGCAGTTGTAAAGAGCAAAATGCAGAGATGAGAGAAGGTTGTATGGTAGAGACACATTAATAAACACTCCTTCAGAAATAATCAGAGGTGCAATGGTGATTATTCTGGCTATGCTGACAATTTCTGTGTGAGCTAGAGGAGATAATCTAGGGCACCCTAATAATTCCGAGAAGTGGGACTGGTGGTGTAGGGATTGTATGTGGGTGAGTATAGGATGGATGCATGTGTGGGTGAGAAACGCAGATCAGATTAGTAGTCCTGGGACTCCATATCAGTATGTTATACCAGCTGTTTTCTAGAGGTGCAGGGTATCTGTACTGCAGATGTATGTTTTGTGTTACTGCAGGTTCCCAAAGAAGCACACAGGTTCCACAGTGCTTGTCCTGAGGCAAGCAGTGAATTTTCTGAGTCCTCTTTAAGAATGCTTTATGGATCGTTCCTCCAGGAACTTATCCAAACCTTTTTTTAGGCCCAGCTACACTAACAGCTTTTACTACATTCTCTAGTAACAAATTCCAGAGTTTGATTACATGTTGAGTAAAAATAATATTTTCTCTTATTAGTCTTAAATGGGTTGCATTATAGTTTTATTGTGTGCCCCCTAGTCTTTCCACTTTTTGATGGCATAAACAGCTGATCTATGTTTACCCATTCCACCTCCATTCATTAATTTCTGGACCTCTATCATATCCCACTTCAGCCAGACTTTTAAGCCTCTCCTCATAAAGATATCCTTCCATTCCCTTTATCATTCTTGTCGCTCTTCTTAGTACCTTTTCTAATTCAGCTCTATCCTTTTTAAGATATGGTGATCAGAATTGCACACAATATTCAAGTTGCGGTCGCACCATGGAACGATACAGAGGCATTATAATATCTTTTACTTTATTCTCCATTCCTTTCCTTATATTCCTAGCATTCTATTTACTTTTCTTTTCCAGGTGCATAATTTTGCACTTGTCCACATTAAATTTCATCTGCCATTTGGACATCCAATTTTTCAAGGTCCTTTTGCAATTTTTCACAAACCTCTTGCATTTTAACAACTTTGAATAGTTTTGTGTCATCTGTAAATTTGATCACCTCACTCGTTCCTATTTCCAGGTCATTTATGATTGTTGAAATGCAGCAGGCCCAACACAGATCCTTGGGATACTCCACTATTCACCTTTCTCCAGTGAGAAAATTGTCCCTTTAGCACTACTCTCTGCTTTCTATCTTTTAACCAGTTTCAGATCCACAATAGTATACTGCCTCCTATCCCATGACTTTTTAATTTTGCCAAGAGTCTCTCATGAGGGACCTTGTCAAAGGCTTTCTGAAAATTCTGATACACTATATCAACCAGCTAACCTTTGTCTACCTGTTTATTCACACTTTCAAACAAATATAATAGATTAGTAAAACAAAACTTTCCTTTGCTAAATCCATGTTGGCTTTCTCCCATTAAACCATGGCTATCTATATGTTCAGTAATTTTATTCTTTATAATGGTTTCTACCATTTTGCCCAGTACTGACATCAGGTTCACCGGTCTGTAGTTTCCTGGATCACTCCTGGAACCGTTTTCAAAAATTGGAGTTACATTGGCCACTCTCCAATCTTCAGGTATTATAAATTTTTTTAAGGATAGTTCACAGATAAATAGTAGGTCTGCAATCTCATATTTCAGTTCTTTCAACACTCTTGGATGTATACTTTCTGGTCCAGGTGATTTGCTACTCTTCAGTTTATAAAACAGTTCTAATACATCCTCCCGGTTTATTGCTATTTCTTTCAATTCATCTGCTGCATCACCTTTATATACCATTTCAGGCATGAATAATGTCCCTACATCATCTTCAGTAAAGACCAAAGCAAAAAATTTGTTTAGTCTCTCCACTATGGCCTTGTTCTCCCTTAGCGCCTCTGTTATCCCTCTATCATCTAACGGTCCAACTGACGCACAGGTTTTTTGCTATGATTGTACTTGAAACTGTTTTTATTATACATTTTTGCTTCTGTGATAAGCTTCTTTTCAAATTCTCTCTTTGCCTGCCTTATCAATGCCTTGCATTTAACTTGCCAATGCTTATGTTGTTTCCGGTATTCGTTATTAGGCTCCTTTTTCCATTTCATGAAGGATGCTTTTTTGGCATTAATAGCCTCTCTGACCTCACCTTTAAACCATGCTGGCAGTTTCTATGGGCTTCCTTCCACTTTTCTTAAAGCATGGAATACATCTGGTCTGGGTTTCCAAGATAATACTTTTTTTTTCTTTAATTTGAAAATTTTTTATTATCACACATCATCATATACATCCCATAACATTGAGACCATAACCACACTTAGACTACACAAACTTTCACAACCATTATACATTCTATAGTTTTCCTTCAACTTGGACAGAAATCCTCTCACTGTGTGTGCCTTATTTTTCTTTATATAAAATTTAACTGCTGTATTGTTTTCCCACACACCATTTACTCTTAACCAAGTTCATGCAATCACATTCCCCAATAATCAACCATCAGCCATTAAGCTGTAGTCTGGTCCTCTTCCCCCTCCAACCCTGCCCCTCACCTCTCCCCTTCCCTCCCCCTACATATACCCCCCATTCGTTACTTCCCTCCGTATCCTCCCCCTCTCCCTCCCTCTCTCCCGTCTGTATCCCTCCCCATTCCACCCTCACCCTTCCCACTCTCCCCTCTCTTCCTCCTCCTCCCCCCCCTATTCCTATTCACTACCCCTTCATCCCACCCTGACCCTGGGCCCTCAACCTAACCCCCCCTTCTCCCACTCCTCCCCCTCTCCCCCCCCTACTCACTCCCACCTTCCGGCCACCTATTTTCTCTCGACCATCTCCATACCCCCTCCCATCGCTTCTCCATTTGACCCTGCCTGCCCCCTTTCTCCCCTGTAATTTTATACATCAGGTATATACCCAAAAACCTTTTAGTATAACTTTCCATTGATGGCAAAACTTTTCTGTTCCAATGCTGAGCAATTTCACATCTGGCCACCGTGACACAAAACCAGACAATGCTCCACTCTCCTTCCCATAACCCATCCTTCTTCTGCAGGAGACACATTTCAGGAGTCAGTTCTATATGAGCACCTATAATTTTGTTTATATTCTCCCCTACTCTTCCCCAATACTTCTGCACCACTGGACAGGACCACCACATATGTAACCATGTACTCTCTGTTCCACACAGCCTCCAACACTCATTCGTGTTCCTAACCCCTGCTTTAAACAGCTGCTCCGTCGTAAGATACCACCTGCTCAGCACCTTGAACCCATTCTCCTGTAATGCCGTGGCAATAGTGAATTTCGCTATGCCTCGCACTACCTCCTCCCACTCCTCTACTACCCAATCCACCCCCAAATCCCTTTCCCACGCTTCCATATAACTCAATTTCCCCGCTCCCCTCGCTATCAACCCTTTGTATATTTTAGAAATCATGCCCTTTTGTCCCATTGACCCCAATCAGGCACCTTCAAACCATTCTACTTCTCTTCTCCTGTCTTGCTCCCCTCGTCTTTTACGAATCAATGATCCTATTTGCGCATATGCGAATCTATCCATTTCCTGCAGCTTATATATATCCCGAAGACCCTCAAAACTCCTTACCTCCTTTCCCACTAATATCTGTGACCCCTGACTTAACCCCTGCGCCTCCCATCTCTTCAGCACTCCTCTATGGGGTCCCTCCTACACTCCCTCGATTCACAGCACGCCAGTAGGAACATAGTATATGACCATTTCTTGTCTCCCACCATCCTCCGCCTATTCTGCTGCCATATTCGTACCATGTGCCCCAACATAGGGTTCTCCCCCCTCTCCCCCTTCCCCCCCCCACTATCCGCTCTAACGCTCCAGGGAGCAGATCTGCCGCCTCCATCTGCACCCATTGTTTCCATGGTTCCTGTAACCATGCATATACCACCCTCAATTGCATTGCTTTGTAATATACTGCAAAGTTAGGCACCCCCATCCCGCCCTCCACCCCCTGCACTTGTAAGGTTCGTGCTGCCACCCTTGGCCTTTTACCCCCCCCCCCCCATATAAACCCCTCCACTTACTTCTGTACCTTGTTCATTACTCCTCTCGGGATCGCTATGGGTAGCACTTGGAAAAAAAATAAGTACTGGGGAAGCAGCATCATTTTAACGATCGCCATCCTCCCAAACCAAGAGTAATACCTCCTGCTCCACCCCCCCAACTGCAATCCAGTTTCCCTATTCCAAGATAATACTTTTAAACAATGCCCATGCTTGATGTAAATCTTTAAATTTTGCAGCTGCTCCTTTTTGTTTTTTTCTTAACTATTTTTCTCATTTTAGCAAAATCTCCCTTTTGAAAGTTAAAAGGTAGCACTGTGGATTTCCTAGCTGTCTTTTTTTCCATTTATTAAATCAAACGTGATCATGCTATGATCACTATTGCTAAGTGGCTCCAAAATCTTTATTTCTTGCAACAGATCCTGTGTTCCACTAAGGATCCTAAATAGCTTCCCCTCTTGTCGGTTCAAGAACCAGCTGCTCCAAGAAGCAGTAATTTATTTTATCTAGAAACCTTATCTCTCTAGCATGTCCTGCTGTGACATTGACCCAGTTGATACCGGGGTAATTGAAATCACCAATTATTACTGTGTTGTAACTTTTGTTAGCTTCCCTGATTTCTTTTAGCATTTCTTCATCGATCTATTCATTCTGGCCGGGCATGCAGGGGGCATGGGGAAAAGAAGAAGCGCTCTGGATTGTGTTGGAAAGAGGAGATGGCACTGTCATCCATACTGCGGTAGTCTATAGACCTCCGACTCAAATCGAAGAAATAGATAACGAATTGATTGCATGATCCGAGGCAACATGGTTTTACTGAAGGACGTTCTTGCCAAACAAATCTGATTGAGTTCTTTGACTGGGTGACCAGAGAACTAGATCAGGGACATGCGATGGATGTCATCTACCTGGATTTCAGCAAAGCCTTTGATACTGTTCCTCATAGGAGGCTTATCAATAAACTCAGTAGTTTGGGGATGGATCCCAAGGTGGTGAACTGGATCAGAAATTGGTTGACTGACAGATGACAGAAGGTGATGATAAATGGAGCTCACTCGGATGAAAGGAGGGTGATTAGCGAGGTGCCCCAGGGTTCAGTCCTGGGCCTGGCACTGTTCAATGTATTTGTGAGTGATTTTGCTGAAGGACTGAATAGAAAAGTCTATCCTTTTGCAGATGACATGAAAATTTGCAACAGAGTGGACTCCCCTGAGGGAGTGGATAACACGAGGAAAGATCTACAAAAGCTGGAAGAATGGTCTAATGCTTGGCAGTTTAGATTTAATGCAAAGAAGTGCAGTGTCATGCACTTGGGAAGCAGAAATCCAAGGGAAATGTACGCGATAGGGGGCGAGAGGTTGGTGTGCACGGACCAGGAGAAGGACCTTGGTGTGATTATTTCTGAGGATCTCAAGGTGGCAAAACAGTGCGACAAGGCAGTGGCAAAAGCCAGGAGGATGTTGGGTTGTATACAAAGAGGAATTACCAGCAGAAAGGAGGAGGTACTAATGCCACTGTATAAGTCACCGGTGAGGCCTCACTTGGAATACCGTGTTTAGTTCTGGAGACCATATCTTGCAAAGGATGTAAAAAGCCTGGAAACTGTTCAGAGGAAGGCGACCAAAATGATTTGGAGCCTGCGTCAGAAGCCTTATGAGAAATGCTTGAAGACCTAAATATGTACACTGTGAAGGAAAGGAGGGATAGGGGAGATATGATTCAGACCTTTAAATACTTAAAGAGAAATAATGAACAAACAAACCTCTTCCAAAAATGGGGAAACTGTAAAACTAGAGGGCATGACATGAAGTTGCAAGGGGGTAATGGTACTATGCAAGGAGGTAATGGTACTATGTTTTTTTTCTTTCTCTCCTTAACATGGACTATTGAATTGTATTGTTTTTTTCTTGTTAAAAAGCTTTGTTCTTGTAATGGTTTCTTGTATTTCTTATTTTTTTACTTTTGTAGAAAGTTGTTAAACTTAAATTTAAAAAAAGACATGTGAATTAGGAACTGGTTAAAAGATAGAAAACAGAGAGTAGGACTAAATGGCCAGTTTTCCTCAATGTGGAGGAGTGGCCTAGTGGTTGGGGCAAGGTACTTCAGGCCGGAAGGTCGGGGGTTCAAATCCCGCTAGAGGACAGCAACCTTGGGCTGGAAGGACTGAGGTTTCTAGTCTCACAGGTGCTCCTTGTGGTCTTGGGCAAGCCACTTAACCCTCCATAGCCCATGTTCCCTGTAAAATAGTTATCTCCAAGTTATAATGCCCTGTTCAATGTAATTTCAGTTTGTTCAATGTAAACCGCACTGATGCAGAATAGCATGGTATATAAGAGAATGTAAATAAATAAATAAAATGGAGAAAGGTGGATAGTGGAATACCCCAGGGATCTGTGCAGATGACACAAAATGATTCAAAGTTGTTAATACAGAAGAGGATTATGAAAAATTGCAAGAGGACCTTGAAAAATTGTGAGACTGGTCATCCAAATGGCAGATGAAATTTAATATGGACAAGTGCAATGTTAGCACTTAGGGAAGAAGAACCCAAACTATGGTTACATGATGCAAGGTTCAACATTAGGAATCACCACGCAGGAAAAGGATCTGACCATCATCATGGATAATACATTGAAACCCTCTGCCTAGTGTGCAGCCATGTCCAAGAAAGCAAATAGAATGATAGAAATCATAAGGGAGGAATGGAGAATGAAACCAAAGATATTATAATGCCTCTGTATTGCTTCATAGTGTGACTCACCTTGAATATTGTGTGCAATTCTGGTCACCATATCTTAAAAAAGGATATAGCAGAATTAAGAAAAGGTATAGAGAAGAGCGACTAAAATAGTAAGGGTATCCCTACAAGGAAAGTCTTAAAAGAAAGGGCTTAAAAGGTCAGGACTCTTGAACTTGGAAAAAAGATGTCTGAGGAGAAATATGATAGAGGTCTATAAAATAATTAATGGAGTGGAATGGGTAAATGTAGGTCAGTGTTTTACTCCTTCAAAATTTAGGAAGACTGGGGGACATGCATTGAAGCTACAGTGTTGCACATTTAAGACTACTTGGGAAAACACTTTTTCATTCAACGCATAATCAAACTGTGGAATTAATTACCAGAGAATGGAGTAAAAAGCTGTTAGTGTAGCTGGATTTAAAAGAGGTTTGCACAAATTCCTGAAGGGAAAGTCCATAAATAATTGTTAAAGAGGAACAAGGAAATTCACTGTTTACCTTTTGGGAATTGAAGGGTACTTGTTATCTGGATTGGCCATTGTTGGAAACAGGATACTGGGCTTGATGGACCCTTTGTCTGACCCAATATGGCATAGCTTATTTTCTTATGTTCATTGATGTGAGACCAGAATTTGAATAGAATTTTTTTCTGTGTTGAGTTGTAAGTGAACACCCTATGTCTGCATCCATCGTTGGGAGAGTTTCATTGTTGCGTCTTAGTAGTATGTTTAATAAACGGCGGTAGCAGACTTTGTGTGATATCGGAGTCGTGGCGATATCGCACAGAGTCCACTATCACCGTTTTGTAAACATACCCCTTAGAGTGTTTCATATGAATAAATAATTATGCCCTATCAGAATGATTTTCAAAGGCAATTATGCATTCACTGGTAAACGCTTAATTGGTCTAACCATATATTTTCAAAAAATATACAGATTACTTCAGGCTGTATAAATTGCAAATTGACCAAATATTATCCATATATTTGTGGGTCATGTTAGGGAGGAGCAAGGGTAGGCCATAAAATTATCCAGATAGCAGCACTATTCAGCCACTATTCAGATAATCTTTGTTTTCTAGGTCATGCTGTGTCTTGTTAAGTGGAACCGACGTTTCAGTCATCATTCTGTTGCTTTCTTCAGGGTGAAGTGGTTATGCAATGAATGTCTGTTCTGATATACAGTGGTTCTAAAAACCAGATTGGTGGTTTTGAAGCACAAATGAAGGTTCGCATCCCCCTGCTCAAAACCGTTGGAGTCTATGAAATTCTATGCAGCTGCAGCCATTCGTATATAGGGAAACTGGCCACACCATAGAAGAAAGGCTACAAGAACACAAAAGACATTATAAACTCTTCAACACAGAGAATCTGCTGTAGCCCTCCATGCAATGAAAACTGGTCATACAATCAAATCTAATGACACAAGAATCCTGGAAAAAGTAGAACGATGGTGGTCAAGGAGGGTCAAAGAGGCGGTAGAGATAGCACCCATGAAACTTCAATGGAGACAAAGGACTGAACATCAACAAAGCATGGCAACCCCTCTTTCACAGAAGGTCCAGTGCTACAAGGTCTGGTGCAGAAGACAAAAGATTTTTTCCACCTTCCAGAATCTGAGAATGTGTCACAACAATCTTCCTGCTAAAATCCAAATTTCCTCCCTCCAGGATTCCTACTTGCAATTTTTCCTGCCTTTTCTCCAATGAACTTTCTTGTCAAAATTCAAATTTCAAAACTTCCACCTTTTTCTAATGAACTTTCCCTCTGAAAACAAATTCAAAAATTCTCGCCTTTTCTTCAAAACACTTTACCACCAAAATTCAAATTTCCTGCTTCAAACCCACCAATCTAGTTTTGAGAACCACTGTATATAAGAACAGACATTCACTGAATAACCACTTCACCCTGAGGAAAGCCACAGAATGATGGCTGATCTTCACTCTGTGTCTATCGACGACTTGGGCTTCGGTTCATACCTTGACAGCCCATTACTGCATAGACAAGGACTCCCGCCAGGATGCCTTGTTTGGTCAGGCTGTTCTTCAACATCTGTTCCAGACTTAATCATCTCCTACCCACCATCCCTGGTAGGATGCCAGAGATCCATGAGGGGAGGTAGAGCCCTTTTACAGGGGCACACAACTTCTGGGGCCTTCTCCTTGGCATCTGCAGCTAGGGAGTCCCCATATGTGAAGACTACATTCCTGCTTGTTCCTGGAGATAGCATAGTTACTCACCTGTAACAGGTGATCTCCGGGAACAGCAGGAATTTAGGGGCATGTTTACTAAAAGCCGTACAATTGCGTGCCGCACAATAGCGCACGGAAACGCGGCACTCAAACGCTCAGAAACGCTCTTAAACACCCTGCACAAGTGCGCTTGGGCCCCGCACAATTGCGCGCCGCACTAACGTGCCCCGCACAAGTACCCAGCCCGCAAATGTCCGATAGAGGCGTGGAAAGGCATTCTGAGGGCGGAGGAAGGCTCCCGAGGGGCGGAGAGACGGGGTCAATGGGCGGGGAAGGGGAGGGGAGAGGCTCCCCGCACAGTATCGGGGACGAATTTGCAGGTTAAAAATAGCGCGAGTGAAACACTCACGGTAGAGGGCATTTAAAGGGAAGAGAAACCATTTCCGTCAGCAATGTACAGGGAAACCGGGGAAACCTGCAAAACGTGAGCAGTGTGATACATGTGCACAGAACAAAAGTGCAAATAAAGATAGAAAAAGACCCAAACAAACATATTAAAAATAGGAAGTCAGCTGGGGAACCCTGATATTAATGGGCAAACATAAGAAACACACCCAGGAAAGCTCCAAAAAAATGAAATGAAGTATGGAAGGGGCTACGGAGCGGAGACCCTTCCAAAAACCATTTCCTTTTTTCTGAGCCTTCCTGGGAGTGTTTGCTATGGGTGCCCATTAATATCACTGTTGCCCAGCTTGGTTATATTTATCCCCAGTTCGTCGTGGTCAGTTGAGGGGTTTATTTGCACTTTTGTCACCAGACAAGGTGACTGAGCCCACAGTACAAATGTGCAGAGCAGGGTTTTTGACTCCTTTGGTCAGGTTTCCCACCCCCAGGGACTGCACTATCACTGTGGCCACAGTGTGGTGCAGCAGACAGAGGCAGTACCTCTAGGATCAGAGGGTCACAGGTTCAAATCCAAGCTGGGGCTCCTGCCAACCCAGTCCCCATATTTTACCCACCACTAAACAGAGATAGTAAAGACACTCCTTTATTGCAGAGAACATAAGCATGGTTCACACACCCATTTTGTACCCAACACCGCACACACACCATAACAATGGGCATTACCGACAGCCGAGTCCCCCAAATGCAGTCCTGGAGTGCCACAACTCAATCAGGTCATATGCTTTTCCAAGATACGGACATGCCAGCATGTTGGCGGTAGGGTACAGGTGGTGGAGGGGGCAGTGGCTGCTAGCCACAGAAGACAGTGGCCGAGCCATGTGCAGGCTGGCACGTCCACTGCAACATAGGCCCTGTCGGATGTACAGTCATGGACTTCCCAGGGAATTCAGCACATCTGTGGCAACACAGTGGTGCAGTGCACACAGACAGTGTGTGCAGGAGCAAAAGGTCACAGGTTCAAAGCCCAGCTGGGGCTACTGCCATTCCTGTCCACATATTTTCCCCACAACTAAACCATGTTAGTAAGGGCAATCCTTTATTGCTGGGGATAGACGCATTGGTCATACGCCTATCTTTTACACCACCAAGCACAGACACCATGACCAGGGGCATTACCTAGAGCAGTCTCACAACTGCAGTCCTGGAGGACCACACACCATTCAGGTTCCATGCTGCCACTCATACAAATAACCGTGCTGTATATCTATGCACCACCCCCATGGCATGTAGATGTAGCTCATGCATATTCATGAGGGACAGCAGGAAACCCCAACCAGTGTATTGCAAACCTGGACTGGATTTGGGAACCTCTGCCATACAGCAGCAGCCAACAGGGACAGACACACCCACACCCACACCCACAGGCCCCATTGGCCAATGCCTCCTGGTGAGGCAGGACATTGGGCCCTGCGTGCATCTCCCAATACCAGCACTTGCATACCTTAGCAATGTCACCCTACACCAGGGTATATGGTACACAGCTCTCAAACATTTGCTATGAGTACTGGCAGATAGATATCCCTACGTTACGCACAGTCTGCTCTATGAGCTCCATCATAATAATCTATCTGATGTTTGCGGTGTGTGCGTCAGGTCTGGCCCCTGACAGTGTTTACCACCCTAGGGAGGGACCCCCAACGGTATTGCATACCATACCCATGCCTGTACTGTGCCCAGGACTGGTGTGGTGGGCAAGGATTCTGAACCCCTCTATAGTAGCACAATGCTGGCATACGTGTGGGAGTGTGTGTCTGTCTATACAGTGTGTGTTGGCTGCAAACACTGTCCACAGTTTTGGCCTGATGATGTGCATAATGAGCAGCAAGGTACCATGGGTATAGCTCAGACAGGGTGGGCTGGCCAGGATGCATCTGCACAGGGCATAGGGCACTGGCAGGGACATTGTAGTGGCCGTCCACCACCTCCACAGACAGGGTGACCTCTGTATGTGCTGCTGGGCTTTCACTCCACCCTGACTGTGCAGTGATGGCAGCATGGCTAGGCACCCCCATAGTGCTTCATAGCACTTCCCTCATGTGATATATATGGGTCACCTGTTGGGGCCTAGTCACTGATGTATCTGCTTGTGTGTGCTGCCATCCCAGTTGTGGGTGCATGCCTTTCCAGTGGGACTAACCAGCAGACTGTTCACAGCTGGTATGTGCCCTGCTGGAGTGCCTTGCAGGGTGCAGTGGCTGATGGCTTGATGCAGGGGAATATCAGATAGTGGTGGGGTGCATCTTAGCATATCCAGGCCTACTGTCTGTCTGATATTGTGGTCTGGGTGTGTGTGGGGCTGCTTGGACTGCCCTGTAGGGTGTCTGTTCCCCAACAGGACTGGGGTTGGTGGTCCACTCTACTGCCATCATTGCAAGGGGGGGGGTGTGTATAATGGGGATCTGTTGATAGGAGACCCTGCCTGTTTGCCACCCTCGGCAGGCAGGGGGGGGGGGGGGGGGGGGGTTGGTGGTGCATAGCCCACCTGGGGGTCCATGGGGTTCCCCCTGACTGAGACAGACAGAGATATCCAAGGTGTTCCTGCAGAAACTACCTATCTCACAGATTATGACTGTTTTGGAGCTCTGCCATGGCCTCTCTCAGCCATGGAGGGTGCTGTGGACCTGGTCCAGGGCGCCTCATCGCACACTCAGGGTGAGCACAGTTCCCGCACAGTGTGACTGTGTGTAGCTACTCTGTGCAAATTAAACACCCGGTCAGTACCTCCTACCAGGCCAAGGTGCTGTGTGGGTGCACACGGACACGTCCCCATACCAGGCCGGGGAGCTGTTGGGGTGCATTCCCCATCTTGTGTTCATCTGTGGACAGCTGATTTGCATGTGCAGTGCATCATGGGTATGGGTGGCCTAACCCTATCCTGGTTCCCACAGCAGACTGTCTGTGTGGTGACATGCAGGCTCTCTGCAGCCAGCCAGGGGCTTGCTGGCAGCTATATAGCTGTAGCCCAATGGTTACTTCACTGCCTGTGGAGCCAGCGGTAATGGGTTCGAGCCCACAGTGGGGTTATTTGATAGGGTTGTCCAAAGCTTTTTTTAGATTTAATGTACATATGTTGCTGCCATCAAACACACCCTCAGTGTACTGTACCCATAAGGTGCCTCTGAGGGTGCTTTATAGGGCACCCTATAGGGCACCTTATGGTTGCCGTCCATATAAGGTGCACTATACATTATCCTGTGACGCAACATATATGGTGCCCTATAGGGGACATTCAAGGGTGCCTTGGCGGACAGTGAACTTTAACATGTGCCTTATGGGCCGCCTTATGTTAACACGCTTTGTGAGTGCGTTTGCTAGTAGTGATAACTGAAATAAAAATAGATTGCCCCCTACAGCACTCATCCCCATAATACACACTGCCTCAGTGAGCTGTCTTCATTGGGCACTGTGGGGGATTGAACCCCTGATCTCTGCACCATTGGTCAGTGTCTTAACCATTGTGCTGTGGCTCTGTTCCTATGCTTGGGCATCTGCGCACCGCCTTATGCCGCCCAAAATTAACAGTGCACCGCCTTATGCCGCCCAAAATTAATATGCCTCCTAAAGCACTTTTACCCATTATAGTTAATGCCTCAGCCAGCCCTTTTTGTTGTGCACAATGGGGAATTGAACCCATGGTAGCTGCACCCACAGTCAGTGTCTTAACCATTGTACTATGGCTCTGCTCCTTTGTGGGTGCACATCAGGGCGCCACTTAGCCTTCCCACGCACTATTATGCACGGCGCACAATAGCGCGGCGCACAATAGCGCCCCGCGCAAATGTGCGATCGCTTACTCCCGTTTTTTTTCTTTTCTCTGCCTGAACCGCCCACTCCTTATATGGCACAGGCACACTACCGCGGCCCCGCACATTAGGAATGTTTAGTAAACAGACCCCTTAGTCTTCACAACCCGCCCACCTCCCCTAGGAGTTGTATCTCTCTATCTCTCTCTCTTTCTCTCTTTCCCTCTCTCTTTGTCTCAGCTTTAAACTCAACTGGAGAGGGACAGTTGAGAAAGGCGGGAAGGCAGCACACAGGCGCTGTGGGATGCTCCCAAAAGCTTTCCTATTGGACGCTGGGGAGCGTTCCCACGCAGGCTCTGTTGGTACCGACGATACCCATATGTGAAGACTAAATTCCTGCTGTTCCCGGAGATCACCTGTTACAGGTGAGTAACTATGCTTAACAAGCCAGTGGGCTGAAAATTTACCGCTGTTTGCACAGATTGCACTGCAAGATTGGCCTCAAGGGGGGAGGGTCACAAAAGCAAAAGTTTGCTCAGGGTGCTACAAGCCCCTTGCCTTGCTCAGAGTTTGATAGCAATGAAGATATATTGGCAAGAGAAAGGATGAGGGGGTACCGGGAGAAGAGCAAGAATGTGGAGATACTTAGGAAAGAGAGAATAATAGGATACTGGGGACAGAGAGAATGATAAGGAGAAGTAAATGCCAGATTAAAAATCTTAAGGGTTGGGCTTGTGTAGACTGAAGATGTTTTGTATTTTACAGAAAGAAGGGAAGAAAAAAAATAGAAGTGCAAAAAAAAAAAAGAAGTTGCAAAAGAAAACCAAGGAGAAAGAGAGGAAAATTAAGATCAAAACCAGAAGGGATTCAAAAGAGAACTGCTTTGAAATGTATTAGCTAAGTGGGCTCAGGTCCAGTGCAAAGATATGATGCTTGCTAGGCCTCAATCCTGCCAGCCCTTTGCTTCCACCTCCATCCCCATTGCCATCACTTTGGCCTCTCTCTGGGACCTGCAGCGGCAGCCAAGTCATTTAAATGGCAGCGCAGTGTTTATCTGAACTCTCCGGTGTTGCCGTTCCTTTTCTCTGTGATCTGCAGCTTCGACCCCCCCAACACAGGAAATCTGCAGCAGATGGGGTGGAAGTGAAAGGTCCATCCCTCCATTGCCAATTTCCTGCATCAGAGGGGTAGAAGCAGCAGATCATAGTGAAAAGGAACAGCAACGCCATGCTGGAGACTTCGGGTATGCACTGCTTTGCTGTTTAAATGGCATTGCTGCTTGCTGTAGATTCCAGAGAGAAGCAGCAGCAAAGGCAATAGGCACTCTGGGAATTCTGGAGCTCTAGGCGGCTGCCTAGTTAGCTTCTTGGCTTGTTCCAGCCCTAAGCAGGCTATAAATAAATACAAACGAAATCTGTGTAAGCTAACTACTATACTGTATGCAATAAAGAAAATGGCTTTCTTGTCATCAGGGTGCTGAGTTTGGGAAGGATTTGATTCTAACCTTGAAGAATTCAACAAGGGAAAAAGAGAGAAACTGAGGAGTAGAACTTATTTTGGAGAAAGCTATTAAAATGCTGTCATCATTAATCACAGTGCAGATGTGTATTCATTGCCAGACAGAAGAAAGACCACATCCCAGGTCTTCCTTATTCTCCTGACAATGTTTATGGCATAAACAGTATTCATTGTCTGGGCTGGAAAGAGTTATTCTTACCTTGACAAACTAGTCTTTGTCTTTGTTTCTTCATAAAACGGCAGCAGCAGCAGCATGTTATAATTGATATAAGTATAGCCAGGAGCAGTGCACCTCCTGCACTTGCTATCATGCTCAAGCTGTATATAGACCATGGATTCTCATCTGCAACTAAAAAATTAAGGACATTAATATCAGTGATATACTATATAGATATCTGGAATAACCTACTATTCTAGAGCTCTATCAAAAGCCCAATACATGTCATGAAAGCTCGATTGTAAGGACCCTAGGTTGATCCATTCTCATCTCATTGTTTTCTGTCTGATGATCTTTTGGAGAAATCTACTCTACAATCTTGCCAATTGCTCTTGTCCCCCCCCCCCCACCTTCTTTTTTCATTTTAGATAGGCTGCAGTAAACATTTTCTCATAAATTCATCCTGTAGCACATTTCAGATACATCTAGTGTCCATGCCTTCTTGCTCATGCAGGCTCTAATCCAATGGGTCATAGGGAGGGTAATTTTCTTCCCTTTGTCCATCTCAACCAGGGAAGAGTCATTCAATTTTTGTTCATGCTGGTTAGACTGTTTACCTGGGTGCTAATTCATGCCACTTCTGATGGCATTTTCTTGGACTTGGCCACTCAGAACTACATGGAGACTTCAATTTAATTCTAAAATTCTGATTCCATTTTGTCTTGCTAGACCAGTCCAGACAAGTGGGTTGTGTTCCCCTACCAACAGACTGATGGAGACAAAAAAACAAGGAAAAGCCCAGGTTTCAATGACATCCTATGCCTCTATTTGCCTCAGCCACCAGCGGTCTCTTCAGTATTTCTTTGCCTCAAGCAGATGGTGGATGGATTTTTCCTCTCTGAAGAAAATCTGAAGATTGAGAGGAAAAGATTGATAAAACACTCGTGAACAACCACCTTGAGGATGATTCTCACTTGAGCATGATGTAGGAAGCTCCACTAGACTGCGGTCTTTTCAGTAGCCATAGGAGGATGGAAAATTGGTTCAGCTCCATGCGCTTATCATGATAAGAGCCTGTTGAGCAGCCAGAAATTTTAAGGATTTGAAAGGATCTGGAAGAGTGTGGCAGCCTCACACAACCTCATTGCCCCCTCCCTCCTCTTCTGTCCCCCCTGCTCTCTCCCAGAGATTGTAGAAGGCTCTCAGAGGGATCTGCCTATCAGCCACCTTAAATGCAGTGCTGCAAAGCAAGTGAAACAGTTTCAGGGGAGTAGAGCTGAGCCCGGCATGGATCCTCTGCCTAAGGCTCTTAGGGATTGAATATCAAGGCTTGATCTCATCATTGTCTTTGTTGGGGGCTCCCGGTTCTGTCTGCCTGGGATGCAATTTGGGATGGACCACTGGCGACTGTTGGCATGTTGTGGGGGTTTCCCATCATTTTTCTCCACGTGTTAGTAGTATTTTTACCTATTGTGTGCTTGACGGTCGCATGGTCCTAGTGCGCATTCCACCCAAGCAGCTCAAATGTGAGTTCCTATCCTAACTCCTGTAATGCACATTGTAGCAAGAGTGCAGTTAATGCGCACCTTTCAGGCCACTGTGGCTTTACCGCGTGATGTTGTGATATTTGCCTTAACTCCGTCTTCTTCTAGGAAACGTGGTGTGGCCTCATATCTGGATTCTGGAGTTTGCTTTTCTTGCATGGCAGCTTCTGAGTCATCCCTGGAGGGCCTGCTCCCCCTTTCTCAGCCAGGCCCTCCAGGGATGACTCAGGACAGGAGGCGATGGATGACGCTATGGGTAAGGATAGCCAGCTGGCTGGAGAGTCTGGCGACCATGCTGTGAGCTGCTCCTCATCCTCTAAGAGGTCTGCGGTGGCTATGCCCCCTGGTGTTGTGGGGTCATTTCTGAAAGGAGAACTTCCGGATTCTGGATTGTCCTCCCCGGAATTCTTTTCCTTTTTGTAGCAGGCTTGGTCCTTTTGGTGTGGAAATTCAGACCCGGCCTCTGAATGCTCCCAGGCGCAGTCTCGTGAGGGGTAGATGGAGAGTGGAAGTCCTGTTGGATTGCCTTTGGTTAAGAGTCCACGGTGCCACCTGGAGATGGGGAACAGCTGGGAGCTGTCTGAGATTTTAACTGTGACTTTGATTCAGATGACTTGGTACTGGATTCCAATGTGGTTGAAGAAGTACTCTCGCCTTTGGAGGACTGTGAAGAGGCTGGTGTCATCTACCTATTCTGGAAGGAGGAGCTGGTGGCATTGATTGCCAGGGTGCCATCCACCTTGAACTTGATGGATGCTCCTGGTGTGGAGCAGGAGCTGAAGGTGCGCCTTTTCCTTCAAGGGGTGTGGAAATCCACTACTGTCTTCCTATTGCCGGACATGATCAAGGAGATGATCCGGTTAGAGTAGGACTCTCCTGACTCCCTGCCTAAGGAGCTATGGGCGTGTAATAAGATCTATGATCTCTCAGAGAAGGAGTGTGTTGGGTGATTTGATATTCCTAAGGTAGATGCAGAGGTCACAGCAGTTACCAGATGGACCACCATTCCTGTGGAAGGTAGATTGGCCTTAAAGGATTTTCTGGACCAAAAGGTGGATTTATTGTTGAAGAACCAGTTTGCCTCTGCGGCTGCTGTTCCTCATCTGGTGGTATGTGCCAGCCTGACCTCTCAAATCCTTTTCCGGTGGATTCAGTCTCTACCATTGGATGATACTACCTGTCTTTTGGAGTCAACTACGGCCTTCCTTTCTGATGGCAGGTATGACCTGGTACGTTTGGCAGTCAGGGACAATGCCCTGACGATGGTGTTATGGCTTGGATTTGGCTCTGATACTGGGATGTAGACGCATCTTCCAAAGCCCAGTTGGCCCAACTGGCTTTTAAGCAGAAACTTCTTTTTGGAGCCAATTTGGAGAAGCTGGAGAAGGACCTGGGCAAGACAAAATCTTACCGCCTTCCAAAAGTCATGTCCAGGGGGCCTATGAAGCAGACTCGTGCCCCTTTCTCGTCAGCTTCTGTCCATCCACTGAGGGAGCACTGGCCATACTCCTGGGTTTCTCGGGACTCTCGTCAATACTGACGTGGAAAATGTTACTTTCCCTCTGCTTCTGGGCCTCGGGCTCGTTCTCAGTCCTTTTGTGGAGCGCGTGCACCAAGGGACTCACAATGAAGGTTTGGGGACCATTCCCTGATTCCTCCGGTTGGAGGCAGGCTTCATCTTTTCTTTCAGGAATGGTCCCGGGTTACCAAAGATCACTGGGTGCTAGACACCATTCAGTTCGGCTATATCCTGGAATGCAGATGAAGGGCTAGGAGTAGGAACTCAGAAAAACCCCACAAATAGGAATAGAAGTGAAGGGGATCTTAAATGATTTTCAGAAGACTGTGTTTTGTGAGGAACTAGCCAAACTAAAAATAGACAAAGCAATGGGACCAGATGGGATACATCCGACAATATTGAAGGAATGTGGGGATGTTCTAGTGGCTCCACTGACTGATCTTTTCAATGCTTCTTTAGAGTCGGGAGAGTTCCCAGAGGACTGGAGAAAGGCAAATGTGATCCCTTTACACAAAAGTGGAAGTAAGGATGAGGCTGAGAACTAGAAGTCGGTTAGTCTGACTTCTCTGGTGAGTACATTAATGGGAACGCTGCTAAAACAGAGGATAGTGAGGTTTCTGGAGTCCAGTGGATTGCAGGATCTGAGGCAGCTTGGGTTTATCAGAGGCAGGTCTTGTCAGACAAATCTGGTTGATTTTTTTGACTGTGCGACCAGAGAGTGGACCAAGGGAGAGCCCTAGATGTGGTATACTTAGATTTCAGTAAAGCCTTTGACACCGTTCCTCACAGGTGACTTATAAATAATTTGAGCACCCTAGGGATGGATCCTAAAGTGAATGACTGGGTTAGAAATTGATTGGTGGGAGTTGACAAAGTAACATAGTAACAAAGTAAATAATGGCAGATAAAGACCAGTATGGTCCATCTAGTCTGCTCAGTAAGATGGCAAGAGTAGGTGCATCTGCCGCTCTGTGCAGGCCATCCCTCCCCATGTCTTTGTTTAGGGGTGAACCCACCGCTCCATGTAGGACACCCCTATTTGTTGAGAATTTAGATAGATAAGTTTATTTTGATTTTATCCTGTTGCTGTAAAGGGATCCATTGTGTCTGTACCATGCCATTATGAATTCTGTCACTGTATTTGCCCCCACCACTTCCATCGGGAGAGCATTCCAAGCATCCACCACCCTTTCAGTGTAAAAGTATTTCCTGACATTGCCTTTCAATTTACCCCCTTGCAGCTTCATGTTATGCTCTCTAGTTTTACAGCTTCCCCGTCTTTGGAAGAGGTTTGTTTGTTCATTATTTCTCTTTAAGTATTTAAAGGTCTGATTCATATCTCCCCTATCCCTCCTCTTCGTCAGAGTGTACATATTTAGGTCTTCAAGTCTCTTCTCATAAGGCTTCTGACACAGGCTCCAAATTATTTTGGTTGCTCACTCAGAGGGATCTGTCCTTGGTCCCATTCTTTTTAACATTTTGTTAGTGAGATTGCGGAAGGGCTGTTGGGTAAGGTTTGCTTGTTTGCGGATGCAACCAACATCTGCAATAGAGTAGACACCCGGGAAGGAGTAGATAACATGAGTAGGGATCTAGCTAAGCTTGAAGAATGGTCTAGAATTTGGCAGCTGAGATTTAATGCTAAAAAATGCAGTCATGCATTTGGGCTGCAAAAATCCAAGAGAGTGGTACAGTGTATGGGGCAAAGTACTTCTGTCCGTGAAAGAAGAGTGGGACCTGGGTGTGATTGTTTCTGATGATCCTAAAGTGGCTAAACAGGTAGAAAAGGTGATGGCGAAAGCCAGAAGGATGCTTGGGTGTAGAGGGAGAGGAATATTTAGCAGAAAAAAGGAGGTGATATTTCCTCTGTATAAGTCTCTGATATAATCTCATTTGGAGTATTGTGTGCAATTCTGGAGATGACACCTTCAAAAAGATATAAACAAGATGGAGTCGGTACAGAGGGTGTCTTCTAAAATGGTTAATGGTCTTAATTATAAAGCATATAGGGACAGACTTAAAGATCTTAATATGTATATGTTAGAGGAAAGGCGGGATAAAGGAGATATGATAGAGATGTTTTAATACCTCTGTTTCATAAATGCACAAGAGGCGAGCCTATTTCAATTGAAAGCAAACTCTACAACACAGGGACATAGGATGAGGGTGAAAGGAGATAGACTCAGGAGTAATATGTGGAAATATTTCTTTATGGAAAGAGTGCTAGATTCGCGGAATAGTCTCCCAGTGGAGTTAGTAGAGACGAGGACAGTATCTGAATTCAAGAAAACATGGGACAAACACAGAAGATCTCTAAAGGAAAAAAGGAGACCATAATAGTTGATATGGAAGGGCAGACTAGATAGGCCATGTGGTCTTTTTCTGCTGCCATGTTTCTATGTTAAACTCTTTGTATGTTGTTTGTGGTGTTTTTCCAACAGTTCTCACTAACCTTCAGACTACTTGGATTCATTTTCCTGTACCTACCACGTCCTGGGAGGTTCTTGAAAGTTCCATGAGCAGAAAATTTCTAAACAACATTGCAAATTGTAGACACGAGAAAGGAATCCTTTCACGGCAAACAAACCAACAAAAAATCATTAGATAGCAGTAAGGTCATAATATTGGAAGGTTTAGCAAGGGCTCACTTTATTTATTTAATAATCATATCCTGGCAATGTCCCAGTTTTTATACTATTTCCTATTATTTCTATTTTTAATTGTTCTTTTTTTTTATTTGATTCTTTTATGTGTCAAATATTTATGCATATATAGTCCAAAGCCATATCACTGGCCACTTGTTTTTAGAAGATATTGGACATTCTCCGGGAACAAGCAGAGAGTCAGTACTCACATATGGGTGATGTCGATGTTGACAGAGCCTGTGCGGAAGCATCTTCCTGCCCAAAGGTGCCATCTTGTCTCAATCTCCTTTTTTCCGTGGAGCCCTCCAAACATCTGTCCAGTTTCACCTGGAAAAAGTGTGTTTTTTATCTTGTTCTTTTCCGGTACGCATACCGGTTCCTTTCCTGCCCCTGAGCCAGCTCGCCTTGGCATCTCTTCTTGGGCTCATTCCTTTGTTTTTTGTTTTGTTTTGTTGTCGAGGTATTCCTTGACTGGTGCTTCGTGCCTTTTTTGCTGCAGGCCTCTGACCCGTGCCAGATGGCAGGACCCCTTTTTCACCGATGGCCTCAAGTGGCTTAAGAAATGTGGTCGGTGCGGTAAGATGATGTCCTGCATCGACCCACATGACTGCTTCCTCCGCTGCCTTGGGCCGCAGCATGATGACTCAAACTGCGAACTCTGCAGTACCATGACCAAAAAGGCCATCAAGAGCTGTCAGCTGCAGCAGGAACAGTTTTTTCACAAGTCTAAATCTATACCAGAGTCTGGTGACATCGTGCTCCGGTATCTTGATGTCCTGAAGGGCCAGGGCTGCCTTGGAGTCCTGTATCCACATTTCCTCCGCGAGGAAATCACCCAGAGATGGAACGCAAGAAGTCAAAATCCTCGAAGACCACCTCAGAGGATGGATCCAGGAAGAAAGGAAAATCCCATTCCAGGCCCTGCAGTCCCCAGCGTGAGTCTGAAGGGCCGGAGCGGGAGTGGTCCCACAAGCTGCCCTGGAAGAAGTCATCAGTATCCAGCGACCGGCCTCGAACACCCGAGGCCATCCATGTTGAGGACTCCTCCTTGACAGAACCAACATCGGCCCAAAAAATAAGAACATAAGATATGCCATACTGGGTCAGACCAAGGTCCATCAAGCCCAGTATCCTGTTTCCAACAGTGGCCAATCTAGGTCATACATACCTAGCAGTTTCCCCAAAAGACACAGTTTCCACAATGCTTTTATTGGGTCAAGCATTGATATCCTGGGTCCCTTCTTAATAATGGTTTATGGACCTTTCCTCCAGGAACTTGTCCAAACCTTTTTTAAACCCAGCTACACTAACAGCCTTTACTACATCCTCCGGTAACAAATTCCAGAGTTTGATTACACGTTGAGTGAAAAAATATTTTCTTTTCTTGGTCTTAAATAGTTTACCCTGTAGCTTCATTGCATGTCCCCTAGTCTTTCTATATTCTGATAACGTAAACAATCGATCTACGTTTACCCGTTCCACTCCGTTCATTAATTTATAAACTTCTATCATATCTCCCCTCAGCCGTCTCTTGTCCAGGTTAAAGAGCCCTAACCTTTTTAGCCTTTCTTCATAGGAGTATCCTTCCATCCCCTTTACCATTTTGGTGGCTCTTCTCTGAACCTTTTCTAATGACGCTATATCCTTTTAAAGATACGGTGACCAGAATTGCACACAATATTCAAGGTGCGGTCTCACCATGGAGCGATATAGAGGCATTATAAATCGTGTTTCAAAAAGAATGACCTGATTCTGAAGCATTATATTTATTGATTAGAGCGCATTACAATAATGGAACAAAGTACAAAATACTAATATAATAACAGAGTTTCTCCAGGAACAATCAGGACGCCGATGAAGCCCTAGCGGAGCATTTCCCCAGCTTTCCATGAAAGCCTTTGGGAATGCAGGCACGCATGCGCGGTTCCCTTCCCGCCTAAAGGTGCCATCTTACCTCAGTCTCTCTTTTTCCGAGAAGCCCACCGGACGTGTGTCCTGTCATCCCGGATAAAAGTTTGATTTTTTCGGCGATTCTCGCTATTGTTTTCTCCCGGTTCGACGCCGGTTCCCCTTCCGCTGGGTTCGGTACACCGGTATCGAGCCCATTTCTACTTTTTCGGTTTTTGCCCTTCGTGGCTGGCGTTCGTGCCCTTTTTGCTTTTTCCCTGGAAGGCCGGTCCTTTGACCTCGCGGGGACTCTTTTTTTCCCCGATGGCTTCCAGCGGTTTTAAAAAGTGTGATCGGTGTAAGAAATTGATGTCTCTCACCGACACACACGACTGCTGTCTTCGGTGCCTCGGTCCTGATCAAGACTCTAAGATGTGTGGACCATGTGGGAAGATGTCTTCCAAGGCACTGCGAAGTCGCCAGCAGCAGAAAGAAAGGCTTTTTTCTGACTCAGCCTCCGGCCGGGCCTGGACCTCGTCTGAGGCCTCGACATCTCGGGATTCGGATCCTGGGCACCGTCGGGGCTCCTCGGACAGGGGGTCCCCCGACCGGGAACGCAAGAGGAAGAAGCGGCTCGTGAGGGCGTCGGAGGAGGAGGTCCCTGGCTCCTCGAGGGCCAGGTCTAAGACCCCCGACCGTTGCCCCGGGCCGTGGAACAGGAGAAGCCTGCCAAGGTTCCTCGCGTGGAACCGGAGTCTGCTAGACATGTAAGTCATGTTGTCCTCGAGGACTCTCCTCCCAGAGAGCCGACGTCGGGCCCGGCGCTGCTGGGGCCCGAGTCGGTGGCTGCTGCGTCTCCCGAGCTGAGTCTCAGGATGACAGCCTTGGAGTGCAGACTGTCTACCTTCATGGAGCAGCAGCGGCCACTGATGGCCAGCCTGTCTGGCTCATCTGCCCCGACCACCGGGACATCGACATCAAAGTCGACCCCGGAGACTGAGCCAATACTCGAGACCATGAAGGCTCGAGGTCGACCTCAGTCACGGTCTCCCTCCACCTCCCGTTCGGGACCGAGGGCGTCGACGCCGGTGCCTCCGGCATCGGGGCGGGTGCTCGCGGGCCCCGTGGGGTCAGACCCTGACTCCTCGTCGGACGAGTCTGCCTGGGAGACGGAGGATGAGGAGTCCCCCGATACATTCAAGACTCGGTGCGTCCCGTCGGACTCACCGCAGTCTAAGCCCCAGAGTAGATCTCCTCCGGAGGATACCCAGTTCTCGGAGTTTGTCCGGGATATAGCCGCTGCGTTGGCTATCCCGGCGAACCACGAGGAAGAGCATCGAGCCGAGGAGCTCGAGGCCCTGCAGTATGACTCTCCTCCGAAGGAGGCCTTTACTGTCCCGGTTCCTCCGATGCTGGAACGGCTCCTCTTCCGGATGTGGGAGGCACTGGCCTCGGCGCCGGTTTTAAGCAAGCGGGTCGATTCGATCTATCGACTCAGGAAGAGCCCTGGCTTCCAGAAGGCACAGCTACCACACCATTCCATGGTGGTGGAATCGGCCATGCATCGCCTGAAAAGTCAGAAGATGCACTCCGCGGTGCCTCCTGGCAGGGAGGCCCAAAACCTCGATGGTTTTGGTAGAAAGTGCTTCCAGGGCTCGATGCTTGCTTGCCGTGTCCAGTCTTACCAACTATACATGGGCATGTTCTTGCGAGACCTGGCCAAGGAGTTGGCCGGGTTCTCTGCTGGTCTCTCTGGGGAACCCTTGCAGAGATTCAAGTCCTTTTCCTCGGGGATTCGGGAATGCTCCAAGTTCATGTCCCGTGCTGCCTACGATGGCTTCGAGGCTTCGGCCCGAGTTGTGGCAGCCGGCATCGTGGCTTGATGCCAGGCATGGCTGCAGTCATTGGACCTCGAGCCATGGGTTCAGGATAAGTTGGTCGATGTCCCTTGCCGAGGTGAAAACCTTTTTGGCAAGCCCATGGCCGAGAAGGCCGCTCAGCTCGAGACCGAGCACCTTACAAGGACAAGGCTATCTAGGAAGACCTCTGCCCCTTCTCACAAGAAGAAGGGCTCGGGTAAAAATCTTTTTTACCCGAGGAAGGGCACTGCCTACAAACAGTACCCTCAGTATCAGGCTTCCCAAGCTGTACCCCAGGGTCAGCAGGCCAAGGGGCAGGATAATGGGCCCCGTAGGCAGAGGACCCCCAAGCCTCCGGCCCCTGCTCCCACTCAGCAGGTTGGGGGTATTTGACTCCTCAAGCATAACCTCTCCGTCCCTGCTCCCCCAACCCTGCACAGGAGGTCGCCTCGCCCTCTTTGCCCACCAGTGGCCCAGCATCACAGGGGACAGTTGGGTGTTAAACATAGTCCACAGGGGCTATGCACTACACTTTCACCAACTGCCTCCTCCATATTTTCCAGGAGAGCCTCCAAGGCCTCCCCTGCACACAGATCTTCTCCTCCAGGAGCTCCAAGGTCTGTTGGTGGACAGGGCAGTGGAACCTGTGCTTCCCCACTTGCAAGGTCAGGGGTTCTACTCCAGGTATTTCCTGGTACCCAAAAGAGCCGGTGGCCTTCGACCTATCCTGGACCTCAGGAATCTCAACAAGTTCCTAGAGAAAGAAAAGTTCAAGATGCTTACTCTTGGAACACTTCTGCCCTACCTCCAGCAGGGAGATTGGCTATGCTCCTTAGATCTAAAGGATGCATACACTCACATCCTCATTCATCCAGACCACAGAAAGTACCTCAGGTTCATTGTGGGAGGAAACCATTATCAGTAAAGAGTACTGCCTTTTGGCCTAACCTCCGCTCCCAGGGTCTTTACCAAATGCCTGGCAGTGGTGGCGGCCTACCTGAGAAATCAAGGCATCTTTGTCTTTCCTTATCTGGACGACTGGCTCATAAGAGGTCAGACGTGCCAGGAGGCCCGACAGGCCACCCTCAGGACTATTGCTCTTCTTCAAAGCTTGGGGTTTGTGATAAACTTTGCAAAGTCCACTTTGCTCCCCTCCCAGAACTTGGAGTTCATAGGGGCGAAGCTAGACTCTGTCCTGGCAAAGGCATTCTTGCCAAAAGACAGAGCTCAAAGACTCATCAGCTTAGCAAACCAGTTTCTCAGCAGGTCACTGGTCTCCGCCAGACTCTGCCTGAGGCTTCTAGGCCACATGGCTTCAACAGTACATGTCACCCCCAATGCCAGGCTCCATATGAGGTCGGCACAGTGGTGCCTTCGGAGTCAGTGGTCACAGGCCACAGGCAGCCTCAGAGACAGGATAAGGATGTCCAGACCTTTTCTGGACACCCTCAACTGGTGGTTGCACCCACCCAATCTACTGAAAGGGGTGCCTTTTCAAATTCCTGGTTACACAGTGGTACTGCAAGGCTGGGGGGCTCATTGTCTGAACAAGTGCACCCAGGGCCTGTGGTCTCCCTGGGAGGCCGCACAGCAGATCAATTTCCTGGAACTCAGGGCTATTCGATTAGCACTCAGAGCTTTCTCTCCTGCCCTGGCTCATCAATCTGTCCTGGTTCAGACAGACAACCAGGTAGCCATGTTTTATGTGAACAAGCAAGGTGGAACTGGGTCCAGGCTCCTTTGTCAGGAGGCACAGGACCTTTGCTCATTTGCCCTCAAGCACAACATGCTCTTCAAGGCTGTATACCTTCCAGGCCAGGAAAATCACCTGGCCGATAGGTTGAGCAGAATTCTGCAGCCCCACGAGTGGCAGCTGCATCCCTTGGTAGTTCAGAAGATCTTCCTCAAATGGGGTCTTCCTTTGATGGATCTGTTTGCCAGTCCACTGAACAAACAGCTGCCTCGGTTCTGCTCCAAACAACCGCATCCACTGAGAGTAGCAGCCGATGCTTTCTGATATCATGGTCTCCGGGCCTCCTGTATGCGTTTCCTCCCATGCCTTTGGTGGCCTGAACTCTGTTCAAAATTCTTCAGGACAAGGCCTCAGTCCTGCTGGTGGCTCCCAAGTGGCCGAGACAGCCTTGGTTTCCACTTCTGCTTCAGCTGGGCAGTGGATCCCCCACTGCCTCTGGGGTTGCAACCCGACCTTCTCTCTCAGGATCAGGGTTCCCTTCTGCACCCCAATCTCAAAGCTCTCAATTTGATGGCCTGGAGGCTGCAAGGGTAGTTTTGGCTCCCTGGGGCCTACCTCAGGAAGTTGAGGAGGTTATCCTAGCCTCTAGGAAACAGTCCACTAGGAAAACCTATGCTCTCAAATGGAAAAGGTTTTCTGTGTGGTGTCAGCTACATATAGAGGATCCTTTCTCCTGTGCAGACTCAAGATCCAAAAGACCCATTTCTTGGTGCCCCCCCCCCCCCCGGCAGGGAGTCCTGGACCTGGCTCGATACTCGCAGGCTGAGTCCAATCCTATCAAGTGTACATTGGCATGTACCTCAAAGAACTGGTGAGGGAGCTTGTCGGTTTCTTGGCAGGCCTTGACAGGGAACCCCTTCAGCGGTTCAAGTCTCTGGCCTTGGCAGTCAAGGAGTGCTTGAAGTTGTTATCCTGAGCAGCTTATGACGGCTTCGAGTCCTCAGCCAGAGTAGGCGCCGTGGACTTCGTGGTCAAATGCCAGGCATGGCTGCAGTCATCTGACCTCAAACAATGGGTTCAGGACAAACTTATCGATGTCCCCTGTATCGGAGAGAATCTCTTTGGGAAACCCTTGACAGACAAGGTGGCTGAAATAGAGACCGAGTTCCAGACAAGGACCAGACTCTCCAAAAAGACCTCAGTGTAGCCCCGTAAGAAGGCCTTGGGGAAGAAACCTTTCTTCTAGAGGCAAAAGGGAGGTTTTAGCAATACCTCACAGTTCCAAACCTTCTCAACCCCACAGCAAGGCCAACAGCACAAGGGGCAAGGGGATGGCCCCCGCAAACAAAAGACCCCCAAGTCCCAGGCACCGGTCCCGGCTCAACCTGGGAGCTTTTGACTCCTTGGGCATGACCTCCTCTCCCCCAGGAGGTCCCCAACAGCCCACAGGGGGTGTCTGGCCCTATTTTCCCACAGGTGGTCCACCATCATCACCGATTCCTGGGTACTGCAAGTAGTCAAGGAGGGCTACCTCCTCCACCTGCAATGGACGCCACCATCATACTTTCAAGGAGATCCTGTAAGACCTCTCCTCCACCAGACTCTGCTCTTCACCAAGCTCGCAGTCCTCCTCGAGGGCAAAATGGTGGAACCAGTGTCAAAGCGTAAATGGGGCACCGGCTTCTACTCCAGATATTTCCTTATTACCAAGCGAACAGGGAGCCTCAGGCCGATCTTGGACCTGTGGGACCTGAACAGATTTCTGGCAAGAGAGAAGTTCAAGATGCTCTCCCTTGGAACACTGCTGCCATACCTCCAGCAGGGAGACTGGCTATGCTCCTTAGACCTGAAGAATGCCTATAGGCACATCCTGATCCATCCCAACCACTGAAAATACCTCTGCTTCATGGTGGGAGGAGGTCATTTCCAGTACAGAGTTCTGTCTTTTGGGCTGGCCTCATCGCCAGGGTCTTCACCAAGTGCCTAGCGATAGTCACAGTCTCCAAGTGGCCTTCATCTTTCTCTACCTGGACAACTGCTTCATAAAGGGAGGCACAGCTGCAGAGATGCACCATGCCACCGAGCGCACCATCCACACCCTAGATTGTCTTGCGGTTTGTCATCAAATACCCCAAGTCCCACCTCTCTGGCATAGTGCCTGAAGTTCCTAGGGGCTCATCTAGACACCTTGAGGCGAAGGCCTTCCTCCCTCAGGAAAGGTCAGAACAACTCAGGGGGCTATCCGCAGAAGTACAGCACCGCCAGTCTCTACCCATCCGGCTTTTCCTCCACCTGCTGGATCACATGGCCTCTACAGTCCATGTGTCCCCATACTCCCACCTACACATGAGGGCAGCCCAGCGATACCTTCATTCTCAGTGGACATAGGCCACAGGTAGGCTTCAGGACAGTGAAGTGACCCTTCAGCTGGCAGACTCCCTCAACTAGTGGCAGATCCCTTGCCACCTGCAGGCTGGGATGCCCTTCCAGGCACCTGCCCCCCAGAGGGCCCTCACCATGGACGCATCCCTGCTGGCTGCGGAGCTCATTGTGGAGTCCTCCACACAAAAGGCAGCTGGTCCCAAATGGAATGCCAGCTGCAGATCAATCTTCTGGAGCTCCGGGCGATATTCCTGGCTCTCCGAGCCATCCGCCACCGGCTACAATACCAGCCAGTGCTGATCCAGACCGACAACCAGGTTGCAGTGTTCTATGTGAACAAGTAAGGGGGCATGGGGTTGTATTTCTTATGCTAGTCTGCTACAGGAGGTGGTAGCCCTCTGCTCATATGCGACATGCAACGGGATGCTCCTAAGGTCAGTCTACCTCCTGAGCCAGGATAGTGCCCTGGTTTACAAGCTGAGCAGAGTCCTCCAGCTGCATGAGTGGCACCTGGATCACAGGGTGGCCTCCCAGCTGTTTCGACTCTGAGGTGTCCCTCTAGTGGACCTGTTCACCAGCCCGGACAGCACACAGTTGCCCCCTTGTACTCCCACTAGCCGCACCCATCCAGGGTGGCAGCAGACACGTTCCTCATTCCAGGGATGGAAGGCCTCCTTTACACCTGCCCGCCAACTCTGCTGGTTGCCAAGGCCCTCTTCAAGGTCCAGCGCGACAGGCATTACTGATACTGATAGCCACATGGTGGCCCAGGCAACCTTGGTTCTCGCTGCTTCTCCACCTGTCAGCGGTGTCGCCGATTTCCCTGGGCCATGCCCCAGGACGGCTATCACAGGAGAAGGGCTTTCTCCTGCACCCCAACTTGGGGTCCTTGTCACTTACGTCTTGGCTGCTGAAAGGGTAGCCCTGGCCCCCTTCAACCTCCCATGGGAATTGGAAGAGTTTTTTTCTGGCCTCCCACAAGGCCTCCACGAGGAGGATGTACGCCTTCAAGTGGCATTGCTTCTCAGTCTGGTGCACTTAGAAGCAGGTGAAGCTGTTCTCCTGCTCGGTTCAGATGGTACTCCAGTATCTACTCCATCTGTCGCAGGTGGGACTAAAGTCCAACTCAGTCAGAGTGCACATGTGTGCTATTGCAGTGCATCATTATACCGTTCAGGAAAACCCCTCTCAGCTCAGCCCTTTGTATCACGGTTCCTGCAGGGCCTCATGCTATCCAAACCCTCCTTCCGCCCACCAGTGGCGGAATGGAACCTCAACATGGTGTTCTCACAGCTTACCAAGCTGTTGTTTGAGCCCCTGGCTACCTGCCACTTGTGTTACCTCTCCTGGAAAATCATCTTTCTCATGGCAATCATATTAGCTCACTGGGTCAGCGAGCTCCAGGCTATCATGGCAGAGCCATGAGTTTCTACAAGAACAGGATGGTACTCCTCATACATCCCAAGTTTCTGCTGAAGGTGGTGTCCCCATTCCACCTCAATCAGGAGGTGATGCTCCCAACCTTCTTTCAGAGGCCTCATGCTGGCAAGGTGGAAACCCTCTTCCATACTTTGGATTGTGAAAGGGCCCTATCCTTCTATCTGCAATTGGCTCAGGGCCACTGCAAAGCACCTCAGCTTTTCGTCTCCTAAGATCCCAGTTGACTGGGGCTCACAGTGACTAAGCGAACTCTGTCCACCTCGGTGGCAGCTGCATTACCCTTGCCTACGAGCATGCAGGGATCTCACTGGACCAGAGGGTCATGATGCGGTGCACCACATAGGGTCATGGCTACTTCTGTGGCAAATCTGTGTTCCATTCCCATGACGTAAATCTGCCATGCCGCCACCTAGTCTTTGGTCCATACCTTCGCAGCTTAATACTGCCTGGAGAGAGAGTCCCGACAGGACAGCCCTTTTAGCCAGGCCATACTCTGTATTCTCTTTGGGGTGTAGGCAACTCCTACCCTCTGACCCTTCTGTGTTCTGGCTACTGGAGTGCTGGTTCTCTGCTGGACACTTGGGTCTTGCGAGAGTCTCTCAGGAGGGACTCAACTGCTGCTGATCGTGGCTCACCCTTTGCAGGTCGCCATGACATTTTTGTTTTACAGGTTCTTGGTAGCCTGTAGCTGGGGAGTCCCATATGTGAGGACTGACTTTCTGATTATTCCTGGAGAAAGTGTAGTTACTCACCTGTAACAGGTGTTCTCCGGGGACAGCAGGAATTAATCCCTCCTCCCCTTGGAGTTGCTTCTTTACCGTATTTTATTTTTGTCATCTTAGCTATGTCATTAGACTGAGGCAAGATGGCACCCTTGGGCAGGAAGAGGACCACTCATGCATGGTGCATCTCCGAAAGGCTTTCTTTGAAAGCTGGGGAGATGCTTCCACCTGGGCTCCATCAGCGCCGATGTCATCCATACATGAGGACTGATTCCTACTACCCCTGGTGAGTAAGTATGCTTTAAGGGGTTGAACTGCAAGAATTCCAATAATGTTGACCAGAACTTTATCTGAGTTCCATTCATTAAGTGTCATCACTGGGCAGTGGCTGGGATTCTCCCATCCCTCTTGTTATGTAAATACTAGAGTAAAGGTTGAGTCTAGGAGTCAAATCCAGATCTACCACACAGTAATACTGAGCACATCCATTGAGTCACCAAACCAGCCAACTCCATCCAATATTTGTAAGCCTTGATATTTATTCATTTATTTTATTAGAATGTATTAACCGCCTTTATGAAGAGATTTATTAAAGGCGGTGTACAACAGGTCTCCCCTGACATAGACAACTTATATTGTTGTAGCAGCATAACAATAGCAAGATGACCCATGGCAGCCTAATAGACAATTAGTACAGTGAGATGGTGTCAGTAATGAACACCTTAAGACAGCATAGAAGAACATTCAAATAACAGAAATATTATACAGTGTCAGCAGAATACAAATGTAATAGCACAGCTGAAAACTCTAATAACATAGATAGGATACTCAAAATGGGCCCTGTCAGCACAATATGAAAGATTTATCATAAAAAACAATACAGTAGAACATTTATGTAACAAAGAGGATACTCACAATGGGACATGTTTACTAAAGATCTTCTCCCATGTTGTATCTATGGGAAAACTACTTAGTAAACAGAGCCCAATGTTGGCATTATATAGTGCAGCATAATAAATGGAAGAGAGGAAAGGTGCAGTTGGGATATATAGACAAAATTGGTAAGACAGAGGAAAAATGAGTAACTATATACAGTGTAAATATATACAAATGAATAAAGTATATGGTAGTCAATTTGACAAGATAGTGACAACTCACCTGTACAGTTCAACAGTATGGCTGAACTGTTACTAATATAGGTGGACTTGTAGACATGACACATGAAACTTCCATTCACACCTTTTTTTACTGTGATCTTATTAGCACTATAATCATCTAAGAAAACTTCCATCTCATTTAGAATTCTTCCATTTAGTGTCCAGTGAACACTGTCGTTTCTGTGTCTTTCACAGGATAACACGCTTCTACCATCTCCAAGGCAGGTGATGTCAACATTTGGAGTTTGCTTTAAAATATTTTCTGCAATGGCTGAAACAGACAAACGTGGAAGATTCAAAAGAACTAGGAATAAAAAGCAGAATTCCTTGCTATGTCGCATTAAGAGCCAGGTAGAAGCAATCACAGCACCAGTATCTTAGTGACTTGCAACTGGTAATTCAGTTAAATGGAATTTATATCTAGTGAAGAATAATTGAATTATACCGTAAATGAAGTCAATGCTGGTGCCAGCAGTAAATGTATAAGAAGAGAGTGGCCTGTTTAGATGACTGTCTGTTTTGGCAACAAAGGAGGAATCTATGGGATTGCAAGACCAGTTTAAGTATAAGACTATTGAACATTTGTTAAACCGCTCTTCAAAGCAAAGCACTTTAGGGTTTTTACTTTATCTAGCCTGCCAATTGGACCTTGACTTGAACATCTTATGGACCCAGATAACTGTCAAAGTGAAGAAACAAGGTACCACATAGACTCCCACCACTAAAAAAGTGATGGCAAGCTTCAAGCCAGAAACCCAATATCCAAAATGCCACATGGAATATACATGTTTGTTGTTGACAGTGAATACTTTCATGTGGCACAAGGAACTTTAAGGTATAAGAGGCAGGCCAGTGTATCTCAGTACAAACAATGATGGGCTACATATTTTGAAGTGTTCCTCCTGTCTGACCTAATGTATTAAACAAGACATGAGGCTTTATAGGGGAATTAATACAGCTAGGATATTTGCAGGCTTTTTCGTCTTTTTCCAATTTAGTCCTTTTGAGTAACAAAAGTTAAGTGATTCATACAAACCAGAAATGCATTTGATTTTTTTTTGAGGCACCTGACCACAGTTAGCTTCCTTTTTATTGACCTGTCAGGAAAAAAGTTTGTAGATTTTGGAAAATATGCAGCACAGCAGTTTTTTCTGGTTCAGTCCACCCTAACATAACAGTTAGCTCAGACTACAAGGATTCATGAAAAATTCCAACTCCTGAAGCAAGGTGGCGCTTTCCTTGCTTTCATGTGCAATCCCGAGGCTTGTCCTACAGTACAGCTTAGCTTATAAAGCCCACTAAAACAAAATGTCATGCTTTAACTTGAAACCTTGGTATGATAGGTCAGCATGGACCCTAGGATTATAAAATCTCCATGAGTGCATTATTTTATACAGTCAAAATGCATTATTACATCCATGGTTTATTCAATTTCAATTGATATAAAGTCAGTGTATAAGATGAAATTTCGCTGTAAAACGTATGACTTTTAGGGGTAATTTTATAAGGAGCTGTGTAAAGATATGTGCCATCAATGTATGTAAACCATGTATTTTTGGTGACTTGAGCACATGGATGGGTTTTTATGCTCATACTTTAGCTGGCCACTATTCTCTAAGTAAGTGTGCTAGGCCTCAGGGCCAGCCTCAGAGTTGGTTCAAGGTGTTAGCGCCCTAGGCAAACCTTAAGCCTTACAACCCCCAGAATCTATTGTTTAGCTTTGAATGGCTGACTCTTTTCCACCCCTTAGAAGCTGCTGCCCTAGGCCACTGCCTAGTTTGCCTAATCCTTGGGATGGCCTTGTTAGGCTTATCATATATACTTTCAGTGTGTGTGCTCACATAGGCAGAGCCTGAGCAGAGTGCAAATTTATGCAAGTAGGGGGGATATGCAGCGTGATAATGCAGTTATCAGACCTGCGTTAATCGTGGTCACTCGGATATTCAGTGGCAGTATCCCTGAGTGCTGCCATTGCACACCCCAAATCTAGCTGGCTAGCATCAGGGCATTCCCTGGGCAGAGTGGAGGTGGCACCCAGCAATAACCAGGCAGCAGCAACATTGAGCCGCTGCCCGGTTATTGCTAAGCGGCGGAAATGAGGCACCTGAAAGGGTGACTAACTGTTGCCGCAGAAGCTAACCCAGATCTTCAATGCCGGTGGCTGGATATGGTCCTGGCATTGCATGTCCAGGCATAAGTTATAAGATACCATAATGTATGCACATTATTAAAATAGCTAGGTGAAGACATTTACACCAGCCTTGGAGTTGGTATGTGATTGCACCTAGATTTGCCACGTACATCCCACCACTTATGCCCTGTACTTGACTTTATAAAATAGGTGTAATTGACGGGCGTTAACTAGGTGCAACTTTATAAAATTTCCTTCATAAAGTCAACAACGTTTATATAGAGCTGCTATATGTTGTGAAATATGTATTGCTTATAAAATTATAGTTATGCCCAGTGGCGGGATTCGATCCGAACAGAAACTGGTTTGGATCGATCCCGCAAGTGACAGAACCGCATGTGTTTGCATTGCCCATGCCACACGCTTGGGTCGCTGGTGGCCACCACAGGGCAGCAACTCCCTGGTGACCCAGCAGCCTGATCCCCCCACCCGCCAGTGGTTTGATGACATTGAGGGCTTCCCCCAATGCCGCGGTGCCCCAATGTCATCAAACCACTGGCGGGTGGGGAGATTCCTGTCAGTGCAGCGCCAGCATCAGGATGCCATTTTTGGCTCAGTTCGGTAAACACAGCCCTTGGCAAGAACCAGTTTGCTCGAACCAGGCCAAACCGGCTGAATCACACCACTGGTTATACCATATAACTATCAACAACACAATTTTTCTTTTAATCTCTGACCTGCTGCTGGTTGGGTCATATGAATGAGAAGATCTTTTGTGGTGGTGGCAAAGGACTGGAAGGAGAGTTTCCTTTGAAGTTAAACCCTTCAGTGCTCTCTGTTCTCATCTGCTGTGTGGCTGTTCTTTTGTCCCTTGTGCCAGGGCCCATCATTTTTACAGTGTACTACTACCCTCAGTAACAGGGGGTGCACAATTCTAGGTACCAGAGAAACAGTGGGACCCTTCTCAATTCTGTTAGAGTCATGAAGAAGTGATCACATGGGGCATTCACATTAAAAAAAACAAACAGTGCCAGAAAAATATAAGAATGTATTACTAATAGAAATGTCAGTACCAAGTGACTGTTCTGTACTAGTAGGTATGAAGAGACACAAGACCATCAAATACCAAAAGAAAAAGATGTCAGGAAGGAACAGAAGTAGTCCCAAGCGTTTTGGATGCTACTGACCTGATTATAAAGAAGTTCAAAGCACAGCTCCTTAGGTTACTGTCACATATTACACCATATAAGCTCCAGAGAAAAGCTCTCCTTGGTACAATGCAAGTATTAAAGGGGGCCTTGGCAAAAATTTGAGCGACTGAAATGGTCCAGTCTTCTAAGAAGGGGGACTGCATAGCCCAATTTTGCTGTTTAGCTAAGTTTCTCACAAAGAAAAGAGCAGGTGACAGTTTACCTAGTTCACTGTTCAGGATATGTATACTCTGAATAACAAAACAGCAAATATCTTGTGATTTAACCTCATAGCTATAGCAATTATGTTTATAAAATATATATAGGGTTACCAACTGGATCCAGATGCGCCTATCAGACATGATCCAGTCCTGGGTTTATTCCATTGCATGCAGGGATGTGTATTCTGATTTCTTTATTGCACTCTATAAGAAAAGCAAAACTACACGTCCCTACATGCCAGTCCCTACTACACGTCCCTACATGCCAGTTGGAAACCCTAAATATATATGAACACACATATATATGAACACACATATATATGAAGATTAGAACAATCTTCGGGTCTAAGATGAATATGTCACAGCAACCAGATATCTAGGAGCAAACATACTTCAATGCCTTTGCTGGATTGCTGTGCTGCTTCCGCTGTTTCCTCCCAGTCCGAAGTTTTTCAGTTTGCGAGACTTCGACCAGGAAGTAACAGCCACAAGGCCTAGAAGGGAGGTAGCATGGCAAGACAGCGAAGACGCTGAGGCATGTTTGCCATGCACGCCTCCACCATATGGATCCGTCATTTTGGCACCTCCATCCTGGCAGGCACCTGGGGTGGACCGCACCCACTGCTCTGCCCTTGGTAGGCCACTGCAAAGTAACACAGAGAAATAATTGACTATACAGTACATGACATCATGCGATCCAGGGGAGCTGCAGTGTATATAGCACGCTTTCCAAATTTCTTACCAGTCAGCTTCAGCAGGAATGTTTTGGTATGATGCTCATTACTCTGATCATCAAGGACTTTAGCAACATACGTTCCTTCATCTTTCTGGGACACCTTCTCCAGCAGCAGTACAGCCCCATTATCCAAAATCTTGCACTTCCGGGTATAGTTGAGAGAACAGTTAAGCTCGGTGCTTCCCTTTTTCCAGATTACTGAAGAATTCTCCAGGTTCTGCTTTTCCAGATAAAAGACAACCGACTCATTAGGGATCCCATAGACGGTCTGCTCTTGAGAAGCAGCTGTCCAGCCTGAAACACAGTTACTGCAATAAGCAAAAGTTCCTGTCCTTCTTCACAGAAATGTCTCATGTAAGCAGTTCATAGTAACAAATATAAAATTCACATTTAAGTTTTTTGGGGTTCATCCTTAAAGAGGTAAGAACCAGGGCTGGCTCAGTGGGTATGCTGTGTACTCTGGGGATATGAAGCTGCTGGCAACGCCTGACACATTCCTGCTGGTGGTCCGTTCTACTCAGACACCTGAGCCAATTTTTGCTTTTGTGCCATCTTCCCCTTGGGACCAGTCTTGCTGTGCAAATAGAGGTACATTTTCAGCTGGCAGGGCCACTGGCTTAAGTTGAATTCTATCACCACCATCTAACTTAATCTGTACATTCAGCGCCACTATCCATATAGGTAGCAGTGCCGAATATAAAGCGAGTGCCGGCATTGTCACTGTATTTATCTGTTTAGGCTAAGACTGTTTTTTCGCCGGGTTTTAGTCTGTTGCTCTTTAAACGGATAATACTAAGTAATCAGAAAATGCGTGCCGTTTAATGACTCACTCTGCAACCGGAGAACTTTAAATTATTGCATTCTAACTTTAGGCAATAGGTCTCAGAAAAAACCGCTGGCCCACAAACCAAGAGCTAAACGCTCAATGCTGGTGCCGGTTTAACATCAATGACCAGTAGCCTTTTAAAAGCCTTAATATTCTGTTTTTGTGTTATTTTCGAATAGTTTCTTAAAAGATCGTTGTTTATACACTCTCAGTGCAATGGTAATCATTTGCACTGAGAGTGTATAAACAACGATCTTTTAAGAAACTATTCGAAAATAACACAAAAACAGAATATTAAGGCTTTTAAAAGGCTACTGGTCATTGATGTTAAACCGGCACCAGCATTGAGCGTTTAGCTCTTGGTTTGTGGGCCAGCGGTTTTTTCTGAGACCTATTGCCTAAAGTTAGAATGCAATAATTTAAAGTTCTCCGGTTGCAGAGTAAGACTGTTTTTTGGCAGGCCTAAAGTAAACATGTAACTTATCTGAATAGTGGCTGAATATGACCGCTCTCTGGATAATTTTCTGGTCTGTCCTTGCTCCCCCCCCCAGCATATCCCACAGATATAGTGTTAATATCTGGCCATTTAGCAATTTAAACAGCCCAATATTATCTCTATATGTCTCGGAAATATACAGATAGGCTAATTATGCATTTGCCATTGAATGCATAATTGCCTTTGAATGTCAGTCTGATAGGGCATAATTATTCATTAATATGAAACACTTCCAGATTCACTAATAAAATTCTCCCAACAATGGATATAGTGCAGAAGTAGGGTGTTTTACTTTACAACTCAACATACAAAAATGATTCTATTCAAATTCTCATCTCACATCAGTGACAACACCACCAACTCCCTCCACTGCTAGACATTGTACATCATAACACAAAACCCTACAAATGGTCACTCAACCCCAGCACAAAGTCCAAGAACTAAAACTGCACCAACCCTACCTATGAAATTTCAGCACCGCACATATTCTAGAACATCAGTTATGTCCTGTTGGAAAAGAGAGCAAGCTGAACTGCACATTCCTACACAGGACCAACATGTTAACAGAATCCCTCACTTCAGCTGCACATGGAAAACACAGACCAGCACCAAGTAAAGAAGTATTATGATATCCTTTGCTTTATTTTCTGTTCCTTTCCTATTCTGTTTGCTTTTTTGGATGCCCCTGCACACTGAACAAAAGATTTAAATGTATGAATACAGATCCCTGTGGTACTCCACTATCCACCTTCCTCCATTGAGAAAATTGACCATTTATAACTACTCTCAGTTTTTTCTCTCAACCAGTTTCCTTTTCACAATAGGAAATTGCCTCCTTTGCCATGACTTATTAATTTCCTTAGGAGTCTCTGATGTGGGACTTTGTCAAATATTTCTGAAAGCCTAAATACACTATGGGGGTCATGCAGAGATGCAAATAGCGAGGATGGATATCCGGCTTGGATGTCCAACCCTCGCTATTCGCATGGAGTGGATTCCAAGCCCCAGGCTCCTCACATGCACAGAGGGCTTGTGTGGGGAGCACTGGATGGGGGAGGGAGGGGATGACTGGAGGCAGAGAGGGGGCGGAATGAAGGTGGGCCCATGACCCCAGATGTACAGGAGAGTCCAACAAGAAGGCAGTACTCACGTGGGTATCACAAACACAGTCCAAAATGTGAGATGAGTGGAAAAACAATTTTATTGGATAATCAAAGACCTATCACCAACCCATTGGATAATCAATGGTGGGTTGGTGATAGGTCTTTAATTATCCAATTAAATTGTTTTTCCACTCATCTCACGTTTTGGCCCAGATGTACAGGGCCTATTCCAGTCACGGCCCTGTACGTCCGGCAAGGCCACAATGGATGGGGAACTTATTCCACCTTGTAGGTGGAATAAGTCCCATTGCTGGAGGGAATCGGCCCGGGTGGCCCCACTGAAACGAAGGAGCAGTTGTAGGAGGACTCCTGCCGCCTGATCCTGGCCATGGCTGCCACCGGTGAGGTTTGAGCGGCAGAGAACGAAGAGCGGCTGCGGTGATGGGATGCCTGTGTTCCTACTGGGCATCCTGGTGCCATGGCAATGGGATGCCACAGCACGGGCGCTCCAGCAGGAGCATAGACAGGGCTGTACAGGATGTATTTTGACGTCCTGCGCAGTGGAATTGGGGCCCATCTGGCCCATCTATGTGCCCGATTCTGCACCTGTGGGAATTTCTAGCTCTCGCGGGTGCAGAATCAGGTACACATTCAGCGTTGGTCCGTGGCGTCTGTTTCTGGAGTCTATATTGATGTCCTGCTTATATATCAGGGTAACTTGCTGTTCCGTGTCCTTCTCCTTCTCTTATCTGTTTGACTGTTTCTGTCCTCTACTCTGTCCTATCTTATAATGGCGTTCTTTTCTTATTTCCTTAAATGATGTAGTATTGTAAACCGCTCTAATACCTTTTGGTCTGAGCGGTATATCAAATTCAAATAAACATAAACATAAACATCAACTGGCTCACCTTTATCCAAATATTTATTCAAACCTTTGAAAAAATGGAGCAGATTGATGAGGCAAGATGTTCCTTGGTTAAATCCATGGGTTTTTTTTTTGGGGTTTTTTTTTTATTAGATTTTCAGTGAAATACATTATCACAAAAGATAAAGCAAATCGATAAAAAATACAATACCACATCATGAAACACATTATAAACAGATTTAGTCCACATCAAGAGAGGTATACAGAGATAATATTACAAAGAAATATTAAATTACAGAAAACAGGGCCAATACAGGCCCATAAGCTAAAAGGATCAATACATACCCAGATCAAACCCTTACCGTTTACTTACTCGATCAACAATAAATTTCTCTAAATGCGAGACATCAACAAAAGCAAAGGAATCACCCTCATAATTTACCATACATTTACAGGGAAAACGTAAAAAAAACGTTGCTCCCAGCGCTAAAACCCTAGGTTTCAGCTGTAGGAACTGACGTCTACGCAATTGCGTCTCGTGAGAGACATCAGGAAAAACATTTATATTTTGCCCACAGAACTTGGCCATCTTAACTTTAAAAAATGCACGCAAAATGCGTTGCTTACACTCTATGGAAGGTAATATGACCATTAATGTGGATCTAGTAGAAATCATGTCCGTAGAGTCCTCAAGAAAAGCAGTCAAGTCAGACATAGGGGGAATAATCTCATCCATACCACCCTCGACAGTGTTAATGCGTTTGGTACTAGACATGAGATAATAAGCATGAGAAACATTAACAGAGTCTGTAAACTTTAAGATTTCCTTGAAATACTTATCAAGGAGAATTCTAGTGGACAACAATGACGAATGAGGGAAATTTAGGAAACGGAGATTGCAAGCTCGGGAGGAATTCTCCAAGGCTTCCAATTTAGAGTATAATATCAAGGAATCCTTAACTGCAGCAGCACTGGCCGCTGAAAGTAAATTAACCTGGGAGTTCACCTTACCGACAGCTTTCCCACTTAAGGTAACTTTCTCATCGAGCTGCCGAAAAGCAACGGCAGCTTCTTGAGAAAAAACACATAGGGCACTTAACGTTACAGATACTTTCTTATCAATGGATTGGAGAGCACCCCATATGTCTTTTAAGGTAATCTCTTCATTAGGGGATTTAGAAAAAGGGTCGAGCAAACTGTCGGAGACAGCAAGCTGGACTGGCAAAGGAACTTTAACATTGATTTTTGTTATACTTGCGGTTTCTGAGGACTCATCAGGCAAACACTGCATTTGAGGCGGCAACGGTAGGGGAGGAGGGGTTCTCCCGCCAGAACTCAGGGAGACCCCATCTGGAGAGGACTGCGCAAGCGGGGCAGGGGCGAAATGTTTGTCAAGAGGACCGGTCGGCTTGTCGCCACCGCCGCCGGCCTCTAGACCTTTATTCGACCCCTTTGACTTCCGCTTCCCCATAGCAGCTACGAGGAAGGAAAGTGCCCCGCAGACGCCGCAGTGGCGCCAAAGGGGCGCTCAAGGGGCCAGAGCGACCCCCTTAGATCACGCCCCTTTGAGCCACGCCCCGCGGACACGCTTCGCGGTCAAAAGTATAGAAGAATTAAATAAGGAAAAAGGACCCCGCCGAAGAGTAGGGTGCCCCGAGCGCGCCTGCCCAGTCCTTGGGAGCACAGTCACCTGCACACGCCGACGAACCAGCAGCAACAGTCCTCGAGCAGATCTCAGCTCTTACTCCTTTCAGCGTCTCTCTGCTACTCCCGGTTAAATCCATGTTGACTTTGTCACATTAAACCATGTCTGTCCAAGTGTATAGTAACTGTGTTCTTAACAACGGTTTCCACCATTATTAAAAAATATATAGTGGAATTGGAAAAAGTTCAGAGAAGAGTGTTCAAAATCATAAAGGGGATGAAAAGATACCACTCTTAGGAAAGGCTTAAAAGATTAGGGTTCTTTAGCTTGAAGAAGAGACCGCTAAGAGAGATATGGTAGTGGTCTATAAAATAATGAATGGAGTACAACAAGTAAATGTGAATCGATTGGTTACTTCTTCCAAAATTATAAAAACTAGATGACATGCAAAGAAGCTACAAAGTAGTACATTTAAGACTAATCTGCGAAAACATTTTTTTCACTCAACACATAATTAAGATCTGAAATTCATTGCCAGAAAATGCAATAAAAGTTGTCAGTGTAGTTGGGTTTAAAAAAAGGTTTGGACAATTCCCTGGAGGAAAAGTCCATAAGCCATTATTAAAGTGGACTTGGGGAAATCCACTGTTTAACCCTAGGATAAGCAGCATGGAATCTGTTAACCTTTTGGGAACCTGACAGGTTCTTGTGACCTGGATTGGCCACTGCTGGAAACAGGATTCTGGGCATGATGGACATGAATTTGATCCTGGGCTTGCCTCCCAGAACATTAGCTCTGAAACATCTTGCTTCTTATGTCTATAGTCAGAACCCTGCCCTTTGCAGTTATAAGCTTTAAACTTCTCTTTGTTACTATAGGGAAGTTTCCTTCTCTCTGCAGGGCTTGTCTTTATGCTTGGCTCTCTATAGCCTTTGCTTCTAGCCTCCCGGGCTGGTTGAACAGGAATATGTTTGTTCCTAACTTTACACCTATTTCTTAAGCTGTAGCCATGCATGGAGTGCCCATCCCCCAACACTTCCCTCTCACCGTGACCTCTGCCTTGAGCTGGCAAATACTGGCCTCTGGGGTAGTGAGGTAATCCTGGCTTCTCTCCAAAGCTATTCCTGGTAGCAGGTCTTCCCTTAGTGCAGCTTGCCTTGAACCTTCCTTCTCGAGAGCTGGAGACAGACTCACTTCCTGACTCCTCGTGAGAAGAATTTCCTCCCAGCAATCCCCTGGGGCTTCTGCTCAGCTGACCTGGGACACACCTCCTGCTCCTCTCTCTCCTACTGCTTCCCGTGGTGATCCTGCTTCTGATTCTCCTCTCTAACTGACTGGAACCCTGCCCTAAATAATCCTAGCTCTACACGTGACCTGGGGACTCTCACTCAGGTGTTCCTGATGGGACTTTTGTTTGCTACGTAGCAAGAATTTCCCTTGCTGCAGTGAATCATGGTGCCTAGTGCTGCTTTCTAAAGCTGACTCTGAGGTAAGTCTTTCTTTTATCTTATTTTCCCTGGGCTGTGTGCCCCTTGCTGCATCACATATCCCCCCTCTTAAGATATTCCGTGCTGGTAAACTATTGTGCACACAGCGCGGAATCTGTCCTAGCCTCATGAGTGTACCCTCATACCTGCTGTACAATGGGTTACCCTCCTCGTAGGGCTTCCGGGGACCTGTGTGTGCTGCCCTGTACTTGGGTACTATATTAAAACTGCTAACAGTGGCCATCCTTTCATGCCATGGTTTTAAAACATTTATGTGGTACGTCTGAAGGCGCCCTCTGTCACTCTTGACTAGATATGACACCGGACCCTTGCGATCCACTACCGTATAGGGACCCTTCCACCGGGCCTCAAATTTTGGCCCTGGATCAGTGACCATTACCACGACCTTATCACCTGTGGCCAACTGCCTAGGTTTTTTACCCCTGTCATAGTACTTTTTCTGTGTTTTTCTACTATCCTGTAGATTCTTATCCGCGGCTTGAGATGCCCTCTGGAGGCGACTCCGTAGCCCGCAAAGAAATTGAGGAACTCCTATTTCTTCCTCACCTGGTTCCACCCACTGGTCTCTTAATATGTCCAAGACCCCTCGTGGTGCCCGTCCGAACATAAGTTCGTAGGGAGATGTTCCTAGGGAAGTTTGTGTCCGTTCCCTACTAGCATATAGGACAAATGGGAGCATAACATCCCAGTCCGCCATTTGCCCTTCTCCTAACTGGTTCCGTTATGGTAGGCATCTGGATCAGGGGAACTCCTGCAGGCTTTGCAGCGCTTACTCGCTGACAAGCCGGACAAGCCTCACAAAATTTCTTTGTCTCGCGAAATACTCCAGGCCAATAAAACCGCTCGAGAATTTGGTCGAGTGTGGCCTGTACCCCTTTATGCCCTCCAATAGGGTGGTCGTGAGCGAGCCTCATGACAACAGCCTTAAATGAGGTAGGAACTACCAACTGTATCCTAATGGCGTTATTTTGGGGGTTACTACTCTCCCTGTATAATATCTCCTCCTCTAATAGGAATCTAGGGAGTACGTCCCTCTCCGCCTTTGCAAACTCGAAGGCATATTTTAATACAGGGTCTGCCCTCTGTTCTTTAGCAAAGGACGGAAACTTTTTTACTAGGTCCGCCGGTACCCATGGCAAGCCTTGCCCATCGGCTACTCCGGCTCTCCACTGGGCTCGGTGTTGCCTCTCTCGGCGCTTTTCACCCTTACTCTTCTTTTTCCCTTCGCTGGGGTTAGCAATTAAATCATCGTGCCTGGGAAGCTCGTGTAGGCCCTCATCTGCACTCACCTCTTCCCCCTCTTCTGGTTCTACCTCACCTTCTTCCATTATAGGATTAGGATTTTCCTCCACTAAAGTGTCACTAGGGGTCCTCAGTTCCTTCGCCTGAGATCTGGTGGAAACTAACCCTCCCTTTATGCATGTATTGCTCTCCATGCCTTTATAGAAGGGTGGCCAATCTCTTCCTAGCACGATGTCGTAGGGTAGCCTGGGAATGATGGCTACTAATACTTCCCTTCGTGTGCCTAAGCCCTTAACTTTTATCCTGAACAAAGGATATGAAGTTGTTGCCCCGTGCACACACTGAATCTTCGCTGTTCCCTCTTGCTGACTCGGGGGAAAACCCCTCTGGGCCTGTATGGCCTTCCAAAAACGGCGAGAGACCATACTTTGGTCGGCCCCCGAGTCAAGCAAGGCCTTAGCTGGGACTCCCTGTACCTCCACATCTACTCGGAAACCTGCAGCTGTGAGGTGAACCTGGCCAGTAACAAGTGCTGTGCGAGACCTGCATTCCCTTTTAAAGTGTCGACTTTTCCCACACTTTATTATTTATTTATTTATTTATTTATTACAGGCTCTTATATACCGCTCTATTCAGAATCAGCGCGGTTCACAATATAACAACATACCATAACAACAAACTGTTAGGTTTTACAGAGAACAAGGTCAGAGAACTTGGATAAAACATGGGACGTCATTACTGCAACTATTTACAAGAGTATTTACAAGAGTATTTACAAGTATACATAACAGGATTTGTTCTTAGTTTGGGTAGTGATTAAGATTGGTTAGTTGGTCAAGTAATATTGGGGGAAGAGGTGGGATTTGAGTGCCTTTCTGAAAAGGGATAGATCAGTGATAGCACGAATCTCTGGGGGTAGAGCGTTCCAGTACTTAGGGGCATAGAATCTGAAGGCCCTGTTAGATGTCACTGATAGGCATTTTGTCGCTGCTTTAGGGATGATTAGAGTATTTGTTGATATCGTTCTCCTGGATCTGTTGGGTGGGACGGCCTGAATGAGGTCTATTAGAGAGGAGGAGGTGATGCTTTTAGTGGCCTTGAAAGTTAGTAGTAATGTTTTGAACAATATTCTGCCATGTATGGGGAGCCAGTGGAGTTGCTCTAGGATGGGTGTTACATGGTCCCTTCTTGATGCTCCGTAGAGGACTCTAGCAGCGGTATTCATGGCGAGTTGCAAAGGGTTTAATGTGGAGTGTGGGAGGCCTTGGAGAATGGCATTGGCATAGTCAAGGTGTGGTAAGGTTAAGGCTTGAAATATAGTTCTGAAGTCATCAGGATCAAGCAGGGGGCGAAGATGTCGAAGAGTCCGGATCTTGAGGTAGATTGCTCTGACTACGTTGGTTATGTGTAGTTTCAGATCCATGCGTTGGTCAAAAGTGACTCCAAGGTAGCGAATGGAAGGTTTTGATTGGAGCTCAGCTTCTTTCACCTTTATATGGGATGGGGGGGGGTGAAAAGTGGGTCCCTGGTGATGAAGAGAACCTCGGTCTTTTTGTGTTGAATTCGGAGGTTCTGGGATTGAAGCCATTCGGATACTGCATCAAAACATTTAGCTAGCGGGGAAAGGTCCATATGAACTGTGGAGAAAGGCATATATAGGAGGATGTCATCTGCGTATATCAAGCATTCAACCTTGAAGGACCTGATGATGTTGCAAACCGGTTGTATGTATATATTGAAAAAGAGTGAGGATAGGGATGATCCTTGTGGTACGCCTTGCTTTTGGTGGTAAGGTGTGGATGTTGTGGTCCCTGAGGTAACGTACTGCCATCTCTGATCAAGGTATGACTTGCACCACTCCAGGGCAGTGTTATTGATGCCTTTTTCTTTTAGTCGCCCTATTAACAGATCGTGATGTACAGAGTCAAAAGCCGCAGCAATGTCTAAGAAGATGAGAGCAAAGCCTTGGCGGATGTTATCAATGCCTGTGATGATGTTGTTGCAGAGAGTGGTAAGGAGGGTTTCAACACCGTGGAACTCTCTGAAGCCATGTTGGCAGTGGTCAAGAGGGGAGACGGTGTCAATGTGGTCCTGTAACTGTCTTTGAGCTTCCTTTTCAATTATTTTCGCTAGTAGGGGTATGCTAGCTATGGGTCTATAGGATTCCACCTTTTGTGGGTCGAGTTTGTGGTTTTTCAAGAGGGGTCTTATGGATGTTCTCTTGAGGGCTGGTGGGAAGGAGCCGGTTGTAAAGGATAAGTTCATCATTTTAGTGATGATGGGGCTGAGATCTTGGCGTAGTTCCTTTATCCAGTGGGCTGGGCAAGGGTCAGTTTGTGCAGTAGTCGTGTTAAGAGCAGCGATGGTGTCTTCAACATGTTTTCTGGATGGTGTGGAGAACATGGATAGGTTTGATATGCATATGGTGACTTGAGAGGAGATTGTTGCAATGTTGTTGGTTTGAAGCAACTTGGATTGCAGGAAATCGGCGAATGCTTGGGGATGGATGGGTTCAGGATGTTTTGGTGAAGGTTCTTTAGATAAGGTTTTGACTAAGTTGAAAAGATCGCGTGGTTTATTTAGTGATCTTTTCAGCGTATTGGTATGGAATTGTTTCATCTTGGCCATGACTGACTCCCTGTGCACAGATAGATGTGCTTTATAGGCTGCTTGGTCTTCTGAGGAGTGTGAGCGACGCCATCGTTTCTCCAGTTTTCTTAGGTGTGTGAGGGAGGCTCGTAGGTCAGGGGAGAACCAAGGAGAAGATTTTCTTTCTTTGGGTTGTTACCCTGGACTGGTTGCAGTGCAATGGTACTGATAGTGCTGTTCCAGGATGTGATCAGATTTTCCAGATTGAGAGAGGTGTCATGTAGGAGAGGGAGGGTTTCCATAACTATATGTTCTTTGTTGAGGGTTTTGAATTTTCGAGATGTTACTCTTGTTGAGTCAATGGAGTTATTGTTTCTGTGTGGTGACTGTTTGCCATTGATGAGGATGGGGAAGGTGATTAAATTATGGTCTGACCAAGGTACTGGGGTTACAGAGTTGTCAAGTCTATTGTTGGAGTCGAGAGCTGTAAGAGGGGCAAAGATCATGTCAAGGATGTTTCCTCTCTCGTGCGTGGGGGTGTCAACAATTTGCTTGTATCCCAGTTCGTTGATTGCTTCAAGGAGGGCTGAGGCGTGGCTGGGATGTAGTGTTGGGAGATTGAGGTCTCCTAATATCCAGTTGGGAATGTTGGGCTTGCGTGAGTTAGCTGCTAGGTCTAGAATGTAAGGTAGGTCGTCCGTGGAGGGTGAGGGCGCTCTGTAAATTAAATTGATGAGGCATTGTTCATTTGTGATGGTTAATACGTCCATGCTGTTTGAGCTTGTGGAGTCCACGGTGTGGAAATTTAGGTCATTCTTGGTAAGTATGAGAATGCCTCCTCCTCTCTTGCTCTCTCTATGTTGGGAATGGGCAGAGAAGTTGGGGGGTATGAGTTGGTTAAGGATTACATTATCCGCGTCAGATAACCAGGTTTCGGTTATCATGAGGACATCTAGATTATGAGAAGAAATTGTGTCAGTGATGACTGGCCATTTCTTGCGGATAGACCGTGCATTTATGAGAGCACAGTTTAAGTAAAAGGGTTGAGGGGGTTCCTCTTGCTTATTTTTCTTTGGTTGTTGAAGGGCTATATGTATCAGGTGAGAGTGGCGTGTGGGGGTCTCTATTCTTGAGTTGGGATATGAAGATTCTGCCCTTCTTTTTCCATGACTCAGAAGTATTGGAATTTGGTGAGCCGTGTGATATAAGGCAAGGGCTTCGTTGAGCCAGCTTGTGAGAAGGAAAAGGCAGATCGCCAGGGTATTAAATGGTAGAGCCATTGGGGGTTTTGTTGAAGTGGATGAGGTAACTTTCTGTGAGGGATTCTGTGATTCTGGTGCTTTCTGTGAGGCTACTGACCACAGTAATAATTGAAACAACAGTGAAGATTGAATGGTACCGGCAACAGTAAAACTGAATGCAACAATGATAGTTGAATGGTACTGGCGACAGTAAAATTGAATGCAACAATGCTAGATGGATCTTACTGGCAACAGTAATAATGGTTCTTACTGGCAACAGTAATAATGGGTCTTACTGGCAACAGTAATAATGGAAAGTAACAGTGATAGTTGAATGGTACAGGCAACGGTAAAATTGAATGCAACAATGATAAATGTATACTATTGGTAGCAGTATAAGTGAAAGCAATAGTAATAATACAATATAATAATTATTATGGTATGTTACTGAAAACAGTACTAGTATCTTCCTATATAGTGTAGCCGTTGGTATTGGTGAGCCTAGTCAACATTACAAGGTTGAGCAGGAGATGGAAAAAGAAAAAAGAAGAGACATTATGCTGTATAGTACTATCGATCAGTGTCTGTGAGAAAACAAGTCAGTTGAGTCGGATATGTAGCATGTATACTTGCTGTGGTTGAGGTTATGCGGTTGAGGTTTGGTGGTTGGTCTCCAGGCAGGCTGCTAGGGAAGGTGTCCTGGCTCCTCGGTTGGGCTGCAGAAGGTGGTCGAGTTAATGTCGGAGCAGAAGAAAAGAAATAGAGCTACAGGCTTGTTTCACGGTCCACGCCTAAGGGCCACGCCAAAGGGCCCTCTGGCGAGGTCCTCAGGCGCGGGCCCGACAGGCGCGGGCCTGCCTGTCTGCGATGCTTTAAATATGCGGCCTTTTTGCCTCCCACAGCCCGGATTGGGCCGGAGGACCGAGAGGAGTGCTTGCTGGCCTGCTCGGCGCTTCAACCCCGATCGGGTCAGTAGTAGATGGGCGCTGGTTGGAAAAGGCTATTCCCGCCGCTGGCGGTGCTTTAAATATGCCAAACACCAAATTCCAATACTTCTGAGTCATGGAAAAAGAAGGGCAGAATCTTCATATCCCAACTCAAGAATAGAGACCCCCACACGCCACTCTCACCTGATACATATAGCCCTTCAACAACCAAAGAAAAATAAGCAAGAGGAACCCCCTCAACCCTTTTACTTAAACTGTGCTCTCATAAATGCACGGTCTATCCGCAAGAAATGGCCAGTCATCACTGACACAATTTCTTCTCATAATCTAGATGTCCTCATGATAACCGAAACCTGGTTATCTGACGCGGATAATGTAATCCTTAACCAACTCATACCCCCCAACTTCTCTGCCCATTCCCAACATAGAGAGAGCAAGAGAGGAGGAGGCATTCTCATACTTACCAAGAATGACCTAAATTTCCACACCGTGGACTCCACAAGCTCAAACAGCATGGACGTATTAACCATCACAAATGAACAATGCCTCATCAATTTAATTTACAGAGCGCCCTCACCCTCCACGGACGACCTACCTTACATTCTAGACCTAGCAGCTAACTCACGCAAGCCCAACATTCCCAACTGGATATTAGGAGACCTCAATCTCCCAACACTACATCCCAGCCACGCCTCAGCCCTCCTTGAAGCAATCAACGAACTGGGATACAAGCAAATTGTTGACACCCCCACGCACGAGAGAGGAAACATCCTTGACATGATCTTTGCCCCTCTTACAGCTCTCGACTCCAACAATAGACTTGACAACTCTGTAACCCCAGTACCTTGGTCAGACCATAATTTAATCACCTTCCCCATCCTCATCAATGGCAAACAGTCACCACACAGAAACAATAACTCCATTGACTCAACAAGAGTAACATCTCGAAAATTCAAAACCCTCAACAAAGAACATATAGTTATGGAAACCCTCCCTCTCCTACATGACACCTCTCTCAATCTGGAAAATCTGATCACATCCTGGAACAGCACTATCAGTACCATTGCACTGCAACCAGTCCAGGGTAACAACCCAAAGAAAAGAAAATCTTCTCCTTGGTTCTCCCCTGACCTACGAGCCTCCCTCACACACCTAAGAAAACTGGAGAAACGATGGCGTCGCTCACACTCCTCAGAAGACCAAGCAGCCTATAAAGCACATCTATCTGTGCACAGGGAGTCAGTCATGGCCAAGATGAAACAATTCCATACCAATACGCTGAAAAGATCACTAAATAAACCACGCGATCTTTTCAACTTAGTCAAAACCTTATCTAAAGAACCTTCACCAAAACATCCTGAACCCATCCATCCCCAAGCATTCGCCGATTTCCTGCAATCCAAGTTGCTTCAAACCAACAACATTGCAACAATCTCCTCTCAAGTCACCATATGCATATCAAACCTATCCATGTTCTCCACACCATCCAGAAAACATGTTGAAGACACCATCGCTGCTCTTAACACGACTACTGCACAAACTGACCCTTGCCCAGCCCACTGGATAAAGGAACTACGCCAAGATCTCAGCCCCATCATCACTAAAATGATGAACTTATCCTTTACAACCGGCTCCTTCCCACCAGCCCTCAAGAGAACATCCATAAGACCCCTCTTGAAAAACCACAAACTCGACCCACAAAAGGTGGAATCCTATAGACCCATAGCTAGCATACCCTACTAGCGAAAATAATTGAAAAGGAAGCTCAAAGACAGTTACAGGACCACATTGACACCGTCTCCCCTCTTGACCACTGCCAACATGGCTTCAGAGAGTTCCACGGTGTTGAAACCCTCCTTACCACTCTCTGCAACAACATCATCACAGGCATTGATAACATCCGCCAAGGCTTTGCTCTCATCTTCTTAGACATTGCTGCGGCTTTTGACTCTGTACATCACGATCTGTTAATAGGGCGACTAAAAGAAAAAGGCATCAATAACACTGCCCTGGAGTGGTGCAAGTCATACCTTGATCAGAGATGGCAGTACGTTACCTCAGGGACCACAACATCCACACCTTACCACCAAAAGCAAGGCGTACCACAAGGATCATCCCTATCCTCACTCTTTTTCAATATATACATACAACCGGTTTGCAACATCATCAGGTCCTTCAAGGTTGAATGCTTGATATACGCAGATGACATCCTCCTATATATGCCTTTCTCCACAGTTCATATGGACCTTTCCCCGCTAGCTAAATGTTTTGATGCAGTATCCGAATGGCTTCAATCCCAGAACCTCCGAATTCAACACAAAAAGACCGAGGTTCTCTTCATCACCAGGGACCCACTTTTCACCCCCCCATCCCATATAAAGGTGAAAGAAGCTGAGCTCCAATCAAAACCTTCCATTCGCTACCTTGGAGTCACTTTTGACCAACGCATGGATCTGAAACTACACATAACCAACGTAGTCAGAGCAATCTACCTCAAGATCCGGACTCTTCGACATCTTCGCCCCCTGCTTGATCCTGATGACTTCAGAACTATATTTCAAGCCTTAACCTTACCACACCTTGACTATGCCAATGCCATTCTCCAAGGCCTCCCACACTCCACATTAAACCCTTTGCAACTCGCCATGAATACCGCTGCTAGAGTCCTCTACGGAGCATCAAGAAGGGACCATGTAACACCCATCCTAGAGCAACTCCACTGGCTCCCCATACATGGCAGAATATTGTTCAAAACATTACTACTAACTTTCAAGGCCACTAAAAGCATCACCTCCTCCTCTCTAATAGACCTCATTCAGGCCGTCCCACCCAACAGATCCAGGAGAACGATATCAACAAATACTCTAATCATCCCTAAAGCAGCGACAAAATGCCTATCAGTGACATCTAACAGGGCCTTCAGATTCTATGCCCCTAAGTACTGGAACGCTCTACCCCCAGAGATTCGTGCTATCACTGATCTATCCCTTTTCAGAAAGGCACTCAAATCCCACCTCTTCCCCCAATATTACTTGACCAACTAACCAATCTTAATCACTACCCAAACTAAGAACAATACCTGTTATGAATACTTGTAAATACTCTTGTAAATACTCTTGTAAATAGTTGCAGTAATGACGTCCCATGTTTTATCCAAGTTCTCTGACCTTGTTCTCTGTAAAACCTAACAGTTTGTTGTTATGGTATGTTGTTATATTGTGAACCGCGCTGATTCTGAATAGAGCGGTATATAAGAGCCTGTAATAAATAAATAAATAATAAATAAATGATGGGGTTCCGCTTTTTCAATCTTTGTTACAGATTGAATCGGCAACAATACATGACATACTAGAGAATGGTGCTCTCCGGTTTGTTTATGATCCATTTGGGATCCCTTTCGAAATCCATGGTTGTGTCCTCTTAGTACACAACATAGTGAGCCATATACCCCTGAAGAAGTTTCTTACGAAACACGGCCTGTGTTGGGTCGGCGACACTCATCCCCTGGACTAATAAAGGCGTTTTTTTGTACTCTCTGCCACGTTCTTGGTTGGTTCCTACTGGGCATGATGGGCCATTCATCTGACCTAGTATGGCAAATCTTATGTTCTTATCTCACTTGATAGTAGCGATTACACAGGTACACTACCAAAAAACTGCCTCCAGTTTTGCAACTGATTCCTATAGATTTTGGGGTGCTGAATCCAGGAAAAATAGCCAAAATGTTCCATCATGTCACGTTTTCTTGCAAAATTAGATTTCTTACCCATATAAGGAATGTTCACATAATTTCTTTTTAGCCGACTGCAGTTTATTTTCTTGGCCCAAAATAGAGGTTGTAATGTTAACTAACTAGAAACACTCCCTCATGATATTTTAGAGTGTTTTGTATTCATTTTATACATTAACAGGACAATTGGGAGGCGGGGGGCTAAATCCAGTACTCGCGCTGGCGCATGTTCTTTCCTGTTCGCCTCGCCTCGTTCGCTCGCTTAAACACGGTGGTTGCGACATGAACGTTCCTGTCAAATTTCAGTTTCTTGCAAGTTCATTATTACCTTTTGTTTGCTCAGTCGTAATCCAGCTTTATTCCGAAGTGGTTCACTACAGTTGTAGTTTGCAGTGCTGTGTATTTGTGATGGCTCACAGAGCCAGAGGTTGCGTCAACTCTCCGGACAGTTTTTGTTTTATTTGTGGGGAATATACCGTGAAAAAGCGGCAGAGGAACATTTCTGCATTTATTAAAAAAGTATATTTCGCCTATTTCGGTTTGAAGTTAGGCGATCAAGACAAACTGTGGGCTCCTCACAAAGTGTGCAAGACATGTGAGGAAGATCTACGCTTATGGATGAAAGGTAAAAAACAAGCATTTCGTTTTGGAATACCTATGATGTGGCGTGAACAAAGAGACCACAGCAGTGACTGCTATTTTTGCTCTTGCATTGTGAAGGGATACAACTTAAAAAATAAGAACGTAATAAGTTACCCCAACCTTCCCTCAGCAATTAGGCCTATGCCTCATAGCAACGAAGTACCTGTGCCTGAACCACCAAAATCTTTGGATCATATTTGTGTGGACGGTTCTGATCATGATGAGACTCATCAGATGGCTTTTCCCGATGAGTCCAGTACTTACGAGTTTGAAACTGAACCAGATCCGAAACCTGAACTTTTCTCTCAAGCTGAATTGAATGATTTAGTCCGGGATTTAGGACTCCCAAAAGATGCTGCCCAACTGCTAGGTTCTCGGCTTAAACAGAAAAATATATTGTCACCAGGAACAACTTTTTATTGGTACCGCAACCGCGAGACACAATTTTTGAAGTATTTCAGCAAAGAGGAAGATTTGGTATTTTGCAACGATATATACGGAGTGATGGAAAAGTTTAAACTCAAGTATGATCCTGCTGATTGGCGGCTGTTCATTGTTTCGTCAAAAGACAGCATAAAAGGTGTTCTTCTTCATAATGGCTTCAGTTCCTATTGCTCACTCTGTTATTCTCCAAGAAAAATACGAGAATTTGGCCCTGATTCTTCAGAAGATTCGTTATGATGAGCATAAGTGGATGATTTGTGGAGACTTTAAAATTCTATCCATGCTATTAGGGCAGCAATCCGGTTTCACCAAATATCCCTGCTTCCTTTGCTTGTGGGATAGCCGGGCCCGCGGCCTACACTGGGGGAAAAAAGACTGGCCAATTCGGGAGTATTTGAGACCCAGTGAGAAAAATGTTCTTCATGAGAGCTTGGTACCTCGTGATAAAATTCTATTACCACCTCTCCACATTAAGTTGGGTCTCATTAAGCAATTCATCAAGTCCCTTCCAAAAGATGGTGAGTGCTTTCGGCACCTTTGCTCAAAGTTCCCCCGACTTTCTGAAGCAAAGCTAAAGGAAGGAGTGTTTGTTGGCCCTGATATAAGGAAACTCATTTCAGATGGAGCATTCACTGAAACGATGTCTGAGAAGGAAAAAGAAGCCTGGGATTCCTTCAAGGATGTTGTTCTCAAATTCTTGGGGAACAGGCGGGATGAGAACTATAAGGATATTGTTGCCAGGATGCTCAATGCCTTCAAAGAACAAGGCTGTAACATGAGCCTGAAAGTCCATTTATTGCACTCCCATGTGAACTACTTTCCCGAAAACTTGGGGGCGTACAGTGAAGAACAAGGTGAAAGGTTTCACCAGGACATCAAGGACGCAGAGAGAAGGTACCAAGGAAGATGGAACACCACTATGATGGCTGATTTCTGCTGGTTGCTGCTGCGGGAAACCCCAGATGAAAAATACGCCAAGCAGCGCACCAAGAGAAGCATTCGGGGGAAGAAGAAACGGGCCCACCAGGAGATTGATTGACCCAAGAATGACTTTAAAATCTAAACTGTGTTGACAAATATCGTGTTTTTACTAAACTTTGAAATAAAAATTTGCTAGTTATTACCACAGTGTCGGATCTCATTTATTAGAATTTTATTTTCACACCATCGGGTGTTTGTCTTCATGTATTGCAATGGTGCGGTTTGCGTTTTCTATTCTTACATACCTACCTGTACAACATTTTTTGCACATTTCTTTTCTTTGCTTTGCTTTGTGTCTAACCTCGCTCTTATATGCTCAATGTTTGTGCACATGTATGTTGGAGCCAATATTCAGTGGTGGTGGCTAGGCTAGTTAAAGTGCCTAGCTACTGCCGCTATATTCAGCGCAGAATATGTCTGGTGCTGACTATCTAGGTTCACCGGTCAGTAGGTCATTATTCAGTTAGCTGTGATATTCAGCTGCTAACCAGATAGCAAAAACCACAAACTAGTTAAAATTAGGAAAGCTCTTCAGATAATCTAATTTTAACTGGCTACGCTATCCAATTAGTGGCTACATATTGCTGCTAACTGGATAGTTACCAGCACCATCCCTGCTCTGCCCACAAACCAACCTGATTCTAATAGTGAGGAGCAGCAGAATGAATGCACTTATAGTAGGAGAAGTTTGAACAGGATACAGAAATGGATAGGGAGCCAATGAAATGACTTGAGAAGAGGGGTGATGTGAGCATAGCAAGGCTGGCAGAAGATTAGCTGAGTTTTGAACAGATTGAAGGGGAGAGAGATGATTCAGAGGGAGACCAGCAAGGAAGAGGTTGCAGTAATCTAGATGGGAGGTGACTAAGAGTGGATAAGTGTTTTAGTAGTGTGTTCAGAAAGGAAGGGATGAATTTTGCTGATGTTATTGAGAAAGAAACCACAGATTTTAGGTATAAGTTGAATATGTGTGGAGGAGAGGGACGAGTCAAAGGCGACTGCAAGGTTGTGAGCCGAGAAAATGGGGAGGAATAGAGTATCATCCACAGAAATAGAGAAAGGATAAAGGAGGAGGGAGGAAGGTTTAGGGGGAAAGATAAGAAGCTCCGTTTTGACATTGTTCAAATTCAATCAGCAGTAAGACATCCAGGCAGCAATGTCAGATATGCAGGCAGAGATATGGGCCTGGATTCCCAGAGAGATTTCAGCATAAAGATGGTACGTACTGAAAAACATGGGAGGAGATGAATGCACCAACATACTGGGTGTAGAGAGAGAAAAGAATTGGTCCCAAGACAGATCTCTGGGGTACACCAACTGAGAGCAGGATAGTAGTAGAGGAGGATCAACTAGAACATGTATTAAAAGTGCGATAGAAGAAATAAGAAGAGAACTAGGACAGAATAGAGCCCTTAAAACCAAGCTAGGATAGAGTGTCGAGGAAAAGATGGTGATCAACAGTGTCAAAGCAGCAGAAAGGTCATGAAGGATGAGGACTGAGCAAAGGCCCTTGGATTTGGCCAGGAATAAGTCACTGAAGACTTGGGCAAGAGCCATTTTATTAGAATATAAAGAATATCTCCAGATGAGAAAAGGAGAAGGAGCAGAAGAGTGTGGGGCAGAGAGGAGGCAGCACAGGGCTAGTGAGGGTGAGAGAGGAGATTGCTGAACCTCAATAGTTGATGATAGGGTAGATGACAAGATGGCAAGAGAGATGAGGATAGTAAAGAGAGGATGATAATGGGGGGGGGGGGGCACTTGAAGTCGGTATCAGGGGAGAAGATTGTGGAGTGTGAACAATAGGAAGAGAAAATGGTGTGGAGCCATAGGAAAGAGATGGAGAGTAGATGTCAGAGGAAATATATGAAGGATATCCAAAAGAGAGATCCCAGGGGGATAGGATGCACCTGTGAGTAATAGTGGTAATGAGCACAAGACAGCTATATGAGACTGTTAGCCGGGGGGGGGGGGGGGGGATTAGAAGGAATGGATAATAAAGAAGGCAGAATAGGAGCAAGAATCAGCCAGCAGAAGATAGCAGTGGGCTGAACAATATTACAAAAAAAATAAAGATAAGATACAAAACATACTAACAATGAAAATGTCTGACCCAAGCCAGGAGCTAAGAGCAGGGCTTGTAGTGGAGTTACTCTTACCAAATCAGAGACACAACAGAGGCTGAACACACGTTGGTGCCATTGAATATCGAGCTCAGCATGTTTTAGCTGGCTAGCAGATCTACTAACCGGCTAAAACACTTTGAATATTGGTCCCATTAGTTTTAATTCCAGATCCCATAGATCCGAGTTCTGATAAAGAGACAGACTCCAAGGCTCATTCACAACACTGTCTTTGGAAAGTTCTTAACCAGGAACTGGTTAAGAAAGCAGGGGGTAGGGCTAAATAGCCAATTTTCCCAATGGAGAAAGGTGAATAGTGGAGTATCCCAGGGATATGTGCTGGGTCCGCTGCTTTTTAACATATTCATAAATGACCTGGAAATGGGAATAACGAGTGAGGTTATCAAATTTGCAGATGACACAAAACTATTCAAAGTTGTTAAAACCTATGAGGATTGTGGAAAATTGCAAGAGGATCTTGATAAATTGGAAGACTGGGTATCAAAATGGCAGATAAAATTTAATGTGGACAAGTGCAAAGTTATGCACCTAGGGAAGAACAACCCAAACTATGGTTACACGATGCAAGGTTCCACATTAGGAACCACCACCCAGGAAAAAGATTTAGGTGTCATCGTGGATAATATGTTAAAACCCTCGGCCCAGTGTGCAGCGGCGGCCAAGAGAGCAAATAGAATGCTAGGTATCATAAGGAAAGGAATGGAAAATAAAACAAAGGACATTATAATGCCTCCGTATTGTTCCATGGTGCGACTGCACCTTGAATATTATGTGCAATTCTGGTTGCCATATCTTAAGAAGGATATAGTGTTATTAGAAAAGGTACAGAGAAAAGCCACCAAAATGGTAAAGGGGATGAAAGGATACCCCTATGAGGAAAGGCTTAAAAGTTTAGGGTTCTTCAACTTGGAAAAGAGATGGCGTAGGGGAAATCTGATATAGGTCTATAAATTAATGAATGGAGAGGAACGGGTAATTGTAGATCAGTTGTTTACTCCACAAAAAGTAGAAAGACTAGGGGACATGCAATGAAGCTAGAGTGTAACCTATTTAAGACTAACAAGAGAAAATATTTTTTCACTCAATATGTAATCAAATTCTGGAATTTGTTACCGGAGGATTTAGTAAAAGCTGTTAGTGTAGTTGGGTTTAAAAAAGGTTCGGACAAGTTCCTAGAGGAAAGATTCATAAAATGTTATTAAAGAGGACTCAGGAAATCCACTGCTTACCCCTGGACAAGCATTGTGGAACCTGTGTACCTGTTTGGAAATCTGATAGGTACCTTTGACCTGGATGGGCCACTGTTGGAAACAGGATACTGGGCTTGATGGACCTTGATCTGACGCAGTATGGCATTTCTTATGTTCATGTTTACTAAAAATTAATGTGCATTCACAAATCTTAACCTGCGCTAAGTGCAGCAGTACCCATTTATTTCTATTGGCGCAGTGGCACTTCACATATTAATGTTTAGTAAACATGCCCCTAATTCATTGCTGACACCAAAAAAGAGGTTTGTGAAGGATTCCTTTGAATGCCACCTAAAATTTAAATGGGCAACATATATATTTTAAAATAAAATAAATTAAATTTATGCAAATGAGACCCTGCAGTATGCAAATATGTATGCAAATAAGGTCCTGCAATGAGGGTCTGCATATGGCCCCGCATCACCCTTGGGCTGCTCCTGTTGTGCAGATGCAGAAAAGTGGACAGAAGACAAGAAAATAGATCTCAAGCTGGGGTTTTAACGCAAGGTCTGAGGATGCATAATGGGTTAGCTCATTGTTCTGTGGTCAGTGCTACTGAGGAATTTATGCCTGCTTATTATTTTTATCTCTAGTACAGAGGAACTGCAACTTTTTTTCTGGCTTTGCTGAAGGGGAGTGGTCAAAACATGACAAAGGACAAGGAGCCGAGGAGAAGGTGTGCTGGAACAAATAGTATTATGTGCTTTTGTCGGCATGCTATTTCACGCATAAACATTGATTTTTTGCACAGAAATTCTGCACATAATATTATCAGTGTTTAGAGAGCATTCCAGCACATGCACACAAGTGTTGATACAATTTTTTTGTGCACAAGATAGAGCTGCTGCTAGCATAGATCCAAGTGCACATGCACCTGGCATGCTCTCCTTGTTTAGCGTAGATGTTTATTTATTTATTTATTTATTTAACTGCATTTATATCCCGCTTTTCACCGGGTCAAAGCGGTGTAACATGTAACATAGGAGGGGGTAATTTTTTAGGGTGGGGCCATCACCAAGGTCAACAATTAATGATTTGGGTAGACATGGACATGTTTACTTCTGCTGAATCTAAGTATTAGGTCATGGTGGTGTTTCCGTTCAGAGATGTTCACGGAATAGGATTGTCTTCAGCTGTTCTTCACATAGCTTATTTGTATGCTTTTCACTTATAACATTGTAGAGCCAAATTGTAACGTTAAGCTTGCATTAGAAAACTGAGTACTGAGCTTCAGCTTACAACTGTAGTACAGGTTTCTGCAATGGCCCGCAGGAAAGGTCCTTAAACCATTATTAAAGAGGATCTGGGAAATCCACTACTTACCCCGGGACAAGCATTGTAGTACCTGTGTACATGCATTGATTTTGACTCAAAATGAGCATTAGGGGCAAAAGAAATAATGCACTTCAGTAAAAGGGCCTCTTAATCTTGATTTGAGTCACACTTTTAAAACATTATCTCTTTATTAATTTCAGTTTGACATACCAAAACAACATTGGCGGCATATATCACATTATAATCACCAAAATAAGTTTCAAGAGGAAAATAAAAAAGTGACGAAAACAGAAAAGGCTAAAAAATATGTTAAATAGTCCCCTATTACAGGGGACATGCCAATCCACAATACAGAGGAAAATCTTATCTACTAAAAGTAGAAGTTAGGGAAACTGAAGCAGGAGATGCTCTTACATCTTCATATTGCACCTAGAAGTCCAATTTTTCCACAATAAGTGGTGAAATAGCAGATGGGCTTTATGTGATATAACCAGCCACAAAATTGGAATTCTGTGTTGGGTCATAAAACACATATTTAACATTTAAATATTTAACAACACAGTTGCAGGGGGACTTTAATCAAAATAAAACACCAAGCTGAAATAGTGCAGGTCTTAGAAGCAGAAACAGATTCCTTCTAACTAGATAACATTCTGGAATCATTTTCAATCTTAAGCCATGAAAAGATGCATCTTTATGACGAAAGAAACACTGCAATAAAAAGTCCCAGTCAGAGTCCAAGACTAAATTAACAATTAGCGCCATGTTTACTAAAGAGTGCACCAGTAGCTGACTTAACACAACCTCAATGAATAGCGTTAAGTGCACCTGCATGCCTGCTTGCACAGTGCCATGCATTAGAAGCTGCCAACTTCATAGGGCATGTTCATCTGTCTCTCTGCCATTGGCAATTCCTAATGCATAACACTGCATCCCTACCACTTGGCTGGCACTGCACCCCATTGCAATCTGGCATGCAGGTGCACTTAATGCTACTCACCGACGCTGTATTAAATCAGAAGCGAAAGTTCTAATGAGGGACCGCCAAGCAAAATTTTGCAGAGGGCTCCCATTGTTGCCCCCCACGGTGCTCTCCATTGTCATCGCCCCTCCCCCTCCCCCATATGCGCATGTCAAACTTATTTTAATTTATTTGCTGCACTGCTTCCGTTCCAGGCCCAGTGGCTGTTACCAGTCTTGCAGTGCAGCTGTTATGTTACTATGAGACTTCAGCCCGGGATGTAATAGCTGCCAGGCCAGGAGCAGAGGCAGCGTGGCAACAAATGAAAGTAAGTTGGCACACCGCCGTGTGAGCTCCCTCCCTGCCCGCCCACCCCCCTGCATTGTGGGGGCTGCTTGGGTGGAATTTATGCTATAGTGTTAAGTGTACCCATACCAATGACAGCATTTGTGGTGAGCATGCACCCATGATGTCTGCACTAACTGCATTTATTACTGCCCATTTCCGCTCCTAACCCGCCCAGTCCCCTGACACGTATGGAGTTAACTTACTTTCTACAGTGCAAGTACTGGAACTGTCTCTCCCACTGAAGTGCATTGATACATTTTTGGGGGGACTTTATTTCTCTGGAATCCCCAGTCTAATTTGGATAATTTTTGAACTTGAACTTCCTACGTTTCCTCCCATGCCAGATTTGTTCCCATTTTAGGCAGACAGACATTCTCAACCCTTTATTTCTTTCTATTGGGCTGGAAAGAATAAAAATAATGGGGGGATATTCAAAGGTATTTACACGGTTTTCAGACCTGCAAACCTTGTAAATGCTGATTAGCAGGATATTTAGCGGCCACTGGATATCTGCAGATGTGACCACTACATGCCGATGCTATGCGGATTCCTGGAGCAAAATAAGTGCAAACCTTTAGCTGCTACGAGAAGATTTAGAGGGTAATTTTATAGTAGGTTGTCTAACTTGTGTGACAGGTGTGCACATAAGTTACATCCAGGACCAGCCCAACCATGAGGCAAACTAGGTGGTCACTTGGGCAGTAATTTCTTAGGGGGATGGAATGGCAAAGAGCAGCCATTTAAATCTAAACAATGCATTTAAATAGCCAAGGGGGAGGAGGGTAGCTTTAGGTTTGCCTAGAATGCCAACAACTTGAACCAATTCTGGGGCCAGCCCTGATTACGCCAGTTTTCCAAGGGAAAGTATATGCATATTTTCCCTTTGAAAATGACCCAATGGAAAGTACACGTAACACATTTAAACTAGCTATTTTGTACACACAATTTCTAGCTTTATTTTACACACATGAGGTTAATTTTGTTAACCCCCATGGAGTTAATGCACAGATTTGAGGCCTGTTTTATAAAGTGATGCACATGTGTACTTTATAAAATTAAGGGGTAAGTGGCATAATAATCTAGGGCATAAGGAAATACCCATGCCTAGATTTTTAAAAAACACACATGATTTATAGTATTTTATAATTTATGTGCTTAAATTTGCACTCCACCTACACTCTGTTCTTGTGCACGCCCACACTGAAAGTATGTGTGCGCTTACAGAGTAGCGACCACGTAACGTACACACATGTAAGTCTTGAAAATAGGCGATTTATATGCCTATCTTTGTGCAGCTCCATATAAAATCAGCCCCTATTTTATAACATGTGCATGTAAGTCCAAAATCTGCCTCAACCATGTCCTGGAATGCTTCCACCGTGTGTGCATAAGTCTAGATGCATACACTTTGTAAATCTTTATCAAAGCTATTTCTGTATATAAAATGTATTTTCCCCCCCACAGAAATGCTTTTTAAAATGACCCCTTTAGCAAAGTTAGATATGTGGTGAGATCTTCATCTTTTCTTACCCTCATTAGTCCTATTCCTGGATTCATTTTTTATTGATTGATTCTTAAATTTTTATTTATTATTTTTATTTATTTGGCTGGATTTATATACCACTTTTCACAGAGGTCAAAGCGCATACAAATCACACCCTTTCAAATTGAAAGAAGAAGCTCAGGAAACAAAGATAAGATATATATAGCAGGGCCATACCGAGGGAAGATCGCGCCCTGTGCGACTTGCACATTGGGTGCGCCCACCCCCCCCCCCCTGCGGCGGGAGGGAAGAGGCGCGCCCGATGTGCAAGTCGCCGGCATGCTAAGAAGATCTGTCCTTCCCTGCTCTTGCAGGGAGGGAAAGATCTGCTTAGCATGCCGGCGAGAAGGCTTAAGGGGCACATTTTAGCTGTCCTGCCATTGCCTGCCACCGCTGAGAGAATAAAAAGTGGCGGCGGCAGGCAACGGAAGATATCTAAAATGCGCCCCTTAATCCTTTGCGCCCTTTGTGGCTGCACTGCTCGCACAGGGCTAGGTACGGGCCTGACACATAGTAAGGGCCAGGGCTGGAGATAAGCATAGGCAACATAGGCAACTGCCTAGGGAGCCAGATTTTGAAGGTGTCAAATACTTAGGTCAAAGAGGAACTTGATCCCATTTATTTCTGTGACATGTGCATGTACTCCTTCAAAGAGGCAATGATGTGGCACTTTGACCTTTCTCTGGGCCTCTTTTTGCTCTCCAATCTTTGGAATCTGGTATAGAACTCTTCCTGCTCCCCAGCTTTCCGCTCTCTAGGATCTGCTGTCTGATATTGCCTATGGGTGGCAACATTTTAAATCTTGCTCTGCTAAAGTCCATGTTTACTAATGCCTAGCTGCTGTGGCAGCCCATTTTTCCTATGAGCAAAGCAGCACATAGCACACATTAACATTCGCTAATGCATGTTAAGCTTTAGTAGACATGCACCTAAATGACTACTTGTTGAAAGATGAAAATGTTTAGGGAGAAATAGGAATTACGTGAAATAGATTTTGAGACAAATGATAGTGGGGAAGTAAAAGCACCAATAATTTGGGATGGTTTTAAATTGATACTAACAGGACATCTATCGAAAATGCATCCCAAAGAAAGGGAAAAAGAGAATTGCTGAAGAAATAAGAAATCAGATTAGTGATTTAGAAAAATGTTATAAATGAAATGACTCATCGATACTGACCTTAAGGGTTAAATTGCAAGCGTTATTCAGAATCACAGGCTGGCAGTTTGGCACCTACAGTCAAGCGAAACAGAGTTCCCTCAACCTGTACACATTATATGACACCATAAGCTCTCTCTCCACCTCCTATCCCTCATTAACACCCTCTCACACATACACATTCATTCTTACCCTGTATTCCCCCCTCACCAGTCCTGACCCAGCATCCTCCCCAATCCTGGTGATCGTCCTCTCCCCTCCCATCATGTCCCTCTTCTCTCTGCCCCCAGTCCTAATGATTCCACCATAACCCAAGCTATCTCTCCCCACACCCACACCCACATCCTCAGTCTCAGTACTCTTCCTTTTTCCAACTTCAGTGCTCTCCCTCTATACCAGGCCCCACCAGTCTCTAACTAGCATCTCCAATCCAGACACTCCTCACTCTTCCCAACTCTCCTCAAGCATATTCTGTCCCTCCATCAAAGAAGTGCTTTCTTCCTTTCCCAGCCCCCCTCCCCTCCCAAGGCAGGTTAGGTCTCCCCAGGCACCAGCACGACACCCTTCCTTCTTTCACTCCTCCTAGTTCTGAGGGTGCAGTTCTTCTTCATTTCACGTGGGGCTTGACCTCTGCCCTTGTCTCTGCCTCCATTTTTTTCCAGCTAATGGGGACCACATGGCCGCGTCTTCTGGACATAGGGGTAAGGTGCTGACTTTGTTTGCTGAGCAGGATCCATTCTGCCACTGGCCAGAACTCTGTGCTGACACTACAAGTAATTTTAAAACTCATGGGCCAGCATGTTAAATGTACCAGGCCACAGGTTGTGGGAGGGCCAAAACCATGAGCACATACTCTTCCTGCACTGCTGGTCCCACCATGGATGTGGCCATGGCATGAGATCTTTCAGCAACAGCACCTGTAATCTAGGCCGTATTGACCAAAAGCTCACCACAGGGCACCATTGTTAATAATCAAGATTGACTTTAACTTGAAGAGAACAAAACAATTGTACTATGAAAAAGACAATGCATGTTGGCTTTTAGCCTTAGGTCTCTGTAAAGTGGTAGTAGCTATATATGCAGTTAAAATGAATGATGATATCCAAGGTAAAATGCAGAGATGTATTTATTTATTTTATTTATTTAAAAGCTTTCCTATACCACGCTATTTAAAATCAGTGCGGTTTACAAGGAACATTTCTTTGTAGAAAGCAGGGGGACCTACTTTGCACTTACATTGACAGGTGTAGCAACTTGGATTTAGAACTGGGGGTTTCTATATACAAACTAAGTAATTAGTCACTGCGCTGTTAACGCGACATGCTTGCTCCGTAACTATGTACAGATTTTTCAGTGCACTATATACAAACTGAGCAATTTGTCACTGCGCTGTTAACGCGGCTTGCTTGCTCCATAACTATGTACAGATTTGTCAGTGAGCTATGTACAGGATTGCCAGTTATTTAATCTAAATAGTTGGGCTGCTGGGAGTGTTTGCTTCACCCGGCCCAGGGTGTGCTAGCGGAGACTCCGTGAAAGCATTGTTTAGATAACCTCTCTATAGGCTGCTATCCAAGAAGCCAGTATAGATAGATATTTTACACTAATAAGGATCCATTGGTGAAAGTGGAACATCTAAATAAGCTAGAGAAGGAAACTCATCTGGAAGTAATTTTATGGGGCTCACCAACAGTTAATTTTTTCTAAAACAGACTACATTCCCACCTGTTGGTGAAAGTATGTCGCACTGTGACACCAAAGATGAAAGATATATTTTTACTAAATTTAGTAAAGGGGCTTTCTGAGACATGGATATATTAATGATTGAAAAACTGACACATGAAAAGAAAGGTAAGATGCTTATATTTATGTATGTCTGGGATCCCTACTGCAATATGTTGATTAAGTAGGAATACTGATCCTGTCTATAAAATTATTGAAATTGTATCTGTTTTAACTCTTCTTCCTTTTTTAACATCTCATTTTCTTCTTTCTGTATATATATTTTCTAGTTAGATTTGGAGACTTTTAAAGTGACCTAATAAATCGAGATAAATGTCTGAAGTTATGCATATCGATATCTATATCTATATACCAAGCCTAACGCACGTTATTGCATTGGTGCCTAAGTATGTGCCTGATGCAGTAGAGTGTTAAGCGACTTGCCCAAGATAACAAGGAGCATCAGTGGCTTTTTGGATATAAGCCCATTGCTCTAACCACTAAGCTTCTCCTTCACTCCTTATAGTCTTTGTAAAAGCTGCTATAAAAATCCAAGCTCTGTTGTCCACTGTCCTACTGGAATTCTTAAAATTCTTAGGAACATTCTTTTGTCATCCATAAGCCTTTTAGATGTTGCATGGAGGACAGAATAGCAGAGGCTCAGATGGAGGAACGATAGGAGTCCTGATGTCTGTGTTAAGGGACACGAGACACGAGACACAGTTGGTCCCCTGCCTTCATTGTTCTGTATTTTTTCCATCTTCTACAAACGGCCCAACAAGTGACCTACTTCCTGATGGGAGACTTCCACTTACTCCCAATTTTTTTAAATTTCTGTCTCATTGCACTGTGGTATTTATAGTTCTTTCTCTTTCATGTGAAATTAGCTCTATAAATATTTAAATTAATTGGAAAGGGGTATCATAAATCTAGCACTAGTCTAAAGTCTCACCCAAAATATTAGGAAGTTTAGTTACTAAGGTGTGCTAATGTTAAAATGCATTAATTCACTATTAACACACTTTATTTTAGTGCAGATTCCATGTTGTTCAATGGAGCCTAATTACTAATAATGTACGTTAACAAAATTAGAGTGTTAACATTAGCACATCTTTGTAACTAGCCTCCTAATTCACTTGGTAAATCTGGAAGAGCAGAAAATGCACATGGGCTGTGAGAAAACATCAGAACTGAACCAATATCAGCATTCTTGTATTACAAACACAATACAGTGGATAATCATAATTAGCAGCTACATGCTAATCCCTGCAGGAAAATGCAAACTCCAACCACCTGCCTTGATCCAAATTATGGAAAAAGCAGGATATAAATGCCATTTTAAAGTTATTTAATTAAATCTTCCTTAGAGTTGCACGGCTCTTAATATTTTAGCGTATTGTTTACAATTTGCTCAAATCCTGGTTTTAACTTTTCATGAATTTCACTTCATTGGAAACAGTCTGTCAACTGTCAATTTCTAAGACCCTGAACTTTGTAAACGAGCTATCCAGGAATGTTAGCATAATATTGTAACTGCTTTTGCTCTAGAATATAAAAGTGAAAATCAGTATTAACAATGGTAGTAAACCGCATAGTTTTCAGATTCCTATCAAACTATGAGCTGCAAACGTCTTATAGGCTCAATGGCCCTGGAGAAAGCTGGAGGCTCTCCACAATTTTGATTTGAGATTTATGCCCTGCTTTAACAGTAGAAAGTACTGCTTGAAGATGGTAAAAGCAAAGAAGTTTAAATAATTGCAGTGCAATATCCTCTGCCACCTTTTATTGGATCAACATAAGAATTATTTGGAGATGATATATATGAGCTTTCCAGACCACAGAAGTGAAACATCTGCAGCAGGAACCTGACTGGCTTTGGAAGGCCATGTGCAGCCCCATCTTTGGCTAACCTTTATGTTGATTTAATGAAAGGTGTCACAACCTGCAGAGAACCAGCTCTCAAAACTAGGACTAATGGTCAGACTGGTTAAATAAAATAATAACATGCACACTTACCATTAATAATACATAAGAGCGCCAAAAGGCAGAGTAGGGGGAAGGATGTGGTACCAAGCATTTTAATTGATATCCTCCTTGTGAGCTGTCACAAAGCTTCTGACTACTCTTTGGAACATATTTTCTTTTCTGTTCTGCTCAGGAAATGATGCTATGGCATGGATATAAGAAAATAAGGTTGAAAGCATGGGTAGCTGACAGGCATTAAAAATAGGAACCCAGTCAGTACTGTAAATTGTCATTTTTGGCTTTGGTGATTGCTAAAGCAGAAAAGAAAGTTTGCAGAGTTTCTAAAGTGATAGTTTGCAGATCCAGGTGTTGGCTACTTGAAAAGCCTTCTCTGTAAACAGATGATGGTATAACACTATAATGTGATATAAGGGCTCAGTTCCACTAAATCCAAGAAGTGTGTAAGTCGTTGACTAGATTGATATTCATGGCTTGAGCTCCTTTTTTTTTCCTTGCTATCATGAGTACTCAGTTTGAATGTTATGCAATTCATTTAATATTATGTGGAAATATTCAGGCTGTAAAATGGGAGCAGACTCTGCAGACACCCCCTATAATGCCACAGTAATTCCCAGCAGGTACTGCTATAATGGCTGATGCGGGGAATATATTCGCTCCCGTGTAAAGCAATAGTCCAGCAGGAAATCCCTTTGGCTATCATACAGCAGCTATCTTTCCAAAGGCCACTTCTCCATTCATTCTCTCTCCCCCCAAATCTTTTTCTCTCCTTCCTCTACTTTGACCTTATTTTCTTTTCATTATGCTCCCTCCTTTTCTTTTCTGTTTCATCCCTCCCTTCCTGAGTACTCTCATCTAGACTGATCATCCCCCAATTTGTTCTTCTTTCCTTCTCCCCACCTCCTCTTTACCTTCTTTCTTCTCACCTTCTACCTTTCGCCACATGCATTTGGCCCCTTTTTTCACTCACACAGCCACCCTGCATTCCCTCCATTATAATCTCAGAGCCTGGTGAATTCCAGGAACTGTTGGTTCCCTTTCTGCTAAATTTCTGGCCCGCTCTGAGCCTGTCATCCCTTCCCTCTTCTAATACCTCTCACCCTGTTTTAGGATAAGGATGATACCTCTGAGGGTACCCTCCTCACCCAGTCATTTGCCTCATCAGACTTCAACAGCATCACCCTCTTAAATGAATGGCTCGTTTACAACTATTGCAAATGTTGCATTCAGTGACCTCGAACACATGTCCTTTCCATCACAATTATGGCTCCATTATCTTTCAGTTCTCATACACTCATAAGAAGAAGTCACTCTTGTTATCTCTCGCTCCTACTCCATGTCTCTTCTGTGGTCAGATCATATTTCTTCTTCCTCCAGAAGGTATCAAAATGTATCTCTTTCTTTCTCCTAGGCTCTAGAGCAGTCCTTCCCAAATCTGCCTGGAAATCTTCCAGCCAGTCTGGCTTTCAGGATATCCACAATAAATTTGCATAAGATAAATTTGCATATGTTGGCTTTACAATGTATGCAGATGTATCTCATACATATTCATTGTGGATATTCTGAAAACCCTACTGGCAGTGGGCCCTAGGGCAGGCTTGACCTACATTGTAACCATCTGTTAGCTGGACTCAAACTTTGTTTCTCTGTCCTGGCAATCCATTCAGAATTATTATTATTATTAAAGACTTATAAAGCACCGCAACATACGAAGCGCTGTACAAACATAGAAGAGAGACAGTCCCTGCTCATCAGAGCTCACAATCTAATAAGACAGAAAACAAAATAAGTTACATAATACAAATAACAAAAATTTACAGGACAAAGTAAGCAAATGTTGATAGAGAGATCAAGATAGGGTAAGACAGGAATGGAAAGCAATAGTGAAGAGGTGGGATTTTAGTCTGGACTTGAAAATGGCCAGGGAGGACGCCTGGCGCACAGAGATAGGAAGACTATTCCAAGCAGAGTGTGCTGCCAGTTGGAAGGAGCGAAGTCTGGAATTCAGTAGGAAGAATAATTTTCCTTTCTGTTTTTGAATGCCCTCCTTTGTTTTCTGCATTAAGTTCAAGCTTCTCGTTCAAGATGCAGAATCCTCTCATTTCCTTACATTTTGTTCATTTCCAATAACGTCACCACAGATGGTCACAACTGAAAAAGGCATCTGCATGTGTTTGCGGACCTCACTCTTTTCCTTTCTGGACTAATAAGTACTTCTAGGACTGTCTCACTTCCTCCCTTGTCATTTACAAGGTACCTCTACTGCACACACACACACACATACACATACACATATATACACACCCTTTCACAATCCACCTGAGGCTGCAGTTCTCCTGGGACTTAATCATATTTCTCCCTTCCTCTGTGGTTTCGCATCTCATTGTCATACACCACCCTCATCTTCTCTCCTGGGGAGAATGGGTAACATATGGGAATTATATGCATATTGCCTCACTTGTGCCCTAAGCTTCTTGGGACAGAGGGCCTCCCTACTTGTTTTGTCTTTATGGCATGCATTACTCATGTATATTTCCTCTTTATTCTCTGTTTGCTGCATATAGTGCTATCCTACTAACTTTGCCCTCACACAAAGGGCTGGATTTTCTATTCGGCAGCATAGGCACCTGCCTAGGGGTACCTTCTATTTGGGAAAGGCTTCATGTGTCTTTATGGGTCTGTTCAAGGAGAGAGAGAGTCACCCAGATGGAGAAAGAGGAAATTCCTATGGATTGGAGCACAATTTCCCTGCTTGCTCCTAGGGTTAGGATTTAAGGTATGTAACAGAGGCACAAAAAGCTTCCTGAAGAGCATATGATTGTCAAAGCCCTCTTGGTAACAGGATTCCTGGTTACACCTGGCTCTGAAACTTTGCTTATTGTGAAGATACTATTGCTCCAGTAGGCAAGTTAAAGTTTGAGACAGTTAATGGTTGTGTACACACAGCTACCACAAGCTTCCTTTCTTGCATACATGCAGTGAGCCTGCCATGCGACTTACAGGAAGCTACAGGCCTCAGTTTAACAGCGCGGTCTCAAATAACTACGAGCAAGCTCTGTCAGAAGCTTGCCGGACCAGAAATGTTGTAATACTACCAGACATGCAAAACCAAGAGGAGCATTATGAACAAGAAAATACATAAAACAGCATTTATCATGGTAGAAAAACAGAAGCCTGGCTAGAAAGCACATGCTAATCTGTACATATATAATATTATTGCATAACGTTATATATAGGGTTTCCATTTTTAGTTATTTATAAATTGGAAATATACCCATTTATTTTTCGGCTTCCTTGGTTCTTTGGAGGTATAAATTTTTTAAAAATATTTTTTGAAGTTTTCATAGCACAGATACTATTGTAGAATACTTTTTCTGGTTGATCAAATACTTATATATTTCCATAACAGACATGTACCATTATCAGAAAATAATATATAATTAAGTAATTAGTGATGGCAATTGAAGACCAAAATTGTGCATCCGGTCAACCCAGTTGAGATTCATCCACTTTGGGGCATATAATTCTCATATGTAACCCATTCTCCACAGTAAACAACTCTAACTGCAGTACCCACATTCTCCCAGCTACCAATGTGCGTGCCTCTCCCCACTACTAACACACTTTCCCCCCCATCCCCAGCATTTCCCCCCCACACAATCCCAACCCAGCTCCCCATACTTACTCTTTCTGTGGATAATGTAATAAGCTGCTCTAGGGAGGTAAAAGAATTAGGCACCCTTTTTACTAAAGTAACGTAGTATATGACAGCAGATAAAGACCAGTATGGTCCACCTAGTGTGTTAGGTTTTTTAACTTAACATGTATTTAGAACTAAAATCAATGTGCAGAACCTCCATCACGGGCATGGCCAGCATGTGCCTGGCAGTTAGTACAGGGATCATACCCTAACATGTGGTTCAATTACGTCAGGTACATCTAATCCCACCTAACGACAGATGCCTAAGATCAGACATGACCTGTGTGATGTAAATTGTTCACTGTATCCCACACTTGGCTTTGATATGTAATGACGTATGCAGACAACCCAGAGTCTAGATGAGTTTACTTAAATTCAGTCTTGCCTTGTCCCTTCAGAGACCTGATGAAGAGTGTATAGTTCTCGAAAGCTTATCAAAAATACATTAAATTAATCTAAGAAAAAGGTGTCACCTATAATTTGTTTGTTGACCTATATTTTCACATTTTAATTTTTGAAAGGCTCATTGATTACAGAGCCTTCTTTAACATATGCATAATGCCATGAAAAATGTATGTATATTAAGTAGTATTTACATAAGGAGAAGCCATTTTATCAAAGTACACACTCAAAAAAAGTGTGTGACATCTCTTGGAGGATTTGCAAATGTAAGAAGCAGCCCCTACACACAGAAGTGGTGAATTTGCTACTTATGTATGTGTATGTGCCTGCCATTACATGTGTAATTAGATTTTGCAAAATTGTACTTCTATGGGGAGCTAATTAAGGAGCCATGTTCCAAAACTCACATTTTTTGCATTTCAAATTGAATTAGAACACTAAAGAGATAAGCACAATACCCCTCTTAATCATTTCTCCAAATCCCAGATCGAAAGACGCCGTTAGCTAAGGGTTATGTGTGACTCAGAGCAGGTATAAATGCAAACATGGAAATTTTTGACAAATACATGTATTGCCATTGCAAATATGGAATAGTTGTATAGTTTCAGAGGGTAATTTTGTGAAGTCCTGTGGAGTTTATGTGCATTAGCAGATTTGAGGCCTATTTTATAACGTGCAAATCAAACTAGTACTGGTAGTTATTAAGCCTGCTCTATAGTATTTTATAACTTTCATGTGTAAATTTGCTCTCTGCCTATGTTCTGCACAAACTCCACCCTTGTGCACGTTCACACTGAAAAGTAAATGCAATAGGGCTTACTTGCATGTTTACAAAATAGTGACCGCCTAAAGTGTGCACGTAAGTGCACTTTCATATATGTGAGTCTTTGAAAATAGGTGACTTACACACTCTTTACACAGCAGCATGTGTTCTGGGCATGGTTCTGAAATGGCTTTTGCATGTGGAAATGGCCATTTTAGAACAGGGAGAATTTACATGTGAACTTCCTCACTATATAGAAATTGCAAGGGTGTCTGTGGGGTGTGTTTTTGGGGAGGGTCAGAAATATACATGTGTAGTCCCCATTTCATGTAGGGAATACACATGTATGACTACAACTGTCCACACTGGGATTTAGAGTTGCTTCTTGGCATGCAAGTACTTGTTCTGGCCAGCCCTTTTCAGGAGGGATTAAGGAGGTTATCCTTCTTAATTTCCCATTGTATATGTCCCCCTCCAATTGTAGTTTAAAAAAAACCAAGTGGCTTCTGTAGTTAATTGGTGGAATTTGTATATGTAACATAGTAACATAGTATATGACAGCAGATAAAGACCAGTCTGGTCCATCTAGTCTGCCCAGCAAGGCGACAAGAGTAACTGCACTTGCAGCTCTGTGCAGGTCACCCCTCCCCATGCCTTTTGTTTAGGGGTGCACCCACCGCTCCGTATAGGTCACCTCTATTTGTTGAGATATAAGAGATAGTTATGTTTATTTTGATTTTATCCTGTTGCTATAAACGGATCCACTGTGTCTGTCCCATGCCGTTTTGAATTCTGTCACTGTGTTTGCCTGCACCACTTCCATCGGGAGGGAATTCCAAGCATCCACCACCCTTTCAACAAAAAAATTATTTCCTGATATTGCCTTTCAGTTTACTCCCTTGCAGCTTCGTGTTATAGCTCTCAATTTTACAGCTTCCCCTTCTTTGGAAGAAGTTTGTTTGTCCATTAATACTATTTAAGTATTTAAATGTCTGAATCATATCTCCCCTAACCCTCCTCTCCTCCAGAGTGTACATATTTAAGTCTTCAAGTCTCTTCTCATAAGCCTTCTGACGCAGGCTCCAAATAATTTTTGTTGCTTTCCTTTGAACCGCTTCCAGCCTTTTTATATCCTTTGCGAGATATGGTCTCCAAAACTGAACACAATATTCCAAGTGAGGTCTCACAAGCGACTTGTACAGTGGCATTAGTATTTCTTCCTTTCTGTTGGTAATACCTCTCTTTACGCAACCCAGGATCCTTCTGGCTTTTGCCACCGCCCTGTCACACTGTTTCGCCATCTTGAGATTGTCAAAAACAATCACTCCAAGGTGCTTCTCCTGATCCTTGCACACCAATCTCTTGCCCCCTATCACATACAATTCCCTTGGATTTCTGCTTCCCAAGTGCATGACACTACACATCTTCATATTAAATCTTAACTGCCAAGCATTAGACCATTCTTCCAGCTTTTGTAGATCTTTCTTCATGTTCTCCACTCCCTCAGGGAGTCCACTCTGTTGCAAATTTCCGTGTCATCTGCAAAAAGAGAGACTTTTCTATTTAGTCCTTCGGCAATATCACTCATGAATATATTGAACAGTACCGGTCCCAGGACTAATCCTTTGGGCAGACCGCTAATCATCTTCCTTTCATCTGAGTGAGTTCCATTTACCATCATCTTCTGTCGTCTGTCAGTTAATCAATTTCTGATCCAGTTCACCATCTTGGGACCCATTCCCAAGCTGTTGCGTTTGTTGATAAGCCTCCTATGAGGAACAGTATCAAAGGCTTTGCTGAAATCCAGGTAGATCACATCCATCGCATGCCCTTGATCCAGTTCTGTAGTCACCCAGTCAAAAACTCAATCAGATTTGCTTGACAAGTTTGTCCTTTGGTAAAACCATGTTGCCTCGGATCATGCAACTTATTAGTTTTGAGGAAGGTCCACTATTCACTCTTTCAGGAGCACCTCCTTTACTTTTCCAGCCACCGAGGTAAGGCTTATTGGCCTGTAGTTTGACACTTCTTTCCTATTACCACTTTTGTAGAGAGGTATCACATCAGCCCTTCTCCAGTCCTGTGGAGCTTCTCCTGTCTCCAAGGATCTATTAAAAATATCCTTTAAAGGTCCGAAAAAGGCACATATACACATGTTAAGTGCCAACACTTATACATGTAAGTTGCCAAGTTTCCTTCATTGATTTTTTCCACATGTAAATTTACAAAATGGCTCCTCCAGCTCCATATATCACCAAATAAACACACAGTCCTATTTTAGAAAAGGCTCCACAATTAGGAGAACCTTTTCTAAAATACTGCTGAAACTGTGCATGTTCCAACCTCTATGTTTCAATTCCAGTCTCCATGTACTAACTAAATCGAACCTTCAGATTTCACATCTAAAGCCTAGAAGTGCTCCAGTGAGCCCAGAAAAATGTGTGAGAGTCACACAGAAAATGGTTTGACCATAACCTGAGAAACAGTCTATCACTCAGAAAACAGTGACCCAGGAAATGGTATGGCCATCAAAAATATCAAGACAATAGGGTTCTGGAATTGCATATTTACAGAGACCACCCCTGAACTATGGGTTACCCTACAGTTAAATTCACACAAGGAGCTCAATACATCTCTGTTCTCAGTATTTTGAGTTGTGCATTGTCTTGACTTCTGATGAATGTTTTTAATGACTTGTTTGACCTGTGTGTGTTTTATTTATTATTTGAAATAATAGAAATGTTGATAGGCAGAATGTAAATGTTTTAAATAAGTAAAATAAAATAAATAAATCACCTAAAATAAAATAAATAAATTACCTAAAAATAATGTGATAAAGAAATATTGAAAAATCACACTCATAGCAGTTAAGTTTATCATAATAACATGGAGGCACATTCCAACGAGGCCATCCAGCCCCTTGTCGACGACCAGAAGCGGGATGTCCAGATTTAGACCCGATTCTGATCCCGTGGGGGCAGCGCCCACGGGATCAGAATCGGTTCTATGGCCCATATGTGCAGGCTGGGCCCCAATTCTAATCAGCCTGCATGCCCAGTCACATGCCCGGCTAACTCAGTCAGGCTCCTGAATGGAGCCACAGTGCCCTGGCATCTCATTGCCATGACACCACGGCTCCATTCAGGAGCTGAGAATACTGGCCACTGCTAATTTCGTTCATTCCCCACATCTGCCCCTCAATCCAGCCTCCCATGGCCAGGGTCTAACTGTGGGGAACTTACTTGACCCCCCTACCTTTTTTCCAAGCCCAGCAGCAGGATCCCCCAGGGGGATTTATTCCACATCTGTGGTGGAATAAGTCCTCTGTCTCTGTTCATGGCCCTGGACATACAGACCGACCTCAGAATCGGCCCTGTACATCCGGGGTCATGGCCCGCTCATGCCCCGCCCTTGCTCCATCTCAGAAACATCCCTTCCTGCCCCCGTCTAGCCCTCCCCGTACAAACGCGCTGTTCATATCGAGAGGCATTAGCCAGGGCCGGCAGGGGAGCAAATAGCAGAGATGGACATCCAAACCGGATGTCCATCCCCACTATTTGTTGTACTGAATATCCCCCATAGTAAATGACTACATCCAACAATGCATTATTTGAGGGGGTTAGTTTTCTTAGGGAGTAGGGTGATCTGTCCAGCAAAGGACGAGGATTTGATTGAAATCCCGAGCTATTGTACCAGCATATCACCCAGATTTAGATAGACAGACGACTGGGGCAATAGATGGAACAACAAGAGGCTATACTGTGTTGATGGACTACATCTTTCTGTGGCAGGAAAAAGGATCCTAAGTGAAAAATTCAGGCAATACATGGACAAGCATTTAGACTAGGGAAAGGGGGTGATGAATAGAAGAAACAAATTCAGGATGTTATTCCAACAGAAACATTATAATGAAATTAAAAATAGAAATAGTCATCATATTAACCCATACATCAATGGCAAGAGGGAAGAGGAGTCGAATAAAATCCATGCAAAATATAAGCAAGCCAACCAATAATTGCTGGAAGGCAATGAGCACAAATGGTCAAAGTCTAGCCAGCAAAGTTCATAATCTGGAAGCCTTGATGGTGGAAATGGACTTAGACATTGTGGCCATTACAGAATTATGGTTTAACAAGTCTCATTAATGGGGTACCCATAATTGGCTATAATCTAGTTAGAAAAGATAGAAAGAGCAGAAAAGGAGGAGGAGTAGCCCTCTATGTCAAAAACAGTATTAAAGCTGTAGAAATGCAGGAGACATTGGGAAAAGAAGAAGCGCTGTGAATTGTGCTGGAAAGAGGAGCTGGCACTATTATACAAGCTGATGAAGTCTACAGATCAGTCCAACAAAGGAGCAGAGAATAACCACAGCCACACGCGTGATATCTTCGTAAAGTCAAATTTTATTCAAATGGACCCGACTTGGCCAAGTTTTGGCACACAAGCCTGCATCAGGAGTCTAAAGTATAAAAACATGTAAATGCATCAAAACAAAAATGAAAACATTTAAATTGAAAACATCCCTTAAACATAACATAAAACATGGATTTCATAGAAATATGGGGGTTAAAAGACAATTTAATTAAAATCAATACAAAAATAAAAAATATAATATAAACGAATATGATCACAAAAGATCGACTCTACTCAAGAGATAGTTACCAGTACAGTCACAAACCACTTCCAACTTGGTACAAATATACTGCAAACAATGAGGAGTGCATGGACCTAAAAAGACAACAGTAATTGAGGTATAATGGATAAATAAATAAAGCAGTGTTAAAAATGTATAAATAATGATAAAAACAATTAAAACCAATCAAAACCACATAATAACACTGAAAATATGTACGCAACTGTAATACAAATACAAATTATTGAAAAGATCACCATACCAGAACAAAGACTACAGACCTCCAAATCAAATAGAAGAAACAGACAGATATTTGATCAATGATATTGCAAAGGTAGCAATGAAGAGAGAAATGATCATATTAAGTGACTTTTCATCTACCAGATGTAGACTGGTGTATTCCTTCTGCAAATTTGGAAAGAAGTAGAAAGATTGTGAATGCCTTCCAAGGAACATTGCTCAGATAAATGGTGATGGAACCAACCAGGGAAAGTGTGACATTGGATCTAGTACTCACCAATGGAGATAGTGTGTGTAATGTCCAAGATGGTGACCATATAAGCAGCAGTGTTTGACAGTAGGGTTTGAGGTAAAAGCCAAGGCAGAGTCCAATCACAGCAAACTCAAAGTCCTAGATTTAAAAAACGCTGACTTCAGTAAAATGGGAAAGTTGGCAGGGTGGGAGGAGATAAGGGAAGTGGAAGGTTAGTGGGCTAAAGTGAAAGAGACGATAAAAGGGGCAAGAGATCTACATATATGGAAAGTAAATAAAAACGAGAAGAAAAATAAAACTTTATGGTTCTCTAAAGATGTGGCTGCACTAATAAAGGCAAAAAACACAGCTTTCACAAAATTCAGAAGATCACAAAAAGAGGAACACAGAAAAGAACAACTCCATCTATTAAAAAGATTCTCTGATGAAATCAGAATGACTGTGATCTGGACAAATGGGCTAAGGAAGCCTTCCTTGGAGCAAAATTGTGAACAACTGAAAACATCTCTAACTGATGAATGTAGCATAAGGAACTTGAACATGAAGGTATATATAAGTAGTTAGGAGTAGAGAAATTCAGCATAATGTATTGAGAGAAAAGACCAGCAAAAAGTATTACAGGAGACTGAAGCTGATTCTGAAAAGTGTACTAATATCAAAGAATAAGATACAAGCAATCAATCAACTTGCAATCCCTGTACTCATGTATAGCTTTGGAATTGTAAACTGGCCTTTGAAATACAGTTGTGGTCAACATTTTTGGAACCCTTGCAGTTCAACCCCTTAATGTCCAATATCTCCTAAAAAAAAGTGACCAGTGAAATTGCTTTGGACTATATATGCACTAATATTTGACACATAAAAGAATCAAATAAAACAAATAAATTAAAAAAGGAAATAGTAGGAAATAGTATAAAATGGGACATTGCTAGGACATGATTATTGGCACCCTTATAAACAATTTAAATCAGTTTGAGCAGAAGAGCCACATTCCCATTGCAGTAAAATTAGACACACCTGTGATCAATTTCCACACATGACTTGAATAAACCAGTGAATGATGGCTCTAATGTTTAAAATGGCCATTTTCACAATGGTGAAGACAGGTGAGGCACCTGAGACATCAGAAAAGCAAATGATGACCAAACATCAAACTTCAAAGAGGTACAAGGCCAGCTCAACAGACCTTGAGATTCCTGTGTTTATAGTTTGCAATGTTTTTAAGAGGTTTTCTGTTTATGGAACTGACAAGAACCTTGCAGGACATGGTAGGAAGAGGAAAATTAATCCAAGAAATCTTCAAAGGTTAGTGCAAATTGTTCGAAATACACCACATACAACATCCAAAAATCTTAAGGCTGACCTGGAGCAATCTGGAGTGGTGGTTTCAACCCTCATCATAAGCCACACACCAAACAAAGAAGGACTTCATGGGTGAAGGCCAAAGAGGACCCCATTGCTCAAAAAAGAAATAAAAAGGCACACCTGATCTTTGCCCAAACCCACCTTGAGAAACCACAATCCTTCTGGGAAAATGTTTGGTGGACAGATGAAACCAAACTGCATCTCTTTGGCAATGCAGATCAGAGATACATTGCTCAAATGAAATGTGATACCCTCCAAACATTAAGGGACCCGTTCATTAAATGTGACGTTACCCTAATGTGCTGATAACATGCCAAATCCATGGCGTGTTAAGGCAGCCACATAGCGTTAACTGCTGGTAACATGCAAAGCATGTCCCCTTCAGTTACTGTGGTGAATACAGCCCTACTGTGACACAATGACAGAGTGAGTACATGCAACACCTCTGATAGAAACATAGAAACATGATGACAGAAAAAGACCACATGGCCTATCTAGTCTGTCCTTCCATAACAACAACTGCAACAGTCCACTTTTTACCTTTAGAGATCCTCTGTGTTGGTCCCATGCTTTTTTGAATTCAGTTACTGTCCTCATCTCTACCACCTCCACTGGGAGACTATTCCATGGATCCACTACTCTTTCCATAGAAACATGATGACAGAAAAAGACCACAGATGGAGGAGAGCGGTACACCCACGTTACTAGCCAGCCGTGCAGGTAGTGTGAGTGCACTGCCTGTATGTCACTTGCCCCGCCCACTCTCCATCCCTCCTCCTCCCACTTGCAATCTTAATATGCCATGGAAAGTTAGCATCAAAATCCCATGGTGCTAGCTATCATGACTCTGCACTAGCTGTCAATATCTGTTCAACACGTGCCTTTAGCGTATGCCATGCTGACAGCCAGTGCCCTTTAGTAAAAGACCCCTAGGGATCTTTTGTTAAGTGCAAAAGGGAGATAGAAGTCCAAGCTGTAGTAATTTTCTGTCAGACCATGCCAAGTCACTGACCTGGAACCTTTAGAATACATTTCCTTTTCTCAATTGCAGCTAGAGTGAAAGGCAGGGACTGCCATTAGCCCAGACCTGGTACCTATTATTTTAGAAATCTACCATTTATTTATTTATTTATTACAGTTTCTTATATACCGCACTATTGTCAGCGCGGTTTACATACAACAAAATGACCATAACAAACTGTTTGGCTTCACATAGAACAGGAGAAAACAACTTGGATAACATGCTTATGCTTTACATAGAACAGGAGTAATAACTTGGATAACATTGGAGTCCAAGAAAAAACCTTACATTTATCATACACCTGGGAACACACAAAATTGTAAAAATTCTTGCAGGAAATTCCCTCTGTACTTCTGGACCCTCTTTTCTTCAGGAGGTCACCTCTCTGCTCATCTGGATTTTTTGACAATTCTAATATCTTATATTGGATTGGGAGTGGAGAAGTAGCCTAATGTTTTGAGCACTGGCTTGGTAACCAAGAGACAGTGTTTAATTCCCACTAGCATTCTTTGTGGCCTTTGGCAAGTAATTTAACCCTCCGTTACCTCAGAAGAAAGGCCTGGCAATCTACTTCCAGTCACATTGCCAAGAAATTCCAGGAGCTGCTGGGTCTACCATGAGTTAGCATTGACTCAAAGGCACATGTTACATATTGGACTGACCTAAGACCTATCCAGAGATGCCACACCATACAGGTCCCTTCTGCAGATGTTATCTTGTGGTCTGGAAAACTCTCATAATATATCTTTCTTGAATAATTCTTATCTTGGTCCAGTGATATCAAAACTTGCAGAGATGCCAGAGTTTTCCAGGATCAACATGGCAGCTAGAACTCTGCACAACCCTAGGGTTGCTGCCTGAGTCCATGTCATAAGGAACAGGCTAATCCACTCCTTGTTTAACTCTATTGTATGCATGGACTTGTAATCTGATAGTCCCATTGAGTTTCCCAAGAAAATCAAAATTTCATATCTATGCATGCAGCACAGATGTGACATCCTAGGCGAACCATCAGTCAGGTGACCCTCCATCAAGGTCCTACATCTTCCATTCCTTCCTCTCCCCTCAGGTGTCCACTTTCTCCCCTTTCCTTCCCCCTGTTCTGTATCCAGCATTTACCATTCTCTTCTCCATCTTCCCCAACAGTCTAGCATCTGTTCTTTCCTTCCCTAGGCCCTGTGTCCAGCATCTTCCTTTCCCTTCCTCACTCCCCACATATCTTCTCTTTTCTATCCCATCATAGTCCAGCATCTCCTCTTCCCAACTCCCCCTGTCCAGCATTCCCATTCTCTTCCTTAGTTTGGCCATAGTCCAGCATCTCCCCTACTCTAATCCTCACCAACATTTTTCCTTGTTCTCCCTTCTCCCATGTCCTGTGCCCAGCATCTCTATTCTCCATCCCTAAGCCCCCTGTGTCCCTCTTCCCTTCTCTACTCCCCACAGGTGTCCAGTACCTCTCGTCTCTTCTTTACCTCTCCCCTACCTCCAGGTGCTCAGTATCTCCACTTTTCACTGTTCCATATCCAGCATTCCCCTTCCCTTCTCTACCCCTTCATCCAGCATCTCCTCTTCTCTTTCTCCCATCCAGGATCCTTCTTTTTTTTCTCCACCCCTCCCTATCCAGAATCTCTTCAGATCTTCCCATTCCTTGCTCCCTGTGCTCCTCTGCTGCTGCTGCACATCCACCCTACCTCTTCTCAGGCTGTCCTGAAACAGTGTAAATCAACATGTGCTCAAGTTTTGCTGGGTCCCATCTCTTCTGACACAAGCTTCCTACCAGAGAGGACAGGACCCTGGCAGGTGGGCCATGCACCACCATCCTCTCCCCCCCCCTCGGCCACAGGCAAAAAACAGGGTCTCCTATCAACAGATCCACATTCTACCTCCCTGCAATGGTGGCAGTAGAGTGGACCATCAACCCCAGTCCTGCTATAACAGACACCCTACAGGGCATCCAAAGCAGCTCTATACACATCCATAACACAATATCAGACAGACATTAGGCCTGGATATGCTAAGCTGCACCCCACCACTATCAGATATTCTCCTGCAGCAAGCCTTCAGCTGCTGCACCCTGCAAGGTGTTCCATCAGGACACATACCAGCTGAGAACAGTCTGCTAGTTAGTCCTGGTGGAAATGCATGCACCCAGAACTGGGATGGCAGCACACACAAGCAGATAAGTCAGTGACTGGGCCCCAAAAGGAAACCCATAAATATCACATGAGAGAAATGCTATTTAGCACTATGGGGGTGCCTAGCCATGCTGTCGTCACTGCACAGTCAGGGTGGAGTGAAACCCCAGCAGCACATACAGAGGTCACCCTGTCTGTGTAGGTGGTGGCCGGCCACTAGAATGTCCCTGCCAGTGCCCTATGCCCTGTGCAGATGATTCCTGGCCAGCCCACCCTGTCTGAGCTATACCCATGGTACCTTGCTGCTCATTATGCACATTGGCAGGCCAATACTGGCAACAGTGCTGGCAGTGTGGGCTGTGGAAGGTGTTTGCAGTCAACACACACTGTATAGACCAGGGGTGGGCACCTCCGGTCCTGGAGGGCCGCAGACCAGTCAGGTTTTCGGGATATCCCTAATGAACATGCATGAGATATATATGCATTAGAGATATCCTGCCAACCTGACTGGTTTGTGGCCCTCCAGGGCTGGATTTGGAGACCCCTGCCTTACACCTCTGTCATTTAAGATCGTGAGTGGGCAAGGTACAGATGTCCTAGACATCGAAAGGGTATATAGAATGTGTCACATTCCTCCTCGATTCTCACCACCACCAAAAAGTTGTCTAATAGACAATTTTTTGGTGGTGGTGAGAAGTGAGGAGGACTGTGACAAATTCTATCTAACCTTTTTGATGTCTTGGACATCTGCACCTTGTCCACTCACAATCTTAAATGACAGAGGTGTAAGGCAGGGGTCTCCAGATCCAGCCCTGGAGGGCCACAAACCAGTCAGGTTGGCAGGATATCTCTAATGCATATATATCTCATGCATATTCATTAGAGATATCCCGAAAACCTGACTGGTCTGCGGCCCTCCAGGACCAGGTTTGCCCACCCCTGGTATAGACAGACACACACTCCCACACGTATGCCAGCATTGTGCTACTATAGAGGGGCTTATCAGCCTTGCCCACCACACCAGTCCTGGGCACAGTACATGCATGGATATGCTACGCAGTACTGTTGGGGGTCACTCCCCAGGGTGGTAAACACTGTCAGAGACCAGACCTGAAGCACGCACCGCAGACATCAGACAGATTGTTATGTTGGAGTCCAAAGAGCAAACTGTGCTTAACAGAGGAATGTCTGTCTGCCAGTACTCATAGCAAACGTTTGATAGCTGTGTACCGTATACCCAGGTGTAGGATGGCATTGCTAAGGTATGCAGGTGCTAGTATTGGGAGGTGCACGCAGGGCCCAATGTCCTGCCTCTCCAGGAGGCATTGGCCAATGGGGCCTGTGGGTGTGTTTGCCCCTGTTGGCTGCTGCTTTACGGCAGAGGTTCCCAACTCCAGTCCTGGTGTGCCAAACACTGTTCGGGTTTTCATGCTGTCCCTCATGAATATGCATGAGCTACATCTACATGCCATGCATAGCTATGCAGCACAGGCATTTGTATTAGAGGCAGCAGGGAACCTGAATGGTGTGTGGCCCTCCAGGACTGCATTTGGGAGACTCTGCTCTAGGTACTGCCCCTGTTCATGGTGTCTGTGCTCGGTGGGGTAAAAGATAGGTGTATTACCAATGCATATGTCCTCGGCACGAAGGGTGTGTCCTTACTATCACTGTTTAGTTGTGGGAAAAATATGTGGAAAGGATTGGCAGTAGCCCCAGCTGGGCTTTGAACCTGTAACCTTTTGTTCTTGCACACACACTCTCTGTGTGCACTGCACCACCGTGTTGCCACAGATTGGCTGAATTCCCTGGGAAGTCCATGACTGTACATCTGACAGGGCCTGTCTGTTGCAGTGGACGGTGCCAGCCTGCACATGGCTAGGCCACTGTCTGCTGTGGCTAGCAGCCATTGCCCCCTCCACCACCTATACCCTTCCGCCAACATGCTGGCATGTCCTTATCTTAGAAAAACCATATGACCTGATTGAGTTGTGGCACTCCAGGACTGCATTTGGGGGACTCGGCTGTAGGTAATGCCCATTGTTATGGTGTGTGAGCGGTGTAGGGTAAAATATGGGTGATTGAACCATGCTTATGTTCTCTGCAATAAAGGAGTGTCTTTACTATCTCTGTTTAGTGGTGGGTAAAATATGGGGACTGGGCTGGCAGGTACCCCAGCTGGGATTTGAATCTGTGACTCTCTGGTCCTAGAGGTACTGGCTCTGTCTGCTGCACCACACTGTGACCACAGAGACAGTGCAGTCCCTGGAGATAGGAAACCTGACCGAAAGAGTCGGAAACCCTGCTCTGCACATTTTTACTGTGGGCTCATTCACCTTATCTGGAGACAAAAGTGCAAATAAACCCCGCAAATGACCACGAAAAAAGGGGGAAAAAATATAACCAAGCTGGGCAACAGTGCTATTAATGGGCAAACATAGCAAAGCTCCCAGGTAAGCTCCATAAAAAGGGAATGATTTTTGGAGGGGTCTCCGCTCCGTAGACCCTTCCAAAAATCATTCTTTTTTTTGGAGCTTTCCTGGGTGTGTTTTTTATTTTTGCCCATTGCTATCACTGTTCCCCAGCTGAATTATAATTTTTAGAATTTTTGTTGTGGTCATTTTCGCTTTTTATTTGCACTTTTGTTCTGTGCACATGTATCACACTGCTCACGTTTTGTAGGTTTCCCCGGTTTTGCTGTACATTGCTGACGGAAATGGTTTCTCTTCCCTTTAAATGCCCTCTACCGCAAGTGTTTCACTCGCGCTATTTTTAACTTGTAAATTCGGGCCCGATAATGTGCGGGGAGCTTCTCCCCTCCCCTTCCCCGCCCATTAACCCCATCTCTCCGCCCCTCGGGAGCCTTCCTCCGCCCTCAGAATGCCTTTCCACGCCTCTATCGGACATTTGCGGGCCGCGTACTTGTACGGGGCCCGTTAGTGCAGCGTGCAATTGTGCAGGGGCCCGTTAGTGTGCCGCACAATTGTGCGGGGTACTTAAGAGCGCTTAAGTGCATCATTGCCGTGCGCTATTGTGCGGTGCGCAATTGTGCGCGGTTTAGTAAACATACCCCACAGAGAGATACAGTGACTTCCTGAAGGCTGGATGTTAACCTGGATCTATGTCACAAGGAACAGAAGATCAAGAGACAGGAATGTAAGTTCATTTTTTAGGGTTTTTTTTCCACAGTGAGAAACACAAAGCATGTTCTGAAGAAGTAGCTGAAAAACCAGGACCCACTCTTTGGTTCCAAGGAGTCCGATGGCCACTTTAGACAAAGGTCAGAGTGAGGGTCACTGAAAGCCTTTAGTCCAAGGTATTTGGGGCCTCTGAATCCCACGTCCAATGCATATCTCTGCTTTGATTATAAATGTTATATCTCACATATATCACAACCTCTCCGTTAGACCCGTGCCAACATGGTTTCAGAGAGGTGCATGGCGTAGAAACCCTGTTGACCTCATTAACAAACACACTCACCAATGAGATAGACAACATCAAGAAAGGCTTTGCATTGATCTTCCTAGATATCTCTGCGGCGTTCGATTCAGTAGATCATGAACAACTCCTGATGAGACTCCATGCAAAGGGAATCCATGAACGCGCATGGGAGTGGTGCAAGTCTTACCTTCAAGGCAGATGGCAGCAAGTTAGGATTAGCAACAAAACATCAGAACCCTTCCAGCAAAGACAGGGAGTACCACAAGGATCGTCATTATCTGCACTATTTTTCAATATTTATATGCAGCCAATCTGCGACATAACCTGCTCCTTTGGCATATCCTGCCTCATGTATGCAGACGATGTTCTGTTATTCACACCTATAACGGTCGCATGCCCAGATCTCACAATGTTAATTAAGTGCTTTGATGCAATAACAGATTGGCTCTTCAGTCAGAATCTACGTATAAATTTCAAGAAGACAGAAGTGCTATTTATCACACGAAACAAAGATTTCTCCCCACCATCAACACTAAAAGTTAGAGACGCAGAACGTCCTGTCAAATCCAACATACGCTATCTAGGAGTAATATTAGACCAACACTTGGACTTCAAAGACCACATCAAACGAACAGTAAAAACTATCTACTTCAAAATTAAAACCCTCTGCCACCTGAGACCCATGATGGAAACCGACGACTTTCGAACAGTATTCCAAGCCCTAATAACACCTCACTTTGACTATGCTAATATAATACTACATGGCCTCCCAAAGAATACCTTCAACCCACTACAGTTAGCCATGAATGCAGCAGCTCATGTTCTCTGCGGAGCATCCAGGAAGGACCACATCTCACCTATACTGAAGGAGCTTCATTGGCTCCCAATAAACTGCAGAATCTTATACAAAGCCCTCCTCATTACCTTTAAAGCATTCAATAAGACATCACCCTCTCCAATTGTTGATCTACTCATTCACACCCCCAATAACAGATCCAGAAGAGTTTTTGCGGAAAACACTCTAGTCATACCAAACGAATCTCTAAAACTTAACCAATCAACCAATAGGGCATTTACAAGCTATGCCCCCAGATGTTGGAACAAACTCCCTTCTAACATAAGAGCAATCAAAGACCTCATGCAGTTTAGAAAAGCCATCAAACATCACCTGTTCCTCATGCACTTTACACAGCCTGGTGATCCCCCCCCACCCACACACTCACTCATATATGGCAAGTGAAACCACATTCACAATAAAAATATAATCTAATTCTATCCCATACTATATCACAGCTCTCTAATTTCTCTTTACCAACAGAGTACAAACACGATGTAAGCTAAACTTGACAGCAAAACCTTGTTATGAGTCCAATCTGTTAATTACCAGTAGCTAAATCTCAAATGTATATAGTTCCCCCAGTTATCCCATGTTCAAATCCCTGTTCTCTGTAAACGTAGGACTAGTTGTATGTCCAAGTGTTTATTGTTTCAATGTAAACCGCACTGATGAAAAATAGTGCGGTATATAAGAATTGTTAAATAAATAAATAAATAAATAAAATAAATAAATGAACATATAGCCCTATGGCACATTGTGAGCAGCTGCTCCCATGCACGTTTGGGCCAGATCTGATAATAGATCCCGTTTGTATTGTCTAAGCCTCTAATGGTTACTACTTTATTTTTCTGTGGGAGTCTAGAGGAGGAAGCTGATGGAGGAGCACTTTACTGGGTGAACTCTCATATTCTATAGAAACATTCAACTTTCCACTCTATTCCTAAACTAGGATTTCCAGTTAGGACCATGCAGCACTACCCATGAGATAGCTTTCCTGTGTTTAGGAATAACTTAGTTGATCACTGAAAGGACCATGTATAATGCCTATGCTGTATTTGAAGTGCACAGAGGTCAACCATTTTGTTTTACATCATCTCATACTGACAGATGCGTTAACTATTAATAAATGAACCCCTACATTTTCATGCCTCCTGCTAACTCATTCACTTGAGTGTACATGGTTTTTTCTGTGATTCTGCCTTCTGGAACTTCCTCCCATGACACAGTTTTAGCTGCAAAAGAAAAAAGGCCATGAGATATCCACAGAGCCGGAACTAAAATCCACATTCATCTTCTAAGTAGCTCTTGGCTAAAGTTGATAATGTAAACTTTTTCCTCAAGCTATATTTCTGTTTAACGTACCTATTCAAATGGTTTTAAAATAAAGGAATTTAAAAATGTTTGAACATATTTCTAGTGAACTTCATGATTGTGAAAGGCAGCAATCAGAGAGCACTGGAAATATGAACCTTCTGTTTATCCACAGAACAAGCAGTAGTGCAGTCTACTGACAGACACACACATCATGACAGCAGTAGTCCAAACTTACACATGCTCACACACACACTCCAGAGTAATTTTATAGCCATCTTAGCACATATGTGGTAACATATACACATAAAATAGCTTTTTTTTTTTTTTTTTTATTAGATTTTCAGTGAAATAGAATATCACAACGATTAAAGCAAATCGACAAAAATACAATGTCACATCATAAAACACATTATGACAGATTTAGTCCACATCAAGAGAGATATACAGAGATAATATTACAAAGAAATATTAAATTGCAGAAAACCGGGCCAATATAGGCCCATAAACTAAAAGGATCAATACATACCCAGATCAAACCCTTACCGTTTACTTACTCGATCAACAACAAATTTCTCTAGATGCGAGACATCAACAAAAGCAAAAGAATCGCCCTCATAATTTACCATACATTTACAAGGAAAACGTAAAAAAAAGGTTGCTCCCAACGCTAAAACCCTAGGTTTCAGTTGTAGAAGCTGACGTCTACGCAATTGCGTCTCACGGGAGACATCAGGAAAAACGTTTATACTTTGCCCACAGAATTTGGCCATCTTAACTTTAAAAAATGCACGCAAAATGCGTTGCTTGCACTCTATAGAAGGTAATATGACCATTAATGTGGATCTAGTGGAAATCATGTCCGTAGAGTCCTCAAGAAAGGCAGTCAGGTCAGACATAGGGGGAATTATCTCATCCATACCACCCTCAGCAGTGTTAATACGTTTAGTACTAGACATGAGATAATAAGCATGAGAAACATTAACAGAATCTGTAAACTTTAAGATTTCCTTAAAGTACTTATCGAGGAGAATTCTAGCGGACAACAATGACGAGTGAGGGAAATTTAAGAAACGGAGATTGCAAGCTCGGGAGGAATTCTCCAAGGCTTCCAATTTAGAGTATAATATCAAGGAATCCTTAACTGCAGCAGCACTGGCCGCTGAAAGTAAATTAACCTGGGAGTTCACCTTACCGACAGCTTTCCCACTTAAGGTAACTTTCTCATCGAGCTGCCGAAAAACAACGGCAGCTTCTTGAGAAAAAACACATAGGGCATTTAACGTTACAGATACTTTTTTATCAATAGATTGGAGAGCACCCCATATGTCTTTTAAGGTAATCTCTTCATTAGAAGATTTAGTAAAAGAGTCGAGCAAGCTGTCAGAGACAGCTAGCTGGACTGGCAAAGGAACTTTAACATTGATTTTTGTTATACTTGCGGTTTCTGAGGACTCATCAGGCAAACACAGCATTGGAGACGGCAACGGCAAGGGAGGGGGGGTTCTCCCACCAGAACTCAGGGAGACCCCATCTGGAGAGGACTGCGCAAGCGGGGCAGGGGCGAAATGCTTGTCCAGAGGACCGGTCAGCTTGTCGCCACCGCCGTCGGTCTCTAGACCTTTATTCGTCCCCTTTGACTTCCGTTTCCCCATAACAACTGCGGGGAAGGAAAGTGCCCCGCAGACGCCGCAGTGGCGCCAAAGGGGTGCTCAAGGGGCCAGAAACGACCCCCTTAGATCATGCCCCTTTGAGCCACGCCCCGCGGACATGCTCTGCGGTCAAAAAACTAGAAAAATTAAATAGGAAAAAAGGACCCCGCCGGAGAGTAGGGTGCCCCGAGCGCGCCTGCCCAGTCCTTGGGAGCACAGTCTCCTGCACACGCCGACGGACCAGCAGCAACAGTCCTCGAGCAGATCTCAGCTCTCACTCCTTTCAGCGTCTCTCTGTTACTCCGAAGAGGCACTCAGAGGTAGGTGGAATTTAAAGGTCCCTGGACCCCGCCGGAGAGTAGGGTGCCCCGAGCGCGCCTGCCCAGTCCTTGGGAGCACAGTCTCCTGCACACGCCGACGGACCAGCAGCAACAGTCCTCGAGCAGATCTCAGCTCTCACTCCTTTCAGCGTCTCTCTGTTACTCCGAAGAGCCACTCAGAGGTAGGTGGAATTTAAAGGTCCCTGGACCCCGCCGGAGAGTAGGGTGCCCCGAGCGCGCCTGCCCAGTCCTTGGGAGCACAGTCTCCTGCACACGCCGACGGACCAGCAGCAACAGTCCTCGAGCAGATCTCAGCTCTCACTCCTTTCAGCGTCTCTCTGTTACTCCCACACATAAAATAGCTTTTAGAAAATTACCTAAGACATAAAAGTACCCACGGTGACATGAACGTGCAAAATTTACTGTAGGTTGCTGGGGGCACAGTCTGGACAGTGCGAGTGCAGTCATGATCTATGCCCATTGATTATAAAATATGACAATCCACACACTTACTCATGTATGTTACATACAGACATTTTGCCTGCAACCTCAAGGTTATGTTTACTAAACGGCTGTAAAGGGAGCATGCGTTTCCGAGTGGTAACGGCAGCGATAAGGGGTTACTGTGCAGCAAGTGTGCTGGGCGTGTTAGAGGCGTTCCGGTGTTAAACGGTGGTAGTGGACACTTAATGTGAGGTAACAGGACATGCTGCATTAAGGTGTCTTGCATGCACCTTAATGCAGGAAAGCCTCTGAAATGCTGAAAGGGGGCAGGGATGCCATTGGAGAAGGTATGGATACAAGCACAGTTGTTAGCTAATAGAGTTGATTCACCTGATGTCTAGCTGTTTGGCAGTATGTGTGATGAGCATGTTTGACCATACAGCAGCCTGTGCTGTCGAATAGGTGAGATAAGCGGCTGCCTAGTGATGCTGTCAGTGTGGATGTCGGCGGCAGTGGAGCCAATGAAGGGGTTGTAGCAGCAGGGGGTGCTGTGACAGACATGCAGTCCTAGATGCTCCTGAAAGCATACACCGTGCCCTATGCTATATAATAGTGTCTGTAAGATGTGGACATGTATCCAGATGCACTGTCAGTGTGTGGCCAGGACAGTGTCTGGGTGGAGGCAGCATGTTCCTGATATGGGCAGCAAAGTGAGGATTGTCGATGAGATCTCATGTGGAGCAGTCACAGGAGAAGTGTGCATGATATGGCTAACTGCTGCAAATGACCCTTAATGGCCATGGTGGGGCAGCTTACTGGCAAATATATGAATCCCTCTGATGGTCAAATGGTGGGTGCAGAGCTATGCCATGGATTTTCCAAGCAGAGAGTTTGCAATGTGTGTGGTGGGCAGATGTATGGGATCTTACTGGCCAAATGCATTTGGTGTGTGTGATCCAAAAGTAGCACTGAGATGGGGTACATGAAACACCATTTGTGTGGGTGGGATGGTGCCTCAGCCTGTGCAACTGCAAGACAATACACCTGACAGACTGGCATGATAGAAAGGGACAAGTTGAATCCATTTGCCCCATGTGGAGCAAGTAATGATGGCAGAACAGTGCAGGGATGGCTATGCAATGTGTTATGTGCCTGAATGTATGAGACATATCCTCTTTACGTAAGGCTGGGAAGTTGCAATGATGACACAATAGAAAATACATCCATACCAGTTGTTCCAGACATCTGCTGCATATACATCACTGACCCGCTGCAATGGGCCATGGCAGAGCCACTAAAGCCATGCTCTCAGATATCCATGATTGGCTATCCAGCAGGTGGCCATACATATAGAAATGTAGAAGAATGATTATCTGCAGGTCACAGCAGAACCATGACTGTGCGAGTTGGGCAAGTGACTTGAGTAGCACCGTTGCACAAAATGAACAAGTGGGACACAAACCCTGGACCTTTGCCTAATGGAGATATTACACCAACCAGTAGGCTATACCTCCACCTGGATGTGTAGATCCTAGAAGTTTCTGATCAAACTGTAGGTTGGGCTGTCCACTCCCCATAAGGCACTGCACATGCAAAACAGTCGTCTGCAGCTGAAGAACCCATGGAGAATGCACTAATCCAGCACATCAGCACTGAAACCTCTCTGCAGCACGGCTTGCAGTTGTTACATGCATGCAGCACACACAATCAGTGAGTCTTACTGAGCTGACTCAGTAAGACTCACAGATTGTGTGTGCTGCATGCACGTAACAACTGCAAGCCGTGCCGCAGAGCGGTTTCAGTTGTCACCCTGAAGTTGGGTTCCCAGCACCTGGTCCACTGAACCCGCACTGTTATACTTGGTCTCTGCTGGCCTGCTTTGTTGCTATTGTGCACTTCTTTTCTCTTTGTTTCCTGCATGCTGTAGGTGATAGCAATAGTTCAGCCCTGTGTTCTACTCATGTTGGACACTAATCCTCTGATAACAGTACAGTTCAGGTCAATATGCTAATGCCATGGACAGTAACGGCAGCGTGGGGGGGTGTGTGTATAGACTGGTATGAGGCTACAGCTGCTATCTTGTGATGATCCCAGTGAATAGGCCATGAACCACTGCTGCCCTAACCACTGAGGATCAACAATTGACTACAGCAGGCACAGTAAAACTGCCCCTGCAGCCCTTCACTCGGCTGTATCAGCCATGCATAAACCAACTGCAGTTGGTCTGCTAGTCAGCATGCATGACATGTACTTAGAGTGACCACAAGCACCCAGCATTTTGTTTGTCAATTGGAATCCCAAGAAGAGATTACATCCACATCACTGGAGTCAGATAGTAGAACAACTCTATGTGGATACATAGCTGTGACATAGTCACTTTTTGGTCATAATGAGAGTGCCATCTCAGCATGACATGCTATGGCCACCCAGGCAATATATGTGACAGACAGGCACAATGACGTCTCAGCCATTGACTCTGATATTGTGGCAGACACATCCAGGCCAATCTGCGTTGTTTCAGGTGATACCCACAATCCTCTGCCTCACGTTATTTACATTTTCAAACAAAGGCTGGGAACAACTCAGACAATGTGAGCCAAAGTGAAGTGCAGAAAGCCACAGGACAAAGGGGAGCCATACACACACACACGCATACACTCTCATTGGTATACTGTGCAAAACTGAGGATGGTTGGCATTCCTGCTTGCCACTCCTGTCTCAATATAAAAGAAAAGGTACAGAGAAGAGCCACCAAAATGGTAAAGGGGATGGAAGGGTACTCCTATGAAGAGAGGCTAAAAAGGTTAGGGTTTTTCAACCTGGAAAAGAGACGGCTGAGGGGAGATATGATAGAGGTCTATAAATTAATGAATGGAGTGGAATGGGTAAACATAGATCAATTGTTTACGTTATCAGAATATAAAAAGACTAGGGGACATGCAATGAAGCTGCAGGGTAACCTAGTTAAGACTAATAAGAGAAAATATTTTTTCACTCAATGTGTAATCAAACCCTGAGGGAGGAGTGACCTAGTGGTTGGGGCAAGGTACCACAGGCCAGAAGGTCAGTAGCTCAAATCCCACTAGAGGACAGCAACCTTGGGCCAGAAGGACTGGGGTTTCTAGTCCCTAGGTGCTCCTTGTGGTCTTGGGCAAGCCACTTGACCCTCCATTGCCCACGTTCCCTGTAAGTATTAATGTATGTGTCTCATATCCCCTTGTGTTAAATGTATCCCCCCAACTGCTTTGACCCAGTGAAAAGCAGGATATAAATGCAGCTAAATAAATATTACTGGAGGATGTAGTAAAAGCTGTTAGTGTAACTGGCTTTAAAAAAGGTTTGGACAAGTTCCTGGAGGAAAGGCCCATAAACCATTATTAAAAGGGACCTGGGATATCACTGCTTGACCCAATACAAGCATTGAGGAACCTGTGTCTTTTGGGGAGACTGCTAGGTACTTATGACCTAGATTGGCCACTGTTGGAAACAGGATACTGGGCTTGATGGACCTTGGTCTGACCCAGTATGGCATATCTTATGTTTGTATGTCAGTTCAAGGATTGATAACATGTTCTCTGTGTGCAGGCGCTATTAGCATGCCATGGCCTCTCTGCACATTGTTACCACCAGGTCAGTGTGCTATTAGCCTCCAACCAGCTGTGGATAGTGGAGACTTTCAGTGCTGCTAGTGGGTGTTTCCAACCTTGCTGGCTACCTCCTTGGGCATTACACATGGTGAAGCTATACTTGCACTGTCAGCTAAACCTGGTCGACAAGAAAATGCAATACAGAAAGCCCAGTGGGGATCTGAACCTGTGACACGCCACACATATACACACCAACCATGTGTGTTGCACCACAGTGCTGCCATATCAGGATAACAGCCCCTGTTGTTGACATACTTCCCTTTGGCTGGCCTTTGGCACATACTACAATGCCCATGGTGCACAGGACTAGGGCAAGGCTTCTGTCTGCTGCAGGCTGGTGCCATTGCCCATGCAATCACCACCACTACACCATGCAGATATGCCCACGAACTGTTAGTAGTGGTGGTGCGCAGTTCCAGAATGTTAAATATGTGGGTTAGGCAAGCACCCTGGGTGCAAGGCCCAGATGGGGGTGGTCAGAAGCACACATGGTTGGCCTCGCAGCCCCCTCAACAACTGACTATGCAGGGGCCCCATCACACCTGTCACCAATATGTCTCGGATGGAGGATATCAACTACTGCTGTGGTATTTCTCTGGGCACCTGCATTTTCCAGCTACCTTGAAGTGCTATCAACCTCTTCCTCCACAGCCGGGTTCAGCAGCACCATGGGGGGGGGGAGGGGAGGCTGCCAGGATCTCTGCCTAGGGTGCCATGTCCCTTGGACTGCCCCATGTGTTAGGTCTCCTTTCCACAGCTGCCGTATGTCTGTGTTTTGCCAAAGTCACTGTGTGATCATAATGGACATCACAGATGATGCAGAAGGGGGGATGCCCCTATGTGCAGAGGTTACAATGGTTAGGCCCCTTCAATCTGGAGGACAGATGGCTAAGGGGAGATATGCTGGGGATTTATACATTACTGAAGACGTGGAATGGGTAAATGTTGATCGGTTGTTTACGCCATCAATATGTGAGTGGACAAGGGGACAGATAATGTCACTAAAGTGTAACGCATTCTGGACTGATAGGGGCATATAGTTTGTCAGGCAATGCATAGGCAATCTTTTTGCACTCTGATCATGAAGATGTCATAAAGGCTCCTTGTGTCACTGTGCTTAGAGAAGGTTTGGTTAGGTTCCAGGGGAATGGTCATTACACCATTATGCAGAGGGTACTGTGGATCCACAGCTTGCCCCACTACAAGCATTGTTGAACATGGGTATATTTTAAGGACTCAGCTAGGTACTTGTGAGCATGATTGGCCACTGTGAGACAGATGATATGGGGCTTGACAGACCATGGTTTATCCCAGTATGGCATATCTGAGGATCCTCTGTTCTTATGACACTGAGTGCCACCTGGGCAGCTCCCTGGTCTGATGTCCACCTGCACCTACCACTGCATGACCAATGTGCCACCCCCTTTGCTCCATTGGCAGCATCAGCATGGTGCCATTTCCTACTTGTGCACCATGCTGCTGCTGCTAATGGAGCACTACTGTAACTGGCTTGGGCTCCCTTGTCATTTCATCACACTGCTCACATTTATAGGCTCTCCCCCTCTGTAGACACCCTTTCTGCAAGGTTTTACAGTGTGGTAAAGTTAGAGGCGTTAAGGGGCCCTTAGGGGTGTTAATGCAAGAGGCGTTAAAGTAACACACGGTGTTACTGCCCCTTCTCCGCTCACTTTCCGCCTCTTCACACCCGCTCTCTGCCTCCTATGCCCTTTATGCTGCAGGAGCCTTTTACGCATGGAAAATAGGCATTTTTGCGGCATTAAGGGAATATGTGTGCCGTTACCATATGTAAATGGCACACTTGCTCCCTTACCACTGTTTAGTAAACATACCCCTCAATGTAGCTGCGACTGCTGCTAGATTTACCTATGCATTTTTATAAAATTGGGCCACAATAGACACCTTCTTGCCCTATAAACATGGCAGCATGTTATAAAATTATCCTCACCATGGACAGCACTAGTACAAAATATGAACATTGTCTGTAGGGATGTGTGTACCTGAGGCTACCATCTTATTTCACAGAGGCCACTATACAGTTTTCAGATGGGAATGATACACAGACTCTAGTGGTCCATGCCATATTCAAGATGAAAGAGGCTCTGTAAGCATGGACTAAACTACTAAGCATTCCAATTCCTCTGAAAATCATACACTCTGTACCCTATGTAGGAATCAACTATTATGTGCTGAAGGCCACTTCACTTTAAGTGTAAACCAGTATTGCAAAACAAACTATAATTTCATCAGTTATGGAATACTTTTTCCATTCAAATGCAGCAGCCCAATAGTCAAATCACAGCCTCTGTGAAGTTTGTGTAAGCCAGGCCCTCCCTGTTGACTAAGAAGTCCTAAGGGCATGATTGCTGCTCCTGGTACTCTAACCCTTCTTTGTTTATACTTATGGCTTGTATAAAGCACTTATGGTCTTTATAAAGTGGTCTGATTTGTTTAGAAGTGTCACCAGGACAACATAGAAGGACATTTATTTAATTTAACAATTTATGTACTACCTTATCCCAAACCAGTCTAGTATAAGCTGATTCACGGAACCTTAAATAAATACACCATATTAGCACTAACAACAGATGAGATGATATTTTTATGTCTGTAAAAGATGAAAAAGTTCAGGCTCTATATCTGGATCCCTTATTTCAAGATCTGATCCCTTAGGGGTATGTTTACTAAACTGCGCTCAAGTGCACGGTGCACAATAGCATGCGCTAATGATGCATTTTTGTGCCCCGCACACGTGCGCGCCGCACTAAAGTGCCTGCTCATGTGCGCGGCGCGCTGATGTGCGATAAAGGCGTGGAAAGGCTCTCGGAGGGCGGAGGAAGGCTCCCCAGGGGCGGAGAGACTGGGGTCAATGGGTGGAGAGTGGGAGGGGAGTGGGAGGGGAGAGGCTCCCCGCACACGAGTGGGGCTGAAATTCAAGCAAAAAAATACCTCGAGTGAAAACCTTGCGGTAGAGCTGATTTAAAGGGAAGAGAAACCATTTCTGTCAGCAATGTACAGCAAAACCAGGGAAACCTACAAAACAGTGATAAGTGTGATACATGTGCACGGAACAAAAGGGCAAATAAACATTAAAAATGACCCCAACAAAATATAAAAAAATTCATAAGCAAGCTGGGCAATACTGAGAGTAATGGGAAACATCAAAAAGCACTCCCAACAAAGCCCCAAAAAACAAATATGAATTTTAGAAGGCTCTACGCTCCGTCCCCATACAAGGTGAATGATCCCGCAGTGAAATAACACTGATCAGGGTTTCCCTCTCCATTGGACAGGTTACCTATGGCATGCACATGTTCCACAACAGCAGGCTGGGCAGGTCGGAATGGGCAACTGGACAGATGCTGGGAAAGGGGATTCAGAGGGCTGCAGGCGGCACATGCTGTGGTGCAGCTGGGGCACAGTGCGGACTAGGCAGATGCCTAGATGGCACTTAGGAATGCTGAAACTGAACAGCAGCCAGACAGCAACTGATGAGGGCCCAACATGGGCACGAGAGTGTTTAGCACAGTGTCACAGGGGACAGTACCCAGCAGGTTCCCCCAAGGGCACAGAACATTGGCAGGCAGTGATTGGGGGACGTGCGGACAGATATGCAGGCACCCCTACCCCAGAACCTGCACCATAGGCAGCCGCCTACCTGCACACAGGATGGCCTGAGACTGTGTACCACCAGCACCACCAGCAGAAGGGCATGGTGGCACAGGGGTACTGGAGGTGAAGGGGGGCAGTGGCAGCTGCCCAGAGCAGACCATGGCCTAGCCCTGTGTAGGTGGGTGCAATGCACTGCAACAGACAGGCCTTGCCGGACAAACAGTCATGGTATCATCAGGGAATGCACTGTCTCTGTGGCAACACGGTGGTGCAGTGCACACAACCAGTGTGTTTGGAGACAGAAGGTCACAGATTCAAGCCCCAGCTGGGGCTCCTGCCAATCCAGTCCCCATATTTTACCCACAACTATATCATGATAGTAAAGACAAACCTTTATTGCAGAGAACATAAGCATGGCTCAAACACCTCTATTTTACCCTACAGAGCACAGACACCAGAAACATGCACATTACCTAGAGCAGATTCCCCCAAATGCAGTCCTGGAGGGCCACAAATCCTTCAGGGTTTATGCTGTCTCCAATCTAAGGATGGAGCGGTTCTGGTGGTGGAGGTGGCAGCAGCTGGTGGCAACAGCAGACTATGGCCTAGCCCTGTCCAGGTGGGTGCCGTGCACTGCAACAAACAGGCCCTGTCGGATGTACAGTCGTGGACTCCCCAGGGAATACAGCATATCTGTGGCAACACGGTGGTGCAATGCACACAGACAGTGTGTACAAGAACAGAAGGTCACAGGTTCAAAGCCCAGCTAGGGCTACTGCCAATTCAGTCCACATATTTTTCCCACAACTAAACCGTGATAGTAAGGACAAACCTTTATTGCAGAGAACATATGCATGGTTAATACACCTATATTTTACCCAACCGAGCACAGACACCATAAACAGGCGCATTACCTAGAGAAGAGTCTCCCAAATGCAGTCCTGGAGGGCCAAACACCATTCAGGTTCCATGCTGCCTCTAATAAAGATGCCTGTGCTGCATATCTATGCACCACCCCATGGTATGCAGATGTATCTCATGCATATTCATGAGGGACAGCATGAAAACCCGAACAGTGTTTTGCACACCAGGACTGGAGTTGGGAACCTCTGCCTTAAAGCAGCAGCCAACAGGGGCAGACACACCCACACCCACAGGCCCCATTGGCCAATGCCTCCTGGAGAGGCAGGACATTGGGCCCTGCGTGCATCTCCCAATAATAGCACTTGCATACCTTAGCAATGCCACCCTACACCTGGGTATACGGTACACAGCTATCAAACGTTTGCTATGATTACTGGCAGATAGCAATTCCTACGTTAAGCACAGTTTGCTGATTGAGCTCCATCATAACAACCTTTCTGATGTCTGTGGTGTGTGCTTCAGGTCTGGTCTCTGACAGTGTTTACCACCCTGGGGAGTGACCCCCAACAGTATTGCGTACCATATCCATGCCTGTACTGTGCCCAGGACTGGTGTGGTGGCCAGGGCTGCTAAACTCCTCTATAGTAGCACAATGCTGGCATAGGTGTGGGGGTGTCTGTCTGTTTATCCAGTGTGTGGTGGCTGCAAACACCCTCCACAGCCCACACTGTCAGCACTGTTGCCAGTATTGGCCTGCCAATGTGCATAATGAGGAGCAAGGTACCATGGGTATAGCCCGGACAGGGTGGCCTGGCCAGGATGCATCTGCACAGGGCATAGGGCACTGGCTGGGACATTTTAGTGCCCGGCCACCACCTACACAGACAGGGTGGCCTCAGCATGTCCTGCTGGGAGATCACTCTCGCCCTGACTGTGCAGTGACCACAGCATGGCTAGGCACCCCCATAGTACTATATAGTATTTTTTTCATGTGATATTTATGGTTTTCCTTTTGGAGCCCAGTCATGGACCTATCTGCTTGTTGTGTATGCTGACATACCAGTTCTGGGTGCACGCATTTCCACCAGGAGCATGCACTATGGACTAGCTAGCAGACTGTTTGCAGCTGGTATGTGTCTTGATGGATCGCCTAGCAGAGTGCAGTGGCTGAAGGCTTGCTGCAGGAGAATATCAGATAGTGGTGGGGTGCAGCTTAGCATATCCAGGCCTAATGTCTGTCTGCTATTGCATTATGGATGTGTACAGAGCTGCATTGACTGCCCTGTAGGCAATGAGCCGCCTGACTGAAGACCGAACACAATTTAGGATAGCTATCCAGAGGGTCGCCATGAGTCGACTCCGTCTCGTTGGCACTTAACAACAACAGGGTATCTGTTCCCCAGCAGGACCGGGGTTGATAGTCCTTTCTACTGCCACCATTGCAGGGAGGTAGAATGTGCATCTGTTGATGGGAGGCCCTGTTTACCACCCTCAGCCCAGGAGGAGGAGGAGGGTGGTAGTACATAATCCTCTTGGGGGTTCATAGGGGCTACACCTGACTGAGAGAGACAGATATATCCAAGGTGCTTCTGCAGAAACTACCTATCTCACACATTAGTACTGCTGAGGACCTGCAGCATGACCTATTTCTGCCATGGAAGGTGCTGTGGACCTGGTGCTGGGTGCCCCACTGCACACGCAGGGTGAGCACAGTACCCGCACAATGTGACGGTGTGTAGCTACTCTGTGCCAGTAACACACACGGTCAGTACCCCCTACCAGGCCAAGGTGCTGTGGGGGTGGACATGGTCAGTTCCCCCTACTAGGCCGAGGTGCTGTGGGGGTGCATACCCCATCTTGTGTTCATCTGTGGACAGCTGATTTGCATGTGCAGTGCATCATGGGTACGGGTGGCCTAACCCTATCCTGGTGACCACAGCAGACTGTCTGTGTGGTGACGTGCAGTCCCTCTACAGCCAGCCAGGGGCTTACTAGCAGCTGTAGAGCTGTAGCCCACTGGTTACTTCACTGCCTGTAGAGCCAGAGGTCATGGGTTCAAACCCACAGTGGGGTTGTTTGATAGGGCTGTCTAAAGCATTATCTCTCTTTAATGTACATTATTGCTGCCAGCAAAAACACTCTCTGTGTACTGTACCCATAAGGTGCCTCAGAGGGCGCTTTATAGGGTGCCCTATAGGGCACCTTATGGTTACCATCCATATAAGGTGCACTATACGTTATCCTATAGGGCACTGGGACATTTTAGGGTGCCATGGTGGACAGTGCACTTTATAATGTGCCCTATGGAGTGCCTTATGTGGCACCTTCAGTTACGGCACGTGAGGGCATGTTTGCTGGCAGCAATTAATAAAATACAAATGAAGTGCTGCAGGAAACAATATGTATATTGCAAAGCTGATGCCTCAGCCAGCCTTACATATTAGGCACACTGGGGAGCAAACTCATGACCCCTGTATCAGCAGTCAGTGCCTTAACCATTGTGCTACACTGCTGTTCCTTCTTGCATGTCAGCGCACCTACTTCAGATTTCCATGCGTTTAAATGCACAGTGCTGCCATCAAACACAGTGCTATGACCTTGCTGTGCCTCATAGGGCACCCTATATGGCGCCCTATAGGCCACCCTTTCAGCAACATTGTAGGGTGCCGTGGCGGACAGTGCACTTTAAAATGTGCCCTCTGGGGTACCCTATGAGGTGCCTTATGCAGCACCTTATGTTACAATACTTTGAGAGTGTGTTTGCTGGCAGCACTAATTAAAATAAAAATAAAATGCCCCCTACAGCAATATTACCAATAACAGATAATGCCTCAGCCAGCCCTCTTCATTAGGCACAGTGGGGGATTGAACCCATGACTCCTGTTTCATTGGTCAGTGTCTTAACCATTGTACTACACTGCTGCTCCTCCTTGCATGTCAGCGCACCTACTTATGATTTTCATTCCTTAAACTGCACAGTGCTGCCATCAAAAACAGTGCTGTGACCTTGCGGTACCTCATACGGCACCCTATAAAGCGCCCTATAAGCAACATTCTAGGGTGCCTTGGCGGACAGTGCACTTTAAAATGTGCCTTATGGGGCGCCTTATGTTAACACGCTTTGAGAGTGCGTTTGCTAGTAGAGATAATTAAAATAAAAATAAAATGCCTCCTAAAGCAATCTTCCCCATAATAGGTAATGCCTCAGCCAACCTTCTTCATTGGGCACAGTGGGGGATTGGACCCATGATCCCTGCACCATTGGTCAGTGTCTTAACCATTGTACTGTGGCTCTGTTCCTGTGCTTGCACATCAGTGCGCCACTTATGCTTCCCGCGCAACTTTCTCATGCGCTAATGTGCGGGGCGCACATGAGCGCAGCGCACATTAGCGCATGATTAATCCCGGTTTTGCTTTTTTCTGACTGAAACGCCCACTCCTTATATGGCATCCGCACACTAGCGCGGCGCGCACCCTAACGGGGTTTTAGTAAACATACCCCTTAGTTTCAGACACCACTTCTCCGATGATAAAGGTTATAGTGTAATTGTGAAGTCTTTGCATTGTCTTTTAAGTTTAGCTTCCCGGTCATTTCTAGTGTAACTTTATTGGTTAAAATCAGTTTGTTTGCACAGCACAGAGAAAAAAGTAGATAAGGAATAAATAGACTGTGAGCAAACTGGACCAAGTGAGTCTTTTTGGCTGATAAGATTTCTGTTTCTAGAAGATGAGGATGTGTTTTTTGTGCAGTTGCTTTCATGAGAGAAAGGGACAGCCACTGTCTAATGATCTTAGCCAATTGCTCTGCTGACATGAGACTCTTGCAAATTTAGTTTCCCATCACAACTCATGTAAGAGTAAAGTCCAGAGAAGAAGTGAGAGTTTTACGGAGCGTGCAAGGACAGGGAAGCACACTTCAGTGACACTTCCTGCCCTGTGGTAACTCTATTCTAGCACCATGTAATATGCAGCCAAGAAGAGACAAAGAGAGTGAAGGAGATTTTAGCAGAGAAAGTTAAACAAGGGACTTTTAGGGGTATGTTTACTAAACTGCGGTAATCGTGAATAACACGCCTTATGTAACGTTAACGATTGTAAGCGCATCATAACGCGCGTTATGATGCGCTTACGATCGTTAACGTTACATAACGTGCGTTAATCGTAGTTAACGTTTGTAAACTTCCGCGGCGCGGAAAAACACCACAGAAGGTGGAGAGAGGGCGAAGAGAAGAGGTCAATGGGTGGAGAGTGGGCGGGGAGAGGCTCCCCTCACACTAACGCGCTGATTTTCAGGGCTGAATTCCAACGCGAATGAAAACCTGCCATTAAAGGCACTTTACAGGGGAGAGAAACCATTTCAGTGTCAGCAATGTACAGCCCAGGCAGGGAAACAAAAAAAAAAGTGATAAGTGTGATACATGTGCACAGAACAAAAGGGCACAGAAACACTGAAAATGACCCCAACAAACTGGAAAAAAACAATAACCAAGCTAGCCAATAGTGGTATCAATGAGAAACATCAACCCCTCCCCCCCCCGAGTAAGCTCCATAGAACAGATATAAATCGTGGAAGGGTCTATACTCCGTCCCCATACAAGGTGAATGGGCCCACAGTGAAATAGCGCTGCTCAGGGTTTTCCCCACCATCGGACAGGGTTCCTATGGCGTGCACATGTCCCGCAACATCAGGGCGGGCATGTCGGAACGGCAACTGGACAGATGCCAGAGAAAGGGATACAGAGGGCTGCAGGTGGCACATGCTGTGGTGGAGCTGGGCCACAGTGCGGACTAGGGTGATGCCTAGGTGGCCCATACGAATGCTGAAACAGCAGAGCAGCCATACAGCAACTGCTGAAGGGCCAACATGGGCACAAGTGTATTTCCCACAGTGTCACAAGGGATAGTACCCAACAGCTACCCCCAAGGGCACGGAACATTGGCAGGCGGGGCTGGGGGGAGCGTGGAAGTCTATGCAGGCATCCCTACCCCAGAACCCGCACCATAGGCAGCCGCCTACCTGCACACTGGATGGCCTGAGACTGCGCACCACCAGCTCCACCAGCAGAAGGGCATGTCAGCATGGTGGCTGTGGGATACTGGTGGTGGAGGGGGCAGTGGCAGCTGGCCAGAGCAGACCGTGGCCTAGCCCTGTGTAGGTGGGTGCCATGCACTGCAACAGACAGGCCCTGTCTGACCAACAGTCATGGTATCACCAGGGAAAGCACCAACTCTGTGATAACATGGTGGTGCAGTGCACAAAACCAGTATATTCAGAAGCAGAAGGTCACAGGTTCAAGTCCCAGCTGTGGTTTCTGCCAACCCAGTCCTCATTTTTTACCCACTACTATAACGTGCTAATACAGACAGAACCTTTCTTGCAGATGACGTAAACATGCCCAAAACACCTACATTTTACCCTACAGAGCACAGACACCATAAACATGCACATTACCTAGAGCAGAGCCTCCCAAATGCAGTCCTGGAGGGCCAAAAACCATTCCGGTTCCATGCTGCCTCTGATAAAGATGCCTGTGCTGCATTTCTATGCGCCACCCCCATGGTATGCAGATGTATCTCATGCATATTCATGAGGGACAGCATGAAAACCCGAACAGTGTTTGACACCGCAGGACTGGAGTTGGGAACCTCTGCCGTAAAGCAGCAGCCAACAGGGGCAGACACACCCGCACCCACAGGCCCCATTATCCAAAGCATCCTGGAGAGGCAGGACTTTGGGCTCTGCGTGCATCTCCCAATACTAGCCCTTGCATACCTTAGTAATGCCACCCTAAACTTAGGAATATGGTACACATCTTTAAAGAGGTTGCTATGATTACTGGCAGATAGCAAGTCCTAGGTTAAGTACAATTATCTGAGTGAGCTGCATCATAGCAACCCTCCTGATGTCTGTGGAGTGTGCTACAGGTCTTGTGTCTGACAGTGTTTACCAACCTGGGGAGTGACTCCTACAGTATTGCGTACCATAGCCATGCCTGCACTGTGCCCAGGACTTGTGTGGTGGCCTGGGCTGCCCAACACCTCTATAGTTGCACAATGCTGGCATAGGTGTGGGGAGTGTGTGTCTGTCTATCCAGTGTGTGGTGGCTGCCAACACCCTCCACAGCCCACACTGCTAGCACTGTTGCCAGTATTGGCCTGCCAATGTGCATAATGAGGAGCAAGGTACCGTGGGAATAGCCTGGATAGGGTGGCCTGGCCTGGATGCATCTGCACACGGCATAGGGCAATGGCAATTGTAGTGCCTGGCCACCACCTGCACGGACAGGGTGGCCATAGCATGTCCTGCTGGGAGGTCACTCTCAACCTGACTGAGCAGTGACCATGGCATGGCTAGGTTCCCCTATAGTGTTTTAGGGTATTTCTCTCATGTGATATTTATGGGTTTTCTTTTGGGGCCCAATCGCTGACTTATCTACTTGGTGTGTATGCTGACATCCCCGTTCTGGGTACATGCATCTTCTCCAGGACCATGCACTATGGACTAGCTGGCGGACTGTCTGCAGCTAGTATGTGTCTTGTTGGAGCACCTTGCAAGGTGCAGCGGCTGGAGGCTTGCTGCTGGAGAATATCAGATAATGGTGGGGGGCAGCTGAGCATTTCCATGCCTGCCATCTGTCTGCTATTGTGTTATGGATGTGTACTGCTCTGTCTGTTCCCCAGCAGGACAGGGGTTGCTGGTCCCCTCTACTGCTGCCATTGCAGGGAGGTAGACTGTGGATCTGTTGGTGGGTGATCCTGTTTCTCACTCTGTGCCCCAGAGGATGGGTTGTGTGGTGGTACATGATCTGCCCATGGGTCCATACACCCCCCCCTCACCTACAGCAGGTAACCATGGCACCAACACAGGATATGCACTATTCTGGGTGCATTATCGCCCATAGGGACTAGACATGACCGGGACATACAGCAGGGCACAGATGTATCCTAGGTGTGTCTAACAGAACTACCTATCGCACACTGATGGGGACCTGCAATATGGTGTAGTTCAGCCATGAATGGTGCTGTGGACCTGGTGCTGGGCGCCCCACCTCAACCTTAGGGTGGGCACAGTACCCGCACAATGTGACTGTCTGTGGCTACTCTGTGGCAGTACCACACACGGTCTGTTCCCCCTACCTGGCCGAGGTGCTGTGGGGGTGCATACCCAATCTTGTGCCCATCTGTCGACTGCTGATTTGCATGTGCAGTGCATCATGGGTACGGGTGGGTTAACCCTATCATGGTAACCACAGCATACAGTCTGTGTGGTGACGTGCAGTCCTGCAGCCAAGCAGGGCTTTGTTCACAGCCTTATAAGGTGTCCTATAGGGGACATTATAGGGTGCCTTGGTGGACAGTACACTTTCTAATGTGCCCTATGGAGTGCGTTATGGGGTGCCTTATGCGGCACCTTAGGTTATGCCACCGTGAGGGTGTGTTTGCTGGCAGCACAAATTAAAATACATGTCAAAAGTCTCACCAATCACAACTTAAATGTAAAGGGTGCTGCCTCAGTCAGCCTTATACATTAGACCCACTGGGGAATCAAACCCATGACCCCTGTACCATCCGTCAGTGTTGTAACCATTGTGCTACAGTTCTGTTACTGTGATTGTATGCCTGCGCCTTCTTAAGATTAATGCGCGGTAACGTGCCCTGTAGCGCTCGTTCATTTATGGCGCCTTGTAACGCGCGTTCTCGGCGCGTTCTCGGCAACGATGTACCGCCCATATCCTTATTTGCGATTTCTGTCTCTAACGCGGCTCCTAACGCGAATCGCACTAACGCAGTTTAGTAAACATACCCCTTAGTAACAGAGTAAGTGTAAATGAGGGTCAACAACAAATTCTAAGTGATACTTTTTTGCTGGACTAACAATGTATCTTCGACAAGCTTTCGAGAGTTATCCTCTCTTCATCAGGTCAATGCTTTTGTATTAGACTAACGTAATGTATCACCTACAATTGTTAGTTTATTTATTTATTTATTTATTTAACTGTTTTTCTATACCGCTTTTCACCGGTTCAAAGCGGTGTACATTAAACAACATTGATACATTGAACACTGTGAACTTATTTACATGGAACTGTTTGAACTTATTGTATGTGGAGATAACAGAGCAACTACAGAGATGCCAAGTTACCCAGTTCCAGAAGTGAAATTCTAGGTCAGTCCTGGATTTCTCACAGTTTCATCCTGATGCATTATGGGACCTCATGTACTGATTCCAATAGATAAAATCAGGGATTACAAATACTACACTCCATTGCAAAGCAAATTTAAAACCAGAACGGGCAAAAAATCTCACTCCTGGAACTGGGTAACTTGGCAACTCTGCAACTTCAATTTTCTGCTCAGTAATAGAATAGATTTTTGGAGCTCAGATCGACATTCCCTATAATCTGCTCACATTCTTACTGGTGAACGTTGTGCATCAACATTGCATTTTCAATCATGAAACATAGAAACATAGAAATATGATGACAGAAAAAGACCACATGGCCTATCTAGTCTGTCCTTCCATATCAACAACTACAACAGTCCCCTTTTTAACTTTAGAGATCATTTGTGTTTGTCCCATGCTTTTTTGAATTCAGTTACTGTCCTCATCTCTACCACCTCCACCGGGAGACTATTCCACGGATTCACTACTCTTTCCGTAAAGAAATATTTCCGCATATTGTCGCACCGCCGCCCTAGTGGCCAGAGGTTGTTAAGGCAGGTCGGGTGAACATGAGTTATATTTTTAAGTTTGAGTTGGTCCTTGAGTGTGGGGTCTGGGTATTCTGTTCCCAGTGGCCTTCCGTGTACCAAAGCCTCAAATGAATACAAAGTCTGAGAGTAGGGAAAGAAAGGCTTTTTATTTCCCTTAATGCACAAAGATTCAAATATTGGAATCTACATCAACACAAAGCAACCTTACTTCAGGTAGAAAGAAACATAAACGGTTATTGCTTTATCCTCTGTTATCTTCACAGGAATTTATACATATGAAACACTCAGTCTCTGTTTGCTGAGCATAGCTCTAGACACTAGGCAGGGATTCTAGGCTTCCTGCCTGACAGTAGCTACAATCCATTGCCATTTCGGAAGGGTCCTCGGTAAATTCCACCTGCATGGGCTGAGGATCTGAAAGCTGGGACTCTGTATCAATATAGTCCGGTGGAATATGATGAGGCTTTTCATATAAAGTTTGTACCAGCCTCCAATGCTCTGGGCTTAAGTTTAGGCCTCGGTCATGTGCATGCTTACTATGAGAACAACCTCTTTTGTCCCTGTACCTTTTATTAAACAGTCTTTCATTTGGTAACAGCTTGTGTCTTGCTTTACAAACAGCTTGATGAGGAGAACACTCCCTTGTTTCCTGTGCTCCCTGTGTCACCAGGTTATAACGGTTAGTAGTAGAAAAATATGGATTACCTTTTCCTCTGGGTTTATCCCAGTGAGCTGAGGCTTGAGGCCTAGTCCTGCTGCAATTCAGCCTTACTCGGTTAGCAGGCTTCCCACTGTCCAGCTGGCCTTCGGGTGGAGTTATTTCCCTTTCACCCCCATACCTCTTTCTCCTTGAACAAAGAGTGTTACCTCCTATGGAGATGGCTTCATCTTCCTTCTGGTAACTTCTACAGGGTCCTGAGTCCGCTGGCACCGTTCCCTCAGCTAAGACTCTGCCTTCTGTTTCTCTCCGGGTACCTTTCCTCCCGGTGTCTCTTTGCCAAGAACTCCTTCTGTCTTGTTGCCAAGAACTCCTTCTCCTCCCTTTTCCAACTTCCCAGCCTTTCTTAAAAGGAACTCCCCCTTTCCTGTATTGGCTGTTGGCCGGCATCACATCACTAGCTCTGGGGTGCGGCTCTCTAGGCCCTGGAAGGTCTCTCTTGCTCCCCTATCTGGCTCCTCGTAATGTCGCATCTGGTGTTGGAATCTTTTTTCTGAATTTAAAACCTTTTTTTCTGTTTGCATAGGGTCTGCGGCATCACATATCCCCCCTCTTAAAATATGACGGGCTGGTGAAGCCTCTTTCACACAGCACGGAATACGGGACATGGCATCGGCGTTGAAATGTAGTTTGCTGGTACCACATGTCTTCCGCCTGTTATCCGCTACTATCTCTTCTGGGTGATATATGTTGGCAACGGACGCTAGTAAAACAGATCGGTCGTGCCAAGACCACAGAGCATTAATATGGTAAATTTGTGTGTGTCCTTTGGTATCCTGGACCTCGTAAGAGGTGGGTCCCTTAGGCTTAACTATCACATGAGGTCCTCTCCATCGAGCCTCGAATTTAGGGGGTAGCACCTGATACCAGGACCATCACTTTTTCTCCCGCTTTTAATTGTCTGGGCTTTGTCCGCCGATCATAATACCTCTTCTGTTTTAGTTGACTCTCCTCCAAATTTCCACTCGCAACCTGGGAGGTTCGTTCTAGGCGTGTTCTTAGGTTCTTTAGGAATAGAGGCACCCCTATTTCCGTCTCAATGGGTTCAACCCATTGCTCCTTTAAGACGTCTAATAGGCCTCTGGGGGGTCTTCCATACAGAAGCTCGTAAGGGGACGTGCCCAAGGACTTCTGTCTTCTTTCCCTGCAGGTGTACAAGACAAAGGGCAGCATAGTGTCCCTCTCGGACATTTGTCCACCCAATGCACGCCGGAGCATCTGTTTTATGCTTTGATTCAAGCGCTCCACCAGGCCATTACACTGGGGATGGTAGGCGGCGGTTTTCTTGTGGTGGATGCCAAAGGCATCCCAAACCTGAGCAAGGTATTTTGACAGGAAATTGCTGCCTCTATCTGTAAGGACCTCCTGCGGAAATCCGATCTCGCAGAATAGTTTAACGAGTTCCCCGGCAACTGCTTTAGCCGAAATATTTCTCAGAGGGACCGCCCATGGGAAACGGGTGGCCTGGTCAATGATTACCAGCATATATTGGTATCCTCTAGGTGTTTTGATGAGGGGACCCACTATGTCCATGGCTAATCGTCTCACTGGATCCGAAATCACGGGCATTGGTACTAAGGGTACTGCAGGGGGTTTGTGCGGAGCCACTCTTTGACACGACGCACAGGATTCGCAAAAACGAGTTGCTTCCCGGAATACTCCTGGCCAGTAAAAGCAGGCCAAAATCTGGTCGAGGGTTCCCTGCGTTCCCTTATGGCCCCCTACGGGATGGTCGTGGGCCAACCGTAGGACCAGCGATTTAAATGTGTTTGGTACTACCAATTGTTTTCGCAGAGACCCAGTTCGCGGGTCCATACTCTCTCGGTAGAGTATCTCCTCCTCCATAATAAACCTGGGGAAGGAACTTCTTTCTTCTTGTGCTTGCTCAAAGGCGTGGGCTAATACCGGGTCTGTAGCTTGCTCCCTTTTGAAGGAGGGAAACTTCTCCATAAAATCCGCTGGTACCCAGGGCATCCCCTCTCCAGCTTCCAATTCCGCACGTCCTCGCGAGCGGCATCTCCGCTCCCTCCTTCGCTCTGCTTTAGTTTTCCGTCCTCTCCCCGAGGGTTCCTCAATTAGGTCTTTATGCGCGGGAAGGACCCCAAAAGTAGTGTCTGTAGAACATGAAGGCTCTTCCCCCCCTTGGGTCTGGGATCGTGTAGAAACTAGAGCCTCTCTTGGATCAGCGCCTGTCTTTGAGCTACTTGGCTGTGCCTCCGGGTTACCCATAGGCTCATGCCCACTACAGGTGGAATTTGGGACCCTCTGAGGAGATAAACCCTCTCTCAGACTTTTTCGAAATTGTGGCCAGTCGCGGCCCAATACCAACTCTTGTGGAAGTTTAGGGACCACGGCCACCAACATTTCCTTTTTTATTCCCAATCCTTTAACCCAAAGTTTATACACGGGGTAGCTTGTAGCTGCTCCGTGAATGCACTTTATTTTAACTTGCCCTTCTGGATGTTCAGGGACTGACCACCCCTGGCTTCTGATCACAAACCATAGCCTTTTAGAGATCATGGTTTGGTCAGCACCTGAATCCAGAAGTGCCTTTGCGTTAACTCCATGTATCTTTACCTTCAATACGAAGCCCTCTCTCATTATCTTTGGGACTTCTCCCACTAGCGCAATGCGCGAATAGCATTCGTTTTTCAGATGTCCTCTCTTACCACAGGAAAAGCATCTTTTAACCGTTTCTATATCCTTAAGGTTATTACCTTTCCTACTGCTATATGCTGGTCGGGAAGGACTGCTTACCCTTTGAGCTTCCATCCCTATAGTCAGCTTGGGAATCCCTATCTTTGGCTGGGTAACTCTCTCTGCTTCCAGATACCTTTCAGTAAGGGCTATTGCCTCAGTAGTGGTACAGCAATTTTGTAGGATTAAAAAGTTCTGTACCCTACTCGGCACTGCGGCTAAGAATTGCTCCAATATTACGGCGTCCATTAGAGTTTCTATATTTTTTTTCTCCGGCTGTAGCCATTTATACGCCAGGCTCCTTATTCTATGACCAAGGGCTTTTGGTGTTTCCTCAGGGCTAAGGATAGTGGCCCTAAACATTTTTTTATAAGCCAATGGGGTGAGGCCTAGGCGATCTCTGATTGCCAGCACTACCTCTTCATAATTATCAGCCAATGATGGAGGCATTGACCGGTAGGCGGCCAGCGCCTCCCCTGTCAGGGACGCGGCCAGCCTGACAGCCCATTGTTCGGTTGCCCAACGAGATGAACTCGCTATCCTACTAAAGGAGTCCAAGAAATCGTCCAGGTTATCAGTAGGACTTAATTTACCCACTGTTAGATCATTACATGACCATTGTCCTGCTTCCGGATTGTGCAGTCCAGTGGCTCGTAACTTCTCGGCCTTAACCTTCGCCATCTCTTCCCGCTGCTGGGTTAGCCAGTTGTCCATTGTCTGTAAGACGGGTAATTGCTGGTCTTGCATGGCTTTCAACGCTTGTGCTTGATTTTGCAGCGCCAGTTCCGCTTGTTTATCAAATTGATGAGCCATCCATACACACAACTCTTTAGGCTCCATGGCGAATCTGTAACAAGGAACAAAAAAAACACAACCAAGTGTGGCTCTTCCAACAATTTTTCTTTCCTTTTTTTTTTTTTCTCTATACTTTCCCTGGCATCCAACACTTATTCAGGCATAATTACGTTTTACCTGATGATAATGTTGAGTCAGCTCTGGAATGGTACTCGTTGCCGTCGCAGTCCGCGGCTCTCCACGCCGACAGTTGGAAGCAGGATTTTCCTTTTCAGGATTTTCTCCAATCCACTCTGGATTTAGATCACTCCACTCCGGGTTTTCTTTCAATCTGGTTTCTTTAAACAATCCGTTCCGGGTCTTATATTCCAACCTGGGTTTATTATTTTTTTTTTTTCTGAAACCTGCAGCTTAAGCTTCTTTTCTTTGCGGCTGACGTAGGCTCCAACAATACATCCAACAACTATGCCATTTTTCATGTCGCACCGCCGCCCTAGTGGCCAGAGGTTGTTAAGGCAGGTCGGGTGAACATGAGTTATATTTTTAAGTTTGAGTTGGTCCTTGAGTGCGGGGTCTGGGTATTCTGTTCCCAGTGGCCTTCCGTGTACCAAAGCCTCAAATAAATACAAAATCCGAGAGTAGGGAAAGAAAGGCTTTTTATTTCCCTTAATGCACAAAGATTCAAATATTGGAATCTACATCAACACAAAGCAACCTTACTTCAGGTAGAAAGAAACATAAACGGTTATTGCTTTATCCTCTGTTATCTTCACAGGAATTTATACATATGAAACACTCAGTCTCTGTTTGCTGAGCATAGCTCTAGACACTAGGCAGGGATTCTAGGCTTCCTGCCTGACAGTAGCTACAATCCATTGCCATTTCGGAAGGGTCCTCGGTAAATTCCACCTGCATGGGCTGCGGATCTGAAAGCTGGGACTCTGTTTCAATATAGTCCAGTGGAATATGATGAGGCTTTTCATATAAAGTTTGTACCAGCCTCCAATGCAATATTTCTCAATGCATTTTTCCAGGGCTTGAAACAGATCATGTCCAGTTGTAGTACCCTTCAATGGTATTAATTCTAGGAATTCTTCTGTCAGATTTAAACTGCCGTCAACACCTCTGATGAACACAGCACATTGTGCGGTATCAGACACATCTGTACTTTCGTCAAGAGCGATTGAAAATGCTTCAAAGTCCTTAGCCACTTCAATTAATTGTTTCTCCACATTATCTGCTAATTCTGTAATCCTGGTGGCAACTGTATTGGGTGACAAGCTTAAGCCTTCAAACAGTTTCTTTTTATCAGGACATAAAATGTCGCTTGCCTTTAAAAGACATTCTTTTATGAACAAACCTTCTGTAAAGGGCCGTAATGACTTTGCAATAAGTTCACTTATAACAAACTTGTTCTTACTGAATCTTCGTTGGACTGATTAATAGTGGTAAATAAACGTCTTTGTTTGCATAATGCTGATTTAAATTTTATAACTTTGTCCTCTCTAACTTTGCCCACGTATGCTTCATACTTCTCATGGTGCTTTGTTTCGTAGTGTCTACGCACGTTATACTCCTTCGGAACAGCTAACGTTTGTTGACAAATGAGACATTGAATTGTATGGTTGATCTCAGTGAAAAAATATAACTCCTCCCATTTTTCTTGAAAAATTCTATTTTCGTTCGCGATTTTTCTCTTTTTACTGCTATGTCCATTGTCCTTGCATCCAGACTTTTCTGATCGTAATCTCTTCATTATAAATTATTAGGATTGCAATCACAATGCTTTTCCGGTACAGTAATGTTCTCACGTGTTAGCCTTGGTTGTCATGACTCGTGTACCCTCTTAGATTTGAAACTTTGTCAAATTTAAATATTTGAGTCTCTGCCCTTCTGATGAAACAGTGGTCTGGAAAAAAGAGGTGTGTGTTAGAACAATATTAGAAGCAATGTGCCCACAAAGCGGAAGTCCTCTGGCAGCGCTGCTGCCGGTGGAGGGAGATGCTGCAATATCGTGTTTTCAGTCACCACGCATGCTCCTCGCTACTCGGATATGCCCCTTTTGGAATCAGGCTCTTAGTGGAAATCCAGACATTCAGGGAATCTTTTTGAAACACTCTTCATGACTCCCACATCTAAACATACCCGTTCAGACATGCGAATCATATCGACGTCCCAAGAGCCATCTTTGAATACTCCGAGTTTACACGTGTTCCATGCAATCACATCTATGTCGCACGGGGGCATGCCGGGACGTTCCCAAAAAAGATACATATGTGCACGATGCCACTTGTTTGGACTCAGTGACAGACACGTCCATGTCTGTACCCACCCCTGAGCACGAATAGGCATCTGCAAAGGGCTCGGTTTGGCAACCGAAGACTTGCACAGAAAAGAGGAGAAAGCCCTCTCGCTTGCGTTTGGAGGTCCAGTGTATGGGTCTCTAGGAGTGCCAGACCTTTACATGTGCACTTGTACATAACTTGCCCAAGCTGCCAATGACAACGTTTGAGCTAAATTGTTCATAAATAAATATTAAAGAGGTAATATCTACAATGCAGCAGGAGGCGATGGGAACCCCAGGATCATGCACCTTTTCCACCAGATACCAGCCCCTTTAGAGAAGGGTTCTGGAGCACTAGGCTGCAAGTTAGTGGCCTGATGATCCAGAAGAGCCCAACGATGCAGCTTGTAGGACGGTTGATCACCAGCAGCATTAAGCTTTACCATGGGAGTTACTAAGCTACATTATTGAGTTACCGCGGTAAACTAAGCTGCAGCAAAATACAACATTAAATCAATACATTGGCTTTACTTCATTATTTACTCAGCAATATCAAAATGGAAAAAACAAACCTGACAACTCAGCAAGTCCCCTAAAATCACCGGTGAAGGGAGACTGCCTCCTTCTCCTACCTGTCCTCGGAGAGCGCGGGAGAGCTGTGCACACTGCAGCGGACAATGGAAGCACAGGCCACCTAACTGCAGCAGGGCAGGGAATGGATGATGGCGCGTGGTGCCGCGTGGCGTTGGGCTGGCTGCTCAGACTGCTTCTGCCCCCCCCCCTCCTCCTAGGCTCCTTCCTGTCTCCTATTGGTTGAGGGCAGGGTCATGTGTGAGAGGAGAAGAGGACTCGGAAGTGACGACATGAGAAATGGTGCATAGAGATCGCCGGCACGGCTGCGGCGCCACGTGGTGTTACAAAATACATTATTAATGTCTGTTAACCATCATCAGGCAGGTGAAAGGTCACAATCATACAAAACCCACTTGAAAAAAGTCGCAGGCCGCACAAAATGCTCTCACGGGCCGTGTGTTTGAGACCCCAGTGCTAGGGAGATAAAGTTCCTAGATGAAATAAATGACTGCTTCTTGGAGCAGCTGCTTCATGAACCAACCAGAGGGGAAGCCATATTGGACCTAGACTACTACTACTATTTAGCACTTATAAAGCGCCACACACACAGCGCTGTACAGCTAGCCTACAAGAGGTGGCTAACATACAAGAGACAGTCCCTGCCCGTCAGTCATGCTCATCGGAGCTTACAATCTAGTTAGAACAGTACAGAGCATTAGTCAGTTCAGCGGAAGTTACGGTGTGGTACAGCTTGGTCTATAGTTTGGTCATAAACGTTAATGGGGGTTAGGGTAGGATGAGGATGGAAGTCAGGATCTGAATGCAACGGTAAAGAGGTGGGTCTTAAACCTGGATTTGAAGAGGGCCAGGGAGGGCACCTGGTGCACAGACGCAGGAAGGATATTCCAGGCGTGTGGCGCAGCAAGGTGAAAGGAGCGCAATCGAGAGTTCGCGGTGCGGGTGAAAGGCATTGAAAGAAGCGATTTGTTAGCGGAGCACAAGTTTCGTGAGGGGACATGGGGAGAGATAAGAGATATGAGGTATTGAGGGGGCCATAGAGTGGGCCACTTATAGGTCAGCAAGAGAAGCTTGAATTGGATGCGGAATTGGACAGGGAGCCAATTAAGTGACTTGAGGAGAGGAGTAATGTGGGCATGGCGAGGCTGGCAGAAGATTAGTCGAGCAGCGTGATTTTGTATAGATTGGAGGGGAAGGAGGTGGCTCACGGGGAGACCAGCAAGGAGTAGGTTGCAGTAATCGAGGCGAGAGGAGATTAAGGAGTGGATAAGCGTTTTGGTAGTGTGTTCAGAGAGAAAGGGGTGGATCTTGCTGATGTTGTAGAGGAAAAAGCGGCAGGTCTTAGCTACAAGCTGGATATGGGCGGAGAAGGAGAGAGAGGCGTCAAAGATGACCCCCAGATTGCGGGCCGAGGGAACAGGAAGGATAGTAGATCCATCCATATGGACTGAGAGGGGGGGGAGGAGTTGGGTGGAAAGACAAGGAGTTCAGTCTTGGCCATGTTCAGTTTCAATCGGCGATGAGACATCCAGACAGCGATGTCTGAAAGACAGGAAGGTTGATTTGGAATTGTCGGGTGGGTGATAGATAACAGCTACACGGAGGGGAAGTGTTGTGAGGAGGCAAATGGAGTGGACTTCAAAGGAAAGGGGGGAATGTGGATGGGGTGTCAGGAGGGGTTGGAATTGGCAGAAGGGGGAGAGTAGGAGGCCAATGCCACCACCGCAGCCAGTAGATTGAGGTGTATGGGAGAATTGGTAGCCCCCATAGCAGAGAGAGGCAATGGATTTGGTGTCATCTGGGAGGAGCCAGGTCTCGGTCAGGGCAAGAAGGTGTAGGGCATTAGAGATGAAGAGATCATGAATAAAAGTAGTTTTTTAAATGACTGAGCATGCATTCCATAGGGCGCAAGTAAACGGGAGAGCGGAGGGGGGGAGGAGAGGGATATGGATAAGATTGGATAAGTTACGTGTGGATTTCTTTTTAGGGTAGCATGGGGGTCTATTTCTAGAGTAGTATCGAGATTTAGAGGGAGTAGGGTGTGGGTGTATGTGCTCCCCAAGAGGGACATGAGGGGGGGAACTGAGGGATAAATTGATGGTATCAGATAGGTTATGTGGGGGATTATATTTGGGGGTAGAGTTGGAGTTGACATGAAAGGTTGAGTGACTGTGAGATGAATGGGGGGCAAAAGGAGGGAGGAGCGGGATGTGGATGAGATTAGATAGGGTACGTGAGGAACTTTCTTTAGTCCTTAGTGGAAAACCAGATCTGGGGCAAGAGATAAGGGTGCTGGGGCCACTTGGCAATAGTGATCAAAGCATGATCGCGTTTGATTTAATTAGTGGAAGAGGGATAGTAAGGAAATCCACAGTACTACCTTTTAACTTTTGAAAGGGAGATATGATAAAATGAGGAAAATAGTTAAGAAAAAACTAAAAGGAGCAGTTGAAAAGGTTAGACTTACATCAAGCTTGGATGTTGTTGAAAAATACTATCTTGGAAGCCCAGACCAGCTGTATTCCACGTTTTAAGAAAAGTGGAAGGAAGTCCAAAAAACTGCCAGCATGGTTTAAAGATGAGGTCAGAGAGGCTGTTGCCAAAAAAGCATCTTTAAGGAAATGGAAAAAAGAGCCAAACGACGAAACCTGAAACAGCACAAGCACTGGCAAGTTAAATGCAAGGCATTGATAAGACAGGCAAAGGGAGAATTTGAGAAGAAGCTTGCTGCGGAAGCAAAAATGCGTAATAAAGACTTTTTCAAGTACATTCATAGCAAAAAAATCGTGAGAGAGTCAGTTGGTCCATTAGATGATAGAGGGATTAAAGGGGCACTAAGAGGCGACAAGGCGATAGCGGAGAGACTGAATGAATTCTTTGCTTCGGTCTTTACTGAGGAAGATGTAGGGATGTTACCCATGACTGAAGTGATATTTAAAGGTGCGGAAGAACTGAAGGAAATATCGATACATCAGGAAGATGTATTACAACTATTAGATAAATTGAAGAGTAGCAAATCACCTGGGCCGGATGATATACATCCAAGGGCGTTGAGAGACCTGAAATGTGAGATTGCAGACCTACTATTAGTAATCTGTGAACTATCATTAAAATCATCTGTAATACCTGAAGATTGGAAGATGGCGAACGTAACACCAATTTTTAAAAAGGTTTCCAGGGGTGATTCGGGCAACTACAGACCGGTGAGCCTGATGTCAGTACCGGAAAAAATGGTAGAAACCATCATAAAGAAAAAAATTGCTGAACATGTAGCTAAGTCATGGCTTAATGGGAGACAGCCAACATGGCTTTAGACAAGGAAGATCATGTCTTACTAATCTGTTATGTTTTTTTTTAAGGTGTGAATAAACAGGTAGACAAAGGTGAGTCGGTTGATATAGTGTATTTGGACTTTCAGAAATCCTTTGACAAGGTCCCTCATCAGAGACTTTTGGCAAAATTAAATAGTCATGGGATAGGAGGCAGTGTACTGTTGTGGATCAGGAACTGGTTAAAAGATCGAAAGCAGAGGGTAGGGATAAATGGCCAGTTTTCCCACTGGAGAAAGCTAAATAGTGGTGTGCCACAGGGATCTGTGCTGGGTCCGCTGCTTTTTGACATATTCATAAATGACCTGGAAAAGGGAATAACGAGTGAGGTTATCAAATCTGCAGATGACACAAAGCTATTTAAAGTTGTTAAAACCCAAGAGGATCGTGGAAATTTGCAAGAGGATCTTGATAAATTGGAAGACGGCATCAAAATGGCAAATGAAATTTAATGTGGACAAGTGCAAAGTTATGCACCTAGGGAAGAACAACCCAAACTATGGTTACACGATGCAAGGTTCCACATTAGGAATCACCACCCAGGAAAAAGATTTGGGTGTCATTGTGGATAACATGTTAAAACCCTCGGCCCAGTGTGCAGCGGCAGCCAAGAGAGCAAATAGAATGCTAGGTATCATAAGGAAAAGAATGGAAAATAAAACAAAGAATATTATAATGCCTCTATCGTTCCATGGTGAGACCACACCTTGAATATTGTGTGCAATTCTGGCCGCCATATCTTATTTATTTATTTAATTTTCTTATATACCGCGCTATTTGTCATCAGTGCGGTTTACATTGAAACAATACAACAATTGGTCAGATATAACAGACCTATTACAAGTAACAGGAAAATTAACATGGAAGTAAACAGGGAAATCATTTATATTTCTAGAAAATACATGTTGGAGATATATAAAATCTATACAGTTATTAGGTATGAGGTTAAAAGGATGGGGGAGGGGAAGGGGTGTTTAGGTGTTTGAAGTGTGCGATGAAAAGGTGGTGTTTAAGGGCTTTTTTGAATTGTTTGATGTCTTTAATTGCTCTGATATTGGGAGGGAGTTTGATCCAACATCTAGGAGCATAATTCGAAAAAGCCCTAGATGGATGATTGATGATCTTAAAAAGGATATAGCGTTATTAGAAAAAGGTTCAGAGAAGAGCCACCAAAATGGTAAAGGGGATGGACGGATACCCCTATGAAGAAAGGCTGCAAAGGTTAGGGCTCTTTTAACCTGGAAAAGAGACGGCTGAGGGAAGATATGATAGAAGTCTATAAATTAATGAACGGAGTGGAACGGGTAAACGTAGATCGATTGTTTACATTATCAGAATATAGAAAAACTAGGGGACATGCAACGAAGCTACAGGGTAAACTATTTAAAACTAATAAAAGAAAATATTTTTTCACTCAACGTGAATCAAACTCTGGAATTTGTTACCAAAGGATGTAGTAAAGGCTGTTAGTGTAGCTGGGTTTAAAAAAGGTTTGGACAAGTTCCTGGAGGAAAGGTCAATAAACCATTATTAAGAAGGGACCCAGTATATCAATGCTTGACCCAATACAAGCATTGTGGAACCTGTGTCTTTTTGGGAAACTGCTAGGTACGTAAGACCTAGATTGGCCACTGTTGGAAACAGGATACTGGGCTTGATGGACCTTGGTCTGACTCAGTATGGCATATCTTATGTTCTTATGTTCTTATGCTCTGGGCTTAAGTTTAGGCCTCGGTCATGTGCATGCTTATTATGAGAACAACCTCTTTTGTCCCTGTACCTTTCATTAAACAGTCTTTCATTTGGGTCTGGGTATTCTGTTCCCAGTGGCCTTCCGTGTACCAAAGCCTCAAATGAATACAAAGTCCGAGAGTAGGGAAAGAAAGGCTTTTTATTTCCCTTAATGCACAAAGATTCAAATATTTGAATCTACATCAACACAAAGCAACCTTACTTCAGGTAGAAAGAAACATAAACGGTTATTGCTTTATCCTCTGTTATCTTCACAGGAATTTATACATATGAAACACTCAGTCTCTGTTTGCTGAGCATAGCTCTAGACCAGGAATGGGCAAACTACGGCCCGCGGGCCGTATACGGCCCAGCGGACCTTTTAATCCGGCCCGCGGAGCGCTAGCACTGACACAAACGCTCACAAATAAATTCAAATCGGTTATTTTAAAAATCTCCAAATACTGAAATAAAAATAGTACCTACAAGTTCCACACACATTGCAGAGCACATCAATAAAAACTCTCCTTTCCGGCACACCCACCTGTCTGCTGAACAAATAGAAATGATTGAATGGCAAACCCTTCCTAGAGAATCTTGGGATTGTAGTTTATAGCTGTGCGCTATACATAATATATGCAGACCTACATACTACAAATCCCACAATTCTGCGTAGTCTACTTTGAAAGACTTCAAGCAAGACTGCCCAGAATTGTAGGGTTTATAGTTTTTGGGTCTGTATACAGAATACAAAGTGCAGGGCAACAAATTACAATCCCAAGATTCTCCAGAAAGGGTTTGTCATGGATGTCCAGGCATGCTCGGGAGGAACGTGTGAGAGTAAAGAGTCCAGAGGGGAGGGGAATTGAAAGGTAAGACGCTGCCTCAGAAAATGCGTGTGATGAAAGGGCTTTTTGCTGTGAGTGTGAGAGTGTTCTCAAAACTGTGTGATTTGGCATATCTGCGATAGGAGTTACTAACCTGCATTACTAACCTACATTACTAACCTGCAGGTCAGTGACTTCCGTGCTAAATAATACCGCAATAAAGGGGTCTATTTACTAAGCTGCACTAACATTATCATCTGTTAATTCACCATTAAAGCGCATTATTCATAACTAAGTCTCATCGAAGAACATGGAATCTGTGCTAAAGTAATGCATATTAAAGGTAAATGAACACACATTAAGGCATCTTAGTAACTGGACCCCAAAGTTTGTTATTGTAACTGCAGTTTAGTAACTATATCTCTTAACCAGCCCAATATATCCATATAATTTTTTGAAAATATATGGATAATGGATTTATGTGTTGGCCACCTAGCAACCATCGCAAACCTCCTTTTAAAAAATCAGTCCATTTTTTATTATAAAAAATAATTGCGTTTATACACAAACAAATTTAGTTTATGCAAATGTGCCACATATTGCAGCAGAACTTCAAAATCATTGCCACAGGAATCCGGGGGCTGTGATGAACAAACAGCATTATTGTCATTTTTGTGAATGACATCAAATACTGTTTATACTGTAAGTACACAGAATTTATTAAGTCTTACAGAATGTCTTGATATTTTAAGCATTCAGGCAAACATATTTTGTAAGCTTGTGCATTTGAGACTATGTGTGCATAAATTTGGAGGTATTATTGTAAACAAGCAATTTTCATGCACTGTAGACATGCAATTATAATGAAAAAAAAGTGTTTATTTGTGATGAAAATGGCACAGAAGATTCTGGCCTTGTTTGGCTCGACCTACGTGTGTGAGCAGACGTTCAGCGTCATGAACATCAATAAATCCCGTCACAGATCCCAGTTAACTGACCAACACCTCAGATCTATTCTGCGAATTGCAACAACAAAGCTATCTCCTGACTTTGATGCTTTAACAAAAAAAGGAGACCAACAACACTGTTCCCACTAAAATTGAAGGTACTATTTTATGAAAGAAATACATCGCATAAACGTTTTGTAAAATAACTCTTTTTATACTTTTCTACTTTAAATTAATCTAAACATTTAATGTTACAAATTTAAATTTAATTTATATTAATTCACACATACACACCGTCCATCTACTCTTGGTCCGGCCCCCGGGTCCAATACATGAACCCATTGCGGCCCTCGAGTCAAAAAGTTTGCCCACCCCTGCTCTAGACACTAGGCAGGGATTCTAGGCTTCCTGTCTGACAGTAGCTACAATCCATTGCCATTTCGGAAGGGTCCTCGGTAAATTCCACCTGCATGGGCTGAGGATCTGAAAGCTGGGACTCTGTATCAATATAGTCCGGTGGAATATGATGAGGCTTTTCATATAAAGTTTGTACCAGCCTCCAGTGCTCTGGGCTTAAGTTTAGGCCTCGGTCATGTGCATGCTTACTATGAGAACACCTCTTTTGTCCCTGTACCTTTCATTAAACAGTCTTTCATTTGGTAACAGCTTGTGTCTTATTTATTTATTTATTTATTTAACATCTCTTCTATACCGCGCTATTAAAATCAGCGCGGTGTACATCGAACAAAACATACTGCAATGCATACAGTTAACATTGAGTTTACAGAGAACAAGGGAATATATAACAAGGAGTAACAGGGATAACTATGTACAATCAACATTATACTATATATAAGCTTTTATTAAATACCCTATTTAAACTCGAGTGGATATTGTACGTGTATTCATGTGGTTGCACGGGTCAACAGTAGTAATGTGGATTATTGTGAGGTCTAGCCCTTTTCTGGTTGGATTAAGGTGCTAAGGTATTTGGTGTAAGTGGGAGGCCTGTTGGTTGTGTGAGCGTCCATGGTTACTTCTGGGTAGTATTTTGTGAATAAGTGATGCTTCACAGCTTTGCGGAATTGTAATAGGCTTTTGATGCCTCGGATTTCATGGGGAAGTATATTCCAATTCATGGGTGCGAATAATGAAAAAGCTCTGTTTGATGTAGCTTTAGTACATGATGTCATCATCTTGGGAACTATTAAAGTGTTCATAGCTGTAGTCCTTCTGTTTCTATTTTCAAGGGTGTTATGGATTAATTTGCTGATTGGTGTCGGTGGGTAGTTATTCATGGCTTTGAAGGTCAGGACTAGAGACTTATATGAGATTCTGGCTTGTAGGGGTAGCCAGTGTAGGTCTTTCATGATAGGCGTTATATGAGCAGATCTTGGTGACCCAGAGAGGACTCTTGCAGCTGTATTTATAGCCAGACGAAGTGGATTTAAGGTTGATTGATTGATTGAGTCTTGCTTTACAAACAGCTTGATGAGGAGAACACTCCCTTGTTTCCTGTGCTCCCTGTGTCACCAGGTTATAACGGTTAGTAGTAGAAAAATATGGATTACCTTTTCCTCTGGGCCTATCCCAGTGAGCTGAGGCTTGAGGCCTAGTCCTGCTGCAATTCAGCCTTACTCGGTTAGCAGGCTTCCCACTGTCCAGCTGGCCTTCGGGTGGAGTTATCTCCCTTTCACCCCCATACCTCTTTCTCCTTGAACAAAGAGTGTTACCTCCTATGGAGATGGCTTCATCTTCCTTCTGGTAACTTCCACAGGGTCCTGAGTCCGCTGGCACCGTTCCCTCAGCTAAGACTCTGCCTTCTGTTTCTCTCCGGGTACCTTTCCTCCCGGTGTCTCTTTGCCAAGAACTCCTTCTGTCTTGTTGCCAAGAACTCCCTCTCCTCCCTTTTCCAACTTCCCAGCCTTTCTTAAAAGGAACTCCCCCTTTCCTGGATTGGCTGTTGGCCGGCATCACATCACTAGCTCTCTAGGTCCTGGAAGGTCTCTCTTGCTCCCCCTATCTGGCTCCTCGTAATGTCGCATCTGGTGTTGGAATCTTTTTTCTGAATTTAAAACCTTTTTTTCTGTTTGCATAGGGTCTGCGGCACCACAATATCACTCCTGAATCTATCTCCCTTCACCCTCATCCCATGTCCCCTCGTAGCAGAACTTGCTTTTAAATTGAAGGAGGCTCTCTCCCTGAACATTTATGCCACGGAGGTATTTAAACATCTCAATCATATCACCTCTATCCCGCCTTTCCTCTAAGGTGTACATATTAAGATCCTTCAGTCTGTCCTCATATGCTTTATAATGAAGACCACTTATCATTTTAGTAGCCACCCTCTGCACCGACTCCATCCTGTTCACATCCTTTTGAAGGTGCGGTCTCCAGAATTGAACACTATACTCCAAATGAGGTCGCACCAAAGACTTATAGAGAGGCATTATCACCTCCTTTTTTCTGCTAGCCATTCCTCTCCGTATGCACCCAAGCATCCTTTTAGCTTTTGCCGTCGCCTTTTCTACCTGTTTAGCTACTTTAAGATCATCAGACACAAACACGCCTAGGTCCCGCTCTTCTTTAGTGGACAAAAGTACTTCACCCCCTATACTATATTGCTCCCTTGGATTGCTGCAGCCCAAGTGCACGACCTTACATTTTTTAACATGAAATCCCAGCTGCCAAATTCTAGACCATTCTTCAAGCTTAGCTAGATCCCTCTTCATGTTATCTACACCTTCCTGGGTGTCTACTCTATTGCAGATTTTGGTATCATCTGCAAAGAGGCAAATCTTACCTGACAGCCCTTCCGCTATATCACTAACAAAGATGTTAAAAAGAATCGGACCAAGGACAGATCCCTGGGGCACACCACTGGTAACATCCTTCTCCTCAGAGTGAGCTCCATTTATTTGTACTCTTTGTCGCCTCCCACCCAACCAATTCCTAACCCAAGCAGTAACTGAAGGGCAGGCAGGTCCCCAAGAACTCCTACAATCCCTGCTTATCCCTCAACTGAAAACGTGATATTGATGCACCACCTCTGTTAGTAGAAACACAGGCAGAATTTTCCTGCTCAGGCTTAAGCTATTCAACAGAGAGAACAAGAGAGAATTCTAATTGAACAGACAGCCTGAAAAAGTAAAGCCAAGCCAGGCTCAGTTTGCCTTGTGAAGATTAGACCATAAAGATAGGAACCAGACTGCTTCTCATTGGTCTTGACAGACAAATGTCCTTTCACTTACAATGGAAGAGGAGTAGAGGCAGTGCTTCTGCATAGATATACTTGGATGCAAGTGGTTAATAATCCCTAAGCATTTTTTGCAGGATTATCTGAACAGTATATATAAGCTTGGCTGTCCTGACTAAACCACACTTTAGAACAGTCTGTGGTTTAGGCACTAATGTCCAAATGTGCACAGAAGAGACTGCAGCTCATGTAGAATTGTTTGGCAATAAATCCATAAGGTGGTTTGGGTCCTGATTCTGTGGAAAACATTTTGGGGCTAATTTTCAAAATGGCTGATATTGAAATGCCCTAGCAGCCAGCTGTGATGCTTATATATCAGCAGGATATTCAGTGGCAGTAACCAGATAGGAACTGCCACTGAATATCCAGGCTGAGTGGCACTATAAGGATAAATGAAGACTTATCCAGACAATGGTGCAAAGATGAGGGTTTTGGATTCGTTGGGAACTGGGCAACATTTTGGGGGAAAGGAAGGGCTTTTTTGAAGGGATGGGCTCCACCTTAACCAGGATGGTACCAGGCTGCTGGCATTAACCTTTAAAAAGGAGATAGAGTAACTTTTAACTAGATAATAGGGGAAAGCCGACAGTCATCCAAGAAAGCATGGTTCAGAAGGATGTATCCTTAAAGGATACTAGCAAAAGAGGAAAGATAGGGCATCCCATCAGAGAGGTTCCAATAAAGATAAAAATAACCCAGATGCTCTTAAGTATAGAGCTGAGAGATTTCAAATTACCCCTATCAACTCATAACCATGGACCTAAATATGTACACCCTGGAGGAGAGGATGGTCAGGGAGATATGATTCAGACCTTTAAACACCTAAAGTGTATTAATGAACAAACAAATCTCTTCCAAAGATGGGGAAGCTGTAAAACTAGAGGGCATAACATGAAGCTGCAAGGGAGTAAACTGAAAGGCAATGTCAGGAAATACTTTTTCACCAAAAGGGTGGTGGATACTTGGAATGCCCTCCCGATGGAAGTGGTAGGGGCAAATATAGTGACAGAATTGAAAATGGCATGGGACAGACACAGTGGATCTCTTTATAGCAACAGGATAAAATCAGAATAAACATAACTATCTCTTATATTTCAACAAATAGGGGTGATCTACACGGAACGGTGGGTACACCCCTAAACAAAGGCACGGGGAGGGATGACTTGCACAGGGCGGCAGGTGCACCTACTCTTGCCGCCTTGCTGGGCAGACTGAATTGACCATGCTGGTCTTTATCTGCTATCATATACTATATTACTATGTAACCATATTAATGTGAATAAAATACAACCTCTAAAATGCCTGCATGCAAATGCTAGAAGTCTAAAAAATAAGATGGGAGGGCTAAAATATATAGCACCAAATGAAGGGTCAGATATGACTGGCATCTCAGAGACCTGGTGGAAGGAGGACAACCAGTGGGACACTGTGATACCTAGGTACAAACTATATGCAAAAGTTACAACACAGTAATAATGGGTGATTTCAATTACCCCAGTAATGACTGGGTCAATGTCACTGTAGGACATGCTAAAGAGATAAAGTTTCTAGATGAAATAAATGACTGCTTCTTGGAGCAACTGGTTCATGAACCAACAAGAAGGGAAGCTATTCTGGACTAAGGGGCATGTTTACTAAAATCCGCAAAATAGCGCGCCGCAAAATAGCGCACGGCAACGCAGCACTGAAACGCGCAGAAACGCGTTTAAATGCCCCGCACACGTGCGTGTCACCCCCGCACAGGTACGCGGCTCACTAACGGGCCCCGTACAAGTGCGGGCCCGCAAATGTCCGATAGAGGCGTGGAACGGCGAAAGGAGGGCGGAGGAAGGCTCCGGAGGGGCGGAGGGACGGGGTCAATGGGTGGAGAGTGGGAGGGGAGAGGCTCCCCGCACAGTATCGGGCCCGAATTTGCATGTAAAAACTACCGCGAGTGAAACACTCGCGGTAGAAAGCATTTAAAGGGAAGAGAAACCATTTCCGTCAGCAATGTACAGGAAAACCGGGGAAACCAGCAAAACGTGAGCACTGTGATATATGTGCACAGCACAAAAGTGAAAATAAAAATAGAAAATGACCACAACAGAACTATTAAAAATAGTAATTCAGCTGGGGAACAGTTATAGTGATGGGCAAATACAGAAATCACACCCAGCAAAGCTCCAGAAAAAAGAAATGAATTTTGGAAGGGTCTACTGCAGCAGTTCTCAACCTGTGGGTCGCGACCCCCACGGGGGTCGCCACAGGATTTAGCGGGGGTCACTTAGTCTCCACCAAGTTTAAAAAAAAAACTAACACGCGCACAAGTTGCTGCCACTGCCGAGTCCACTTCTCGGCAGCGGCAAACTCACTGCCTCCTTCTGCAGCCGCGGCTCCCTGCCTCTTAGGGAACCGCGGCTGTGCCTGTAAAATCATTGCGGAGCCCTTCCTGTCTTGACGGGCTCCGTGCAGCATTGTCCCGCCTCCAAAGGAAATAACCCTTACTTTGGAGGCGGGACAATGCTGCATGGAGCCCGGCGAGACAGGGAGGGCTCTGCAACAATTTTAAAGGCACAGCCGCGGTTCCCTAAGCGGCAGGGAGCCGCGGCTGCATTAGAAGGGAGGTAGACAGGGGGAGAGGGGATGAGGGGCAGGGAACCTGCAACACAGCTGACATTGACAGAGGGGGGCTGACATCGACAGGGGGGGCTGTCATGGACGGGGGGGCTGTCATGGAGGGAGGGAGCTGATATGGATGGATGGATGGAGGGAGGGGGCTGACATGGACAGATGGAAGGATGGGGCTGACATGGAGGGAGGGAGGGAGGGGACTGACATGGAGGGAGGGAGCTGATATGGATGGATGGATGGAGGGGGCTGACATGGACAGATGGAAGGATGGTGGCTGATATGGAGGGATGGAGGGGGCTGACATGGAGGGAGGGAGCTGATATGGATGGATGGAGGGCGGCTGACATGGACAGATGAAAGGATGGGGGCTGACATGGAGGGCGGGCGGGGGCTGACATGGAGGGAGGGAGCTGATATGGATGGATGGAGGGGGGCTGACATGGAGGGAGGGAGGGGGCTGACATGGAGGGAGGGAGCTGATATGGATGGAAGGATGGGGGCTGACATGGCGGGAAGGGGGCTGACATGGAGTGAGGGAGCTGACATGGATGGATGGAGGGAGGGGGGCTGACATGGACAGATGGAAGGATGGGGGCTGACATGGAGGGAGGGAGGGGGCTGATATGGATGGATGGAGGGAGGGGGCTGGCATGGACAAAGGGGAGAGACAGGGGGACATACTGGATAGACGGGATAAATGCTGGACAGAGGCGAGAGACAGTGCGGGTTAGGATTATAATGGGCTGATGGGGGAGCTAGCACTGTTAATGGGCAGATGGTGGGGGTTAGGACTGGTAATGGGTTGATTAGGGAAGGCTAGGACTGGGAATGGACTTATCAAGGGGGGGGGGGGGCTAGGACCGGTAAGGGACGGCTGGGGGTCTAGCATTGGAAATGAGCTGATCGGTGAGGTTACGACTGGAAATGGGCTGATTAGGGGAGCCTCGCACTGGTATTGGGGTTGAGGGGGGGACTAGCACTGGAAATGAGCTTAGGGGAGGCTAGGACTGGTAATGGGCTGATGGGGTGGGGTAGGACTGGTAATGGGCTGATGGGAGGCTAGCATTGGAAATGAGCTGATCGGGGGGGCTATGACTGGAAATGAGCTGATTAGTGGAGGCTAGGACTGGTAATGAGCTGATAGGGGGGTAGGACTGGTATTGGGTTGATTAGGGGAGGCTAGCACTGGTAATGGGGTTGAGGGGGGATTAGCACTAGAAGTGAGCTGATTGGGGGCTTTGACTGGGAATGGGCTGATTATGGGGAGGGGAGGATAGAGCTCCTGGCCCTGGAAGAAAACTGGGGGCTAAGGCTACAAATGGGCTGATACGAGGGGATGGGAGAATGGAACTGGAAGGGAGTGGATCTGAGAGGGGCTGCCATGGTATTTGTACTAGAAGGGACTGATCAGTGGGGAAGGAGGGGGACTGGAAGGGAATGGACACCAGTGGCAGTCATGGGAATGCAAGTTGACATTGGAAGGTACTGGGAGTTAGGACTGGAAGGGGGCTGATACTGGGGAGGGTTACTGGGACTGGAAATAGGCTGATGGAAAGAAGTGAAGAAAACGAAAGAGAGAAGAAATGGCAGATGGACCATAGACCACAGAAAGAGAGCTAAGAGAAGACAGGAAAGCAAAAGCTTCAGATCGGGACCAGCATGATCAGAGAATAAATTGGTCAGACAACAAAGGTAGAAAAAAATAATTTTATTTCATATTAGTGATTTGACTACAAAATCATCATAATTTTGAAATCAAATATTGTTACTTGTTGTTGTGATTAATTTGTGGTTTAAATAAGTATTTTATAAATAAAAACATATTGCAAAGGCCTATAATATATTAATAATTCAACAAATGATTACAGCGACAATGCGTTAACGGTAAAGGAAGAGAGACCCATTCGATTTTATCATTGGGGGTCACCACAAGTTGACCAATGGTAAAACGGGTCACGGTACAAAAAAGGTTGAGAACCACTGGTCTACTGAGAGGAGACTCTTCCAAAAAACATTTCCACGTTTTGGAGCTTTCCTGGGAGTGTTTGCTATGGTTGCCCATTAATATCACTGTTGCCCAGCGTGGTGATATTTTGTCCCACATTTCCCGTGGTCATTTCCGGGGTTTATGTGCACGTTTGTCACCAGACAGGGTGCATATGCCCACAGTAGAATTGCGTAGAGCAGGGTTTGTGACTCCATCCTGCCAGGCTTACTGCCTCCAGGGGCTGCACTGTCTCTGTGGCCAAAGTGTGGTACAGCGGACAGAGTCATTACCTCTAGGACCAGAGGGCAGAGGTTCAAAACCCAGCTGGGGCACCTGCCAGCCCAGTCCCTATATTTTACCCACCACTAAATAAAGATAGCGCAGACACCCCTGTATGCATGGGGAAAACACCCATATTTTACCCAACACCGCACACACACCACAACAATGGGCATTACCTACAGCCAAGTCCCCCAAATGCAGTCTCAAGAGCAGAGATGTCTCTCTCCATACAAAGATTCGACTTGTTCAAGCCATGGTATTTTCAATAACATCATATGGATGTGAAAGCTGGACAGTGAAAAAGACAGACAGGAAGAAAATTGATGCCTTTGAATTATGGTGCTGGCAGCGAATACTGTGTATACCATGGACTGCTATCCAGAGGGTCACCATGAGTCGACTCCGACTCGACGGCACTTAACAACACCAACAACAACTGCCACATTGCAATCAGGTCAACTGCTTTTTCTGAGAGAAGTTCATGCCAGCATGTTGGCAGACAAGTACATGTGGTGCAGGGGGCAGTGGCTGCTAACCACAGAAGACAGAGGCCTAGCCATGTGCAGGCTGGCACAGTCCACTGCAACAGACAGGTCCTGCCGGATCCACAGTCATGGACAGTCCAGGGAATCCATCCAATCTGTGGCTACACAGTGGTGCAGTGCACACAGACAGTGCATACAAGAACAGAAGGTCACAGGTTCAAAGCCCAGCTGGGGCTACTGCCAATCCTGCCCACATATTTTTCCCACAACTAAACAGTGATAGTAAGGACACACCTTTCATGGCGGGGACATATGCAATGGTAAGACATCTATCTTTTACCCCACTGAGCACAGACACCATGAACAGGGGCAGTACCTAGAGCAGAATCACCCAAATGCAGTCCTGGTGGGCCACACACCAGTCAGGTTCCATGCTGACACTCATACAAATGCCTGTGCTGTATATCTATGCACCACCCCCATGGCATGTAGATGTAGCCCATGCATATTCATGAGGGATAGCAGGAAAACCCGAACAGTGTGATGCAAACCTGGACTGGAGTTGGGAATCTGTGCCGTAAAGCAGCAGCCATCAAGGGCAGACACACCCACACCCACAGGCCCCATTGGCCAATGTCTCCTGGAAAGGCAGAACATTGGACCGTGCATGCAGCACCCAAAACGAGCACTTGCATAACTTACCAATGTCACCCTACACCTGAGGTATACGGTACACAGCTCGGAGACGTTTGCTAGGAGCACAGGCAGGCAGTTATCCATACGTTACGTACATACTGCTAGTTGACCCCATCCAAACAATCTGTTAGGTGTTTGCGGGGCATGCTCCAGGCCTGGCCTCTGACGGTGCTTACCACCCTGGGGAGTGACCACCAGCTGTAATGCGTACCATATCCATGCCTTGCCGTGCTCAGGACCGGTTTGGTGGGCAAGGCTACTTACCCCCTCAATCGTAGCACCATGATGGCAGAGGTGTGGAAGTGTGTGTCTGTCTATACAGTGGGTGTTGGCTGCAAGCCCCTTCAACAGCCCGCACTGCCAGCACTGTTGCCAGTATTGGCCAGTCAATGTGCATAATGAGGTGCAAGGTACCATGGGTATAGCCAGGGCAGGGTGGCGTGGCCAGGATGCATCTGCACTGGGCATAGGGCCCTGGCAGGGACATTGGCTGGGATATTGTAGTGTCCGGCCACCACCTACACAGACAGGGTGGCCAAAGCATGTCCTTCTGGGGGATCACGCTCACCCTGACTGTGCAGTGACCACAGCATGGCTAGGCCCCCCCATAGTGCTGTATAGTAGTTCTCTCATGTGATAGATATGGGTTTCTCTTTGGAGCCCAGTCACTGATCTATCTGCTTGCTGTGTATGTGCATGAATCTCCATTGGGAACATGCACTATGGACTAACCAGCAGACTGTTTGTAGCTGGTAAATGTCTTGCTATAATGGCTTGCAGGGTGCATTGGCTGTTGGCTTGCTGCAGGGGAATATCTGGTGGTGGAGTGCAGCTTACCATACCCTGGGCTTATGTCTGTCTGCTATTGTGTTATGGCTGTGTATGGAGCTGCCTGCCTGGGGGGGGGGGGTGGTGTGGTGGTGTTCCTCAGCAGGACTGGGGTTGATGTTGCCCTCTACTGCCACCTTTGCAGGGAGGTAGAGTGTGGATCCCTTGATGGGGACCATGTTTGCCATGGGGGGGGGTGCACCTGATGGCGGCAGACAGGGATATCCATGGTGTTTGTGCAGAAACTAGCTATCTTACACATTAACACTGCTTTGGAACGCCCGCTTGGCCTCCATCAGCCATGGCAGGTGTTGTTGACCTGGTCCTGGCCACCTCATTGCACACTCAGGGTGAGCAGAGTACCCGCACGATGTAACGGTGTGTGGCTACTCTGTGCCAGTAAAACACCCGGTCAGTGCCCCCTACTAGGCCAAGGTGCTGTGTGGGTGCACCCGGTCACTTCCCCCAACAGGGCCGAGGTGCTGTGGGGGTGCATTCCCCATCTTGTGTCCATCTGCGGACAGCTAATTTGCATGTGCAGTGCATCATGGGTACGGGTGGCCTAACCCTATCCTGTTGACACCAGCAGACTGTCTGTGAGGTGACGTGTAGGCTATCTGCAGCCAGCCAGGGGCCTGCTTACAGCTATGGAGCTGTAGTGCAATGGTTACATCACTGCCTGTGCAGCTAGAGGTCATGGGTTCAAACCCACAGTGGGGCCCTTTGGTAGGGCTGTCCACAGCTTTATTTTTATTTACTGTACATATGTCTATGCCGGCAAGACCACCCTCAGCTTACTATACCCATTAGGTGCCTCTGAGGGTGCTTCATAGGGCGCCCTGTAGGCCACCTTATGGTTGCCATCCCTATAGGGTGCACTATACATTATCCTGTGTCGCAACATACATGCTGCCCTATAGGGGTCATTCAAGGGTGCCTTGGCGAACAGTGCACTGTAACATGTGCCTTATGGGCCGCCGTATGTTAACATGCTGGGAGAGTGAGTTTGCTAGTAGTGATAACAAAATAAAATTATACAGCCTCCTACAGCACTCCACAACATAATACATACTGCCTCAGCAGGCATTTTTCACTGGGCATTGTGAGGAGTTGAACCCCTGATCCCTGCACCATTGGTCAGTGTTTTAACCATTGTGCTGTGGCTCTGTTCCTGTGCTTGTGCATCAGCGCGCCGCCTTGTGCCTATCAGCGCGCCGCCTTCTGCCGCCCAAGGGGACCAGTGCGCCGCCTTCTGCTGCCCAAAAATAACTGTGCGCCGCCTTATGCCGCCCAAAAAGCACTGTGCGCCGCCTTCTGCCGCCCAAAAATAACTGTGCGCCGCCTTATGCCGTTCCAAATTAATTTGCCTCCTAAAACAATGTTAATCATTACAGTTACTGCCTCAGCTGACCTTTGTCGTTGCGCACACTGGGGGATTGAACCCATGGCCCCTGCACCATTGGTCAGTGTCTTCACCGTTGTACCACGGCTCTGTTGTTTTGTATACTCAGCAGCGCGCCACTTTGCCTTTCCACGCGCTAATGTCGACCCCCGCACATTAGCGCGACGCGCACACGTCCGGTTGCTTACTACCGTTTTTTTTCTATTTTCTGCCTGAACCGCCCACTCCTTATATGGCACAGGCACACTAGCGCGGCCCCGCACGTTAGGAATGTTTAGTAAACATGCCCCTTAGTCCTTAATGGAACACAGGATCTCGTGCAAGAGATAAGGGTGTTGTGGCCACTTAGCAATAGTGATCATAGCATGATTGTGTTTGATTTAATAAAAGGAAGAAGGATGGCAAGGAAATCCACAGTACTACCTTTTAACTTTCAAAAGGAAGACCATGATAAAATAAGGAAGATAGTTAAGAAAAAACTAAGGGGTATGTTTACTAAAGTGCGTTAGTGCAATTCGCGTTAGGAGCCGTGGTAGAGACAGAAACCCCAAATAAGGACATGGGCGGTACATCGTTACCACTAACGCGTGTTCCAAAAACTAACGAGCGTTACAGGGTGCCGTGGCGCGTTACCGCGCGTTAATCTTAAACAGGCGTACAGACACAAATCACAGAAACAGAGCTGTAGCACAATGGTTACTGCACTGACCACTGTTACAGGTAGCATGGGTTCAAGTTCCCAGTGTGCCTAATGCAGAAGGCTGGCCCAGGTATCACCCTGTATATTACATAGGGAATGAGGAGGCATTTTTTTCTTTACATTCAGTAGTGTTGTCAGAAACACACCCGCACAGTGTGCGTAGCCACGTGCGTTGGTGCGTGCATGGCTATGTGTGCTGGTACGGGCATAGCCATGTGCGTTGGTGCGTGCGTATAATCGTACGTGTGTTTTTTCCAGCATGGGCACTTTATACTACAGACTCTTTAGGGTGTCTTGCACCTATGAATTATGCTAACAGATGTAAGTGTGATGGCCTATGGTTTATCAGAGCCTGTGAGCAGGTGCTGGATCTTCACAGGGTTGGATTGTGCCAGTCACACCCATGATGCACTGCACATGCAAATCAGCTGTCCACAGATACACACCATGGGGAATGCACCCCCACAGCACCTCAGCCTGGTAGGGGGAAGTGACCATGTGCACCCCCACAGCACCGCGATCTGGTAGGGGGTACTGACCGTGTGTTGTACTGGCACAGAGTAACTACACACCGTCACATTGTGCGGGTACTGTGCTCACCCTGAGGGTGCAGTGAGGTGCCCAGCACCAGGTCCACAGCATCGTCCATGGGGGAGGTCCAAAGCAGTGTTAATGTGTGAGATAGGTATTTTCTGCAGAAACATCTTGGATATTTCTGTCTGTTTCAGTCAGGTGTAGCCCCCATGGACCCCTAGGTGGGCCATGTACTACCACCACCCCCCCCCCCCTGCCAAGGGCAGCAAACAGGGTCTCCTATCAATAGATCCACATTCTACCTCCCTGCAAAGGTGGCAGTAGAGGGGAACATCAACCCCGGTCCTGCAGAAGAACAGACACCCCACAGGGCAGTCAATGCAGCTCTGTACACATCCATAACACAATAGCAGACAGACATTAGGCCTGGATATGGTAAGCTGCACCCCCTCACTATCTGATATTCTCCTGCAGCAAGCCATCAGCCACTGCAAGCCACTCCATCAAGACACATACCAGCTGCAAACAGTCTGCTAGTTAGTCAATAGTGCATATGCCCAGTGGAGATGCATGCACCCAGAACTGGGATGTCAGCATACACAGCAAGCAGATAAATCAGTGACTGTGCCCCAAAAGAAAACCCATATCTATCACATGAGAGAAATACCATATAGCACTATGGGGATGACTAGCCATGCTGTGGTCACTGCACAGTCAGGGTGAGATTGATCTCCCTGCAGGACATACAGCAGTCACCCTGTCTGTGTAGGTGGTGGCCGGGCACTAAAATGCCGCAGTCAGTGCCCTATGCGCTGTGCAGATGCAGCCTGCCCAGGCCACCCTGTCTGGGCTATACCCCATGGTACCTTGCTCCTCATTATGCACATTGGCAGGCCAATACTGTGAACAGTGCTGGCAGTGTGGCCAGTGGACGGTGTTTGTAGCCACCACACACTGTAGAGACAGACACACACTCCGACACCTATGCCAGCATTGTGCTACTGTAGAGGGGTTCAGCAGCCCTGCCCACCACACCAGTCCTGGGCACAGTACAGGCATGGATATGGTCCGCAATACTGTTGGGCGTCACTCCCCAGGGTGGTAAACACTGTCAGAGACCTGACCTGTAGCACACACCGCTGACATCAGAAAGATTGTTATGATGGAGCTCAATGAGCAAACTGTGCTTAACGTAGGACTTGCTATCTGCCAGTACTCATAGGAAACGTTTGATAGCTGTGTACCGTATACCCAGGTGTAGGGTGGCATTGCTAGGGTATGCATGTGGTAGCATTGGGAGATGCACGCAGGGCCCAATGTCCTGCCTCTCCAGGAGGCATGAGCCAATGGGGCCTGTGGGTGTGGGTGTGGGTGTGTCTGGCCCTGTTGGCTGCTGCTTTATGGCAGCAGTTCCCAACTCCAGTCCTGGTGTGCCAAACACTGTTCGGGTTTTCATGCTGTCTCTGAGTAATACGTATGAGCTACATCTGCATACCATGGGGATGGTGCATAGATATGCAGCACAGGCATCTTTATTCGCGGCAGCATGGAACCTGAATGGTGTGTGGCCCTCCAGGACTGCATTTGGGAGACTCTGCTCTAGGTAATGCACCTGTTTATGGTGTCTGTTCTTGGTGGGGTAAAATATAGGCGTATTAACCATGCGTATGTTCTCAGCAATAAAGGTTTGTCATTACAATCATGGTACAGTTATGGGAAAAATATGCGGACTGGATTGGATGTAGCCCCAGCTGGGCTTTGAACCTGTGATCCTCTGGTTCTACAGGTACTGGCTGTGTCCACTGCACCACACTGTGGCCACAGAGACAGTGCAGTCCCTGGAGATAGGACACCTGGCCGAGAGAGTCAGAAACTCTACTCTGCACATTTGTACTGTGGGCTCATTCACCTTGTATGGAGACATAAGTGCACATAAACCCCGAATATGAACTCGGAATAAGGGGATAGAAAGATACCCAAGCTGGCCAATAGTGATATTAATGGGCAACCATAGAAAGCACTCCCAGGAACGCTCATAATTAAAATTAGGGAATGATCTTTGGAAGGGTCTACGCTCCGTGGACCTTTCCAAACCTCATTTCTGTTTTTTGGAGCTTTCCTGGGAGTGTTTTGTATGGTTGTCCATTAATATCACTGTTGACCAGCTGGATTATAGTTTTTTAGGATTTTGTTGTGGTCTTTTTCCATTTCTATTTGCTATTTTGTTCAGTGCACATGTATCACACTGCTCACGTTTTGTAGGTTTCCCCGGTTTTGCTGTACATTGCTGACGGAAATGGTTTCTCTTCCCTTTAATATGCCTTTAACGACAGGTTTTCATTCGCGTTGGAATTGAGCTCTGAAATTCAGCGCGTTAGTCTGAGGGGAGCCTCTCCACGCCCACTCTCCGCCCATTGACCCCTTCTCTCCGCCCACTCTCCACCTTCTGCGCTGTTTTAACGCTCTGCGGGGCTTTACGATCGTTAACTATGGTTAACGCGCGTAGTATGATGTTAACGGTCGTTGGCGCATGATTACGCGTGTTATACAGCATTTACGATCGTTAACGTCGTACAACGCGCGTTATTCACGTTTAACGCACTTTAGTAAACATACCCCTAAGAGGAACAGTTTCAAAGGTTAAAAATTTACATCAAGCATGAGCATTGTTTAAAAATACTATCTTGGAAGCTCAGACTAGATGTATTCCATGCTTAAGAAAAGCGGAAGGAAGGCCAAAAAACTGCCAGCATGGCTTAATAATGAGGTCAGAGAGACTGTTATAGCCAAAAATGCATCTTTCAAGAAATGGAAAAAGGAGCCAAAGGACGAAAACAGGAAACAACATAAGCAATGGCAATTTAGATGCAAGGCATTGATAAGGTAGGCAAAGAGTGAATTTGAAAAGAAACATGCCGTGGAAACAAAAATACATAATACAAACTTATTCAAGTACATTCGTAGCAAAAAACCTGTGAGAGAGTCAGTTGGACCATTAAATGATAGAGGAGTAAAAAGGGCTCTAAGGAAGGACAATGCCATAGCGGAGAGATTGAATGAATTCTTTGCTTTGGTCCTTACTGAAGAAGATGTAGGGAAGTTGCCCATGCCTGAAATGGTATTTAAAGGTGATATATTTGGAAGAATTGAAAGAAATATTGAAAAACCAGGAAGATGTATTACAAGTATTTGATAAACTGAAGAGTAGTAAATCACCTGGACTATATGGTATACATCACAAGATGTTGAAAAACTTAAAGATGAACTTGCAGATCTACTATTGGTAATCTGTGAACTATCATTAAAAACATCTGAAGTACCTGAAGATTGGAGAATGGCCAATGTAATGCCAATTTTTAAAAAAAGGTTCCAGGGGGGATATAGGAAACTACAGGCTGATGATCCTGACATCAGTACCGGGAAAAATGGTAGAAACCATTATAAAGCATAGAATTACTGAACATGTACATAGTCATGGTTTAATGGGAGAAAGCCAATATGGATTTAGCCAAGGAAAGTCTTGTCTTACTAATCTGTTATATTTTTTTTGAAGGTGTGAATAAACAGGTAGACCAAGGTGAGCCGGTTGATATAGTCTACCAGGATTTTCAGAAAGTCTTTGATAAGGTCCTTCATGAGAGACTTTTGGCAAAATTGAAAAGTCATGGGATTGGTGGCAGTATAGCATTGTGGATCAGGAACTGGTTAAAAGATAGAAAGCAGAGTGTAGAACTAAATGGTCAATTTTCTTAATGGAGAAATGTGAATAGTGGAGTACACCAGGAATCTGTGCTGGGCCCACTGCTTTTTAGCATCATCTAAATGACCTGCAAATGGGAATAACTAATGAGGTGATGAAATTTGCAGATGACACAAAATTATTCCAAATTTTTAAAACACTAAAGGATTGTGAAAGATTGCCAGTGGATCTTGATAAATTGGAAGACTAGACGTTCAAATGAAGACTGTCTGCTGCCATGCTATCCTGTGTCAGGTTTGGAACATGAAACTGAAGGAAAAGAAGATCACAAAATAAGTTTATGGCAGTACCTTTTTGTCTTCTATTCCAGAGGGTGATGCAATGAAAAGCACTGTTTATGAAAAAAATAAACAAACAAACAAATAAAAAAACGGGGCAGCCAAAGCCCCGTTGTCAGCTACTTCTCAAAATTCAATGTGGACAAGTGCAAAATTATGCACCTAGGAAAGAACAACCCAAACATTAGGAACCACCGCCCAGGAAAAAGATTTAGGTGTTATCGCAGATAATGTATTGAAACCCTCTGCCCAGTGTGCAGCGGCAATCAAGAAAGCAAATAGAATTCTAGGAATCATAAAGAAAGGAATGGAGAATAAAACCAAGGGTATTATAATGCCTCTGTTTCCATTGTGCGACCATATCTTGAATATTGTGTGCAATTCTAGTAGCCATATCTTAAAAAGGATATAACAAAATGAGAAAAGGTAGAGCGATGAGCCACCAAAATGATAAAGAGGATGGAATGATACCCCTATGAGGAAAGGCTTAAAAGATTAGGACTTTTCAACTTAGAATTGATATGGTTGAGGGATGATGTGATAGAGGTCTATAAATTAATGAATGGCATGGAACAAGATCAGTTGTTTACGCCATCAAAAAGTAGAAAGACTTGGGGACACTCAATGAAGCTACAACGTAACCCATTGAAGACTAATAAGAAAAAAATATTTTTTCACTTAATGTGTAATCAAATTCTGGAATTCGTTACCAGAGGATGTAGTAAAAGCTGTTAGTGTAGCTGGGTCTAAAAATGGTTTGGACAGGTTCCTGGAGGAAAGGACCATAAACCATTATTAAAGACAACTCGGGAAATCAACTGCTTGCCCCGGGACAAGCATTGTAGAACCTGTTTGCCTTTTAGGAACCTGCCTGCTACTTGTGACCTGGATGGGTCACTGTTGAAAACAGGATACTGGGCTTGATGGACATTGGTCTGATGCAGTATGGCATTTCTTATGTTCTTATGTACTAGCCCCGGAAGTCTAAGAGAACATTCAAGTGCAGTCTGTGAGTGGAGTGAGAGTGATACTGGTGATTATCAACCACTATCTGAATAATATCCACCATACAATCCAGACCTAAGCTACATGCACACTATGGCCCTAACAAGCACTATAGCACTAATCCTATATCTCTTCTCTGTGGGCCTAAGCAGTGTTACAGACCTGCCCGCCAGTCACAACCATATACCAATTCTCCAGAATCATAGGAGGAGATGGACAAGTACCACCTCCCACGATCCGAGTGAAGCCACCCGCACTCTACTTCACCATCTCTTACACATTGCACTACAACGCAATAAGAAAACAAAACATGCAGAAAATCCCCTACCACAACCCCTGAGATGTGCGCTCATAAATGCCCATTCTATACGCAAGAAATGGCCGGTCATCTCCGACATAATACCACTCCATACCCTCGACATGCTCTTGATCACAGAATCCTGGCTCACCAGTGACAATAATGTCCTTATCAACCAGCTCCTTCCTCCCAATTTTTCATGTCATACGTGCCATAGAGACGGTAAGAGAGGGGGAGGAGTGCTCGCCAAGTCAGACCTACAGTTCCGCCCGAGAAACGCAACCAGCACACCACTCCTTAATGCAATCACGATAGCAAACAAGAGCTGTGCCATCAACCTCCTCTACAGGGCCCCATCAGCAGACTCAGATACTCTCTCAGCAATAATCGACCTCACATCCAATACTCAGAACCCACGCACTCCGAACTGGATCTTAGGAGACTTCAATCTACCTTCCCTACAAGACTCCCACACTGCAGCGTTTCTCGAAGCACTTAAGGACCTAGGCTGTAAACAACTGATCAAGGAACATACTCATGTAAAAGGAGGAGTCCTGGATCTAATATTCGCTCCTCAGGCAAATCCCAACTCACCCTCGACCCCTGAGATCTCAATTACTGCAGTTCCCTGGTCTGAGCTGATCATATTCCAAATTCCACTGCCCACACACAACCAGAAGGAATCCAGAACAGTCAGCGGCCACTCCAAGGCCTCACCGCGAAGATTTCAGACATTCAACAAGGAACTGATACTAAACACAGCGCACCCGTTAATCACCTCGATGGCACTCGATCCTGAGGTTCTGGTCTCTGAATAGAATGAAACATTCAGCTCACTTTCACTATGTCCACCATCTAACAAACCTCCTGGGAAACGAGCATCCGCACCCTGGTACTCTGCCGAGCTGAAATCCTCCCTCACCCTCCTAAGGAAGCTGGAGAGACGCTGGCGCCGTTCACACACAGCTGACGATCAAAGAGCATATATCTCCCATTTGACGACGCACCGCAAAGCGATAACAGCAAACATGCGACGATTCCACACTGACACGCTAAAACAATCGCTGAGCAAACCACACGACCTGTTCGCCCTTGTCAAGGACCCGACAAAGGAGCCAGCCACAGAGCAAACAATCGAGATCCATCCTCAAGAATTTGCAGACTACTTACTATCCAAGCTATGCCAGACCAACATCACCCCAGCACCTGACGGCTCCTTCAAATCGAGCTAACACCCCTCACCATCTTCTCCACGCCCCCAAGCAGCGTATTGAGGACACCATAGCAGCAATCAACACGACCACTGCTCAAACTGATCCCTGCCCTGCATTCTGGATTAAAGACCTACGATCCAACCTTAGCCCCGCTATAGCCAAAATCATGGACCAATCCTTTACAGCAGGTACATTCCCACAATCCCTTAAGCGCACGTCCATAAGACCTTTATTAAAAAACAGCAAGCTTGACCCCCAGAAGGCGGACTCATACAGACCAATATCGAGCATACCTCTGCTAGCAAAAATAATTGAAAAGGAAGTCCAGATGCAAATTCAAGAACACATTGAAACCTCTGCACCACTGGACCTTTGCCAACACGGATTCAGAGAGGCCCATGGAGTTGAAACGCTCCTCACCACACTCATTAACAACATAGTAACAGGAATCGACAACATTCGTCAGGGAGTTGTCCTCATCTTCTTGGACATTGCGGCTGCGTTTGACTCGGTAAGCCATGAGCTTCTGTTGGAACGTCTCAAGGAAAAGGGGATCACTGATAAAACACTGGACTGGTGCAAGTCCTATCTTTCCGACAGATGGCAGCACGTACGTTCCGGGGCAGCTTCATCAGATCCATTCCACCAGAAGCAGGGTGTCCCACAGGGTTCCTCTCTCTCGGCCCTGATGTTCAACGTATACATGCAGCCTATATGTGATCTGATCCGGTCATTCAGTGTCAACTGCTTGATATACGTGGACGACATGCTGCTATACATGCCTTTCTCAATGGAGAACCCAGACCTCTCGCCACTAACAAATTGCTTTAACGCCGTTTCCGACTGGCTCCAAAACCAAAACCTCAGGATCCAACACAAAAAAACTGAAGTACTGTTTATTACAAGGAATCTAAACTTCTCCACACCACCATTTCTGAGTGTCAAGGAGGCAGATCTCCTAACCAAACCTACGGTCAGATACCTCGGCGTCACTTTAGACCAAAGGCTGAAAATGAAGTTACACATAAGCAATATAGTTAAGGCAGTGTACCATAAGATATGATCCCTCAGACCCCTACGAGCCTTGCTGGAATCAGAAGACTTTAGGACAATTTACCAGGCGCTGATCATACCGCATTTTGATTACGCCAATGTGATCTTACATGGGCTCCCCCAGACCACTCTGAATCCACTGCAACTGGCTATGAACACTGCAGCTAGGGTCCTATACGGAGCATCCAGGAATGACCATGTGACGCCCATACTGAAGCACCTCCACTGGCTCCCGATTCATAGCAGACTCAAATACAAAACTCTATTGCTGACATTCAAAGCCATTCATGGGCTTTCATCCTCATCATTATCTGAATTGATCCAGACCATGCCCACTAACAGATTCAGAAGATCAGTAGCACTCAACACACTGACAGTCCCAAAGTCAATAACCCAATGTACCCAGTCAACAGCAAGCAGAGCCTTCAAATTCTGTGCGCCCAGATGCTGGAATTCTCTGCCTCCCAACATCCGTGCAATTCCTGACTTATTCCAGTTTAGGAAAGCCTTAAAGCACCATCTCTTCCTTCTGCACTATCAGATAGACAATGACATAACAGCCTCATCCACAGGCACAACACAAAACTCCCACAACTAGACAAAATGATGAACCCTACCATGTTGCAAGATTGTAAATAGTTATCCCTTGTTATCCAAGTTCTAAATACCTGTTCATTGTAAACACAAAGTACCCAAGGAAATGTGTAGTTCTATGTTTATTGTAAACCACACTGATGTTGAATAGCGCGGTATAAAAGAGACTGGAAATAAATAAATAAATAAATAAATAATTTCTGCTCTTATATGGATAGTTTATCCACATGACTCGGGACAGCAAAAGAGTTGATGATATTTAAGCGCAGAGGCAGCATGTAAATATCAGATATTCTGAATATCTGGCCCTGAATTCGCTTTTATCTGTATGCTTTTCCTACATGAAAGCCATCCATAAATCTCATTACAGAGGAGCATTTAAGAAGTCACAGCTGTGATCTGTAAAGCTCATATGCAAGAACGCCTGTAGAATTTTCATATCGGTGAAATAAAAGCTATCAGATTTTGTGAAGTATACACTATACAAATTATGAGATTAATAATAAATTTCTTCAGGAACCATATGACACTAGGACCTTTGTAAGACATTGGGGGATGTTTACTAAAAACCGCAAAAGTGCGCGCCGCACAATAGCCCACGGAAAAGCGGCACTTAAACGCTTCTAAACGCTCCACACATGTGCGATGAACCCCCGCGCATGTGCGCGACACACTAACGGGCCCAGCACAAGTACGGGCCCGCAGATGTCCGATAGAGGCGTGGAACGGCTAACGGAAGGCGGAGGAAGGCTCCCGAGAGGCGGAGAGACGGGGTCAATGGGCGGGGAAGGGGAGGGGAGAGGCTCCCCGCACATTATCGGGCCCGAATTTACAAGGAAAAAATAGCGCGAGTGAAACACTCGCGGTAGAGGGCAGTTAAAGGGAAGAGAAACCATTTCCGTCAGCAATGTACAGGAAAACCGGGGAAACCTGCAAAACGTAAGCAGTGTGATACATGTGCACAGCACAAAAGTGAAAATAAAAATAGAAAATGACCACAACAAAAATATTAAAAATAGTAATTCAGCTGGGGAACAGTTATAGTAATGGGCAAATATAAAAACCACACCCAGGAAAGCTCCAGAAAAATGAAATGAATTTTGGAAGGGTCACGGAGCGGAGACTCCACCAAAACTAATTGCCACCTTTGGAGCTTTCCTGGGAGTGTTCCCTATGGTTGCCCATTAATAGCACTGTTGCCCAGCTTGGCTAAAAGTATAGCCCCTGTTTTTCATGGTCATTTCCGGGGTTTATCTGCACGTATGTGACCAGACAAGGTGAATGAGCCCACAGTAAACATGTGCAGAGCAGGGTTTGCGACCCCATCCTGCCAGGTTTACCATCTCCAGGGACTGCACTGTCTCTGTGGCCACAGTGTGGTGCAGCGGACAGAGCCAGTACCTCTAAGACCAGAGGGTCACAGGTTCAAATCCTAGCTACTGCCAACCCTGTCCACATTTTTTTTCCAAAACTACACCGTGATAGTAAGGACAAACCTTTATTGCTGAGAACATAGGCATGGTTAATACGCCTATATTTTACCACACCAAACACAGACACCATAAACAGGCACATTATCTAGAGCAGAGTCTCCCAAATGCAGTCCTGGAGGGCCAAACACCATTCAGGTTCCATGCTTCCCCTAAGAAAGATGCCTGTGCTGCATATGTCTGCACCACCCCCATGGTATGCAGATGTAGCTCATGCATATTCATAGGGGACAGCATGAAGACCCGAACAGTGTCTGGAACACCAGGACTGGTGTAGGGAAACTCTGCCGTAAAGCAGCAGACAACAGGGCCAGACACACCCACACCCACACCCACAGGCCCCATTGGCCAATGCCTTCTGGAGAGGCAGGACATTGGGCCCTGCGTGCATCTCCCAGATCTAGCACCTGCGTACCTTAGCAATGCCACCCTATACCTGGATACACGGTACACAGCCCTCAAACGTTTGATGTGGGTACTGGCAGATAGACAGTCCTACGTTCAGCACTGTTTGCTTCTTGAGCTCCATCAGAACAAGCTGTCTGATGTCTGCGGTGCGTGCTCCAGGTCTGGCCCCTGACAGTGTTTACCACCCTGGGGAGTGACCCCCAGCAGTACTGTGTACCATATCCATGGCTGTACCGTGCCCAGGACTGGTGTGGTGGGCAGGGCTACTAACCTCCTCTATAGTAGCACATTGCTGGCATAGGTGTGGGTGTGTGTCTGTCTATACAGTGTGTGGTGGCTGCAAACACCTTCCACAGCCCACACTGCCAGCACTGTTGCCAGTATTGGCCTGCCAATGTGCATAATGAGCAGCAAGGTACCATGGGTATAGCTCAGGCAGGGTGACCTCTGTATGTGCTGCTGGGGGATCACTCCACCCTGACTGTGCAGTGACCACAGCATGGCTAGGCACCCCCATAGTGCTATATAGTATTCCTCTCATGTGATATATATGGGTGTCCTTTTGGGGTCCAGTCACTGATGTACCTGCTTGTGTGTACTGCCATCCCAGTTCTGGGTGCATGCATTTCCACCAGGACTAACTAGCAGACTGTATTCAGCTGGTCTGTGTCTTGAAGGGGTGCCATGCAGGGTGCAGTGGCTGATGGCTTGTTGCTGGAGAATATCTGACAGCGGTGGGGTGCAGCTTAGCATATCCAGGCCTAATGTCTGTTTGATATTGTGTTCTGGGGGTATATAGAGCTGCTGTGACTGCCCTGTGGGGTGTCTGTTCCCCAGTAGGGCTGGGGTTGATGGTCCACTCTACTGCCATCATTGCAGGGGGTAGAATGTGGATCTGTTGATGGGTGACCCTGACTGAGACAGATATATCCAGGATGTTTCTGCAGAAACAACCTATCTCAGAGATTAACACTGCTTTGGAGCTCTGACATGGCCTCTCTCAGCCATGGAGGGTGTTGTGGACCTGGTCCTGGGCGCCTCATCGCACCCTCAGGGTGAGCACAGTACCCGCACAATGCGACGGGGTGTAGCTACTCTGTGCCAGTGGAACACCCGCTCAGTACACCCTACCAGGCCGGGGTGCTGTGTGGGTGCACATGGACACTTCCTCCTGCCAGGCCGGGGGGGCTGTTGAGGTGCATTCCCCATCTTGTGTGCATCTGTGGGCAGCTGATTTGCATGTGCAGTGCATCATGGGTACGGGTGGCCTAACCCTATCCTGTCTACAACAGAAGACTGTCTGTGGGGTGACGTGCAGGCTCTCTGCAGCCAGCCAGGGGCTTGCTGTCAGCTATAGAGCTGTAGCCCAATGGTTATGTCACTGCCTATGATGCCAGAGGTCATGGGTTCAAACCCACAGTGGGGTTATCTGATAGGGTTTTCCACAGCATTGTTTTATTTCTTGTACATATGTTGCTGCCAGCAATAACACCCTCAGCGTACTGTACCCATGGGGTGCCTCTGCGGGTGCTTTATTGGGCGCCCTATTGGCCACCTTATGGTTGCCGTCCATATAAGGTGCACTATACCTTACCCTGTGCTGCAACATATATGGTGCCCTATAGGGGACATTCTAGGGTGCCTTGGCGGACAGTGAGCTGTAACATGTGCCGTATGGGCCGCCTTATGTTAACACGCTTTGCGTGTGCGTCTGCTAGTCGTGAGTACTAAAATAAACGTAACTTGCCCCCTACAGCACTCATCCCCATAATATATAATGCCTCAGCCAGCCTTGTTTACTGGGCACTGTACAGATTTGAACCCCTGCTCCCTACACCATTGGTCAGTGTCCAAACCATTGTGCTGTGGCTCTGTTCCTGTGCATGAGCATCAGCGCGCCACTTCTGCCGCCCACTATTTGAATGCCTCCGCACACATCAGCATGCAGCCTGATGCCCATCAGCGCGCCGCCTCCTGCTGCCCACAATTAACAGTGCGCCGCCTCCTGCTGCCCATAATTAATAGTGCGCCGCCTTCTGCCGCCCAAAATGACAGTGCGCCTCCTTCTGCCGCCCAAAATTATTTTGCCTCCTCAACCACTTTTAACCATTAAAGTTGATGCCTCAGCTGGCCTTTTTTGTGGAGCACAATGGGGAGTTGAACCTGTGGCCCCTGCACCATTGGTTTGTGTCTCCACTGTTGTGCTATGGCTCTGTTCCTCTATGTGTCCAGCGGCACTCCGCTTAGCCTTCCCATGCGCTAATGTGGGCCCTGCACATTTGCGTGGCACGCACACGTACGGTCGGTTTTTTCCTTTTTTCAGCCTGATCCGCCCACTCCTTATATGGCACAGGCACACTACCGCGGCCCCGCACGTTAGGAATGTTTAGTAAACATGCCCCATTGTGTATTTTAGACTGCCTAAGGACAGAGTGGTGTGTAAATGCTGGGCCTGAAGTTGTTGTATGGGTTCCATGCACATTTCTGCCTTGGGAAATATATTAGGTCCTGTCCTCTCTTTGACTCATTTTCTTGTTATAAATTCTGCAGTCAAGCAACTCAAGCTCTCTTGCTACTAAAAATACAAATGCAAAGAAATAGAAATAGATAAAAAGCTTGTCTGGTCAGGGCTTGGCTGCTCTGTTCGTTCCACTCGTAGTTTCTTTGACTCAACCCAAGCAATGGTATGTCTTACTCTGAAACGTGGAGATATTTAAAGCTCTGGGGAGCTGAGTAGAGGAACCATCTGCCTTTGTGTTCTGTTTCTCAGGCTCAGCCTACAGGGTATATTTGGTCTCCATGTCCTGTGCAGCAGTACTCAGAGTCTCTAAAATTAAGCACAGAGAAACAATGAACAGAAATAATAAGAATAAAGTCTGAGGGTTTTATTTTCCTTTTCTGGTTAAAACTGAGAACCGGGTTTGCAGAAATTATTTTATGAGGCTGCACTCTGATAAGTAACATTTTTCTCAGCTGTTACACACTTCTTTATGATGTGCACAGTATTACAATGCAATGTTATGCTATTCTATATCAATAAAAATACATAACTCTGATAATGCGGCGATTGTAACATTTGCAACATTACATTAGATAAAACGGAATTTGAATATTCAGATAAACGCTATAGGTTGAACCATCGGACCACATGCACTTCCACCCATGTTGTTTACTGCATTCAACGTCTGTGTGGTCTTCTATATGTGGGCAAAACCATCAGAATGTTCAAAATTCGCATGAATGAGCATAAGAGTAGGTTGAAGTGTCAGAAACGTGAAGCCCCAATAGTAGATCATTGTTTACAACATGCACATACATTCGAAGATCTACGTTGTTTTTGCATCGATCACATTACCACCGTGTGGCGAGGTAAATCCCTGGAACAAACTCTTTTATGGCAAGAACAACACTGGATCTTCAAACTTAATTCAGTTTACCCCCATGGCTTGAATCTGAGGATTGAATGGGAATTATGCACTTAAACAGTTGTGGGAATTACCCACAAGACTACGTCACTGTTTCAGCTGTTTTAAATGCCCTAAGACTCTGCTCCGCATGCGTGGCGTTATTTGGACTATAGGAGTACGGATCTCCATGATAAGTGTTTAGAGATGCGCGCTTCCAAAACTTGTTAGAAGGTATGTTGCCTCATATATTCATATCTGCTAATAGTAATGAACCCAGAGATTTATTTATTTATTTAGCTGTATTTATATTCCGCTTTTCACCAGGTCAAAGCGGTCAATTGGGGGATACATTTAACATGAGGGGATATGACACACATATGTTAATACTTACAGGGAACATGGGCAATGGAGGGTTAAGTGGCTTGCCCAAGACTACAAGGAGTGCCTATAGGACTAGAAATCCCAGTCCCTCCGGCCTGAGATTGCTGTCCCCAGGTGGGACTTGAACCACTGGCCTCTGGCCTGAAGTACCTTGTCCTAACCACTAGACCACTCCTCCCATCATTTAAGATTTAAGATTTATTTCATTTGCGTATAATCTGCATTACAGTGCTTCCAAGTCTAGCTCCTGAAGAAACCATTCGGTGAAACGCAAACAGAGCGCCATTGGTAGCGTTGGGGAAATGACTACGTTACAGCTAAGCACTACTTCTTCCATTATAAGATAGAATTTGGAATTGTCTGGATAATATTGAATTTGAAATTTAATTTTTAAAGACTAGACGTTATGGGTCATTGATGCAATAATAGGCTCCCATGTGAGTTGCCTCCAGGCACACTGGGGAACCCCGAGTCTGAGACCCAGTCAGTCTTTTCAATATAAAACTATGTATAAACAATTTTGACTTTGTCTGGTATACATCACCTTTTTATCAGAGTTGTGTATTTTTATTGATGGATGATCACTCTGATTAGTTGGCCATAATAGTTTGTAGGATGCTATTCTATATGTCAATAGCATTATAATGCAATGAAATAGCTCTGCATTTGAATAATGCTACTACTATTAAACATTGTTTACATTGCAGTATAAAATGAAGGCAGCACTTTCCAGTACACATAAGAGACAGATCCTGTTCTGTGGAACTTACAGTCTAGTTGATAGATGGACATTACGATCCTAATGAAAGAGGAATACTATAATGAATCAGGAATCTTTTGTCTTCTAAATTTGAAATGAGAAAGTAGTTGGGGTAGGAGTATGGGTATGGGGGCCCATGTTAATCTACAATATTTATTTATTTATAAAGATTTTTTAAATCACCCTCAAAATCCAAAGATTTTTCCCAAAGCAATATATAAGCAAACAAAAAAACAGAAAACAGAAAATACGATAAGAAAAAAAAATTAAAACAACATTTGTATTTTATCACTTATTTAGACTGGACCTCTTTAAAACTAGATATCCTGATTGGAAGATCTCCCTGGCAACAACATAGTTTTCATATTTTTCCAGAACCTTGTATAACTTTTTTCCTGACATAATGCTGAAGGCAAATTACTCCATCCTGTAGGGGCCACCACTGAAAAAGTTCTATTATGATTCCAGGCTTTTGATATCTCTTTAATATAGAGTACCTGTAATAAAGTACCCTGTCAAGATCTTAGGGGCATGTTTACTAAACATTCCTAACGTGCGGGGCCGCGCTAGTGTGCCTGTGCCATATAAGGAGTGGGCGGTTCAGGCAGAAAATAGAAAAAAAACGGTAGTAAGCAACCGGACGTGTGTGCGTCGCGCTAATGTGCGGGGGTCGACATTAGCGCGTGGAAAGGCAAAGTGGCGCGCTGCTGAGTATACAAAACAACAGAGCCGTGGTACAACGGTGAAGACACTGACCAATGGTGCAGAGGCCATGGGTTCAATCCCCCAGTGTGCGCAACGACAAAGGTCAGCTGAGGCAGTAACTGTAATGATTAACATTGTTTTAGGAGGCAAATTAATTTGGAACGGCATAAGGCGGCGCACAGTTATATTTGGGCAGAAGAAGGCGGCGCACTGGTCCCCTTGGGCAGCAGAAGGTGGCGCGCTGATAGGCACAAGGCGGCGCGCTGATGCACAAGCACAGGAACAGAGCCACAGCACAATGGTTAAAACACTGACCAATGGTGCAGGGATCAGGGGTTCAACTCCTCACAATGCCCAGTGAAAAATGCCTGCTGAGGCAGTATGTATTATGTTGTGGAGTGCTGTAGGAGGCTGTATAATTTTATTTTGTTATCACTACTAGCAAACGCACTCTCCCAGCATGTTAACATACGGCGGCCCATAAGGCACATGTTACAGTGCACTGTTCACCAAGGCACCCTTGAATGACCCCTATAGGGCAGCATGTATGTTGCGACACAGGATAATGTATAGTGCACCCTATAGGGATGGCAACCATAAGGTGGCCTACAGGGCGCCCTATGAAGCACCCTCAGAGGCACCTAATGGTATAGTAAGCTGAGGGTGGTCTTGCCGGCATAGACATATGTACAGTAAATAAAAATAAAGCTGTAGACAGCCCTACCAAAGGGCCCCACTGTGGGTTTGAACCCATGACCTCTGGCTGCACAGGCAGTGATGTAACCATTGCGCTACAGCTCCATAGCTGTAAGCAGGCCCCTGGCTGGCTGCAGATAGCCTACACGTCACCTCACAGACAGTCTGCTGGTGTCAACAGGATAGGGTTAGGCCACCCGTACCCATGATGCACTGCACATGCAAATTAGCTGTCCGCAGATGGACACAAGATGGGGAATGCACCCCCACAGCACCTCGGCCCTGTTGGGGGAAGTGACCGGGTGCACCCACACAGCACCTTGGCCTAGTAGGGGGCACTGACCGGGTGTTTTACTGGCACAGAGTAGCCACACACCGTTACATCGTGCGGGTACTGTGCTCACCCTGAGTGTGCAATGAGGTGGCCAGGACCAGGTCAACAACACCTGCCATGGCTGATGGAGGCCAAGCGGGCGTTCCAAAGCAGTGTTAATGTGTAAGATAGCTAGTTTCTGCACAAACACCATGGATATCCCTGTCTGCCGCCATCAGGCACCCACCCCCCCCCCCCCGTGGCAAACATGGTCCCCATCAAGGGATCCACACTCTACCTCCCTGCAAAGGTGGCAGTAGAGGGCGACATCAACCCCAGTCCTGCTGAGGAACACCACCCACCCCCCCCCCAGGCAGCTCCATACACAGCCATAACACAATAGCAGACAGACATAAGCCCAGGGTATGGTAAGCTGCACTCCACCACCAGATATTCCCCTGCAGCAAGCCAACAGCCACTGCACCCTGCAAGCCATTATAGCAAGACATTTACCAGCTACAAACAGTCTGCTGGTTAGTCCATAGTGCATGTTCCCAATGGAGATGCATGCACCCAGAACTGGGCTGTCTGCATACACAGCAAGCAGATAGATCAGTGACTGGGCCCCAAAGAGAAACCCATATCTATCACATGAGAGAACTACTATACAGCACTATGGGGGGGGCCTAGCCATGCTGTGGTCACTGCACAGTCAGGGTGAGCATGATCCCCCAGAAGGACATGCTTTGGCCACCCTGTCTGTGTAGGTGGTGGCCGGACACTACAATATCCCAGCCAATGTCCCTGCCAGGGCCCTATGCCCAGTGCAGATGCATCCTGGCCACGCCACCCTGCCCTGGCTATACCCATGGTACCTTGCACCTCATTATGCACATTGACTGGCCAATACTGGCAACAGTGCTGGCAGTGCGGGCTGTTGAAGGGGCTTGCAGCCAACACCCACTGTATAGACAGACACACACTTCCACACCTCTGCCATCATGGTGCTACGATTGAGGGGGTAAGTAGCCTTGCCCACCAAACCGGTCCTGAGCACGGCAAGGCATGGATATGGTACGCATTACAGCTGGTGGTCACTCCCCAGGGTGGTAAGCACCGTCAGAGGCCAGGCCTGGAGCATGCCCCGCAAACACCTAACAGATTGTTTGGATGGGGTCAACTAGCAGTATGTACGTAACGTATGGATAACTGCCTGCCTGTGCTCCTAGCAAACGTCTCCGAGCTGTGTACCATATACCTCAGGTGTAGGGTGACATTGGTAAGTTATGCAAGTGCTCGTTTTGGGTGCTGCATGCACGGTCCAATGTTCTGCCTTTCCAGGAGACATTGGCCAATGGGGCCTGTGGGTGTGGGTGTGTCTGCCCTTGATGGCTGCTGCTTTACGGCACAGATTCCCAACTCCAGTCCAGGTTTGCATCACACTGTTCGGGTTTTCCTGCTATCCCTCATGAATATGCATGGGCTACATCTACATGCCATGGGGGTGGTGCATAGATATACAGCACAGGCATTTGTATGAGTGTCAGCATGGAACCTGACTGGTGTGTGGCCCACCAGGACTGCATTTGGGTGATTCTGCTCTAGGTACTGCCCCTGTTCATGGTGTCTGTGCTCAGTGGGGTAAAAGATAGATGTCTTACCATTGCATATGTCCCCGCCATGAAAGGTGTGTCCTTACTATCACTGTTTAGTTGTGGGAAAAATATGTGGGCAGGATTGGCAGTAGCCCCAGCTGGGCTTTGAACCTGTGACCTTCTGTTCTTGTATGCACTGTCTGTGTGCACTGCACCACTGTGTAGCCACAGATTGGTTGGATTCCCTGGACTGTCCATGACTGTGGATCCGGCAGGACCTGTCTGTTGCAGTGGACTGTGCCAGCCTGCACATGGCTAGGCCTCTGTCTTCTGTGGTTAGCAGCCACTGCCCCCTGCACCACATGTACTTGTCCGCCAACATGCTGGCATGAACGTCTCTCAGAAAAAGCAGTTGACCTGATTGCAATGTGGCAGTATGGGACTGCATTTGGGGGACTTGGCTGTAGGTAATGCCCATTGTTGTGGTGTGTGTGCGGTGTTGGGTAAAATATGGGTGTTTTCCCCATGCATACAGGGGTGTCTGCGCTATCTTTATTTAGTGGTGGGTAAAATATGGGGACTGGGCTGGCAGGTGCCCCAGCTGGGTTTTGAACCTCTGCCCTCTGGTCCTAGAGGTAATGACTCTGTCCGCTGTACCACACTTTGGCCACAGAGACAGTGCAGCCCCTGGAGGCAGTAAGCCTGGCAGGATGGAGTCACAAACCCTGCTCTACGCAATTCTACTGTGGGCATATGCACCCTGTCTGGTGACAAACGTGCACATAAACCCCGGAAATGACCACGGGAAATGTGGGACAAAATATCACCACGCTGGGCAACAGTGATATTAATGGGCAACCATAGCAAACACTCCCAGGAAAGCTCCAAAACGTGGATATGTTTTTTGGAAGAGTCTCCTCTCAGTAGACCCTTCCAAAATTCATTTCTTTTTTCTGGAGCTTTGCTGGGTGTGATTTCTGTATTTGCCCATCACTATAACTGTTCCCCAGTTGAATTACTATTTTTAATAGTTCTGTTGTGGTCATTTTCTATTTTTATTTTCACTTTTGTGCTGTGCACATGTATCACACCGCTCACGTTTTGCTGGTTTCCCCGGTTTTCCTGTACATTGCTGACGGAAATGGTTTCTCTTCCCTTTAAATGCTTTCTACCGCGAGTGTTTCACTCGCGGTAGTTTTTACATGCAAATTCGGGCCCGATACTGTGCGGGGAGCCTCTCCCCTCCCACTCTCCACCCATTGACCCCGTCCCTCCGCCCCTCCGGAGCCTTCCTCCGCCCTCCTTTCGCCGTTCCACGCCTCTATCGGACATTTGCGGGCCCGCACTTGTACGGGGCCCGTTAGTGAGCCGCGTACCTGTGCGGGGGTGACACGCACGTGTGCGGGGCGTTTAAACGCGTTTCTGCGCGTTTCAGTGCCGCGTTGCCGTGCGCTATTTTGCGGCGCGCTATTTTGCGGATTTTAGTAAACATGCCCCTTAATATTCTTCCTGGAGTGTACTACTCAACGTTTTCTATTGAAGCTGCACCAAAAGTGGCTTTGTGGCATGCCAACATGATATTCCATAAAATACTCTTGCAATTGCATTTGGTGTCACCTGTAACTGTTTCTTTTCTAAACCCTCATACAATTATAATGATACTCATAAATGAGGTGTAATAAGCTTCTACTAAAACCTGGAACACTGAGAATTCTAAAAAGGGCGCAGTTTCTTTAGCAATTGAAGTTTTTAGTAGACCATCTTCAAAACATGTGTAATTTGTGGTTCTGTCATCACTATCTCATCCATAGGTTGTTATTGGTTTTAAGTGATGTCAAGTTGATGTCAAATCATGACGACCCTGTGGATAGTTGTTCTAAACTGTGCTTGGTCTCAATCAAGCAGCTAATTGTCTATAGGGTGGCATTAAACCATAAACCATTCATAGCTATTGTTATTGTATTGATCCATCTCATTGCTAGACTTGCTCTTTTGCATTGAGCTTTAACCTTGCCAAGCATGATATCTTTCTTAATGATCTTTCTTTTTGCGCGATGTGTCCAAAGTATGAAAGTCAAAGTCAAGTCATTTGAGCTTACAAGGAAGATTTAGGTTTAATCACCTCTAGTACTGATTGATCTGTTTATCAGGCAGTCCATGGTATACATAGTATTCTTCTCCAGCACCATAATTCAAAGATTTCAATATTCTTCCTGTCTTTTGTTTTCACTGACCAACGTTTGCATCATGTGACATTATTAAAAATACTCTGGCTTGAACAGGTTGAATCTTATCCAGATCCTTCAAAGCTGTTCTGCCAAGAATAATGCATTGTCTGATTTATTGATTACTTGTCATTTCAGTGGAGGCCAATTCTGCTCGGGATCTGGACAGGCTGGATTTGCACCCAATTCTGCACCCATGGGAACTATATGTTCCTGTGGGAGCAGAATCAGGGCAAAGGGGTTGCACAGGCAGGATGTGCCCTAATTCAGGCCCTGTACACATACTTCACCCTCCCTGTCTAACCCTCCCAATGCTCGTGCATGGAGGCCGGTGCCGTGGCATCCCATTACCATGACACTGGGATGCCATGCAGGAGCCCCGATACAAGGCACAAGTTTAAAAAGTGCTTTTCCCTGCTGCCCAACCATGAAGGGGCCTGTGAAAGTCATGTTTGGGCTGCAGGGAAACCCAGGCAGCCACTCACCTGTTTTGGGGCGTCCTCCATGGCTGCCAAGCAATGTTGGGGGGACTTATTCCACTTCCAAGGTGGAATAAGTCCCCCATCTATCCACTCAGAGCTGGACATACAGGGCCACGACCGGAATCGGCACTGTATGTCTGGTTTGTGTGCACCCAACCCCGCACCGCCCACTCTCCTCCCCATCGCTGTCCCCCCCGCCCTCATCTGGAGCTCCCTGCATATATGCTCTATACTTGCGGGGAGCTCCTGGTGTTGAATCGCAGAACAGGGAATTGCGGAGGTTATATGTCCGAACCAGACGTACATCCCTGCTATTCCCTGTTCTCCCCCCCTTCCCCCCCCCACCCCCCCCCCCCCCCCCCTCCCCCCCCCCTCGCCCCCCCCCCCCCCCACCCCCCCCCCCCTCCTCTCCCTCCTCCCCCACTCCCCCCCCCCCCTCTCCTCTCCCTCCTCCCTCTCCCTCCCCCCCCCCCTCCTCTCCCTCTCCCTCCCCCCCCTCTCCCTCCCCCCCCCTCTCCTCTCCCTCTCCCTCCCCAACTCTCCTCTCCTCTCCCTCCCCTCTCCTCTCCACCTACAGCAGGTAACCATGGCACCAACACAGGATATGCACTATTCTGGGTGCATTATCGCCCATAGGGACTAGACATGACCGGGACATACAGCAGGGCACAGATGTATCATAGATGTGTCTAACAGAACTACCTATCACACACTGATGGCGACCTGCAGCATGGCATAGTTCAGCCATGCATGGTGCTGTGGACCTGGTGCTGGGTGCCCCACCTCAATCTTAGGGTGGGCACAGTACCCGCACAATGTGACTGTCTGTGGCTACTCTGTGGCAGTACCACACACGGTCTGTTCCCCCTACCTGGCCGAGGTGCTGTGGGGGTGCATACCCAATCTTGTGCCCATCTGTCGACTGCTGATTTGCATGTGCAGTGCATCATGGGTACGGGTGGGTTAACCCTGTCCTGGTAACCACAGCATACAGTTTGTGTGGTGACGTGCAGTCCTGCAGCCAGCCAGGGCTTTGTTCACAGCCTTATAAGGTGTCCTATAGGGGACATTATAGGGTGCCTTGGCGGACAGTACACTTTCTAATGTGCCCTATGGAGTGCGTTATGGGGTGCCTTATGCGGCACCTTAGGTTATGCCACTGTGAGGGTGTGTTTGCTGGCAGCACAAATTAAAATACATGTCAAATGCCTCACCAATCACAACTTAAATGTAAAGGGTGCTGCCTCAGCCAGTCTTATACATTAGGCCCACTGGGGAATTGAATCCATGACCCCTATACCATCCGTCAGTGTTGTAACCATTGTGCTACAGCTCTGTTACTGTGATTGTATGCCTGCGCGCCTTCTTAAGATTAACGTGCGGTAACGTGCCCTGTAGCGCTCGTTAATTTATGGCGCCTTGTAACGCGCGTTCTCGGCGCGTTCTCAGCAACGATGTACCGCCCATGTCCTTATTTGGGATTTCTGTCTCTAACACGGCTCCTAACGCGAATCACACTAACGCAGTTTAGTAAACATACCCCTAAAGCTCAGAACTCAGGGCTGGGAGGGCATGACTCAGACCGAGGGATTAAAAGCCAGCTGTGTGCAAAAGGGAGAGGAGAGGCCTGCGGAGATAGAAAGCTCTTTCCAAGCAAGGCTGAGAGAGTAGTAAGGTAGGCAGTTTAGGTACTGGGAACCATATTCATAAACACTGAAGCCCAAGTGACTGCCTGGACTTTGTGCTGAATTGAATTCTGACTTTAATTTGTGGGTCGGGGGAAGGGCACTGAGAACCAGCCGTGTGAGGACAACAGACTGGGGAGTAATTTCTGTATAGCTAAAGGACAATAAAGATAGTTTTGTTTGGCCCTGAACTGTTGTGTGCATATTTTATGAGCCCTTGCCACCGCATGCCATGTTGTACCGCAAGGGCCTTAATAAATTGGGAGACTGGGCATCCAGTTGGCAGATGAATTTAATGCAGACAAGTTCAAAGTTGTGCACTTAGGGAAGAACAACTCAGACTATGATTACACAATGCAAGATTCCATAATAGGAACCACCACACAGGAAAAGAATCTAGGTGTCATCGTGGCTAATACACTGAAACACTCTGCCCAGTGTGCAGCTGCGGCCAGGAAAGCAAATAGAATGCTAGGAATCATAAGGCCGGGGGTTCAAGTCCCACCTGGGGACAGCAATCTCAGGCCGGAGGGACTGGGATTTCTAGTCCTATAGGCACTCCTTGTGGTCTTGGGCAAGCCACTTAACCCTCCATTGCCCATGTTCCCTGTAAGTATTGACATATGTGTGTCATATCCCCTCGTGTTAAATGTATCCCCCAATTGACCACTTTGACCCGGTGAAAAGCGGAATATAAATACAGCTAAATAAATAAATAAGGAAAGGAATGGAGAATAAAACAAAGGATATTATAATGCCTCTGTATCGCTCCATAGTGTGACTGCACCTTGAAAATTGTGTGCCATTCTGGTCAGCTTATCTTAAAAAAGATATAGAAGAATCAAAAAAGGTATAGGGAAGAGCCACCAAAATGATAGAGGGGATGGAAGAATTCTCTTATGAAGAGAGGCAGGGAAATCTACTGCTTAACCCGGGATAAGCATCCTGGAATCTGTATACCTTTTTGGGAAACTGATAGGTACTTGTGTCCTGGATTGGTCACTGTTTGAAAAAGAATACTGGACTTGACAGACCTTGGTCTGAGCCAATATGGCATTTCTTACGTTCTTATGATGCCTAAATCCTTTTCCTGGGTGGTGGTTTCTAATGTGAAACTATTCCTGGTCAGTTATAAATATGTTATAAAACTGCAGGCCCAGCACAGATCCCTGGGGTACTCGACTATTCACCTTTCCGCATTGAGAAAATTGGCCATTTAGCTCTACTCTCAGTTTTCTATCTTTCAACCAGTTCTACTCCACAATAGTACATTGCCTCCTAGCCCAAGGCTTTTTAATTTCCCCAAGAGTCTCTCATGAGGGACTTTGTCAAAGACTTTCTGAAAATCAAGTTACACTATATCAACCGGCTCACCTTTATCTACCTCTTCATTCATACCTTCAAAAAAATATAAAAGATTGGTGAAACAAGACTTTGGTTTGTTACATCTATGTTGGCTTTCTGCCATTAAACTATGATTATCTACATGTTCAGTAATTTTTTTTTGTAATTGTTTCTACCATTTTGACTAGTACTGATATCAGGCTCACTGATCTGTAGTTTTTCGGATCATTCCTGGAACCCTTAAAAATTGGCGTTACAATGGCCACTCTCCGGTCTTCTGGTACTATAGATGATTTTAGTGATAGATCATAGATCACTACAATCTCATATTTCAGTTCTTTCAAAACCCTGGGAGGTATGCCATCCTGTCCAGGTGATTTGCTGCTCTTTATCAATTAGCTGTATTACATCTTCCTGATTTATCAAGGTTTGTTTCAATTCCTCTGATACATAACTTTTAAATATCATTTCTAGCATAACTAAGGGGTATGTTTACTAAACTACGGTAACGTTCCCCGCAGTTGGTTCCTTGGATGCCCATATAAGGGAATGGGTGGTGCATTATTATGGCAAGCTGTGTCAGGTAACACATGTTATAAGGCACCTCATTAAGCACAATACAAGGCATGTCACACAGCACAGACACCAAGCAGATAGCTCTGTGACAGACCCTTGAACCAGGAACACACAAGTATCACTAGACAAATAATTTGTGGCACTATGTGGGAACATGGACATGCCATGATCACTGCTCAGTCAGCATGAGAGTGACCTCCCAGCGTGACATGCTGTGGCCACCCTGCCCATGCAGGTGGTGGTCGATCACTACAGTGTCCCAGCCATTGCCCTGCACCCTGTGCAGATGCATTCTGGCCAATCTGCCCTGTCTGGGCCATACCCACAATACCTTGCTCCTCATTATGCACATTTGCAGGCTAACACTGGAAACAGTGTGAGCAATGTGGGCTCAGTGAGGTGTTGGCAGCCACAAAACAATGGATAGACATATGCACACTCCCACACCTATCTCAGCATTGTGCAGAGATAGAGGTGGTTGACAACCCTGCCCAACACACTGGTCCCGATCACATTGCCAACATTGCTAAACTGTGCAGGGGGTAGTAGTAGTTCTCTGGTGATAACTGCAGCTCCGTGCTCGGGCCAACAGCCTGGCGCTCCATGAGGCTGTGGATAGTGGAGCCTGTGTGAGTGGGTGTTTGTAGCCCTGTGCACTGCTGCAATGGGGTTTGCACATGTTGTTGTTGTGGCTGCATTGTGGGATAAAGCTATGGGGTAATGCTCTGCAGGATCCACAGATGGGACTTGAACCTTGGACCCTTTACTTTTGGACACACTGGCTGAGTGTACTGCACCACACTGTTGCCACAGCAGCATAGTGGTCCCTGGGGCTACCCTTACTTTCCCCAGCCAGACCTCTTCTGTTGCACTGCACACCATGTACTGGTACAGGGCATGGCCTAGGTCCACTACAGGTGGATGCCACTACTCCCTCCAGCATAAACACCCCCCCCTGCCATGCCGCCATGACCATATGCTGTCGGTGTCAGTGGTGCGCAGTTCCAGGCTATCCAGGGGGCAGGTAGGCGGCTGCCTAAAGTGTGGGTTCTGGGGTAGGGGTGCTACATAGCTGTCCACGCTTCCCCCGGCACTGCCTGTCAATGTTATGCGCCCCTTGGAGTACCTGCTGGGTAATTTCCCCTGGATGGGACACTGTGGGACACAGACTCATGGGCATGTTTGACCCTGGTCAGTTGCTGTCTTGCTGGTTTCCATTGTCTGCATTCCTAGGTGCCACCTAAGCATCCACCTAGCCAACCCTGTGCCCCAGTTTCCCCACTGCATGTCCCGCCTGCAGCCCCAATGCCCCATTTGCGCCATCACCATAGTGGCCTTTCATACCTGGGCACTATGCTGTTGCTGCAAATGGAGCACTACTATCACCTTTCTTGGGCTCCCTGCCTATGCTGTACATTGCTGACACTGAAATGGTTTCTCTCTCCTGCAAATGTGCCTCTAACGCTAGCCTTTCACTTGCGTTACTTTTCAGCCCTTCAGTTCCCCGCATTAGTGTCGCGGGAGCCTCTCCCCGCCAACTCCCCACCCACTCCACACTGCCCGCCCATTGACCCCTTCTCTCCGCCCTCTCTCCACTATTTTCTGGACTTACCACGGCCAGGAACGCTAGCACGCGTTAGGTAACGTTAACGTGCGTTATGTCATGCTAACACGCATTAACGTAACGTTAACGTGGGTTAGGTAACATTAATGCGCGTTAACGTTACCTAATGCGTGTTACCATTACCGCTGTTACCTTACTGCAGTTTAGTAAACATACCCCTAAGTTTCCTACATCATCTTCAGTAAAAACTGAAGCAAAAAATTCATTTAGTCTCTCTGCTATGGCTTTGTCCTCTCTCAGTGCACCTTTTACCCCTCCATCATCTAATGGTCCAACTGACTCCCTAATATGATTTTTTACTACGAATGTATGTGAAAAGGTTTGTATTACGCACTTTTGCTTCCTCAGCAAGCTTCTTTTCAAATTTTTCCTTTGCCTGCCTTATCAATGCCTTGCATTTAATTTGCCAGTGCATAAGAACATAAGATATGCCATAATGGGTCTGATTAAGGTCCATCAAGCCCAGTATCCTGTTTCCAACAGTGGCCAATCTAGGTCATAAGTACCTAGCAGTCTCCCCAAAAGGCACAGGTTCCTCAATTCTTGTATTGGGTCAAGCAGTGATATCCTGGGTCCCTTTTAATAATGGTTTATGGACCTTTCCTCCAGGAACTTGTCCAAACCTTTTTTAAACCCAGATACACTAGCACAGGGGTGTCCAACCCTGTCCTGGAGGGCCGCAATCCTGGCAGGGTTTTGGGATAGCCCTAATGAATATGCATGATATATATATGCATTAGAGATATCCTGCCAACCTGACTGGTGTGTGGCTCTCCAGGACTGGATTTGGGGACCCCTGCCTTACACCTCTGTCATTTAAGATTGTGAGTGGGCAAGATGCAGACGCCCTAGACATCAAAAAGGGTAGATAGAGTTTGTCACATTCCTCCTCGCTTCTCACCACCATCAAAATATTGAAAGTTGAATGCTAGAGCAATGGATTTCCTTGCTATCCTCCCATCATTTATTAAATCAAATGTAGTCAATATTATGATCACTATTGCTGAGTACCCTGAAACAGTTACCTCTTGCACTAAGGGGTATGTTTACTAAACTGCGGTAACGTAGCAGTGGCTATGTTAATGCGCGTTAACGTTTCCTAACAAGTGTTAGCATTCCCGGCCACGGTAAACACTGCAGAGGGTGGAGAGAGGGCAGAGAGAAGGGGTCAATGGGTGGGGAGTGGTCGGGGAGAGGCTCCTTTCACACTAATGCAGAGAACTGAAGGGTTGAAAAGTACCGCGAATGAAAACCTGTCGTTAGAAGCACATTTGCAGGAGAGAGAAACCATTTTAGTGTCAGCAATGTACAGCATAGGCAGGAAGCCCTAGAAAGGTGATAGTAGTGCTCCATATGCTGCAAAAGCATGCACTGTAGTGCCCAAGTATGAAAGGCCACTATGGCGATGGTGCAAATGGGGCATAGGGGGCTGCAAGCGGGACATGTAGTGGGGCAGCTGGAGCAGATGGTGGAATAGGCAGGCGCCTAAGTGGCACATAGGAACATAGAAACCGGAAATCATCAAGACAGCAGCTGACAAAGGCCAAACACAATCCACCTACATCTACCTGGTCCACCCGAGCTAACAGTTGCCAGGGCACTGACCTGACATCCCCCCAGCCAACCCTCCCCCAAGCGGAAGAGACATACTATTGGTAGGCGGTGATGGGGGGGGATGTGAGGATGTTCATGTATGCCCCCCGCCCAGATCCCGCTCCCTAGGTGACCACCTACCCACACAGTGGATGGCTTGGGACTGCGCACTACCAGCACCGACAGCATATGGTCATGTCAGCATGACAGGGTGTGTGTGCCCGTGCTGGAGGGGGCAGTGGCACCTGCCTGCAGTGAACTTAGGCCATGCCCTGTACCAGTAAGTGGTGTGCAGTGCAACATAAAAGGTCTGGCTAAGGAAAAGTACAGGTAGCTCCAGGGACTACCATGCATCTGTGGCAAGTGTGGTGCCGTACACCCAGCCAGTGTGTCCAGAAGCAGAGGGTCACAGGTTCACATCCCAGCTGTGGTTACTGCAAAGCATGTCCATATATTTTACCCCCACAAAGACATAAATGGTCTCTTCTGTCAGAGTAAATATAAGACTATAATAAGAAATTCTCTGCAGTACAACTAGAAAGTAATCATAAACCCTTATATTGACTTGAAGTTTAATATTGTAATACAAGCAGCGGTAAGGTCTCAGAAACTCAGGCTGCCATTGACTTTCTTAAAACTTCGTCAAAATGGACCAAAAGCCCTTAAAACATCAACGACCTTTTTCTAACCAGCTACTATTGTAATTATTCATCTTCTTAATAGAAAAATGTAGTGCTTAGCTTTTAAAGGAGAACATTTGAAAGAACATTTTAAACAGCGAGGCTATCTAACTGCAGTGGTAAATCAAGCATATAAAAGAGCTTTGTTTGTTAATCGGGATCTGTTGATACATCCTCCAGAAAGAGTGCGTTCTGATGAAGAAGACAATCAGGTGAATTTAATTACGTCTTTTTCTCCCTATAGTGTATCTTTACTTCGAAGTATTAAACGTCATAGAAATGTTCTTACAAGTATTCCAGGTCTTGAACAACATAAGGTATGGTGTGTTTGGCAGAGACAACGAAATCTCAAGGAGATCTTAAGCCCGGCAGTATTGCCACCTTTGGTATTCAGTGAAGAACGGAATGAGACCGGACATAAGAAATGCGGGGTGTGTAGTGTTTGTGCAATCACTGAAGAACGCAGAGAATTTAGTCATCGAGGTAGGGTTTATCAACTTAAGAGCCAGAAGTCATGTATATCTACATATGTAGTGTATTGCATTTGTTGCCCATGTAACCTACTATACATAGGCAAAACGATTAGAGCATTTAAACTTAGGATGAATGAGCACAAAAGCAAGTTAAAATGCCAACGAAAAGAAGCACCTATAGTGGACCATTGTCTGCAGGTCCGCCATACCTTTGAAGAGTTAAAGTGTTTTTGCATTGCACAAATTACTAAAGCACAATTTAGTAGGACAAGGGAACAAGCTCTACTTTATATAGAACAACGTTGGATATTTAAATTACACACAGTAGTTCCTATTTCAAATTTGTTTTCTGCTATTATAAACAATCTGGCTATTTGATGACAGTGTTAATTTGGAATCTTTCAACTCTGATTTTTATTTAAAGGCACCTGGGTTACTTTTACCTTTATTGGAACCTCTCTATTGGGATACCCTGACTTCCCTGTTTTTCTAGTATCCTTCAAGGATATATCATTCTGAACCATGTGCTCTTGGGTGACTGTCATCTTTCCCCTATCATTTAGTTTAAAAGTTGAAGAGCCGCCAAAATGATAAAGGGGATGGAAGAATATCCATACGAGAAAAGGCTTAAAAGGTTAGGGCTCTTCAACTTGGAAAAAAATGGTTGAGAGGAAATATGATAGAGGTATATAAAATCATAAGTGGAGTGAAATGGGTAAATGTAGATTGGTTTTTACTCCTTCAGAAAGTAAATAGACTAGGGGACATGCACTGAAGTTACAATGTAGTACATATAAGGCTAGTCAAATAAAAAATGTTTTCACTCAATGCGTAATCAAATTCTGGAATTCGTTACTGAAGGTTTTAGTAAAAGCGATTAGTGTAGCTGGGTTTAAAAGAGGTTTGGAGAGGTTTGTGGAGGAAACGTCCATAAACTATTATTAAAGAGGATCAGGGAAATTTCCTGCTTACCTTTGAGATAAGCAGCATGGAATATGTACATCTATTTGGAAACCTGACAGGTAATTGTGACGTGGATTGGCCACTGTTGGAAATAGTATATTGGTCTTGTTGGACCCTTGGTCTAACCCATTATGGCATATCTTGTGTTCTTATGTTCTTAAATGGAGAAGACGCTGATTTGAGCCACATCTTCAATCTTTCTATTCAGTTTCATTGCCAAACTAAACCCATGGAGATGGAGGTGGGGAAAGAGGGAAGGACAGACAAACAAAAAACACTTTGGGAGGAGGAGATGGCGAAGTACAAAGCACTTCACCAAAGCCTTTTCTTTTAAGGGGGTATTCAGAGGTACTGAGTACTGGCACCTTTTCATTGCCTCCTAAAACTGATCCATGGTCCTCATGTATTAATAAAAGAGCCCTACATTTGAGTACTGGTGCTTCTTTTGCTAAGAAAAATGCAGTGACTTCACCAATTATGTTGAAATTTATTGGTGGTTTGAGTCTTCATTCCACTTTTGTTGCAGCTGTTTCACCCTTTGTGAGGAGCCTTGGTGTTTTCTTCCCTCCACAGTACAGAGAGGAAATGATTACTTATCTCCTAGAGCCAAATTATCAAGTACCCTGTAGGATAACATTTCCTTCTAGGCTAACACATTTCATGCACCAAGTTATCTCAGGAGACCTTGAATACTGATGTCACTTCTAATGCTGACCTGCCCACTGAACCTCACTGGCCAAATCTTTTGAGGATAACCCTACCAACCCAGTGAACACGTTTCCAGACTTTTTGTCCATATTGACTTGAGATCTTCCAGCCGACATTTCTTTATTTATTAATTTCACATTAAAATCTATTGTTCTAGAAACTATATTTGGAACTGGTCAATATTAGTTTGTTTGAGGCAGCCTGTGTAACAAAACAGAATACAGATAAATGTTTAGGCTGCATTTTAAATTTCCTTTCAAAGAAGGGGCCCTAAGTCTTTACAGTATGTAATCTTTCAGCTAATGGGGAAACATATATTCTTGCTGTCAAAATCCCCTGGACACATCTGTTCTAGGGAGATGCTTGGATACTCCTTCATGCATCGCATGAACAGACTCATTTTCCCACAAAACCCCAAACCTGATTTAACTCTCTTGGTGTTTCTTTGGTCCCTTATTTGGTACCTTCTTGGTGCTTTCTTTGCCCTATGCCCAGAGGTTTTGGAGGTCTTTCTGCCAATGTTGACACTACTTTGCCCTACTCCTGGTACCTTGGGGTCTCTATGCCAATGTTACTGCTAAAAACACTCCCTAGGGGAATGTGGTCAATCTTAAAAGATTTTTTTTTTAATTTTTAATTTTTATTTAATCATCATCATGTGAACAACATTAGCACTTGTCACATCAGTGCTGCATATTACACCATTACATGGCCGTTGTCCATCCAGCCTCCATCAGCATTTAACAAAACAATATAGTCAACCACTAACTTTAACTTCCCCCTCCCCCCTGCAGGAATTGCACTTCGAAACGAGTCCACAACCATTTGTACTGTAGCCACTGAGGCATGTTATTATCTCTATATACATATAGTTCAGCTTGTGCTGGCATGTGCATTCTGTTTATCCATTGGGAGAGCGTCGGCAGCTGGCTCCCCACCCAGTTCTGCAAGATCACCTGTTTGACTCCCCATATGCCCAACTGAATGAATTTGCTCTCCCCTTTTTGGGCTTTTGATCCCGAAGTGGGCCCTCCTCCCCCATCATCAGTAATCCATATGACCATTCTATTCGCTTTCACATGATATTGCCCAACCCGTCCAATGCCTGTCTCCATAAGTTTGCTAGCTCGGAACATTCAAGAAATGCATGATTGAATGTGTCTACCTGGGTGTGGCACTTTTCGCATTTATTGGATTGCCACAGCCCTCTTTCCGCTCCCTTTGCTCTAGTGAGATAGCAGCGGTGTAAAATTTGGTATTGCATTTCCTTATATCAAGTATTGCAAGTCACTTTTGTTAGGTCCTAAAAATGCTTCTACATGTATTGTATCTGCGATATCAGCAGTCCAGACCTCTGCTAAGGCCTCCATATAGTTTGCGTCTAGCACATCTCAGAGGAGCTTCTGCCATGTAGACAGCGTGTTCCACTGTGGGGCCAGATTGCGCAGATCCTCATCTGCTAGTGTGACTTTCAGGCACACTGGGGACGCCTTCTGTAATTGCCTCCAATAGTGCTTGAGTTGTAAGTACCGATACTGGTGTGAGGCTGACAGGCACCCAACTTACAGAGATATGTGAGGGTCTTTTCCCTCTTCACTGGGGAATTGATGACGTTCAGAGTCACCACCTGCACTTCAGCCAGCATCAATTAAGGTAAACATGAATTTCTCCCGGCATTCTTTCTGTCCCCAGGGCCTCCCAGCTGAGCCCTAGAAGCACTATGCCTCTCCGTGGCCATGGTTGTTGCATACCCTTCCTGCTTGTTTACTCCTCCCTTTTTCCACCCCTATTGCCTCTCCCTCACCCCTGCTTTAGGTCCCCCCTCTATTCTTGCTTCCTTACTAGATTGCCCCATTCCTCCCTTCCCATTCCCACCCTTGGTGTCCCCCCTTTCTTCCCTTACATTCATCCATACACACCATCATATCAACAGCCATCCCCAACTCATGCCCCTCACCTGCAATCCCCATCTCTGCTCCCTTCCTCTATCCACCATTCCAAAAGACCCCCAACCTCTCTATCTCAATCTCCCCCTCCCCCTCCCACTATCCCCCATCACACATGGAATATACGTGGCAACACATTTAACAGGAACTGAACTGAGCCCACAGGGTGGGCAAGAAGATGTCCAAGTTCTGCCACTTTCAAGGGCTTCCTGCCATGCCCAAGTGATGTCAGCCATTCGCTCCACTGTTCTCTTGTTTGGGTGCTATCTCTCCCCTGGCTCAACCGCTGTCCCGGCAGAAGTTGCTTTCACTGCAGCCAAGACCTGTCACACATTAGTATTAGTTCCTTTTTGTGTTTGTTTTGATTTGTGCCATCAAATAATCTCAGTAGTCCCTGCAGTTTCAGGCTCATTCTCATCCTGCTCTTTTCTCTGGTGATTCTTCTGGGCAAGAGTTACTGTCCAAGAAGTGCAGACCCTCTGCTGCACTGTTAAAAAGTAACATGGTCCCCTCATATTGCACCCTGAACCGGTGTGGAAAAAGGAGGGCAAAGCTAAAGCCCCGCTGATGCAGTGCATTGCAAATTGGCGTGAATTCCTTTCGTTTTTTTGCCACATGCACAGAGTAGTCATCGAAGGGCAAGATCCTATGATTCTCATATTCTAAGCCTTTCATTTGTCTGTAGGCTTTCATAATGTGCTCTTTTTCCACACACCATATAGCGGGCTATGGCCAGTCTCGGGCATGCTCTGTCCTCTCTCCGGGGCCTAATTCGATGCATGCGCCACATCGCTACGCCGCTCCTTCACTCTGTAGGCCCAGGGCTGTGGGAAGTCATTTTTCAAAAAAATTATATAGCTTGGTGTCTGTTATGGCTTCCTGGAGTCCCACTACCCGAATATTGTTTCGGTGGGAGCGATTCTCTAGATCCTCAATTTGCTCCACAAGTTGCTGGTGGTGAGCTGACTAACTCGTTCAGCTAGGCATTCCACAGTTGTTTCCTGCGTGGCCACCCTCTGCTCCACTTCAGTGAGTCTGTGCAGTTGTGCCTCAAACTGCTCCATCCACCATGGATTGGAGGCAATTAAGCTTGTCCTCCAAGGCGGCTGATACTACCAGGGAGATCTCTGCCGCCAAATCTCCAGCTCCTAGAATATCGGCCCATGGCATGTCTGTGGCCATTTTGTGCACCGGGCTGACTTTCTTGGCTGAGCGGGCCCATATCGGGTGATGCGGCATACCCTGCCAGTTGTGCTCGCCTCAAGGCCGTCCCCTTTTCCCATGGTACTGCTTTTATTATGTCCTTTTAGTTTTGCAGTATTTTTCCAGCATTTATGCAGATTTTTGGGGCCTTAGGTCGGAAGCTTTACTAGATCACGTCCTGCTCGTCTCCTGCCATCATGTGACCTATCTTAAAAGATTTTATAAAATTGCCAGTGTGTATATCCATGAAAACAAATATAAGAACAAGATGTGTCTCTGACACTCTCTCTCCAACTGCTCAGCTCCCTAATATATGATGGGAGGAAGTAAGCGAAGAAAGATAGAGAGGGCTTGGTGATCTCCAGCTGCCCTATTCAACCTCAGCATTTTCCAGCCATGGGTTCATGGTCCCAGCCTTATATGTCATGACCCTTAGTTTGGGAATCCCTGCTTTGAAATGGACATACAATAACCAGGAAAAACTTGTGCATGCTGGTAAACTGGGAATGAGGTCTCCAGGCTAGGCATTAGCATCTGCCAATTTTGGACTTATGTTAAAGTAGGAATTCTCAACCCATTCCTTGGGGCACACCTCGCCAGTCAGATTGTCAGATAACCACAATGAATATGCATGAGAGAGATTTTCATGCACTGCCTCCATTGTATGCAAATCTTTCTCATGCATATTCATTATGGTTATCCTGAAAACCTGATTGTCGAGGTGTGTTTCGAGAACTGGGTTGAGAACCCCTGTGTTAAAGTGAAAGTAAGAGTCAAAGATGTCACCCTTTCAGTGTATGACGCATTTGTTGTATCATGGTTTGGATCCCCCTCCCCAAAGAGATATGCCAGTGTTTCAAGAAAGGGCTACTAAATAAAGAAGCTTTACATATGCGGAAGGGTTGTCACACTGTCACAGTGTGAAAGTCAATACATAGTTAAGCTGTGGAATTTATTGCTAGAGAATATAATAAGGCCAGCCATGTAGTTGAGTTTAAAAAGTTTAGACTGGTATTTTTGGAGGACAGATTCATAAATAACACAGGTACACTAAAAAAAAAATTTTTTAAACTGCCTCTAATGTTTTGATTGATTTTTACGTTTTTTGGTGCGCTGAATCCAAATCTGGTAACCAATTTGCTCCATCACGTATAGATTTTTTGCTACATTGGGTTAGCAGTTTGAGGTGAACGTTTCAGATTGAGTGCGATCGAGATAAAAGTTTCTTGGATGAATTCTTTATACTAATTGTTTAGTAGTTATTCAAATAAGAATAAAGAAAATTGTAACAAGGCAGCACATAAGAATAGAGTAATGTCAACAAAACACACTGTGATGGTAGCAAAATTGTCTGCACTTAAAACAGCCACATACATGTGCACAAACATTGAGCATATAAGAGCGAGGTTAGACACAAAGCAAAGCAAAGAAATGTGCAAAAAATGTTGTTCAGGTATGTATGTAAGAATAGAAAACGCAAACCGCACCATTGCAATACATGAAGACAAACACCCGATGGTGTGAAAATGAAATTCTAATAAATGAGATCCGACACTGTGGTAATAACTAGCAAATTTTTATTTCAAAGTTTAGTAAAAACACGATATTTGTCAACACAGTTTAGATTTTAAAGTCATTCTTGGGTCAATCAATCTCCTGGTGGGCCCGTTTCCTCTTCCCCCGAATGCTTCTCTTGGTGCGCTGCTTGGCGTATTTTTCATCTGGGGTTTCCCGCAGCAGCAACCAGCAGAAATCAGCCATCATAGTGGTGTTCCATCTTCCTTGGTACCTTCTCTCTGCGTCCTTGATGTCCTGGTGAAACCTTTCACCTTGTTCTTCACTGTACGCCCCCAAGTTTTCGGGAAAGTAGTTCACATGGGAGTGCAAGAAATGGACTTTCAGGCTCATGTTACAGTCTTGTTCTTTGAAGGCATTGAGCATCCTGGCAACAATATCCTTATAGTTCTCATCCCGCCTGTTCCCCAAGAATTTGAGAACAACATCCTTGAAGGAATCCCAGGCTTCTTTTTCCTTCTCAGACATCGTTTCAGCGAATGCTCCATCTGAAATGAGTTTCCTTATATCAGGGCCAACAAACACTCCTTCCTTTAGCTTTGCTTCAGAAAGTCGGGGGAACTTTGAGCAAAGGTACCGAAAGCACTCACCATCTTTTGGAAGGGACTTGATGAATTGCTTAATGAGACCCAACTTAATGTGGAGAGGTGGTAATAGAATTTTATCACGAGGTACCAAGCTCTCATGAAGAACATTTTTCTCACCGGGTCTCAAATACTCCCGAATTGGCCAGTCTTTTTTCCCCCAGTGTAGGTCGCGGGCCAGGCTATCCCACAAGCAAAGGAAGCAGGGATATTTGGTGAAACCGGATTGCTGCCCTAATAGCATGGATAGAATTTTAAAGTCTCCACAAATCATCCACTTATGCTCATCATAACGAATCTTCTGAAGAATCAGGGCCAAATTCTCGTATTTTTCTTGGAGAATAACAGAGTGAGCAATAGGAACTGAAGCGAATGTGTTGCCATTATGAAGAAGAACACCTTTTATGCTGTCTTTTGACGAATCAATGAACAGCCGCCATTCAGCAGGATCATACTTGAGTTTAAACTTTTCCATCACTCCGTATATATCGTTGCAAAATACCAAATCTTCCTCTTTGCTGAAATACTTCAAAAATTGTCTCTCGCGGTTGCGGTACCAATAAAAAGTTGTTCCTGGTGACAATAGATTTTTCTGTTTAAGCCGAGAACCTAGCAGTTGGGCAGCATCTTTTGGGAGTCCTAAATCCCGGACTAAATCATTCAATTCAGCTTGAGAGAAAAGTTCAGGTTTCGGATCTGGTTCAGTTTCAAACTCGGAAGTACTGGACTCATCGGGAAAAGCCATCTGATGAGTCTCATCATGATCAGAACCGTCCACACAAATATGATCCAAAGATTTTGGTGGTTCAGGCACAGGTACTTCGTTGCTATGAGGCATAGGCCTAATTGCTGAGGGAAGGTTGGGGTAACTTATTACGTTCTTATTTTTTAAGTTGTATCCCTTCACAATGCAAGAGCAAAAATAGCAGTCACTGCTGTGGTCTCTTTGTTCACGCCACATCATAGATATTCTGAAACGAAATGCTTGTTTTTTACCTTTCATCCATAAGCGTAGATCTTCCTCACATGTCTTGCACACTTTGTGAGGAGCCCACGGTTTGTCTTGATCGCCTAACTTCAAACCGAAATAGGCGAAATATACTTTTTTAATAAATGCAGAAATGTTCCTCTGCCGCTTTTTCACGGTATATTCCCCACAAATAAAACAAAAACTGTCCGGAGAGTTGACGCAACCTCAGGCTCTGTGAGCCATCACAAATACACAGCACTGCAAACTACAACTGTAGTGAACCACTTCGGAATAAAGCTGGATTACGACTGAGCAAACAAAAGGTAATAATGAACTTGCAAGAAACTGAAATTTGACAGGAACGTTCATGTCGCAACCACCGTGTTTGAGCGAGCGAACGAGGCGAGGCGAACAGGAAAGAACATGCGCCAGCGCGAGTACTGGATTTAGCCCCCCGCCTCCCAATTGTCCTGTTAATGTATAAAATGAATACAAAACACTCTAAAATATCATGAGGGAGTGTTTCTAGTTAGTTAACCATTACAACCTCTATTTTGGGCCAAGAAAATAAACTGCAGTCGGCTAAAAAGAAATTATGTGAACATTCCTTATATGGGTAAGAAATCTAATTTTGCAAGAAAACGTGACGTGATGGAACATTTTGGCTATTTTTCCTGGATTCAGCACCCCAAAATCTATAGGAATCAGTTGCAAAACTGGAGGCAGTTTTTTGGTAGTGTACCTGTGTAATTATTAGCCAGCTAGACTATAGTGTCTCTGCCTTTTACTTCTGCGAGTGAATCATATGGATAGAATCTTGGGATCTACGGAACACATCCAAGTGACCCAGACTGGCCACTGTGGGTGGCTGGAAGCTTGGCTTGATGAGCTATTAATCTAGCCCAACATGGCACTTATATTATTATGGGGCATGTTTACTCAAGTGCACTAATGGTTAGTGTAGGGTTTAGCCCATGCTAAATGGTGTGCTTGGAACTGAGGTAATGTTGCCATGTACTAAAAATACCAGTGTGGTAAAAATCCTACATTAACTACTTAGAGCGCAATTGGGCGGGGAGTGGATGTGTTAGGGATGGAGAGTAGGCGTTGCTTACACATTGCAATTAGCACATACCAATCATCCATATTGCAGTCAGCACCCAGTGAGATGGCAGTAAGTACACTCATGTTAATCACGGTTGCAAGTTTTGCGCAGTGAGATGCTTCCCGCTGCACTAACTGCCTGGGGACTTGCCAGGAATGCCTCCAACAGCGCTAATTTTTGGCACAAAACACATGCTAAGATGCCAATTCTTAATATGGTTTGTAAGCATGTTCCCATTGTCTAAGCTGGGGTTATTCACTTTAGAAAAATACTTTGCAGGAGTAATTTAATTACACTATGGAGGTCATTTTAGAAGCCTTATTCATGCTTTCGACATCCAATAACAGGCATAGAGATAACCAAAGTACAGCGATGTCTCCAGAACCATTTTAGAAGCTGGCTCTGAGGACGTCCTCACGGCCCAAACGTGAAGATATCCAAATCTGAATGGGGGTGTGGAACAGGCATGGCTGGGGCATTTCCAGGCACAGAAACGTCATGGAAGTCTGGTGTCACATGTAACTTTAGACCTGTTCCAAGGCACAAACAGCGACCTGAAAGAGAGAGGAATGCACTCTATCTTCACTAGTACTCAGCACAATATCAGCGAAAGCAGCAGCAGGATTTGTACTCCAGCTGCCCTGTTCCTAGCCAGCTACTCTAACCATTAGGCTGTCCTAGACGTCTATGTTCTGTAATACTCTTCAGGGCCTGTCCAGGTTTGTGAAATCACGTCGACATCTGGACATGCCTGCATTTATTTTCTGATGCTCTGATTTAGATGTCCTAGGGGTATGTTTACTAAACTGCATTAGTGCAATTCGCGTTAGGAGCCACGGTAGTGACAGAAACCCCAAATAAGGACATGGGCGGTACATCGTTACCACTAACGCGCGTTCAAAAAATTAACGAGCGTTACCGGGCGCCGTGGCGCGTTACTGCGCGTTAATCTTAAGAAGGCGTACAGACACAAAGCACTGAAACAGAGCTGTAGCACAATGGTTACGGTACTGACCGCTGTTACAGGCAGCATGGGTTCGAGTCCCCAGTGTGCCTAACGCAGAAGGCTGTCCCAGGCATCACCCTGCACATTACAGAGGGAATGAGGAGGCATGTTTTTTGTTACGTTGAGTATTGGTGTCAGAAACACACCCTCGGAGTGTGCCTAGCCACGTACGTTGGTGCGTGCGAGGCTGCGTGTGTGGCCCCGTGCGTAGCTGCGCGCGTACAATCGTGCGTGGGTACGTGTGTTTTACCAGTGTGGGCATCTTATATTACAGACTCTTTAGGGTGTCTTGCACCTAGGCATTATGCTAACAGATGTACGTGTGATGGCCTATGGTTTATCAGAGCCTGTGAGCAGGTGCTGGATTTTCACAGGGTTGGATTGTGCCAGTCACACCCATGATGCACTGCACATGCAAATCAGCTGTCCACAGATACACACCATGGGGAATGCACCCCCACAGCACCTCGGCCTGGTAGGGGGAACAGACCATGTGCACCCCCACAGCACCTCGGCTTGATAGGGGGTACTGACCGTGTGTTGTACTGGCACAGAGTAGCTACACACCGTCACATTGTGCGGGTACTGTGCTCACCCTGAGGTGCCCAGCACTAGGTCCACAGCACCATCCATGGCTGAAAGAGGCCATGGCACAGGTCCAAAGCAGTGTTAATGTGTGAGATAGGTAGTTTCTGCAGGAACACCTTGGACATCTCTGTCTGTTTCAGTCAGGTGTAGCCCCCATGCACCACCCCCCCCCAGGGCTGAGGGTGGCAAACAGGGTCTCCTATCAAAAGATCCACAGTCTACCTCTCTGCAAAGGTGGCAACCCCAGTCCTGCTGAGGAACAGACACCCCACAGGGCAGTCAATGCAGCTCTGTACACAGCCATAACACAATAGCAGACAGACATTAGGCCTGGATATGGTATGCTGCACCCCACCACTATCTGATATTCCCCTGGTGCAAGCCATCAGCCACTGCACCCTGCGAGCCACTCCATCACAACACCTACCAGCTGCAGTCTGCTAGTGCCCAGTGGAGATGCCTGCACCCAGAACTGGGATGTCAGCATACACAGCAAGCAGATACATCAGTGACTGGGCCCCAAAAGGAAACCCATATTTATCACATGAGAGAAATACTAGATATCACTATGGGAGTGCCTAGCCATGCTGTGGTCACTGCACAGTCAGGGTGAGAGTGATCTCTCAGCAGGATATACTGAGGTCACCCTGTCTGTGTAGGTGGTGGCCGGGCACTACAATGTGCCTGTCACTGCCCTATGCCCTGTGCAGATGCACCCTGGTCAGGCCACCCTATCCGGCCTATACCCATGGTACCTTGCTCCTCATTATGCACATTGGCAGCCCAATACTGGCAACATTGCTGGCAGTGTGGACTGTGGAAAGTGTTTGCAGCCACCACACACTGGATAGACCAGAGCTACTCAATTCCAGTCCTGGTGGCCCGCAACCCTGCAGGTTTTTGGGATATCCCTAATGATATGCATGAGATATATATGCATTAGAGATAGCCTGCCAACCTGACTGGTTTGTGGCCCTCCAGGGCTGGATTTGGAGACTCCTGCCTTACACCTCTGTCATTTAAGATTGTGAGTGGGCAAGGTACAGATGTTCTAGATATCAAAAGGGTAGATAGAATGTGTCACATTCCTCCTAGATTCTAAACACCACCAAAAAGTTGTCTAATAGACAATATTTTGGTGGTGGTGAGAAGCAAGGAGGCATGTGACAAATTCTAACCTTTTTGATGTCTTGGACATCTGCACCTTGCCCACTTACAATTTTAAATGACAGAGGTGTAAGGCAGGGGTCTCCAAATCCAGCCCTGGAGGGCCAAACACCAGTCAGGTTGACAGGCTATCTCTAATGCATATATATCTCATGCATATCATTAGGGATATCCCAAAAACCTGCAGGGTTGCGGGCCACCAGGACTGGAATTGAGTAGCTCTGGGATAGACAGACAGCCACCCCCACACCTATGCCAGCATTGTGCTACTATAGAGGTGGACAGCAGCCATACCCACCACACCAGTCATGGGCATAGTACAGGCATGGATATGGTACACAAGACTGTTGGGGGGTCACTCCCCAGGGTGGTGAACACTGTCAGAGACCAGACCTGCAGCACACACTGCAGACATCAGAATGATTGTTATGGTGGAGCTCAATGAGCAAAATGTGCTTAACGTAGGAATTGATGTCTGCCAGTTATCATAGGAAACGTTTGATAGCTGTGTACCATATACCCAGGTGTAGGGTGGCATTGCTAAGGTATGCAACTGCTAGTATTGGGAGATACAGGCAGGGCCCAATGTCTTGCCCAGGGGTGGGCACCTCCGGTCCTGGAGGGCCGCAGACCAGTCAGGTTTTCGGGATATCCCTAATGAACATGCATGAGATATATATGCATTAGAGATATCCTGCCAACCTGACTGGTTTGTGGCCCTCCAGGGCTGGATTTGGAGACCCCTGCCTTACACCTCTGTCATTTAAGATCGTGAGTGGGCAAGGTACAGATGTCCTAGACATCAAAAGGGTATATAGAATGTGTCACATTCCTCCTCGATTCTCACCACCACCAAAAAGTTGTCTAATAGACAATTTTTTGGTGGTGGTGAGAAGTGAGGAGGACTGTGACAAATTCTATCTAACCTTTTTGATGTCTTGGACATCTGCACCTTGTCCACTCACAATCTTAAATGACAGAGGTGTAAGGCAGGGGTCTCCAGATCCAGCCCTGGAGGGCCACAAACCAATCAGGTTGGCAGGATATCTCTAATGCATATATATCTCATGCATGTTCATTAGGGATATCCCGAAAACCTGACTGGTCTGCGGCCCTCCAGGACCAGGTTTGCCCACCCCTGGTCTTGCCTCTCCAGGAGGCATTGGCCAATGGGGCCTGTGGGTGGGTGTGTGGCCCTGTTGGCTGCTGCTTTACGGCAGAGTTCCCCAACTCCAGTCCTGGTGTTCCAAACACTGTTCGGGTTTTCATGCTGTCCCTCATAAATATGCATGAGCTACATCTGCATACCATGGGGGTGGTGCATAGCTATGCAGCACAGGCATCTTTATTGGAGGCAGCATGAAACCGGAATGGTGTGGGGCCCTCCAGGACTGCATTTGCGGGACTCTGCTTTAGGTAAAGTGCCTGTTTCTGGTGTCTGTGTTTGGTGTGGTAAAATATAGGCCATGCGTATGTTCTCTGCAATAAAGGAGTGTCTTTACTATCACTGTTTAGTGGTGGGTAAAACTATGGGGACTGGGGTGGCAGGAGCCCTAGTTGGGATTTGAACCTGTGACCCTCTGGTTTTACAGGCACTGGCTGTGTCTGTTGCACCACACTGTGGTCACAGAGACAGTGCAGTCCCTGGAGTTAGTCAAACCGGCCTGACAAGTCAGAAACCCTGCTCTGCAACAGGTTTACTGTGGCCTCATTTACCTTGTATGCAGACAAAGGTGCACATAAACCTCAGAAAAGACCTCAAAAAAGGGGCACACACCCATAGCCAAGCTGGGCAACAATGATATCATTGGGCAACATTGCACAACACTCCCAGGACAGCTCCATTACAATGAAATGATCTTTGAAAGGGTCTGCGGAGCGTAGACCCTTCCACACATCATTTCTTTTCTTTTTGGTGCTTTCCAGGGAGTGTTGTTCCTTGTTGCCCATTGCTATCACTGTTGCCCAGCTGAATTATGCTTTTTACAATGTTTCTTGTGGTCATTTTTAACGTTTTATGTGAAATTTTGTTCTGTGCACATGTATCACACTGCTCATGTTTTGTGGGTTTCCCCGGTTTTGCTGTACATTGCTGACGTAAATGGTTTCTCTTCCCTTTAATATGCCTTTAACGACAGGTTTTCATTCGCGTTGGAATTGAGCTCAGGAATTCAGTGCGTTAGTGTGAGGGGAGCCTCTCCCCGCCCACTCTCCGCCCATTGACCCCTTCTCTCTGCCCACTCTCCACCTTCTGCGCTGTTTTAACGCGCCGCGGGACTTTACGATCGTTAACTATGCTTACCGCGCGTAGTATTACGTTAACGGTCGTTGGCGCGTCGGTACGTGCGTTATACGGCACTTACGGTCGTTAACATCGTACAACGCGCGTTAGCCACGTTTACCACACTTTAGTAAACATACCCCCTAGATTCCACTTGGCCGTCCCTTCTAAAATTCCCCTCCATGCAAATATATCAATGTTCCCTGCAGAGATCACATATTAGATTTTTTTATTTTTGCCTAGGAGCAATACTCAAAATAGGAGGTACTTCTCAGACTAAGGCAGAGATGAGGGTCCAGGCAGCATAAGTGGTGTGAGAGGGGGTCCTCCCAGAGTTCCAGCCTGAGAATTGTGTGTGGGGGTGGGGGGAGGGAGGCAGGAGTGGAGGGAAGGATCCTCCCCCTCCTGCCTTCCTTCCCAAGTTGCAGCCTGAAGAGAGAAGATTAGAGATGTATGTGGAAGCAACATTACTGTTGTCCTTGGATGGAAATAGCACACTCTCACTAACATGCGCTGTGTCCGTGGGCTATGGTTTACTCGCCACCTCACTAAAGGGAAATTAATTTTCTCAGTATCAGCCTAATGGAGTTTTTCATTAAAGAGTGTGGGAATCAGGGTATACTGTAATACCAGGAACAGTTATATCCAAAGTACTTTGTAGAAAGAGTGTCTATAAGAAGTTAACGCTTCAAACTCAGACCACGAGCTTCAAAGTGCTCAGACCACAGCTCGTTGATGCAGAAAGATCAAAACTCTTCTTTTTCTGTTGGATTCTCTGCCCATGCAGATAATATTAAATGCTGTTAATTATTCTGGTATGGGTTCTAATGATATACAGTACAGCACTGTCTATCTGAAGAAGATTCATTAGCCAGAAATTCTCACTATGCAGAATAAATTATAGTTTGTGGGCCCTGATTCATAATCCAGAAAAACTCCTATTGTCTCAGAACTCCTCATTATCCAGAAAGGCCATTTTCTGAAATGGGCCCCAACCATTGCAGCTACATGGCGATCTATTGTATAGCAGTAAGAGAATGAAAGACAGCTTTATTACAGTGGAGAGATTGAGTGGCTATCAGATCTCTTGTTGCTAAGAGAGCACTTATGAAATAGTTGGAGTTGAAAGTGTTTTTTGTAGGTATTCCTTCCAGAAGCATCATAAGCTTGAGCAATATAGGGCCCCTGCTCTGCTTCTTCTGTGCTGAAGATCCAGAGGGTCCCATTGGGAAAAATAATAGATCTCTTGGTACATCCAAAGCTGCAGACGCCTTCTGGGCCTTTTACGAGGTACCTTACCCACTAGGACACCGTCTTTCTTAGTCCAGTTCACCTGAGCTAACTGCTGCAGATTCAAATGCTGCAAGGGAAGCATCACTGGGTCTCCCAGAACGCCGTGCACAATGTCATCGTTGGCTTCAGAGGCCACTGGAAAATTTCAACATTTTCAGATTGTTATTTAACAAAGATCAGATAACAATTTACACAGTTAGATAAAAGAAAACTGTCAGCAGATAGATGAATGGCTAATAATGATTGATGGGGGCTAATGCTAGCTAAATCACCGTTAATAAAGAATGACAGAAAGCAATAGATGACAGGGAGCAATAACTCAAAGATTTTGTAATATATGAGTTTTTACTATTGCATAAGTCCCTTCTTCAGATGTAACCTGAAGGGTTACAGGTAGTCTCCAAAATTCCTGTGCTAGAACATCTTTGGATTGCTCCTATCTTGGTCCAATAGAAGGCATCAGGACATACAAACAGTCTAGTTACTGGAACTCTGTTCCTGTAGATGGCTGAGACATTTAAAGTCCCATTGTATGTAGAATGTTGAGGATGGGAATTGGAATATCCAGGTCAAGACTTTCACTATTTCCCCAGTATTTTACCAGAAGCTCTGCAGAAGGCAGAGCTCTTTGTAAACTACGTATAAAATACTGTATGTATTTCTCAGCATGTACAGTGGGAGCATTGATTTCACTAAGCTACACATCCAGAAAAAGAACTGCATCACTCAGCATCTCCTATGTGTAAGTGCCAGCAAATACCCATCGAAGTGGCGATTTTCAGCACTTATATGTGTAATATCTGCCAATTACACATAGAAGGGCTGTGTTTTGAAAATGTGTAGATATAAATGCAGCCAATCAGGGAACAAAGCCCTGAAAGACAACTATTTAATTTTTAAACTCTGAATAAGCACAAATGCCACCTCGATCACTCATTTGAAACCATGGCTAAAAGGAGCAATTTGCAAAACCTTACATGCATCTTGAAGGTGCTGCAAAAGTGGATGAAGAACTTTTTTGAACTATATGTGCATTCCTGCTGTGAAATGGGAAATGCACAGATAGGGGCAGGTTTACTAAACGTTTAATGCATGCTAACAAATGTTAATGTGCGTTAAGTCCTGGCCCGGCTTTTATTTTTATGGGCACAGTGAAACTCATTAACATTCGTTAACATGCGTTAGGCTTTGGTAAGCATGCCCCATAATTTTTTGACCTGCTCAAACAACACCTAAAAGATGTCCCCTTTAAATCTGTGTGTTCTGGGCTAACTATATCTGTAAATTTCCATTTACAGTGCATGTATATGCAATCTAAATGGGTAGATGCCAAAAAAGCCTTCTTAAAGTAATTTCATTTGACATTTGCAGCCTATTTTACTAATAGCTGTTCAAGACCAGTAATAATAAAACATTAACAAAATAGGCATTTCATACAGAAATCTTCACATGCACACGTCTTACAGTCTTGCTCATTTTGTCCCACTTCAACATTTACAATTTTCATTACATAAATGAATATAATAAATCAAGAATTTACATGAAAATTCAATATAACAGAAAAAATTCTAGTATCAGCTGATGACCTGGTCTAAAATTGTGTGATAGAAAACATGGTCTTCATAATTTTTATACACTATGACATGACTTTATAAGAGATGATAGGACAGGAAAGCACTGCACTAGGGATATGCATAGGGAAGAAAATTTCAGTTAGTTTTGTTTTTTTCACAAACCTTTCCCAATTTGTGGGTGTTTTTCTGGTGGTCTCACACATTCATTTTAATAGGGAATATTTAGTGCACCCTAAATTGATTTAGCATGCACTAACCGGTAAATTAAGGCATGCTGAGTTGAGTAGTTCTCGTTAAATCAATTTAATATGCACTAAATTTTTTAAAGGACATTAAAGAACTGAATGCGCACTAATGAATGCACACCCCTACACTATACCATCAAAATTACACTCAGGTAGGTATAGAAGATAGACTGAAGGCCATACAGATAGTGGAGGAGCAGCCTAGTGGTTAAAGCAGTTGGCTGAAACCAGCAAAATCAGGGTTCAGATCATGGTGATACTCCTTGTGACCTTGGGAAGCTCACCTTCCATCCCTTAGTTATTAAAGATTTTAAGTGCTCTGGTGAGAGAACATAAGAACATAAGATATGTCATACTGGGTCAGACCAAGGTCCATCAAGCCCAGTATTCTGTTTCTAACAGTGGCCAATCTAGGTCATACGTACCTAGCAGTTTCCCCAAAAGCCACAGGTTCCACAATGCTTGTACTGGGTCAAGCATTGATATCCTGGGTCCCTTCTTAATAATGGCTTATGGAACTTGTCTCCAGGAACTTGTCCAAACCTTTTTTAAACCCAGCTACACTAACAGCCTTTACTACATCCTCCGATAACAAATTCCAGAGTTTATTACACGTTGAATGAAAAAATATTTTCTTTTATTAGTCTTAAATAGTTTACCCTGTAGCTTCATTGTATGTCCCCTAGTTTTTCTATATTCTGATAACGTAAACAATCGATCTACATTTACCTGTTCCACTCCGTTCATTAATTTATAGACTTCTATCATATCTCCCCTCAGCCGTCTCTTTTCCAGGTTAAAGAGCCCTAACCTTTTTAGCCTTTCTTCATAGGAGTATCCTTCCATCCCCTTTACCATTTTGGTGGCTCTTCTCTGAACCTTTTCTAATAACGCTATATCCTTTTTAAGATACGGCGACCAGAATTGCACACAATTTTCAAGGTGCGGTCTCACCATGGAATGATATAGAGGCATTATAATACCCTTTGTTTTATTTTCCATTCCTTTCCTTATGATACCTAGCATTCTATTTGCTCTCTTGGCTGCCGCTGCACACTGGGCCGAGGGTTTTAACATGTTATCCACAATGACGCCTAAATCTTTTTCCTGGGTGGTGGTTCCTAATGTGGAACCTTGCATTGTGTAACCATAGTTTGGGTTGTTCTTCCCTAAGTGCATAACTTTGCACTTGTCCACATTAAATTTCATCTGCCATTTGGATGTCCAGTCTTCCAATTTATCAAGATCTTCTTGCAATTTTCCACAATCCTTTTGGGTTTTAACAACTTTAAATAGTTTTGTGTCATCTGCAAATTTGATAACCTCACTTGTTATTCCCTTTTCCAGGTCATTTATGAATATGTCAAAAAGCAGCGGACCCAGCACAGATCCCTGGGGTACCCCACTATTCACCTTTCTCCATTGGGAAAATTGGTCATTTAGCCCTACCCTCTGCTTTCTATCTTTTAACCAGTTCCTGATCCATAATAGTACACTGCCTCCTATCCCATGACTCTTTAGTTTTGCCAAAATTCTCTGATGAGGGACCTTGTCAAAGACTTTCTGAAAGTCCAGATACATTATATCAACCGACTCACCTTTGTCCACCTGTTTATTCACACCTTCAAAAAAACATAACAGATTAGTAAGACAAGATCTTCCTTGTCTAAAGCCATGTTGGCTGTCTCCCATTAGGCCATGACTATCTACATACTGAGTAATTTTGTGCTTTATGATGGTTTCTACCATTTTTCCTGGTACTGACATCAGGCTCACCGGCCTGTAGTTTCTCGGATCACCCCTGTAACCCTTTTTAAAAATTGGCGTTACATTGGCGATCCTCCAGTCTTCAGGTATTACAGATGATTTTAATGAAAGTTCACAGTTTACTAATTGCAGGTCTGCAATCTCATATTTCAGTTCTTTCAACACCCTTGGATGTATACCATCCGGCCCAGGTGTTTTGCTACTCTTCAGTTTATCTAATAGTTGTAATACATCTTCCCGATGTATCGATATTTCCATGAATTCTTCCGCACCTTTAAATACCACTTCAGTCATGGGTAACATCCCTACATCTTCCTCAGTAAAGACCGAAGCAAAGAATTCATTTAGTCTCTCCGCTATCGCCTTGTCACCGCTTAGTGCCCCTTTAACCCCTCTATCATCTAATTGACCAACTGACTCTCTCACAGATTTTTTGTCATGAATGTACTTGAAAAAGTCTTTATTTCACGTTTTTGCTTCCGCAGCAAACCTTTTCTCAAATTCTCCCTTTGCCTGCCTTATCAATGCCTTGCATTTGACTTGCCAGTGCTTGTGCTGTTTCCAGGTTTAGTCGTTTGGCTCTTTTTTCCATTTCCTGAAAGATGCTTTTTTGGCAACAACAGCCTCTCTGACCTCACCTTTAAACCATGCTGGCAGTTTTTTGGACTTCCTTCTTCCCTTCTTAAAGCGTGGAATACAGCTGGTCTGGGCTTCCAAGATAGTATTTTTCAACAACACCCAAGCTTGATGTAAGTCTTTAACCTTTGCAACTGCTCCTTTTAGTTTTTTCTTAACTATTTTCCTCATTTTATCATAGTTTCCCTTTCGAAAGTTAAAAGGTAGTACTGTGGATTTCCTTACTATCCCTCCACCACTAATTAAATCAAATGCGATCATGCTATGATCACTATTGCCAAGTGGCCCCAACACCCTTATCTCTTGCACTAGATCTGGTGTTCCACTAAGGATTAGGTCTAATATGGCTTCGCCTCTGATCGGTTCATGAACCAGCTGCTCAAAGAAGCAGTCATTTATTTCATCTAGGAACTTTATCTCCCTAGAATGTCCTGCTGTGACACTGACCCAGTCGATACTGGGGTTATTGAAATCACCCATTATTATTACTGCGCTGTAAATTTTGTTAGCTTCCATGATTTCTTTGAGCATTTCATCATCCATTTGTTCATTCTGTCTAGGCGGTCGATAGTACACCCCCACTGCCATTGCCTTCCCCTTTTTACATGGAATTTCAATCCATAGAGATTCTACAGCAAATTTTGTTTCCTGCAAAACTTTAATCCTTTCTGACTCAATGCCCTCTCTAACATAGAGTGCAACCCCCTCCACCAATTTGATCAGCTCTATCATTGAGATATAGTTTTTTATAGGGAGATACCTACTGTTCCTAAATGTATCTTGCCTTGAAATAGCACTGAAACTACCACTGAAAAGGCATGGATTCTTATTGTATGTTCTAATTAGATCCAAATAAACAGATCTGTAAATAGGCAAGGTAGAAATAAAATATGCACTGTACATATTTAGTATAAAATCCAATTACAAGGTGCTCAAAATAAATTTATAGGGTTGCCAACAAGCTCCCCCTTTTTTTAATTGGTTGATCCACTCCAGGTTTTACCTTACTATACGTATAGACTTTTAGGGGTATGTTTACTAAATTGTGGTAATCGTGAATAACGCGTGTTATGTAATGTTAACAATTGTAAGCGTAGCATAATGCGCGTTATGCTGCGCTTACGATCGTTAACGTTACATAACACGCGTTATGATGCGCTAACGATCGTAATGCCCCGCGGTGCGGTAAAACACCCCAGAAGGTGGAGAGAGGGCAGAGAGAAGGGGTCAATGGGCGGAGAGTGGGCGGGGAGAGGCTCCCTTCACACTAACGCGCTGATCTGAAGAGCTCAATTCCAACGCGAATGAAAACCTTCCGTTAAATGCACATTACAGGGGAGAGAAACCATATCAGTGTCAGCAATGTACAGCCCAGGCAGGGAAACCTAAAACAAGTGATAAGTGTGATACATGTGCACAGAACAAAAGGGCACATAAACACTGAAATGACATCAACCCCTCCCCCCCCCCGAGTAAGCTCCATAGAACAGATATAAATCGTGGAAGGGCCTATAATCCGTCCCCATACAAGGTGAATGAGCCCACAGTGAAATAGCGCTGCTCAGGGTTTTCCCCACCATCGGACAGGGTTCCTATGGCATGCACATGTCCCGCAACATCAGGGCGGGCATGTCGGAACGGCAAATGGACAGATGCCGGAGAAGGGGATACAGAGGACCGCAGGCGGCACATGCTGTGGTGCAGCTGGGCCACAGTGCGGACTAGGACGATGCCTAGGTGGCCCATACGAATGCTGAAGCAGCAGAGCAGCCAGACAGCAACTGCTGAAGGCCCAACATGGGCACGACTGTGTTTCCCACAGTGTCACAGGGGATAGTACCCAGCAGCAACCCCCAAGGGCATGGAACATTGGCAGGCGGTGCTGGGGGGAAGCGTGGACACCTATGCAGGCACCCCTACCCCAGAACCCGCACCATAGGCAGCCGCCTACCTGTACACTGGATGGCCTGAGACTGCGCACCACCAGCAAAAGGGCATGTCAGCATGGTGGCTGAGGGATACTGGTGGTGGAGGGGGCAGTGGCAGCTGCCCAGAGCAGACCGTGGCCTAGCCCTGTGTAGGTGGGTGCCATGCACTGCAACAGACAGGCCCTTCTGATGAACAGTCATGGTATCACCAGGGAATGCACCATCTCCATGGCAACACAGTGGTGCAGTGCACACAGCCAGTGTGCTCAGAAGCAAAAGGTCACAGGTTCAAGTCCCAGCTGTGGTTCCTGCCAACCCAGTCCCCATTTTTTAACCCACTACTAAAAGGTGCTAATACAGACAGAGTCTTTATTTCAGATGACATAAACATTCCCAAAACACCTACATTTTACCCTACAAAGCACAGACACCATAAACATGCGCATTACCTAGAGCAGAGTCTCCCAAATGCAGTCCTGGAGGGCCAAACACCATTCAGGTTCCATGCTGCCTCTAATAAATATGGCTGTGCTGCATTTCTATGCACCACCCACATGGTATGCAGATGTATCTCATGCATATTCATTAGGGACAGCATGAAAACCCGAACAGTGTTTGGCCCTCCAGGACTGGAGTTGGGAACCTCTGCCCTAGAGCAGCGGCCAACAGGGGCAGATACACACGCACCCACAGGCTCCATTATCTGAAGCCTCTTGGAGAGGCAGGATGTTGGGCCCTGCGTGCATCTCCCAATACTAGCACTTGCATAGCTTAGCAATGCCACCCTAAACATGGGAAAACTGTACACAGCTATCAAAAGGTTGCTATGATAACTGGCAGATAGCAATTCCTACGTTAAGCACAATTGGCTGATTGAGCTGCATCATAGCAACCTTTCTGATGTCTGTGGAGTGTGCCTCAGGTCTGGTGTCTGACAGAGGGACCCCAATGGTATTGCGCACCATAGCCATGCCTGCACTGTGCCCAGGACTGGTGTGGTGGCCAGGGTTGCCATACACCTCTATAGTTGCACAATGCTGGCATAGGTGTGTGGAGTGTGTGTCTGTCTATCCAGTGTGTGGTGGCTGCCAACACCCTCCACAGTCCACACTGCTAGCACTGTTGCCAGTATTGGCCTGCCAATGTGCATAATGAGGAGCAAGGTACTGTGGGAATAGCCTGGATAGGGTGGCATGGCCTGGCTGCATCTGCACAGGGCATAGGGCAATGGCTCGGACATTGTAGTGCCTGGCCACCACCTGCACGGACAGGTGGCCACAGCATGTCCTGCTTGGAGGTCACTCTCACCCTGACTGTGCAGTGACCACGGCATGGCTAGGTTCCCCCATAGTGGTTATGTAGTGTTTCTCTTATGTGTTTTTTTTTTTTGGGGGGCCCAATCACTGACTTATCTGCTTGGTGTGTATGCTGATATCCCAGTTCTGGGTATATGCATCTCCTCCAGGAACATGCACTATGGACTAGCTAGCAGACTGTCTACAGCTAGTATGTGTCTTGTTGAAAGACCTTGTGGGGTGCAGTGGTTGGAGGCTTGCTGCTGGAGAATGTCAGATAGTGGTGGGGGGCAGCTGATAATTTCCAGGCCTACTGTCTCTCTTCTATTGCTTTATGGATGTGTACAGCTCTGCATTGCCTGCTTTGTAGAGTGTCTGTTCCCCAGCAGCACTGGGGTTGATGGTCCCCTCTACTGCCATTATTGCAGGGAGATAGAATGTGGATCTGTTGGTAGGTGATCCTGTTGCCCACCCTGAGCCTCAGAGAGTGGGTTGTGTGGTGGTTCATAATCTGCCTTTGCGTCCAAACACCCCCCTTCACGTACATCATGTACCCATGCACCAACACAGGATATACACTATCCTGGGTGCATCATAGCCCATAAGGGCTAGACATGATTGAGAAATACAGAAGAACACAGATTTATCCTAGGTGCGTCTGCAGGGACTACCTATCACACACAGTAGCACTGATGAGGATCTGCAATATGGCATATTTCAGCCATGAAAGGTGCTGTGGACCTGGTGCTGGGTGCCCCACCTCACCCTCAGTGTGAGCACAGTACCCGCACACTGTGACGGTCTGTAGCTACTCTGTGCCAGTACCACACATAGTCAGTTCCCCCTACCAGGCCGAGGTGCTGTGGGGGTGCATACCCCATCTTTTGATCATCTGTAGACTGCTGATTTGCATGTGCAGTGCATCATGGGTACGGGTGGGTTAACCCCTATCCTGGTAACCACAGCAGACAGTGTGTGTGGTGACTTGCAGTCCTTCTGCAGCCAGCCAGGGGTTTGTTAGCAGCTAAAGAGGTGTAGCCCACTGGTTACTTCATTGCCTGTGGGGTCTGAGGTCATGTGTTCAAACCCATGGTGGGGTTGTTTGATAAGGCTGTCTGAGGCATTGTTTATTTTTAATGTACATTAGTGCTGCCAGCATAAACACCCTCAGTGTACTGTAACCATAAGGCGCCCCATAAGGTGCCTTATCAGGTGTCCTCTAAAGCACCTTATAGGGTGCCCTATAGGGGACATTATAGGGTGCCTTGGCGGACAGTGCACTTTATAACGTGCCCTATGGAGTGCCTTATAGGGTACCTTATGCCGCACCTTAGGTTACAGCACGTGAGGATGTGTTTGCTGGCAGCACTAATTAAACTACAAATAAAATGCCTCAAAAATCAATACTTACACATAAAAGCTACTGTCTCAGCAAGCCTTATGGTTTAGGCACACTGGGGGATTGAACTCATGACCCCTGTACCATCAGTCAGTGTATTAACCATTGTGCTACACCTCTATTTCTGTGTTCACATGTCTGCGTGCCTACTTAAGATTACCGAGCGTTAACGTGCTTAGCAGCATCTCGCCCGATAATGTGCGCAGCGCACGTTATCGCACGATAATCCCGTTTTGCTACTTTAAGACTGAAACGCCCACTCCTTTTATGACATCCTGCACACTAATGCCTGGCGCACGTTAAGACAGTTTAGTAAACATGCCCCTTTGACTTCATATATGCTGTGAAGTAAAATCAGGTCTGTATCAGTCAGTCCTGAAAACATGGAGTCAGCTGGCAAACCCAGATGAAGCCTCAAATCTCTCCTGGTGACGCTATAGCCAGTCCTGTTTTCAGGATATCCAAAATAAATTGACATATATTGAGCCTCCAATGTAACCAAATATATCTCAAGTATATTCATTGTGGATATCCTGCAAGCCTGACTAGCTGTAGGGTTGTCAAGACAGGTCTGGGAATCCATACTATAGGATCACCAGATGGCTCCAGGTGATGTAGAAGATGGTAAGCTAGTCTTGATTTCTTCCCTCTCCCTCCAGTACCTATGGACCGGTAGTTCCAGTTTTCATAAATCAACAGAAACTGCAAGTCCAGTATGCAGTAGCACAGCTTTTCACTGAAACAAGGAGTGAGCTGGCGGCATAACCCCTCAGAGCCCTAGTGTAAATACCTTTTCTGCAATTTTGAAAGCAGAGCTCCAAAGCTATCAGAGTTTTTTTTGGGGGGGGGGGGTGGGGGGTGGGGTGGAGGGGTGGGGGGAGGGGTGTCATCTTTAAAGAAGGAACACCACGGAAACAGAAATATTTTTTGCCATCTCTCTGTTTCAGATTTAATTTTAAAGCAGTGTTAAAACAATCTTCAAGAGTACTCATTGGATTCTTAGGGGCGTGTTTACTAATGTGCGCTGATGTGTTAGTGCGGGGTTTAGCAGGTGGTTAGCATGTTGTGTGAAAGCCTGGGTCCCTAGGCGAAACATCCCATACTAGCCAGGTAGCATGCAATTGGGTGGGTATTGGGCAGGATGTGGGTGTAACATGGGCATGGAAGCCACATCACTTTAGCATGGGTATTTTGGGAGCATGCTAATCCTGAAGGTAGCTGTTAGCGTGGATGCATATAAAGCCATCTCAGTGGGTGATGATGTACACCTGTGTACCTGTTAGTGCAGTGTCAGGATAATGGCAGGGGAACAGATGCACCCTCCCACTCCCCGAAAGTTAGCACAGATGCCCGCTTTATATTTCAGCACCCAGCATGCACAACTGGCAAAACCTTAGTAAACATGTCCCTTTGTGTTGGAAAGAAATGTAGTGTAATTAAATTATGGGAAATAAGACCAGGAGATTCTGAAGTAGACATCCCCAGCACACCTTGCAGTTCCTAGAGACTATGCAGGCTACTGAGAGACATTTTTGTTGTTTTCTAGGTTTGTTTTTTTGTTTAATCCTTAGGGGTATGTTTATTAATCAGCAGTAGTGGCTTCCATGCGATATCATAGCCATGGCCCCATTGAAATCAAACCACGGCTCCGATATCGCACAGAAGCCGCTACCACTGTTTAGTAAACATACCCCTTAGTTTTATAAAATATCACAGTGCCAACATTGCCAGACTGTGCAGGAGGTAGTGGTAGTGCTCTGGTGGTGACTGCGGCTCTGTGCTGTGGCCAACAGCCTGACTCTGCATGGAGCTTTGGATAATGGAGCCTGTGTGAGTGGGTGTTTTTACTCCTTTTGGCAGCTGCTTTGGGGATTGCACATGTTGATGTTGTATTTGCATTGTAGGGAAAAATATAAGGACAGGCTCTGCAAGATCCACAGCTGGGACCTGAACCTGTGCCCCTCTGCTCTAGGATACACTGGCTGTATGCACTGCAACACACTGTTGCCACAGAAGCACCTTTTCTGTTGCACTGCATGGCCTGGGTGCACTGCAGGCAGGTGCCACTGCCCCCTCCAGCACCAGCACACGCCCCCTTGCCATGCTGCCTGGCCATATACTGTCAGTGCTGGTAGTGCACAGTCCCAGGCCATCCACTGTACAGGTAGGTGGTCACCTAGGGGGCGGGGTTTGGGGTGGGGAGGCATACATGGACATCCCTACATCCCCCCCATCACCTCCTACCAGCATTATGTCCCTTCCACGTGGGGGAGGGATGTCTGGGGGATGTCAGGTCAGTGCCCTAGCAACTCTTGGCTAGGGTGGACCGGGTAGATGTAGGTGGATTGTGCTTGGACTTGGTCAGCTGCTGTCTTGCAGATTTCCAGTTTCTATGTTCCTATGTGCCACCTAGGCAATGGCCTAGTCCACCCTGTGCCCCAGCTACCCCCACTACATGTCCCGCCTGCAGCCCCCTATGCCCCATTTGCACCATTGCCATAGTGGCCTTTCATACTTGGGCACTATGCTGTTGCTGCACATGGATCACTACTATCACTTTTCTCGGGGCTCCCTGTCTATGTTGTACATTGTTGACGCTGAAATGGTTTCATTCTCCTGCATAACTGCAGCTAACGACAGGTTTTCAGTCCCAGTAATGTTCAGCCCTTCAATACCCCACGTTAGTGCTATAGGAGCTTCTCCCCGCCCACTCCCCGCCCATTGACCCCTTCTCTCCACCCTCTCTACGCCCTCTGTGGGATTTACCACGGACGGTGAAGTTAACGAGGCGTTAGGTACCCTTAACGCGCGTTAACGTTGCCTAACGTGCATTAACGTAGCCGCTGCTACATTAACGCGGTTTAGTAAACATACCCCTTAGTGTACTTTAGTGCACATGCCCCTGAGTAAAGCAAAGATATATTTTAATAACAAAATCAAATTCAGAATAACAATCCAAGTTATCAATGCCCCTGTTTAATGGACATTACCAAGTTTAAGTTACAATGTAAACCATTTTGACTAAAATGATAAAGCGGTATAAAAAAACCTGTTAAATAAATTAATAAAGTAAATAAATACTATAATGAGAAGAAATTAAAATGCTAGATCTGGATAACTATTCTTCATCTGGTACCTAAGTATTGTTTCATTTATTCCCAGTCCTTACTAGGCAAATATTCAACTCAGTTGATGATGCACGAGCAACTTCTGCAATCAATAAACCATATTGTGTTCCAGAGTTGTTGGCTTTTTGCAGAACTGACACTCCAAGAGGGGTGAAGTGACAATGAATTTAAGGTCCCTTAAGGTTTAATTCTTCTTCTTTGCGAACTGCTCTAGCTTGAGGAGGATCCACCTGCAGTCCTCAGGGGTTAGCTTCAACTGAACTAGCAACAGCAACAGGGTCCCTAATGACTGAAGTGGAAAATGTCAGGATTTTAAAGGGACCTCTGCATGACAATCAAAGAAATCATAGAGTTGTACATATTCATTGTGAAGATCTTGAAAAACCAACTTTTTGAGAGTCCTGAGGACAGGTTTGGAAACCTCAGCACAAAGCATGCAATGGAACAGAACAAGAACTAGATCAGACCTCTCAGGGTGAGGTGGAGACCTTTCCTCGTCTGGTACATTCTGCTACTTACAATGCTGATATGGAAGCAGCAGGTCTATAAATACCAGAATGCACTGAGATATAAGTTCTTTAACCAGGACTGACCAAAATCTTTCATTCAAAAACTGAGTGACTGGGCACCTCTGCATTACCTCCATGATGCACTTCTTCCCAATGGATGGAAGGTCCAAGCATAGAAGCCAAAATGAGGAAACAGACTAAAGTCATATTTTAATAGCAGGTTATTTTCTCTGCAACCTAGAGTTGGTGTATTGATGGAGTTTTAGTTTCCTATTCAGCAATTCTTCAGTTCTGGATAGCACCAACAAAGAGCTGTACGTGCCTCTTGGAGTGCAGGAATAGAAAGGGATTTTGAATTTAGCTCACACTTTTTTCAGGAGAAAGCTCAAGGCGAATTACATTCAGTGCAGTAGGTATTTTCTTGTCCCTTGGAGAGCTTACAATCTAAGGGACCCTTTGCAAAAGTGTGCTAAGCAGTTAATGTGCATTTTCACGTGCGGTAATTGCGTGTGATGGCCCACGGTAACTCATGACAGTTAGCACACACTGTAAATCATGTGATGGGGTGAGGAATGGTTAGGTTAAGGATGAAGAATGGGTATAGAGAGCTCATTGCAGTTAGCGTGGGGTAACATAGCATGTGCTATCAATGTTGCAGTTATCTACTGCCACCTCAATAGGTAGTATTAGGTGCACTCACAATAATTGCAGCATGCATTGGGATATGCTTCTGTGTGTTAACTGCCACATTCTTGACAGGTACCACGTGGGTTAGTTTTAGCACTAAACACACATTAAGTGCAAAAGCCTAATGCACTTTAATAAAAGGGTCCCTAAGTATGTATCTGAGGCAACGAAGGGTTAAGTAACTTGCCCAAGATCACAAGGAAGAGCAGTGGGATTTGACCCAGGCATCCCTGGTTCTCAGTCTATTGCTCGAACCATTAGGCTACTCCTTCCTCTGGGGGATAAGAAAATACCTACTGTACCTGTATGTAACTTGCCTTGGGCTAACCCAAGAAAAAAGGAGGGAACTAAATTCAAAGTCCCTTCCCTTCCTTAGTAAGGCCCAAATATACAAAATGCCTTAATTCTAAATGTATTCTTCCTTTCCTAAATGTATATTACAATATATATTCTAAAAACCATTACAGAATCATTTTACTCACTCCATCGTTCTCACTTAGCTTAATTAATGTGATCCCGTAATTTTCTGGCATCAAGAGCATGTGCATTTTGTGGTTGTGGTCGTTGCAGTTAATACTCTTATTTCCTACATTCATTCAGTGATATATGTGTTGTCTTTGTGCTTTTTAGGTGCATTTTGCTAAAGCGATGCAACTTGTTTGGAAGGGCCAGTCTGTCTATCTGTTTGTCCAGCAGTCCATATGCATGCACAAACCTATTTTATTTATTTATTTAACTGTATTTATATACCGCCTTTCGCCAGGTCAAGGTGGTTTACATAAAACAAGATAAATAGCAACTACAGAGAACAGTGTGGGAGAAACAATAATGTTTTAACATTTTAAGTTTTTAACATTTTAACAAGTTAAACCATGTACAGCATCCAATAGGTGACTGGGGATGGGATAGTATAAACATATGAACAGATCAAAGCACAGGTTGAACATGTATTGTTGTCCAGTTTACAGTGAATGATGTATCTGGGGGGTGGGTGTGAAATGCTCAAAGAAGAGGTGTGTTTTGAGGTATTTTCTGAATGTATTGAGGTTGAATATGTTCCATAGTTTGTTGGGTATGGCGTTCCAGATCGAGGGAACGTAGAGCTGAAATGCGGGTTCACACGCCTGTTGATTGGATTTGCTCCTGGCGTAGGGGATGATTAGTGTATTTCTTATGGATGAGTATCTTGATCTATTTAGTTGGGGTGTTTGCAGTAGCATGTGGAAGTAGGAGGGAGGATCGGAGTGGAGAGTCTTGTATGTCATTAAGAGGGTTTTGTACTTTATAATGTCAGAGGAGTTGTTTGAGTATGGGGGTGATGTGTTCCTGATCTTTTGCACCCTGGAGGATGCAAGCTGCTGTGTGAAAAGCAGTCAGTAGAGGGAGAAGTGTGGATTGTGAGAGGCCTTGGTAGATAGCATTACAGTAGTCAAGGTGTGGCAGAACCATAGCTTGAAAAGCGGTGGCAAAATCTGATGGTTCGAGGAGTGGACAGAGGCATTGCAGGGTCTTTGCTTTGTGTTATATGGCTCTGATGACATTATATATGGAGGGTTCAAAGGTGAGGTGTTCATCCAGGGTAAATCCTATGTACCTCACTTCCTTTGCTGGTTTTGATTGGTGTGTTGTTCATGGCTATGATAGATGGAGGGGTGAAGGCTTCATCTTTGGTTATGAAGAGAGCTTGTGTTTTCTTAGAGTTGATTGTGATCAGGACCAGTGTGGTGGGTGGGGTTGCCAACCACCCTATCTGTGCACAATGCTGCAATAGGTGTGTGTGTATGTGTGTGTATGTCTATCCATTGTTTCGTGGCTGCCTACACCTCACTGGACCAACAATGTCCCACTATTACCAGCGTTAGCCTGCAAATGTGCATAATGAGGAGCAAGGTATTGTGGGTATGGACTGGGCAGGATGCATCTGCAAGGGGTGTAGGGCAATGGCTGGGGCACTGTAGTGCCCAATCACCATCTGCATGGTCTTGCTGTTAGGGCACTCTCACACTGACCAAACAATGACCATGGCACGGCTATGTTCCCACATAGTGTGACATAGTATCTGTCTCAGATGATATATGTGTGCCCCCTGTTCTGGGGGTCAGTCACTGGGGCACCTGCCGGGTGCCTGTGCCATACAACCCATAGTTCCACTATGAACATGCAAGATAGACTGGCTAGCAGAGTGTCCGTGGTTAGGTCATGTATGGCCAGGACACCTGGCATGGTGCAGCAGATACAGTCTGACTGCCTGCTGCTGGTGAATGCCAGACCATGGTTGGGGGCTGGGTTACAGCTGTAGCCCTATAACTGGTGGGAGCAGAGAAGATGGGCAATGGACAGGTAGTCTACTGGAGTGCGCAGTATTATGGCATACACGTGTAGCATCCTATGCACGTTATGGTGAACGCGTGTTGCAGTGTGTACAATAATGCGCATGACGTCTGTTTGGGACGTATGTTGTTATGCACCATAATCTACCCACATATACTTAGGTGCCTAGACATATCTCATAAGGCATGTAGAAAGCTTTATAACATCACACACGTTATTGTGCGTGCTGTGCGTAGGATGCCCTGCTACGCGCATTTCCGCAAGGCACGAAGGACACACTACTGCATGATAATCTAGCAGACACGATGGCCACTTGGTGAAACATATTTGCATTGTGGTTGTTTGGGATAGTGGTTGCAGATGTGTGTGGTGCCAACATAGGTTGTGGGTTTGGGTCCCACAGGTTCCTTTTCATTTGTTCTGCTCTCCTTACCATACCATGGCTCCGGCTTTGTCCCTTCTCCACACACCCTTCCCTCTCTTCACTGTACACTGCAGTGTCCCTTCCATGCAGCCTATCCGTCACATGCTTGCTGTTACATATGCTCCCTTTCTTTGGGTTGTCTGGGTGGACAGGTGGATCAGTAGTCTGGTATTAGTGTCAGTGAGCTGTGTTTGGGCTCTTCATTGTACCAGTTTAATTCTCTCTTACTCCTTTTTGGATCCCCTATCCATTTTTCCCTTATATACACACCATCCACACAGCTGGCCCTTCAGACCAACCCCTTACGCCCTTTCTGTCACTGTTGTTTACACCTCTGCATGCTGGGTTCCCTGCACACCATTTCATGGTGTGTGTGCATGTGTTAACTGTGGCTCACGTCCCCATTACAGACTGTGTAATCAGCTGCCTGTGGTCTATGGCCTTACACATACAGCTCTGTTTCTCATGTGGCACCATGTCTGTACATCCCTCAGCGTGTCTTCTACTGTCAGCGCGCCTTGGATTGCAACCCCTTCGGATGCGCTGCTGCTTGCTGTGGTGTTCATGTACGGTGGGTCCATGGCGCACTGTACCGCGCATTATGTGCCTTGTAACGTGCGTTACCTGACATGGCTTGCGATGCACCACCCACTCCTTTATATGGGCATCCATAACATTACCGGGGAACTTAACGTGGGCAACTTTAACGGAGTTTAGTAAACATACCCCTAAGCATTTAGGGGTATGTTTACTAAGACGTGGTAACATAGCAGTGGTATCATTACTGCGTGTTAATGTCACCAGAAGTAACGTTACCGCGCGGTAACGTTACCTGGTGTAACGTTAACACATGTTAACATTACTGGCAGAGGTAACTGTCCCAGAGGGCAAGAGAAAGCAGAGAGAAGGGGTGAATGGGTGGGGAGTGGGTGGGGAGAGGCTCCTGCTAAACTGACGCTGGAACATTAATGCGGGAACATTACCGCCAGTGAAAACCTGTCGGTAAATGCACATTTGCAGGAGAGAGACCATATCAGTGTCAGCAATGTACAGCACAGACAGGGAGCCCAAGAAAAGTGATAGTAGTGTTCCATTTGCAGCAACAGCAGAGTGCCCAAGTAGGAAAGGGCACTATGGTGATGCTTCAAATGGGGCAAAGGGGGCTGTAGGCGGGACACACAGTGGGGGCAGGTTGGGCACAGGGCAGACTAGGCAGCTGCCTAGGTGGCACATAGCAACACAGAAACTGGAAAACAGCAAGACGGTGGATGACCAAGGTCAAACATGCCCATTAGTCTGTGTACCACATTGTCCCACCCAGGGTACATGTACCCTGTAGGTACCCCAAACATCACACAGGAGCCATAATGCCTATAATAGGGCAAGCAGAGCACATCTGGGGACCACTCTAAAAAGTGTCGACATACCTTCCCCAGGGTAGGTCCCAAACGGTATGTAAACTCAGCTAAATGAACACCCCTGCACAACAGCCCCTGGAAGTCAGTGCAGGGTGTGACCATGTGTTGTCTGAAACATATATACACCCAGTAGTCCATATTGGATACACTGGACCTGCATTGCATGCCCCAGCCTGACCACAGTCTGCTGGCAGAACACAATCAATCAACCAGGTCCACCCTAGCCAGTTGTTGCCAGATCACCAACCTCACACCCCACAGACATCTCACCTCCATGTGGAAGGGACAAAACAGTGGCAGGCGGTGATGGTGGGGATGTGTGGATGTCCATGTATGCCTCCGCACCTCATACCCTGAACCTAGACTCCCGCCTACCTGCACAGTGGATGGCCTGGGACTGCACACAAGCAGCACCAACAGTATATGGGCAAGTCAGCATGGCAGGGGGGGGGGGCGTTGGTGGCGGAGGGGGCGGTGGCACCTGCCTGCAGCGGACCAAGGTCATGATCTGCTCCAGTGTGCCATGTGCAGTGAAACAAATAAGGTCTCTCTGATAAGCAGCAAATGTAGCCTCAGGGACTGCTCTGCCTCTGTGGCAACAGTGTAGTGCAGTACACATAGCCAGTGTGTCCTGGAGCAGAGGGTCACAGGTTCAAGTCCCAGCTGTGGATCCTGCAGTGCATGTTCCTACATTTACCCCACATTGCAGATACAACATCAACATGTGCAATCCCTAAAGCTGCAGCCAACAGGAGTACAAACATCCATCCACACACACAGGCCCCACTTTCCAAAGCTCCATGGAGAGTCAGGCTGTTATCACCAGAGCCCACAACTAGTTCCTGCACACCTTAGCAATGTCTGCACTGTGATCAGGACCAGTATTGCAGTCAGGCCTGCCAACCATCCCTACCTCGCATGATGCTGCAATAGAAGTGGGTGAGTGCATGTCTATCCATTGCAGTGTGGCATCCTACTCTGCACTGGGCCCATAAAACATACACTGTTGCCAGCATCAGCCTGTAAATGTGCATACTGAGGAGCAAGGTATTGTGGGTATGGCCCAGAGAGGGCAGATCAGGCAGGATGCATCTGCATTGGGGGTAGGGCAATGGCTGGCACAGCGTAGTGGCCCACCACAACCTGCATCGACAAGGTGGCCACAGCATGTCTTGCTGGGAGGACACTCTCATGCTGACCGAGCAGTGACCATGGCACAGCTATGTTCCCACATAGTGCTATATAGATTTGTCTCAAGTGATATATGTGTGCTCCCTTTTCTGGAGCCCCAATCACTGAGGCACCTGCTGGGTGTCTGTGCCATACATCCCAATTCTGGGTGTGCATAGTTAGAAACATAGAAACATGATGCAGAAAAAGACCACATTGCCTATCTAGTCTGTCCTTCCATATCAACAACTACAACAGTCCCCTTTTTTCCTTTAGAGATCCTCTGTGTTTGTCCCATGCTTTTTTGAATTCAGTTACTGTCCTCATCTCTACCACCTCCACTGGCAGACTATTCCACGGATCCACCACTCTTTCCGAAAAGAAATGTTTCCGCAAATCACTCCTGAATCTATCCCCCTTCACCCTCATCCCATGTCCCCTCGTAGGAGAACTTACTTTCAATTGAAAGAGGCTCTCCCCCTGAACATTTATGCCACGGAGATATTTAAACATCTCAATCATATCACCTCTTTCCCGCCTTTACTCTAAGGTGTACATATTAAGATCCTTCAGCCTGTCCTCATATGCTTTATAATGAAGACCACTAACCATTTTAGTAGCCACCCTCTGCACCGACTCCATCCTGTTCACATCCTTTTGAAGGTGCGGTCTCCAGAATTGCACACTATACTCCAAATGAGGATGCACCAAAGACTTATACAGAGGCACTATTACCTCCTTTTTTTCTGCTAGCCATTCCTCTCCGTATGCACCCAAGCATCCTTCTAGCTATTGCCGTCGCCTTTTCTACCTGTTTAGCTACTTTAAGATCATCAGACACAACCACGCCTAGGTCCCACTCTTCTTTAGTGGACAAAAGTACTTCACCCCCTATACTATATTGCTCCCTTGGATTGCTGCAGCCCAAATGCATGACCTTACATTTTTTAACATTAAATCCCAGCTGCCAAATTCTAGACCATTCTTCAAGCTTAGCTAGATCCTACCTCATGTTATCTACACCTTCCTGGGTGTCTACTCTATTGCAGATTTTGGTATCACCCACAAAAAGGCAAACCTTACCCGACAGCCCTTCCACTATATCACTAACAAAGATGTTAAAAAGAATCAGACCAAGGACAGATCCCTGGGGCACACCACTGGTAACATCCTTCTCCTCAGAGTGAGCCCCATTTACCTGTACTCTTTGTCACCTCCCACCCAACCAATTTCTAACCCAAGCCGTCCATCCCTAGGGTGCTTGTTTGTTTATAAGTCACCCGTGAGGAACAGTGTCAAGGGCTTTAATGAAATCTAAATACACCACATCTAGGGCTCTCCCTCAGTCCAACTCCCTGGTCACCCAGTCAAAGAAATCAATCAGATTTGTCTGACAAGACCTGTCTCTGGTGAATCCATGCTGCCTTGGATCCTGTAATCCGCTTGACTCCAGAAACCTCACTTTTTTCTCTTTCAGCAGCATTTTCAATGCTTTACTCATCACCGAAGTTAAACTAACCGGCCAGTAGTTTTCAACCACATCCTTACTTCCGCTTTTGTGTAAAGGCACCACATGAGCCTCTCTCCAGTCCTTTGGTCCCACTCCCGACTCCAACGAGGCATTGAAAAGGTCAGTCAGTGGAGCTACTAGAATGCCTCAAGTTCCCGCAGTATTCTAGGGTGTATCCCATCCAGTCCCATCGCTTTGTCTACTTTAAGTTGAGCTACTTTCTCACGAATACAGTCTTCTGAAAATTGTTCAAGATGTCCCTCACTTCTGTTCCTGTTTGTGGGTGTTTCCTGAGGTCCTGCTCCTGGTTCTTCATCTGTGAACACAGAACAGAAATATTTATTAAGCAATTCCGCTTTATCCTCATCAGCTTCTACATATTCCTCCCCTTCACCCTTGAGTCTGACAATATCACTTTTGCCCTTCCTCTTCTCACTAACATATCTGAAAAATGTCTTATCCCCCCATTTTATTGCATTGGCTATTTCCTCCTCTTTTTGAACCTTTGCTTTCCTGTCTACTTTGCTAGCTTCTCTAGGTTTTTCCAAATATAGATGCCTGTCTTCCTCTCTTTGTGATCATTTGTATTTCATGAAGGCCTCCCTCTTTTTCTTCACTTTTTCAGCTACCTCTTTCGAAAGCCATAGCGGTCTCCTTTTCCTTTTACCTTTATTTACCATTTTAACAAAAAGGTTGGTTGCCCTTAAAATATCTCCTTTCAGTTTTGCCCACTATTTTTCTACATCCCCCAGCTGTTCCCATCCTGCTAACGACTCCCTGAGGTATTGGCCCATCTTGGCAAAGTTAGTCTTCCTAAAGTCTAAGACCCTCACCTTTGAATGGATTCTAAAAGCCCTAGTCCTAATACTGAACCACACCATCTGGTGATCACTGGATGCAAAATGATCATCTCCTACTATAACATCAGAAACACTTTCACCATTGGTAATGTCACTCTCCCCCTGCTGGCCAAGCCTATAAGCAGGAGGGGTGGCCTTGTTTGCCCTTAAGTATAGTTACTTGGTTTCTCCCTCCCTCAAGGAATTCTGGGAGCTGTAGTTTCTCTGTATTACTTGCAGACAAAGTAGTTGTCACCACACGGTTTTGTTTAAGGCAAAAACAGAACATTTTTATTTTTGGGCTCCCCTTCACGCATTAAAGTTCATATACACAAACAGCAAGGATAATTTCTCCAAAGGAAAATAATACAGGAGCATAAAGGTTATCTGGAATATCAGAACTTGGCAAAAGCTCTCTATACAGTGACAATAGCTGTTCACAGGCCTTTTCCAGTAGTAAAGAATCACAGCTATTGTTCTTATTTACAATGGGCATTTATCTCTTGTCTTCATTCAAAACTCTTCAGAATCCTATTTAGGCTTTCAGAAATATTCTTGGCTTTCAATGAGGTTTTTGTCTTTCTCTTATTCAGGGTAAACAGATTTACAGAAAGAGCAATCCATGGGAATACTGTCACACACAGCTTCAGGCAAAGGAGAATCTACTTGCATATCTTCTTCCTCTGCAAGTCCTTTCTCCCCACTTGGGCTTCTAATGGAAGAGTTCCGCTTATTGTTTGAAAGGGTATTCAGAAAGTTCCTTACATGCTGCTCTCCTAGCCAAGGATTAGCTAAGCTCTCTGGAAACAGTTGCTTTATCTTCTTAATCAGGTTCAAGTCTCTATCTCTGCTTTTGTCTGTCTTCAGAAAATCAGCATTAGGAATTGCTTTCACCCACCTTCTGGCATTCAGAGGTCCTGGAGCACTCTGCCCTGCACGTCTCCTTAGCTCATTAGCAACGTCTTCTGCAAACCTTTTGCTGGGCTCTGAGTCAGCCACACCTTCCACAAAGGAATTGCTTACTTTGCTACTAGAGTTAAGTGTCCCAGTCGAATAAAACTTTCCAGCTTTGCCTCCTCTGGGTTTCTTAAAAGCAGTTCTCACTTTTAAAACCTCTGGCTTCAGTGCTTCCTCTGAATAGGATTCCAGCCCTGAGTTTCCTGCTCTTGCTGAGCCTTCTGTCCACACTAACCTTTCAGCGTTCTCTGAACCTCCTGGCTCTGGACTCTCGGCTTCAGCAGCAACTCCAGCTACAGACTGAACTCTGTGCTTTGGCTTGGAATCTCTGCCTTCTCGGTTGCTGTATCTGCTGCTTCCTTCTCCTCCAACTCTGGTTGCTTCCACTCTGCTCTTTCCTCTGCTCACTTCCTGCCCTTTTGAATTCTGTGACGCATGTTTAAAAAGGTGCTTTCTAGCCACCACGCCCTGTTCTCTGCACGTGTACTTGTTATCTGGGCTTAAACCTGCCCCCACGTTAAGGTTTGGGCGGGGCTCAACCTCTGCTACAACGTACTTCTCTGGTTTGTTTACAGTTTGGGCTCTATGGAAACCCTGGCTTTCCTCAGTCTTAAAGGTATAGTCCCCATTTTCCTCTATCTCCATCTGTTCAGTATAGCTGACATTGTCACAGATTCCCCCCCTTAAGATATTACGGGATGGGCTGATATCATCAGAGCAGCTCGTAATTCGCGATAACGCATCTGCATTTTGATGCATCCTTCCTGCTTGGTATTGAATGTGAAAATCAAACTCCTGTAGCGCCATATACCAACGCGTAAGGCGGGCATTGTGATCCTTCATTTTATTAAGTCACTTCAGCGGGGCATGATCAGTGATCAGCAAGAACCTTCTGCCAACAAGGTAGAATTTGAGTGTCTCAATGGCCCACTTTATCGCCAAGCATTCTCTCTCTATGGTTTAGTAATTTTTCTCAGCGGGGGATAACCTCCGACTGAGGAACATCACTGGATGTTCGATCCCTTCATATTTCTGGGACAGCACCGCACCCAACCCAGTGTCGGATGCATCCATTTGCACAATGAATGGAAGATTAATATTAACACCCCGTAGGATGGGAGCGGCACAGAGCTTCTCCTTTAACAGACTGAAAACTTTGTCCGCCTCTATAGTCCACTTTAGTTGATTAGGCGCATTCTTCCTTAGCATATCGGTTAAAGGCGCGCTGTCTTCGGCAAAGTGTGCGATAAAACGTCTATAATATCCTACTAATCCTAGGAAACTGCGTAGCTGTTTCTTGTTAGCTGGTCTGGGATAGGCCTTCACGCTTTCCAGTTTGTTCATCAGAGGTTTTATCATGCCATGCCCTACTAAATGGCCCAGGTATTTTACCTCTTGTCCGGTGAACAGGCATTTTGTGGGATTTAAGGTTAGGCCTGCATCTCTCAGAGCTTGTAAAACAGCTTTTATCCTAGATAGATGTTGGTCCCATCGGGTGCTGTGGATTATTATATCATCCATATATGCCACTGCGTAGTCCTGGTGGGACCGCAGCACCAGGTCTACGAGCCTCTGGCATGTAGCAGCGGCACCATGCAATCCAAATGGCATATGCTTAAATTGGAACAATCCTACCGGCGTACTGAAGGCCATCTTCTGACGTGATTCTCGCGTTAGGGGTACCTGCCAGTACCCTTTTGTCATATCTAAGGTGGTGAGGTACCTGGCCTGCCCCAATCGGTCTAGCAACTCCTCTACGCGAGGCATAGGGTATGTGTCAAATTTGGAGATCACATTGACCCTCCTGAAATCAATACAGAATCTTAATGTTCCATCGGGCTTGGGAACAAGTACAATAGGACTGTTCCACGGGCTCTTCGATTCTTCGATTACGCCGAGGTCAAGCATCTCACGAACTTACTTTACAACCTCCTGCTTCCTCGCTTCTGGCAATCTATAAGGCCGTTGCCTTACCACTTCTCCGGGGGGAGTGATGATTTAGTGGGCTACCAGGCTAGTCTCCCCTGGCAGTGGTGTCATGACATCCGAGAAGCTTCCCAATAGTCGGATCAATTCTTGCTTCTGTTGCCAAGAAAGGCCGTCACCAATCTTGGGTTCTGGGGTTTCCTTACAATCACTCAACTGGGGTCCCAGATCATCTTCTATCATTTCCTCCACCGTTGCGGCCAACCCCTGTAGGTCCGTGTAGCCGGTGGATCCAAATCCGTTGGTTCCTCGGGTCGTGCGGGACACCATAGGCACCTCTTCCAGCGGAGGAAACCAGACCCATTCGCAAATAAGCTGGGCCACACGATCTCCGACATTTACTTTAAAGTCTTCTGTGCCGAAATTGAACAGCAATATCTTCACTGCGCCCCTAAAGTCTGGGTCAATGATCCCTGCTCCAACATCAATAAAGTGTTTCACAGCCAATCCCGACCGAGGTGCGATGCGCCCGTAGCAGCCAATCGGGATCTCCATCTGCAAGGCCGTGTCAACTAGAGCTTTTCCCTGCTTTGGGATCACTACATCTTCTGCGCTACACAAGTCGAATCCGGCGGCTTGAGGACAGGCTCTTTTTGGGCTGCTTGCATTGGGACTCATTTTAGAGTATCTTAGTACAAATACAGGTTTATTCGCAGCCTCCTCCTTCCGCAACTTGTGAGTCGTTGGCAGTGGCTTCCCAACCAATGGTCTAGAGACTGCCATTGTTTTGCCTACTGATGGTTTTAGGGCTTCAGACTGGGCAGCTGCGGAGATCAGCCCTTCCTTTGGTTGCAATCCCTGTGTTAGACCTTTCTGAAACTGTGGCCAGTCCCTTCCTAAGACTAAGTCTTGTGGCAATCTAGGCACTACCGCTACAAGGATCATCTTTTCCCTAATCCCTAATCCCTTAATGGAAACTCTATACAGTGGATAGGAAGATGCCGCTCCGTGAATACATCTAATTCTCACAGTTCCCTCCGATTGGCGTGGGATTGCTCTATTCTGGGACTCAATCTGTTGCCACAATTTCCTAGACAACATGCTCTGGTCTGAGCCCGAGTCTAGCAAAGCGTTTGCAACGACACCTTGCACTACTACTGAAAGGAGAAATCCTTCCCTGGCTACTTTTACATTTTCAATCATTAGTGCTGTCTTTACATTACCTTCTCTCTGTAAGTGACATTCACTTCCGCACTTAAAGCATTTCCTCTTTGGGTAAGGTACCCTAAGGACTGTAAGATGCATCAAGTTGACAGGCATAAGCTGTAAGGCATAAAAACAGATGTAACCCCAATACTGGATAGAGCAAAAAGGAAAGGTAATGAATAGGTAGTTAGGTGCCTCATCCTGTTTACTGTAGTGTGCACGATATGTCAAGACGCAGTATTGTGGCGCTACACACGTTGCAGTGCCGCAGACGCGCAGCATGCACAATAACATAAGTAACGTTCGTTTGGGATGTGCGTTGTTACATGCCTTAACCTGCCCTAGAAGGTGCCTTAACTTAAGGTGGCTCAACCTAAGGCATCTTATAAGGCACGTAACAACACCCATCATAACACACGTCACAAAAGAATGTCATGCGCGTTAATGTGCACGCTGCGCATCTGCAGCACAGCAATGTGCCAGCAGCTGGAAAACACGTGAACCGCACAATACTGCATCATGACATAATGCGCATAATACAGCAGACAAGATGGCTACCTGATCAAGGAAGCCAGCTTTCACAGGCTCAGAGCTGGAGGTGCTCAGGCGCCTCCTGTGCCGGCGTCAGAGGCAGGACTTCAACAAGGTCAGGAGGCCAAGGAGCGGCTGACCAGAAGATTTATTGCGTCAGCCGACCACCCACATGAGGTAAGTGCATGGGGGCAGGTCACACAAACCAAGTAGTGCAACCTAATAGCCAGAAATCAACACACATATCATACAAGCACACCATGGGAAAAGGACAGGTCAGTGGTTACCCCTGGGACCAATGTAGGTGCGCCTACTGCTGTGTGCAGGTCTGCCCTACCCCCAGGAGGCCACAGGCCTATTGACAGGGGTCTGTGGTCAATTCTGGTGCTAATGTAGGTGTGCCTGCTCATGTGTGCAGATCTGCCCTACTCCCAGGAGGCCTCAGAGCCATAGACAGGTGTTCATGGTTAATCCTGTTATTAATGTAGGTGCGCATGCTCATGTGTGCAGATCTTCCCTCCCCCTCACCCCCCAGAGGCCTCAGGCCTATTGACAACAGAGCTGTTTTTGTCATGGGGTGGAGGAGTGGCCTAATGGCTCATGCACTGGCTTGGGAGCCAGGAGACCAGGCTCCAATTCCCACCAGCACTCCATGTGGCCTTGGGCAAGTTACTTAACTCTCCATTGCTCAGGCAGGATCCAAGTTGTCAATGTCCCTCTTTACTGTACATTACCAGATTTAAGTTACAATGTAAACCACTTTGATTGATATGATAAAGCAGAATAGGAAAACTGTTAGATAACTAGTTACATAGATGTCTGTACACTTGCAGACATTATGCTGTGTATGCTTTTTCAGGTTTGTGTGTCCTGTATTGACGGGCAGGTATGTTCTTGTGGACATTTCATAACTGATGTGTGTTGGGTCCTCATCATGCACCACCTACTGTCTACATGCATGCATATGCGATTACAGCATTCAGAGCGTGCAGCTGCATGGGGTGGGGGGGGGGCTACTGAGCAGTACACACCATGCATCTCCTGGACATGATCTGTCCTACTCATCATCTGTGGATGGGCCAGTGACTGTTTGTGTGACATGTTGGACACACAATTGTCTCTGCTGCTGCATCACCACACTGACCAACGTATTTAATGGTATACTGATGATGTATATGGCCCACTTGAGCTTACATCCCTGTACGGTGGCAGCTGTATGTGTGCCAGTCATACGCCGCCTCACAGGGAGCTACGGATTTCCATACATACATTCCCTTTGGCGGAACATGTTTGCTTTGTCATTGTATGTCATAATGGTTACAGCCATGTGTTAGACCACCATAGGTTGCAGGTTCGATACCCACATGTTCCTTTCCTTTCATTTTCTTGTGTTCTGCTAACCTTACCATACAATGGCTGAGGCTTCATCACTTCTCCAGACACCCATCCTTCTCTTCACTGTGCACTACAGTGTGCACTCCATGCAGTTTATCCATTACATATTAACTGTTACTTATGGTCCATTTCTTTGTACTGTCCAAGTGAGCAGTCGGCTTGGGGGATTGGTATTGCTGCTAGGGATCTGGTTTTGGACACTTCAGTGTTCAGATTCAATTCTCACATGCTCCATTTTCAATCTGTTCCCCATTTTGCCCTTGTACACAGACCATCCACATGGCTGGCCCCTTAGCCAGTCCCCGACGCCCTTTCGGTTTAGGTTCCTTACTCTTCGGCATGCTGTTTTCACTGTATACCATTTCATGGTGTGTGTGTATTGTCCTGCCCCTGTCTAGGGCCGGTGACTCTAGAGCAAGGGTGACCTCTACTTTGTCTTCAAGTGTCCTTTGATTAAGGTAGCAGCAAGGGATGCTGGGAGTTGTAGTCTAGGTTTACTATCAAACAAAGGGTGTTGTGGCACGAGGGTCATTTGAACAGATACATTTTTATTTGAGGTTTTCCCTTTCACATAGATTCTTGGCTCAAAACATGGCACGGATTACATTCCAAAACAATAGGAAGCAGGAGCAATTCAAAGTTAGAAAATAAAACATAAAGTAAACTGTTTCTTCACAGCAAAACATTCAGGAGAAAACAACTTTGCATTCCCTTCATGCAAAGGTTGTCTAACGTAGGTCCCAGTGATCAATCTCACATAAAGAACAATCCATCTCACAGATATCAGCTGTATCAGGAGTGCTTTCTACGTCAACAATCATTTCCTTGCTGCAACCATTATAATTCTGCTTAGGGGAACTTCTAGACTGCAGGTCACTGAGAACTTCTTGCAGCTGTTTAATAAAGTTGTCCCTCTGATTGACAGTAACTTTCTCTAGTGCAGGAAACTGATTCTTACGTAAGCTCTTAGCTACAGCCTTTACGTCTGTTTCAAAACACTTACTAAGAATGTTTCTGACTGGAACTGTTTTCACAGCAGTGCTATCTCTGCTCTTGTTAGCACTGTTCTTTAATTGCTGTACAATCTCCTCAGCAAGTCTCTGGCTAGGAATTATGGCAGACGTACCTTTCTCACTTGCAATGCCCTTTCTGTAATCAGAGCTTTCCCCCCTCGTGTAGGTAAACTCTTCTACCTTTTCTTCGGGTAGCTTCCACAGAGGTTTTGGCTTTGCTTCTAGTGTTCCTGAGGTAAAGGAAATGGACCTTCCAGAATCCTCCTGAGCTGGTTCTGGGTTCCAAAGTTTCCCTCGTTGCTGCTCTCCTCTTTGCCTTCCTTGCCTGCGTTGCTCTGTCTGCTGTCATTGCTTCTCTCGTGGCTTCCGTGTGCTCTGTGTACTGAACTCTGAAGCAGGTTTAAAACGGCTTCCTTCAGCAGCCACACTCCTCTGGCTGCTCATGTACAACTCATGAGAGCTCCACTCAGCTCCTATGTCACTGCTATGGCCGGGCTCAGTTCTAGCTAGAAGCTTTCGGTTTCTATGGGAACCTGGCTTGCCCTTACTCTTAAAGGTACAATGCTCATTATCTTCCCAATCCATCTGCTCAGCAGTGCTGTCATTATCACAGTATGTGTTTATCTGTGGCTCACTTCCCAATTACAGATTGTGATATCAGCTGTAGCCTGCTGTTCTGCATGTGCCTTGCATCATGGCTACTGGTGGGGTTACCCTATCCTGGCACACAGAAGACATTTAATGCAGTACCCTGCAGTGTTTTTGTATCCAGCCATTGCTGTGTAACTCAATATGGGGGTGTAACCTGCTGGTTTGTGCAATGATGTTCTGGGCAGGGGTCATGGGTTCAATTCCTCCTTGTTTTTCTCTTGTTTATGGCTATACTTCTCATATAATTTTCATGCCTGTGACAGTCATATTTCTGCAGATCTGTGCTGCCAGCACATCACACCCTCACCACAGTTGCCAACCATCCTTCAGTCCATCTATCTGCAATTGTCTTAACCTGAGGCGCCTTATAAGGTGCCTTATCCTAGGGCGCCCTATAAGGTGCATGAACCTAATGTGCCTTATGAGGTGCCTTAGGTTAAGCACCTTATAGGGCGCCCTAGTATACAGCGCCTTATAGGGCGCCTTAAGTTAGGGCACCTTATAGGGAGGGCACCCTAACTTAACGTGCCTTATAGGGCGTCCTGGGATACGGCGCCTTAGGTAAGGGTGCTTTGTCAGCCTTCACGTGCCCTGTTTGTCCCTTTGCCGTGTGCCATCCTTTAACATCCGTTAGACGGCCAGGTGTCCTTTAACGCACGGTAACTGGCCAGGGTGCCCTGTTTCACACGATAATGGCTCAGGTTACCTTAATGCTGCACCGCCCACTTCCTTATATGGCGATGGTAACATTACCACAGCACTTAATGCCAGTAACATTACTGCGCATTAGTAAACATATCCCTTAGTGTGGGTTTTACCACATGGTAACCGTTAGTGTGATCCCAGTGAGATCGAGGCAGGTTCAGATGGAGAGTGTGCATTGTAGCGGTGACAGTTTGTACAGTTACTGCAAGCTATGGGGGTTATTTTGGAAGCCTTATTCATGCTTTGGACATCCAAACATGGGAATAGTGATGTCAAGAGCCATTTTAGAAGCTGACTCAGGGGATGTACCCAGCGTGAGGATGTTGAAGTCTGAATGAAGGCATGGTCAGGAACCTGGTTGTCCCCTATCTGATCTTAGAAAGGTCATGGACATCTGGCATCTTGTGCTCCTTTTGGCTGAAAAACATCCAGAGGGAGTAGAGAAGATAGTACTCCATTATCCCCATTACCATTGCAACAATAACAGCAGTGGGATTTGAACCCTGGCTGCCCTGTTTTTAATCCAGTACTCTAGCTACTAGGTTATCCTAGACGCTTGCCTGCCTGCCCGCCCACCATCTAACTCCTGCCCAATCGGGGAAGTGGGAGTCTGACCCGCGGCAGCCCAATCCCCACATAAGCAGCGTCCCTGCACCGAGGGAGCCGCTTGCCTGCCTGCCCGCCCACCATCTAACTCCTGCCCAATCGGGGCAGTGGGAGTCCGACCTGCGGCAGCCCAAACCCCACATAAGCGGCGTCCCTGCACCGAGGGAGCCGCTTGCCTGCCTGCCCGCCCACCATCTAACTCCTGCCCAATCGGAGCAGTGGGAGTCTGACCCGCGGCAGCCCAAACCCCACATAAGCAGCGTCCCTGCACCGAGGGAGCCGCTTGCCTGCCTGCCCGCCCACCATCTAACTCCTGCCCAATCGGGGCAGTGGGAGTCCGACCCGCGGCAGCCCAAACCCCACATAAGCGGCGTCCCTGCACCGAGGGAGCCGCTTGCCTGCCTGCCCGCCCACCATCTAACTCCTGCCCAATCGGGGCAGTGGAAGTCCGACCCGCGGAAGCCCAAACCCCACATAAGCGGCGTCCCTGCACCGAGGAAGCCGCTTGCCTGCCTGCCCGCCCACCATCTAACTCCTGCCCAATCGGGGCAGTGGGAGTCCGACCCGCGGCAGCCCAAACCCCACATAAGCGGCGTCCCTGCACCGAGGGAGCCGCTTGCCTGCCTGCCTGCCCACCATCTTACTCCTGCCCAATCGGGGCAGTGGGAGTCTGACCCGCGGCAGCCCAAACCCCACATAAGTGGCGTCCCTGCACAGAGGGAGCCGCTTGCCTGCCTGCCCGCCCACCATCTAACTCCTGCCCAATCGGGGCAGTGGGAGTCCGATCCGCGGCAGCCCAAACCCCACATAAGCGGCATCCCTGCAGGGTGCGCCTGCGCCTGAGGGCCTCGCCAGAGGGCCCTTTGGCGTGGCCCTTAGGCGCGGCACTGAGGCGCAAACAAAAGAACCAAAAACAAACGATAGGAACATCAAAGCACAGGAATGACGAAGAAACATCACACCAACATCCACAAACGGAAAATACTACGACCTACTGCAACAGAAAGGACACGATAACGGCAACCAAACACCTCACTGCTCTGACGAATAGACGTTGAAACCCAGTTTGGCCCCTGAAACAACAGGTACTCACACTAATCATGCCACCTTTCTTGACCCCCATCTACCTCCTCACCCCCCTCCTGACCCTCTACCCCCCCCCTCTCACCACACTCAATAACCTACTCTGGCCTACCTCTACAGCAGCACAACCCACACACACCTCCAGACTGAAACAAAACCACCCCCATGCACAGCATACGCCTACCCACACCACCAACCCCCCAACCTACCACCACATCACTATCTCACTAATAAACGCACGCTCTGTTAGAAATAAATACCACATGCTCCGAGACCTGATCACGAAGGAACAGATAGACCTCCTCTGTGTAACAGAAACCTGACTGACAGACACCGACACAGTCCTAATGAACCAGCTTACCCCAGAAGGATACACCCTCCATCACTGCTCCAGGGCACACTCTAAAGGAGGGGGCGTTGCCATCATAGCAAAAACTGACCTCCACCTCAGGATCCTCTCCTCAGAAACCTCCAATGAAGCTGATCTCCTCACCCTCACCAACAAGCACCTCTCAATATGTCTAATCTACCGCACACCTACCACAACCACTGATCTAGCAAGGCTTCTGCAATTCATATCAGAGAGCACCAGTTCAACAAAGGAACAAATCATTCTAGGAGATTTCAACCTCCCATCACTTCAAGATGAACAAGCAACAACCTTCTGCACCGCCATGACTGCAATGAATCTGATACAGATCGTACAAAAACCCACACATGAAAAAGGCAACACGCTAGACCTCATATTCCTAAACTCAATAACTGCCTCCTCAGGAAAGTCCCTGCAGATCTCGCCAGTACCCTGGTCTGACCCACCATCTCATCACCATATCCTACACCTACCAACATATGACCAACAAGGAAGATCGACACCATACAAGAAGATTTAAAACTTTCAACAAAGCGGACTTCTTAGAACAAACTCTACCCAAACTGTAAGAAAACTCCAGTAACATAAATGACCTAATACTCAACTGGAACACCACGATCTCCGCAGCATCCAAAGCATCGACAGACAAACTCTTCACCAGACCCCCTCCCACAAAAGCCAGATGGTTTACTCCCAGCTTCCGCAAGCTAAAAACAAAACTCAGAAGAACCGAACGAAAATGGAGAAAAACCAAAGACGACAATGACAAAATAAAATACCAAAAAGAACTCAATGCATATCACTACAAGACCGACAAAACGAAGAAAACCTACCACATGACAATCATAAACACATCCATAAATAAACCTCGTGAACTCTTTCAAATTGTCAAAAAACTGACAAAAACACCCCATACCTCTGACCAACTACCGCAGATCCCGCCGGAGCTACTGGCCCATCAGTACAAACAGCTACAACGACCACAAAACCCACAGCTGAACATAGAGACAACTACAATAAACCACCACCCCAACCTACACAGCGACTGGACCACCTTCAAGATAACCTCTACAGATGAAACATCATCCACCATCTCCCGACTAAATACCACCACCTCCCCGCTGGACCCCTGCCCCACTGACTGGATAAAGAAGTCCAAAGACGAACTAAGCACCCCACTAACCCATATCATCAATGAATCATTCTCCCAAGGGCACATGCCAGACGCCCTCAAAACTACAATCATCCGACCATCCTTAAAAAAGCAGAACCTCGATCCTCTAGACCAGGGGTCTCAAACTCAAATTGCTTTGAGGGCCAAATGAGGACTTGTAAAGTAACCCGGGGGCCGCATAAGACGCGGAGCCTCATTTGCATAATGGGCCTCATTTGCATAAATATTTGCATAATGTTACCATACACTAACTTTTAGTAAACATGCCTCTTTAATGAGTATGGATAAAGAAAGACTAAAAAGATTTAGAAACAAGAAGACAATAATTAAACTGGGAACCCCAAAAGCCAAACTTGGAATGTACAACAACACTGTAGAAATAAAACTATAAATTAATTTCCTCTTGTACTAAACAAAGCGCAAACATTAATGATGCACATTTCCTAGAGCTGACATATTCCAGTTAATAAATTCAAAATAAAGAGATATTTTTCTACCTTTTGTGCATTTTTTTCAGTTGCAATTGTTCCAGCCACTTTCTTCTGGTTTCTTCATGTCTTCTGCTAACTCTCCATCGTCTGCTGTCCATTTGCCCTTTCTTCTCTCCTAGTTTTTTTTTCCATTCTCTCTCTACATCTGCTTTAACATACTAATCTTTCTCCTTTTTCTCTTTCCTCATTCCTATTTCATCCACTCAAATTTTACCCCTCCATCCTCAATCCCCACTTACTCTCCCAATACCTGGCCAATTGTAGATTTGTCTTCTCTCCAGACAAAATATTTTTCCCCTCTCCATTTCACTTTCCCAGCTCCATCCCATTCTAATCCTCCCCCAACATCAGCTCCCTTCTAGTTCCAGCCCCACCCAGCATCCGCTCCCTTCTAGTCCCCCCATTAGTCCATTTCCAGTCCTATCCTAGCCTCACCATCAGCCCATTTCCAATCCTAGCCCCCATCAGCCCATTTCCAATCCTAGCTCCCTCCCCTCACAGCCCATTTCCATTCCAAGCCCCCTCCCCATCAGCCATTTGCAGTTCAAGCCCCCCTTCCACTCAGCCCATTTCCAGTCCTAGCAACCCCCCCAGCCCATTACCAGTCCTAGACCCCCCATAGCCCATTACCAGTCCTAACCTCCCCATAGCGCACTTCCAGTCTTACCCCCCCATCACCCCATTTTCAGTCTTACCTCCCCTCATAGGCCATTTACCAGTCCTAACCCCCCAATCAGCCCACCTCCAGTCCTAACCCCCATCACCCCATTTTCAGTCCTAGCCCCCACCATAGCCCATGACCCAGTCATAACCCCCCCCCTGCCAATAGCCCACTTCCTGTCCTAACCCCCATCTGCCCATTTCCAGTCCTAGCTCCCACCATAGCCCATGACCAGTCATAACCCCCCCCTGCCAATAGCCCACTTCCAGTCCTAACCCCCATCTGCCCATTTCCAGTCCTAGCCCCCACCATAGCCCATTACCAGTTATAACCCCCCAGCCCATTACCAGTCATAACCCCCCCCCTGCCAATAGCCCACTTCCAGTCCTAACCCCCATCTGCCCATTTCCAGTCATACCCCCCCCAGCTGCCCATTTCCAGTCATACCCCCCCCGACAGAGGAAAACAAAAAAAACCCAAAACCCTGACTTCTGCCGTTGCCGCCGTGGCAGCGGCAGAATCAATTGTCAAATTAAAAAAAAAAAAGACTTCAGCTGCTCAAGCAGCAATATCACCTGTCCTGCGGCCCCTTCCCTGTGCCCGGAGATCCGAATCTGCTCATCAGCGGCGTGCTTTTCAAGCCGCGAAGAGTATTCCCCTCTCGCGCGGCTTGAAACCACGCGAGAGGGGAATACTCTTCGCGGCTTGAAAAGCACGCCGCTGATGAGCAGATTTGGATCTCCGGGCACAGGGGAAGGGGCCGCAGGACAGGTGATAGTGCTGCTTGAGCAGCAGAAGTCTTTTTTTTTATTATTTGACAATTGATTCTGCCGCTGCCACGGCGGCAACGGCAGAAGTCAGGGTTTTGGGGGGGGGGGTTTTTTCTCTTTCGCGGGCCGCACAAAGTTGTCTCGCGGGCCGCATGCGGCCCGCGGGCCGCGTGTTTGAGACCCCTGCTCTAGACCCAGCATCCTACAGACCCATAGCAAGCCTACCTTTCATGGCTAAGATAATAGAAAAGATCGTACAACAGCAGCTCCAAGAACACCTGGATATCAACAACATACTCGACCCACAGCAGCACGGCTTCCGTCCACTACATGGAGTTGAGACCCTCATGACCACACTGATGAACACCCTCCTCATAGGAACACAAGAAAAACACTCTGGATATGCCATGATCTTCCTAGATATATCTGCAGCTTTCGACACCATCTCCCACAACATCCTCATACACAGACTACAGACAACTGGGATCAAAGACACCGTATTGAAGTGGTTCCAATCCTACCTAACTAACAGACAACAATTAATCCGTACCAGCACCTTGACCTCCCCCCCCTTCCAGCAACACCAGGGAGTACCTCAGGGATCTACACTGTCAGCCATGCTCTTCAACATTTACCTTCAACCGCTATGCTCAGTCATACGCAATCACAACGTCAGCTTCCACATATATGCTGATGATATAATGCTCTACGCCCCTATCACAACTACAAACCCAACAAACACCCATCTATCAGCATGCTTCTCCGAAGTCTCCAACTGGTTACAAGCAAACAACCTATCCATCAACATAAAGAAAACTGAAGCCCTAATAGTGACGAAAGACCCGGACTTCACACCACCTACTCACCTTAATGTGGGAACCACAAGCATTCAAATACAGCCACAAATAAGATACCTGGGCATTATCATTGACCAAGCCCTCACCTTAAAACAACAAATTACCAAAACCTCTGGAATTATATTTCACAAAGCAAGAACAGTGCAACGTCTCAGACCCCTTCTCGAACATCAAGACTTCAGGATGGTAATGCAAGCTATGACACTCCCCCATCTGGACTACTGCAGCATCATCTACCATGGCCTTCCAGCCACACAGACCAACCCTCTCCGAACAGCATTGAACACCACTGCAAGAATCATTCAGTGCGCAAAGAAAACCGACCACATCACTCCAATTCTGAAAGACCTACACATACTCCCCCTCGAAGCAAGAACTAAATACAAAGCCTTCCTACTCACCCACAAAGCCATCCATCGAACACAAAACACCCAGCTTCGCACCCTACTGTCTCGTCCAGCCCACGGCAGATCTACCAGACAAGCCTCCAGCAACTCCCTCACTGTCCCGCACAAAAGGACCAAATGCTCTCAACGGACATGCAATCGAGCCTTTGAACTCTATGCCCCATCCCTATGGAACTCTCTGCCGAGCCATCTCAGAAATAATACTGATCTACTATCTTTCAGAAAACAACTAAAAACCATCCTCTTCCAAGAATACTTCAATACGACTCCCATCAAAAAATGCCCTAACCACTGACATTGCCCACCATGATCCATTGACTCAATATGCCTCTAACTCTGTCCATGTCCAATGTTTGTTTATCCCAGAATCATCAATGTTGCCCCCTGGTGAAGGCCCCACCCTATATTGTAATTCCCCCCCCCCCCTTTTTATGTATCGCCGCTTTGACCCGGTGAAAAGCGGGATATAAATACAGTTAAATAAATAAATAAATAAATAAATCTAGCTTCTGAAGAATGGTTCTGGGGCTGTCCATATTCAGCACATCCATGTTTGCGAAATTTTGTCTGCATTTTCTCAGACATTCTGATTTAGATGTCCCAGATTGCACTTGAACATCCCTTCTAAAATTTCTCTCCATCTCTCACTCGGTGTGATTTGAGATTAAAGCTAAGGCATAGTCCAATCACAGCAAGCTCAAAGCCCTAGACTTCAAAAACACTGACTTCAGTAAAGTGGTTAAGTACCTGAAGGAGGAGTTGGCAGAATGGGAAGGGATAAGGGAAGTGGAACTGCAATGGGCTAAACTAAAGGAGGCAATAAAAGAAGCAACAGATAAAAGTAAATAAAAACAAGAGGAAAGTAAATAAAAAGAGGAAAAGGAAACCTATTTGGTTCTCCAAAGAAATGGCTGCACAAATAAAGGCAAAAACCACAGCTTTCACAAAATTCAGAAGTTCGCAAACAGAGGAACACAGAAGAGAATACAGGATAAAACTAAAAGAGACAAAAAGAGAAATAAGGATAGCAAAATCAAAGGCAGAAGAAAAGATGGCTAAAGATGTGAAGTGTGGCAACAAAATTTTTTTCAGGTATATTCCGGAGAGGAGGAAAATCAGAGGTGGAATTGCAGGACTCAAAAATGACAGGAACAAATTTGTGGAAAGTGACATTAAAAAAGCAAACATGCTAAACAAATACTTCTGCTCTGTTTTTACTAAACAAAGTCCTGGAGATGGATCACCTGTGATTCACAGATATTCAAATAGGAATGGAGTAGATACCACACCATTCACAGAAGATGATGTGTTAGAACAGCTTGCAAAACTGAAGGTGGACAAAACCATAGGACCAGATGAGATACATCCCAGGATACTGAAAGAGCTCAGAGAGCTTCTTGCAGGGCCATTAAGGGATGTTTTTAATAGATCCTTGGAGACAGGAGAAGTTCCACGGGGCTGGAGAAGGGCTAATGTGGTACCTCTTCACAAAAGTGATAATAGGGAAGAGGTGATAAACTACAATCCAGTAAGCCTTACCTCGGTGGCGGGAAAAGTAATGGAGGTGCTCCTGAAAGGGCGAATAAGGACTTTCTTGAAACCAACAAGTTGCATGATTCAAGACAACATGATTTTACCAAAGGACGATCTTGCCAAACAAATCTGATTGAGTTCTTTGACTGTGACCAGAGAACTAGATCAAGGTCATGCAGTGAATGTGAGCTACCTAGATTTCAGCAAAACCTTTGATAATGTTCCTCAATGGAGGCTTATCAGTAAACTCAACAGCTTGGGGATGGGTCCCAAGGTGGTGAACAGAATCAGAAATTGTTTGACTGACAGACAACAGAAAATGGTTAACAGAACTCACTTGGATGAAAGGAAGGTGATTAGTGGCGTGCCCCAGGTTCGGTCTGTTTTAATTTATTTATGAGTGATGTTGCTTAAGGACTGAATGGAAAAGTCTGGCTTTTTGCAGATGACACAAAAATTTACAACAGAGTGGACAGGAAAGATCTACAAAAGCTGGAAGAATGGTCTAATGCTTGGCAGTTAAGATTTAATGTGAAGAAGTGCAGCGTCATGCACTTGGGAAGCAGAAATCCAAAGGAATTGTATGTGATAGGGGGCGAGAGGTTGGTGTGCATGGACCAGGAGAAGGACGGAATGATTGTTTCTGAGGACCTCAAGGTGGCAAAACATTGTGACAAGGCATTAGCAAAAGCCAGAAGGATGCTGGGTTGCATACAAAGAGGAATTACCAGCAGAAAGAAAGAGGTACTAATGCCACTGTACAAGTCGCTGGTGAGGCCTCACTTGGAATATTGTGTTCAGTTTTGGAGGCCATATCTCGCAAAGCATATAAAAAGACTGGAAAGGGTTTAGAGAAAGGCAACCAAACTGATTTGGAGCCTGCGTCAGAAGACGTATGAGAAGAGACTTGAAGACCTAAATATGTACACTCTGGAGGACAGGAGGAACAGGGGAGATATGTTTCAGACCTTTAAATACGTAAGAGTATTAATGAACAAACAAACCTTTTCCAAAGACGGGGAAGCTGTAAAACTAGAGGGCATAACATGAAGCTGCAAGGGGGTAAACTGAGAGGCAATGTCAGGAAATACTTTTTCACTGAAAGGGTGGTGGATGCTTGAAATGCCCTCACAGTGAAAGTGGTGGGGGCAAATACAGTGACAGAATTCAAAATGGCATTGGACAGACACTGCGGATCCTTTTATAGCAACAGGATAAAATCAAAATAAACATAACTAACTCTTATATTTCAACAAATAGGGGTGACCTACACGGAGTGGTTGGTACACCCCTAAACAAAGGCATGCGGAGGGGTAACCTGCATGGAGTGGCAGATGCACTTGCTCTTGCCGCCTTGCTGGGCAGACTAGATGGATCATGCTGTTCTTTATCTGCCGTCATTTACTATGGGGTATGTTTACTAAACTGTGTTAGTGTGATTCGCGTTAGGAGCCGCGTTAGTAGAAGAAATGCCAAAAAAGGACATGGGCGGTACATCGTTACCAATAACACGCGTTAAGGCGCGTTATAAGGCGCCGCGCAGCAACGATCGTTACAGGGCACGTTACTGCACGTTAAGCTTAAGAATGCGCACAGACACTCAAATACAGAAACAGAGGTGTAGCACAATGGTTACTGCACAGACTGATGATACAAGGGTCATGGGTTTGATTCCCCAGTGTGTCCAATGAATAAGGCTGGCTGAGGTGTCACGTGTAACCCTTTGAAGGCCTACTATAATATTTTAATCCACATTCTGCAGCCGGGTTAAAGTTTGCATATGTCAGGAAAATTGTACCCGCCTTATTCAATATGTTCCAATAGTGCCGTTCCCTCTGCCGTGGTCATGTATTATATACCATTTGATAGTAATATTTAGGCAGAAGTTTGGATCCCGAACGTTTTGGGCTTGGCCTGGAAAGGGTTAAGTATTGGGCTGTGAGGAAGTTTAGTTGTACTGTAATAGTGCTGCCAGCAAACACACCCTTACAGTGGCGTAACCAAAGGTGCCACATAAGGCACCCTAGAAGGCACATTCTAAAGTGCGCTGTCTGCCAAGGCACCCTATAATGTTCCCTATAGGACACCATATAAGGCACCTTATAAGGCACTTTATAGGGCACCGTATAAGGCGCCCTATAGGTGACAGTACCCTGAGGGTGGTTCTGCTGGCAGCACTAATATACACGAAAAATAGACAATGCCTAAGACAGCCCTATCGATGAACCCCACTGTGGGTTTTGAACCCATGACCTCTGGCTCCATGGGCAGTGAAGTAACCAGTGGGTTAGAGCTGCTAACAAACACCTGGCTGGCTACAGGAGGACTGCACGGCACCACACCCACATTCTGCTGTGGTTACCAGGAGAGGGTCAACCCATCCGTACCCAGGATGCACAGCACATGTAAATCAGCAGTCTACAGATGATCACAAGATGGGGTATGCACCCCACAGCACCTAAGCCTGGTAGGGGGTGCTGACGGAGTGTGTTAGTGGCACAGAGTAGCTACAGACCGTCACAGTGTGCGGGTCCTGTGCTCATCCTGAGGGAGAGGTATGGTGCCCAGCACCATTCTCACAGCACCTGGCTGTGCTGAGATAGGCTATGCTGCAGGTCCCTATCAGTGCCAATGTGTGATAGGTAGTCCTTGCAAACACCCCTAGGATATGCCTGTGTTCATCTGTATGTCACATCTAGCCCTTGTGGACTATGATGCACCCAGAAAAATGCATACCCTGTGTGGGTGCCATGGTCACATGATGTAAGTGAAGGGGGTTGTTGGGACCCACAGGGAGATTACATACCACCACCCAACGCACCCTCTGGGGCTCAGGGTAGGGGACAGGATCTCTCGCCAACAGATCCACTTTCTACCCCCCTGCAATGGTGGCAGTAGAGAGGACCATCACCCCAGTCCTGCTAGGGATCAAACACCCTACAGGGCAGGCAATACAGAGCAGTACACATCCACAACGCAATAGCAGACAGACGGCAGGTCTGGAAATGCTCAGCTGCCCCCCACCATTATCTGACATTCTCCAGCAGCAAGCCTCCAGCCACTGCACCCTGCAAGGTGTTCCAGAAAGACACATACTAGCTGCAGACAATCCGCCAGCTAATCCATAGTGCATGGTCCTGGACAAAATGCATGTACCCAGAATGGGGATATCAGCATACACACCAGATAAATCAGTGATTGGGCCCCAAAAGAAAACCCATAAATATCACATAAGCAAAATGCTTTATAGCACCATGGGGGAACCTAGCCATGCCATGGTCACTGCTCAGTCAGGGTGAGAGTGACCTCCCAGCAGGACATGCTATGGCCACCCTGTCCGTGCAGGTGGTACCGGGCACTACAATGTCCGAGCCATTGCCCTATGCCCTGTGCAGATGCGGCCAGTCCAGGCCACTCTATCCAGGCTATTCCCATGGTACCTTGCTCCTCATTATGCACATTGGCAGGCCAATACTGGCAACAGTGCTAGCAGTGTGGGCTGTGGAGGGTGTTGGCAGCCACCACACACTGGATAGACAGACACACACTCCCCACACCTATGCCAGCATTGTGCAACTAAAGAGGTGTTGGGCAGCCCAGGCCACCACACCAGTCCTGGGCATAGTGCAGGCATGGCTATGGTATGCAATACTGCAGGAGTCACTCCTCAGATTGGTAAAACTGTCAGGCACAAGACCTGTAGCACACTCCACAGACATCAGAAAGGTTGTTATGATGCAGCTCACTCCGAAAATTGTACTTAACCTAGGAATTGCTATCTGCCAGTAATCATAGCAACCTTTTGACAGCTGTGTACCATATTCCCAGGTTTAGGGTGGCATTACTAAGGTATGCAAGTGCTAGTATTGGGAGATGCACGCAGAGCCCAAAGTCCTGCCTCTCCAGGAGGCTTTGGATAATGGGGTCTGTGGGTGCGGGTGTGTCTGTCCCTGTTGGCTGCTGCTTTACGGCAGAGGTTCCCAACTCCAGTCCTGCGGTGCAAAACACTGTTCATGTTTTCATGCTGTCCCTCATGAATATGCATGAGATACATCTGCATACCATGGGGGTGGCGCATAGAAATGCAGCACAGGCATCTTTATCAGAGGCAGCATGGAACCTGAATGGTGTTTGGCCCTCCAGGACTGCATTTGGGAGGCTCTGCTCTAGGTAATGTGCATGTTTATGGTGTCTGTGCTCTGTAGGGTAAAATGTAGGTGTTTTGGACATGTTTACGTCATCTGCAAGAAAGGTTCTGTCTGTATTAGCATGTTATAGTAGTAGGTAAAATGTGAGGACTGGGTTGGCGGAAACCACAGCTGGGACTTGAACCTGTGACCTTCTGCTTCTGAATACACTGGTTTTGGGCACTGCACCACCATGTTATCACTGAGATGGTGCATTCCCTGGTGATACCATGACTGTTGGTCAGACAGGGCCGGTCTGTTGCAGTGCAAGGCACCCATCTACACAGGGCTAGGCCACAGTCTGCTCTGGGCAGCTGCCACTGCCCCCTCCACCACCAGTATCCCTCAGCCACCATGCTGACATGCCCTTCTGCTGGTGGAGCTGGTGGTGCGCAGTCTCAGGCCATCCAGTGTGCAGGTAGGTGGCTGCCTATGGTGCGGGTTCTGGGGTAGGGGTGCCTGCATAGACGTCCACGCTCCCCCCCAGCCCCGCCTGCCAATGTTCCGTGCCCTTGGGGGTAGCTGTTGGGTACTATCCCCTGTGACACTTTGGGAAACCCACTCGTGCCCATGTTGGACCTTCAGCAGTTGCTGTCTGGCTGCTTCGCTGTTTCAGCATTCGTATGGGCCACCTAGGCATCACCCTAGTCCACACTGTGGCCCAGCTCCACCACAGCATGTGCCGCCTGCGGCCCTCTGTATCCCCTTCTCCGGCATCTGTCCAGTTGCCGTTCCGACATGCCCGCCCTGATGTTGCGGGACATGTGCACCTGTCCGATGGTGGGGAAAACCCTGAGCAGCGCTATTTCACTGTGGGCTCATTCACCTTGTATGGGGACAGCGTATAGACCCTTCCACGATTTATATATGTTCTATGGAGCTTACTCGGGGGGGGGAGGGGTTGATGTTTCTCATTGATACCACTATTGGCCAGCTTGGTTATTGTTTTTTTCCAGTTTGTTGGGGTCATTTTCAGTGTTTCTGTGCCCTTTTGTTCTGTGCACATGTATCACACTTATCACTGTTTTTTGGTTTCCCTGCCTGGGCTGTACATTGCTGACACTGAAATGGTTTCTCTCCCCTGTAATGTGCATTTAACGGCAGGTTTTCATTCGCGTTGGAATTCAGCTCTGAAAATCAGCACGTTAGTGTGAGGGGAGCCTCTCCCCGCCCACTCTCCGCCCACTGACCTCTTCTCTCCGCCCTCTCTCCACCTTCTGCGGTGTTTTACCGCGCCGTGGAGCATTACGATCGTTAGCGCATCATAACGCGCGTTATGATGCGCTAACGATCGTTAAAGCATCATAACGCGTGTTATGATGCGCTAATGATCGTTAAAGCATCATAACATGCGTTATGATGCGCTAACGATCGTTAAAGCATCATAACGCGCGTTATTCATGATTACCGCAGTTTAGCAAACATACCCCTATGTTACTATGTTACAACTGCTGATAGTGTGGAAACTGCCAAATTGAAGTAAAAAAAAAGTGGTGCCTTGAAATCCCCCACCTAAATTCTCCTCTCCCCACTGAAGCTCCATGATGCAATCCCTCCCTGCACTGAAGCCTTAGGAAGATTATTGCTGCCATTTTCGAAAACAGCGGCAACCAGGACAAGAGGTAAGGAGTCCACTCCTGCCTCATTCACTTAGATCACAAGGGTGGTGTGTCGGAGAGTGGGGAGGAGGGTTGGGCTTGGGTCTTTGTGGGGAGAGCTGCTTTTTGGGATAGGAAGTTCCTGGGGGGATATTGGGGGGGGGGGAGGGGGCTTTCTTTATTAGCATAGGCAGCTTCTAAGCCAGGGGGAAACTTGAAAGGGTCTACTTGGGGGGAGGGGGGAGGAGGTTGACCATCCAAGTGGATAGATGATAATGGGGGAAATAGGATCAAGGGTTTTTAAGTGGTGGTATCAGATGAGGAGAGCTTCAGTGTGGGGAAATAAAGGGCCCTAGTGCCATCATGGCAAAAGATATCTATATTTTTCTTTTTGGCTGGAGCCCACATTACATGCCTCAGTATCTGCTGAAGCATATAACATGGCCCAGTGCGGAAAGTGTCTGCGTTGTGCTCTAAATACAGGGCATTTGTTAGGCACACCCCCTGCATTTACCATTGCAAAACTTACGCCACTTTCAAAATTTGAATTTTATTGCCACTGAGGACCAAGATCATGGCAAGTCTAAATGCAGCTCTGTTCAGATAAAGCGGGGCCAGTTTTGAGAAATTTCTCATATATATGTAACCTGTTAACATATTTTGGAAACCTAGAATATGCAAACACTTATTCATTGTGGATATTTTTAAAACCTGACATTGCAAAGTCCTGAAGGCAGGTTTAGAAACCTTTGCATCTTTTAGTTCACCTTGGTAAAAGTGACATCCCTATCACTTGGCAGAGTGGATGATGTTTGGTCCATAACAGGGAAGGAGGGTGATTAGGATTGGCCTTGCTTGGGTGCCACCTTCTGGATTACAGTTGTGCTGAAGGACTCAGTTTCAGTGCAGATTTTCCTTCTAGCCCTTGCCCAGTTGGGGGGAGGCTGGTTTCAGGGACATCTGGTTCTGTAGACACAGGTGATAGAAAACCTAAGCAATAAAACCCCCCAAAATATTTCCACTTAATGATATAAGTGTTAGCATTAGACACCCTTGGAGAATCATGCCCATTTTACATCTTTCCAATTTCTTATGAATTTTTACACTGGAAGGTGTGGTTGCTCTGATTTTGGCTAAGGGGCATGTTTAGTAAGCTGCAGTAAGTGTTTTCATCTACCATGCAGCATATGCAAAAATGACCACAGGTAGATGCAAACCATGTGTGGCAAATGCAGGGGTTACACAGCATCTTCCCTGCATTTAACAGAGGACAGATACAGTATTTACCATAGGGGCCCAAATTCCCTACTTTGGCAGGTAGCGTGGGCATACCCATTTTACCTACCGGGGCAGGGAACTTCAGCCCAGAGAACACATAGAGGGAAGGGACGTAGCCACCACCTTCCCCCTAAGATCCTTCCCATCCCTTGATCAAAGATTCTTCCCTTATTAAGATCCTGTCAATCCATCCTCTCTGCCTGATCAAGCCCCCTGCCAATCCAGTGCCCCCTAACAAACCCCTGCTGTTCCACCTCCCCTGCACACCACCCTTCCCCTGGATAGCATGCCAACATGGCCTCCTTACGCCCAAATCCCCCAACCAGCCTACCATGATCAAACCTCCCTACCACAGGTCTACCCAATTCTCCAACCTGCCAACCCACACAGGTCATATCTGGGAGCTCCCTGGTAGTCCAAGTTGTAGGATCAGTCTCCTTCCACTCCAGCAGCTCCCAAAATGGTGCCAGTCTTGTGTACTGACCCCTAGTGGTACTACCCATGAGACTGGTGCCATTTTGGGACTGCTGGAGCAGAAGCGGAATGAGACTGCTCCTGCCTCATTCACCACTTGGACCACTCAGGGGATGGATGGATGAGGGGAGTGGGCCTGATTGGGATAGGAGGCTTAGTGGAATCTTGGGAAAAGGCAGCCATGTTGGCATGCTATCCAGGAGAAAAAGATTGGTTCTGAAAGGGGGGTTGATCAGTGGGAGGGGCTGTAGTTTTGGGATTAGATTGGCAGGAAGGACTTGATTGGAGGGGGGGGGGTGCTTGATCAGTGGAGGGGGTTGGGGTCTATGGAGATGTGCCGGTTTGACACAACTATATATTTTGGTATGGGCAGCGGCCACATTACTAAGCTGCTGGAAGTGTGGCTGTACTTAATGCACCATTTGAGATGAAGTCAGGTGCAGCTGCATTACCAGCCGGCATGTGCTAATATCCCATACACTAGCTGCCATCAGCAGACACTTCCACTCTCAGCTGGGACTGAACTGGGTTACTTGGGCTGCACAAGAAGCTGTCCTGGCTGAAAATCGGTTAGTTTGTGCTGCTCAACAAGGAGCCAAATTTGATTACTGCCGCTTAAAATCCCACCGATATTTACAGTAAGCTCCACAGCTGACCACCATGATATTTGAATATCGGGCCCTTAGTTTTTATTATTGTTCTTTTGTATTCTTCAGAGGTGGTTTGAAATTAGCTGTTGTGATCATAGGATCTTTTTGAACACAGTATAATGATGGGTGGTAAGGGTCATTTCATTCTGAACTATTAGTAATCATGATTCACAAGCTGGTGTAGATGCTGATTCTTTGTTGATGGTAGAATTATCATGATCTAAGATTATTTATAGCGTTTCTTTGGTTTAATCGTATTTGTGATAAGTTTAAATTTTTGAAAACTTTTTTTAGACAGTGGCATTTGATAAGATGACGATTTATCAATAATAATATTTTGAGATGTGACCCTTAGGGGTATGTTTACTAAATAGCGCTAACGTCGCAGCAGTGACATTATCGCACAATAAGTGACTTTATCACGTGATAATGGCGCATTATGTGGAGAATGTCACCTATCGCGCGATAATGTGTCCGGTGGTGTTAAGGTGCACAGAGAGTGGAGTAAAGCTTCCCATAGGGCGGAGTAAGACTCCCCAGGGACGGAGATAAGGGGCCAATGGGCAGAGAGTGGGTGGGGAGAGGCTCCAGGCACACTAACGCCATAAAATGAAGGTCTGAAAATTAGCGCCAGTGAAAACCTCGCGCTAGAGGCACATTTGCAGGACAGAGAAACCATTTCAGTCAGCAGTGTACAGCAAAGGCAGGGAGACCCAGAAAAGTGATAGTAGTGATACATGTGCAGCAACCAAAAAGGCAAAAACCATATATAATGACCAGAACCAAAAGTGAAATCCAAAACAGAGAGCTGGCCAATAGAACAAATAATGACAAACGGTAATGAACACAACCTATAAAGAATAAAAAGGATGAGCTCATCTTTGGGAGGGTCAGTTCTCAGTTCCCCTACAAAGTGAATGTTCCAACATAGAAATAGTGCTGATGAGGGTTTTCTGTGGTGTGTATGGAGTAGCTTGCTTGTGTGGCTGTCACATGTGCACCAACAGCAGAGTGGGCACGTGGGAAAGGGCACTATGGTGATGGTGTAAATGGGGTACGGGGGCTGCATGCGTCACATGCAGTGGGCCAGCTGGGGCACAGTGTGGACTAGGCAGATGCCTACCTGGCACATAGGAATGCAGAAACTGAAAAGTAGCAAGACAGCAACTGACCAGAGTCCAACATGGCCACGAGTGTGCATCCCACAGTGTCCCAGGAGACAGCACCCAGCAGATACCCCCAAGGGCACAGAACATTGGCAGGCAGTGCCGGGGGGGGGGGGAGTGCTGATGTCCATGTCAGCACCCCTACCCCAGACCCCACCCCATAAGCACCCGCCTAGCAGCACACTTGATGGCATGGGACTGCGCACCACCAGCCAAAGGGCATGTCAGCAAGGTGGTGGAGGGGGTGCCGACGCCGGAGGGGGCAGTGGCAGCTGCCCACAGCAGAGCAAAGCCAAGCCCTGTATAGGTGGGTGGTGTGCAGTGCAACAGATAAGGTCTATCTGAGGAACAGTCATGGACTCCCCAGGGAACAACCTGCCTCTGTGGTAACAGTTTGGTGCAGTACACACAGCCAGTGTGCTCAAAGGCAGAAGGTCACAGGTTCAAGTCCCAGCTGGGGCCCCTGCAGACCGTGTCCCAATATTTTACCTTACAGAGCACATACACCATAAACATGTCCACTGCCTAGAGCAGAGGTTCCCAACTCCAGTCCTGGAGGTCCAAACACCATTCAGGTTGTCAGGATGTCCCTAAGAAATATCCATGAAATGCATTTACATGCACTGCCCCCATTGCATGCAAATGTAACCATGCATATTCATTAGCGACATCCTGGAAAACGGAATAGTTTTTGGCCCACCAGAACCAGAGTCTGGACCCTCTGCACCAGAGCATCGGCCAACAGACGCACAAACACCCACACCCACGGGCTCCACTATATAAAGCCTCATGGAGAGTCAGGCTGTCAGGCCCTGCGTGGAGCAGCTGCTACCACTACCTGCACCTGTATACCTTAGCAATGCGGTCAGAACCATGGAAACACGTTCCATATATGTATCAAAAGCTTGCTATGCTTAATGTGAGACCAGAAATCCTAACTTAAAACAATTTGGTAAAAGAGATTCATCATAGCAACCTTTCTGATATATGTGGAGTGTGCTGCCATATGTGTTTATGACACTGTCTACCACCCCAGAGAGTGACCCTAACAGTATTGCGTTCCTTCGCACTACCTGCACTGTGCCCAGGACTGGTATGGTGGCCAGGGCGGGCAGCCACCTCTATCGTTGCACAATGCAGAAATAGGTGTTGGAGTGTGTATATGTCTATCCAGTGTTTTGCGGCTGCCTACACCTTACTGAGCCCACAATGCTTGCACAGTTTCAAGCGTTAGCCTGCCTTAGTGCATAATGAGGGGCAAGGTATTGTGGGTATGGGCCGTACAGGGCAGTCTGGCCAGGATGCATGTGCACAGGGCATAGGGCACTAGCTGGGATATTGTAGTGCGCGTCCACCACCTGTAAGGACACAGTGGCCACAGCATGTCATGCTGGGAGGTCACTCGCACTCTGACTGAGCAGTGACCACGGCATGTCCAGGTTCCCACATAATGCTATACACTGTTTCTGTAAGTGATATTTGTGGGTTCCCGTTTCTGGGGCCCAATCACTGACAAACCTGCTTGGTGTGTGTGCCAGATCTCAAGTCTGGGTGCACATTGTTCCTTTTGGAACATGCACTATGTATGTGCTAGCAGACTGTCTGCAGTTAGCAAGTGTATGGCTGCAACACCTTGCAGGATACAGCAGGTGCACACTGACTGCCCTCTACTGATGAATTTCAGATTGGGGGGGGCGGCTCAGCTGAGCTGACCAGGCACGCTACATGTCTGCCAGTGGTCCTGTTCCATGTGCAGATTTGCATCAGCTCTCTGTTTGCCAGTTGGATGAAGGTTGCTAGCTCCCACCGTCTGTCATCATGTACCTCCACTGCCTCTTTTGCAAACAGTGATAGTGTGTGTCTTGTTTGCACATCATGTTCTCTACCCTGACCCAGAGAGGGTGGACTTACTACATCTAGCTTCATCATGTGAGTCCAGACACACTCCTGCTCCAAAAACAGGTGTCCATAGCAACCTCACTGAACATGCATTATGTTGTGTACATCATGGTCCACAAGGGCTACAAATTACTGGCAAATAGAAATGAACAAAGAAAACCCCTAAGGCTGTCTGCAAAGAATACTTCCCATACTGATAGTGATGGTGAACTGCAGCAAAGCCTACTGCAAGCAACCCGGGTACTGTGGACCTGGTGCTGGCCACACGACTTTACCCTCAGGGTGATTACAGAACACATACAATGGCATAGTCAGTAGGTACACTGTGCCAGTAACACGCACAGTCAGTCCCCCTACCAGTTGACGTGCTGTAGAGGTGCAAACCCCATCTGGTGAGCAGATGTAGACTGCTGTTCTGCATATAAATTGCATCATGGGTACTCTTGGTACTATCCTATCCTGGTAGCCACACCAGACAGTGTGTCTGGTGACCTGCACTGGTTCAGTAGCTAGCCATAGTAGTGTTGCAACCAATATTGATGTAGGACAATGGTTAATACAATGACCTCAGTGGAGAGAGGTCATGGGTTCTATACTTTAGTGGGCCTGTATGTTTATTTATCTGGACGGATATAATATACTGCAGTATCATTACATCAATGTGTTTTATCACATGAAACAATTTTTAAAAGTGTGGTCGGGAGAGTGTGCCTGGAGCTGCGGGACCTACCCGGACCATCTTGCCTGCACAGAAGGCTGCTGGAGCCCTGGTTTCCTTCCTGCTCATTGGCCGCAGTACCCCAGCGTCATCGGAAGGGGTTTAAAAGTGCGGCTGGAGAGCTGGTTGTTGGAGAGTGTGCCTGGAGCTGCGGGACCTACCCGGACCATCTTGCCTGCACAGGAGGCTGCCGGAACCCTGATTTCCTTCCTGCTCATTGGCCGCAATACCCCAGCATCATCGGAAGGGGTTTAAAAGTGCGGCTGGAGAGCTGGTTGTTGGAGAGTGTGCCTGGAGCTGCGGGACCTACCTGGACCATCTTGCCTGCACAGGAGGCTGCTGGAGCCCTGGTTTCCTTCCTGCTCATTGGCCGCAGTACCCCAGCGTCATCGGAAGGGGTTTAAAAGGCACCCATTTCCGCGGGACGCGGCTGCGGGCATGTTTGAAGGGGCGTGGTTCAAGGGGCAGGACAAACCCCTTTTGAGCCCCTTCTGAGCACTTCGGAGCTTTGAGGAATACTGGAGCGGTTGTACTGTTGGGTATGTGTAAGAGGAAAAAGAAGGTGACTGGTGTGAGTGTGATGAATCCATCTAAAGCTGTTAAAGCAACCGGTCCTATGGACAAACATGTCGTACTAACTCCTAATGAGATTGCTAATGTGTCTTTACTATTGTCCAATAGTGTCTCCTCTTCTGTTTCCTCCTCCAATATTGAAGGGGGTGATATCCCTCCCCCACTAGCCGAGGCGCGATTAGTGGTCGGGTTAACCTCTTCACCTATTCTAGGAGAGAGGTCTACTCCCGCTTTTTCCTCTGTGGTGCCTTCTCCTGCGTGAGTCCTCGGGCAGGGGCGGTCCCCCTTCCTCGAGCAATTCAAGTAGGCGAGGTTCCAAAAGTTTCTTCTGAGTTGGTTGATCCTATAGCTCTATCTACTAAACAGGATGTTTCCTTGTCTGATATATGGAGTTTGTTAACACGTATGGAAGTTTCCTTATCTAAGCTAATGCCTCAGTTTGTACAGTTCTCTCAAGAGACAGTTGATAAGCTTGCACATCAAGATATTTGTTTAAATTCCTTGGATTCTCGATGTGTAAAGTTGGAGTCTCAGGTCTCCACAGTGCAGAGTGCCCTCTCCTCCTCTATAAAAGATAGTTTGGTGTTGCATCGTCAACACAAACAATTTGAAAATGGTCTTAGAGCTAAGAATCTTCGGTGTTTCAACTTTCCTAAAACACATTATTTGTCCGCTGATATTCTTTTTTGTAAATACTTGAAGGAAATATTGGGATACCAGGATCCTTCTATGTTTGTTTTCAATAATATTTATTATATCTCTAATTCAAAAAAAGAGGTTAGAGGGGAAGGAGAGGTGGACATACTCGGCTCAGTGGAGTCTCTGAATGTTTCTGAATTTATAGAATCCTCGTTGGATGAAATTTCAGTTAGAGCAACCTTATTGGTCTCTTTTCATTCTGAAAGTGTAAAGAATGAGATTCTGAAAAGTTTTTTTTCTAAAAAGAATGAGTTGTTTTGTGGGCAGAAAATAAATATATTTCCTGATGTATCTAAGCAAACTCAGACCCGGAGGAAAGGCTTTCTGGCCCTTAAACCCAGGGTACTTGCAAGTGGTGCTACATTCTTTTTAAAATTCCCTTGCAAGTGTTTGATTACCTCAGGAAAGTCCTCTTACGTGTTTTATGAGCCTTTACAGGTGGAGGAGTTTTTGAAGTCCTGTAGTGGGGAATGATATATAGATCTCATGTTGGCTAGTTAGTATTAAAAGGGATGGGTAATGTTGGATAGTGTCTTGCTTTTTGGTGTTTTTGTGGTGTATTCTTTTATACTGATTATTATGTAATGGCATATTTTCCCTTGATGTGGGCTTGTGCTTTTATTTTCTTGTATTGTTTTCCTTGTATTTTCAGTAATTAAGTTTTTTCCTTTCTGTATTACTTTGTAATATTGATGCAAAAATTTATTAAAAAAAAAAAGTGTGGTCAGTCGCATGCAGTGGGTATGTTGGAAGAGTGGTGTGGGCTGCACGTTGCTAGATTTGCTGGTGAGCTATATACAAAGTGCATCCGTTAGTAAAACTGTCCAAGGCTATGCCCATTTATGCCTGTAACAGTCTGACATAGATCTGAAATCAGTGTTCATACCCCAAAGCACCCTCACCTCAGTTGCCCAACCTAAGGTGCCCTGTAAAGTGCCTTAGCTGTGGCCTTACACTATCCCGGTAAGCAGAGCAGAAAGTGTGTGCAGATGACCTGGTGTTGCTGTGTAGCCAGCCATTGCTATGTTAGAAGGCATAGCACACTGGTTAATACACATGCCTCCACAACCAGTGGTTATGGGTTCAGTACCCTAGTGGGCCAACATCAAGATAAATGCCTAAGATGCAAATTAGTATATTCAACAATGGTAGAATTTGATACATGGACAGATAAGTTATGCATGTTTTTTAATTGCATTTAAAGGTGGAGAACCTTATAGAAAAAAAGTAGCTTGTCGTCTGGAGGGGGTTTGATTTTCAATTCTTACCCTCCCTCGGCACGCTCCGACAAAAATTATAAGACATTGGTTGGGGAATTGGTTGGTGAATCTTTTTATATTAATATTATTAATTCACTGCATAGGATCTGGGTTGATTCCAAGATGCATATTGTGGCAAGAATAGTCAGGCACATCTCTGCAATGTGTGTCTACAGCATAAAACATTTTCACCATAGCCATGTGCCTCACAGCATGGCGTGACAGAAAGACGGCCTCGACAAATGGCAGAAAGCCTGCTACACTGTGTATCTTGGCGGCACCACTGTTGTTCGCTGTGTACTGGGCGTGGCACTGGCATGTAGCTAGTGCACTGTGGTGATGCGTGGCAGCGCATATGCGACGTGCGTGCATGCGTCAGCAAGGCATCAGAGAAAATGGCAACGCGGTCAAGGAAGCTTGCCTTCACCCGTCGTGAGCTGTGACACCTTGCAGCACTAATCTGCGGTAGGCAGCACAAATTATTCCCCGGCTCCTCCAAAAGCCAGGACCTCTGCCACATTAGGAGGGCATAGGAGTGCGTCACGAGGCGGTTCAATCGTATTACGGACTACCCACGTGAGGTAAGTGTATGGGGACAGGTCACACAATGCAAGGTGTGCAACACAATATTCAGCAATGAACACACATCATACATGTACAACATGGTATAGGCACCAGTTTGTGGGCCAACCAGTGCTGAACATAGCTGCGTATGCTGCTGTGTGTAAGTATGCCCTATAACCAGGAGGCTGTGGACCTGATCACAGAGGTCTAGTTGTCATCCTGGTGTTATGGTACCTGCTGCTGTTGATGTGTTTAAATCCACCCTACCCCCAGGAGGCCTTAGACCTGTCTAAAGAGGTCTGTTAAACAGCATGCTGATATGGTAGTTTATGTAGTTGCAGGTTCACACATCTGCCCTATCCCCAGGAGGCCCGAGACCTGATTACAGAGGTCTGTAATAAATCCTGTTGTTATGGTAGTATATGCAGTTGCAGGTTAACACATCTGCCCTATCCCCAGGAGGCCTTAGACCTAGAGTTGCCAACTGGCCGGTTTTCAGCCGGCCTGGCCGGTTTTTCCATGGCCAGGACGGCTGTCAGCGCAGAGGCAAAACCGGCCCTTGAAAAGCCGTTTTTTTTGCTCTGGCCGCAAGATCGGGAGCGGCCAGAGCAAAAAAACCGGCTTTTCTCCCAACCCGGAGGGCTTCAGAGGGAGCCGGGGAAGCCCGCTCGAGGCCCCGGCTCCCTCTGTACAGCCACCAGCGTGAAGAGCCTTTACCGTCACTCTGGCGGCTGTTCCTGTGAAGCCGCGATTGGTGGGAAAGGTTAAAGGCAATGCCCTTTAACCTTTCCCAGCATTCGCGGCTTCACAGGAACAGCCGCCAGCGTGAAGGAAAAGGCTCTTCACGCTGGCAGCTGTTCAGAGGGAGCCGGGGCCTCGCGCGGGCTTCCCCAGCTCCCTCTAAAGCCTCAGACAGCTGCGGTTTTGGGGGGGGGGAGGCCAAGGACTGCCTGGGCTGTGATGGGGGGAGGGGGCCTGGACTGGAAAAGGGCTAGGAGGGGGAATTTGACTGGAAATGGGTTGTGATGGGGGGGGGGGGGGGACCTGGACCGGAATAGGGCTATGGGGGGGGGGGGACTTGGACTGGAAATTAAGTGTCTGTGATGGGAGGGGACCTGGACAGAAAAAGGGAGATGTGGGGGCTAGGGGGGGGGGGACAAGTACTGGAAATGGGTTGTGATGTGGAGGGGGCCCTCGACTGGAAAAGGGCTAGGTGCGGGGACATGGACTGGAAATGGGTTGTGATGGGGGGGGGGACCTGGACTGGAAAAGGGCGAGGGGGGGGGGGGAACTTGGACTGGAAATGGGCTTTGGTGGGGGGGGGGGGACCTTGGACTGGAAATAGGCTGTGTTTAGGGGGACATGGACTGGAAATGGGTTGTGAAGGGGGGGACGGACCTGGACTGGAAAAGGGCTATGGGGGCATTGGACTGGAAAGAAATGGGCTGTGATGGGGAGGGGGACCTGGACTGTAAAAGGGCTATGTGGGGGGACGACATGGACTGGAAATGGGTTTTGATGGAAGGGGGACCTGGACTGGAAAAGGGCTATGGGGGGGGGGGGGGACATGGACTGGAAATGGGGTGTGATGGGGAGGGGGACCTGGACTGGAAAAAGGCTATGGGGGGGGGGAACGTGGACGGGAAATGGGCGATGGGGGAGGGAGGGGGAACTTGGACTGGAAATCGGCTGCGATTAGGGGGGCTAGGACTGCAAATGGACTGTGATGGTGGGGGGTGGGTAGGACTGCAAATGGCCTGTGATGGTGCGGGGGGACTCGGACTGCAAATGGGATGTGATGGGGGGGGGGCCTAGGACTGGAAATAGGCTGTGATGGGGGACTTGGACTGGAAATGGGCTGTGATGGGGGGGGGGGCTAGGACTGGAAATGGTCTGTGATGTGAGGGCTAGCACTGGAAATGGGCTGATGAAGAGCTGGAATAGGACTGGAAATGGGCTGATGTGGGGCATGGGAGAATGGGATTAGAAGGGAGTGGATGCTGGGTGGGTCTAGAACTATAAGGGAACTGATTTTGGGGGAGGACTAGAATAGATGGGGAATGAGAATGGAGAGGGGAAAAAATCTTTTGTGTGGAAGAAAAGTCTATGATGGGCTGGGTATTGGGAGAGTGAGGGGCTTGAGAATGGAAGGGTGAAATTTAAATGGATGATAAAGGAATAAGGAAAGAATTGGGGGAAAGAGCAAAAGGGAAACAATCAGTATGTTAAAGCAGAAATAGAGAGAGAATGGAAAACATCTAAAAGAGAAGAAAGGACAAATGGATAGCTCGCAGAAGACACGAAGAAACCAGAAGAAAGTGACTGGAGCAATTGCAACTGAAAATAAAACGCCCAAACAGAAGGTAGAAAAATACTTTTTATTTTGAATTTATTAGCTGGAATATGTTTGGTCTGGGAAGTGTGTATTGATAACATCTTTGCGTTTTTGTTTAGTGCAAGAGGAAATTACTTTATAGTTTTATTTCTCCAGTGTTGTACATTTCATGTTTGGATTTTGGGGTTCCCAGTTTAATTATTATATGACCAAGGAAGTTAGCCTACACGTATCCTCGGTAATTTTTGTGGGTGGGGCTGGGGGCGGGGCAGGGGTGGGACTAGGGGCGGAGAATGGGTGGAGCATGGCGAGCCACAGGTGTCGGGTTTTTCTCGGTGAAAAAGTTGGTAACCCTACTTAGACCTGCTTAAAGAGGTCTGTTAAACAGCATGCTGTTATGGTAGTCTATGCAGTTGCAGGTCACACATCTGCCCTATCCCCAGGAGGCCCAGACCTGATTACACAGGTCTGTTTTAGATCCTGGTGTTATGATAGTATATGCAGTTGCAGGTTAACACATCTGCCCTATCCCCAGGAGGCCTTAGATCTGCTTAGTCTGTTAAACAGTATGCTGTTATGGTAGTCTATGCAGTTGCAGGTCACACATCTGCCCTATCCCCAGGAGGTGCAGACCTGATTACAGAGGTCTGTTATAGATCCTGTTGGTATGGTAGGTGCTGCTGTTGATGTGTTCAAATCCACCCTACCCCCAGGAGTCCTGAGATCTGATTAAAGTGGTCTGTTAGTTACCCTGGTGTTATGGTAGTTGCTGCTGTTGATGTGTTCAAATCCACCCTACCCCCAGGAGGCCTTAGACCTGCCTAAAGAGGTCTGTGAAACAGCATGCTGTTATGGTAGTTTATGTAGTTGCAGGTTCACACATCTGACCTATCCACAGGAGGCCTGAGACCTGATTAAAGAGGTCTGTAATACATCCTGTTGTTATGGTAGTATATGCAGTTGCAGGTTAACACATCTACCCTATCCCCAGGAGGCCTTAGACCTGCTTAAAGAGGTCTGTTAAACAGCATGCTGTTATGGTAGTCTATGCAGTTGCAGGTCACACATCTGCCCTATACCCAGGAGTCCCAAACCTGATTACAAAGGTCTGTTATAGATCCTGGTGTTATGGTTAGTGCTGCTGTTGATGTGTTCAAATCCACCCTACCCCCAGGAGTCCTGAGACCTGATTAAAGTGGTATGTTAGTCACCCTGGTGTTATGGTAGTTGGTGCTGTTGATGTGCTCAAATCCACCCTACCCCCAGGAGGCCTTAGACCTGCCTAAAGAGATCTGTTAAACAGCATGTTGTTATGGTAGTTTATGCAGTTGAAGGTCACACATCTGCCCTATCCCCAGGAGGCTTGAGACCTGATTACATAGGTTTGTTATACATCCTGTTGTTATGGTAGTTGCTGCTGTTGATGTGTTTAAATCCACCCTACCCCCAGGAGGCCTAGACCTGCCTACAGAGGTCTGTTAATCATCCTGGTGGTATGGTAGTTGCTGCTGTTGCAAAGTTCACACATTCACCCACCCCACTACCCGTTACCTACGCATCTGCACCCGTTCTGCCGAATGAGCTTGGTCCAAATCCCGCTCCCTGGAAGACCTTCTACACTTCAAATTCATGCTTGGCTCCTTCCAGTCTGCCTTAGCACTTGCCAAACAAGCTTACTACATCCATCTGACCAACTCCCTTGCCTCTGCTCCTCGCCGTCTTTTTAATACTCTCAACTCTCTCCTGTGGGGCACAGTTGTTGTGGGATACAGGGCCCCACACTCCTCAAGGTCCCCCAGCCCACGATCCCGCCGTCCCTTTCTGCCCAAACCCTAGCCAACTACTTCCATGACAAAATTCACAAGATTACCCTTCAATTCCCTACCCCCCATCTACCTCCACTCCTCCCTAATTCTCCTCTCCCACCCATACTCCCTCTACCACCTTCTCCTCTTTCCCCCGATCTCTGAGGAAGAAACTGCACTCCTTCTGTCCTCCTCCAAACCCACCACTTGTTCATCAGACCCTATCCCCACCCATCTCCTGCGTTCCATCCCCCTCACCATTGCCCACTCCATCACTCATATCCTCATCCTCTCACTCTCCACTGCAACTGTCCCCGCTGACTTCAAACATGTTGTTATCACACCCCTCCTCAAGAAACCCTCACTTGATCCCACATGCCCTTCTAACTATCGACCCATCTCCCTCTTTCCCTTCATATACAAACTATTAGAACAAGCAGTCCACCGTCGCTGTCTCGACTTCCTCACCTCCCAGGCCCTTCTCGACCCACCTCAATCCGGCTTCCGTCCCCTACACTCCACTGAAATGGCACTCACAAAAGTCACAAACGACCTGTTCCTGGCTAAATCCAAGGGCCTCTATTCTATCCTCATCCTTCTTGACCTTTCTTCTGCCTTTAACACCATTGACCACGACCTTCTCCTCATCACCCTCTCCTCGCTTGGCTTCAAGGACTCCGTAGTATTCTGGTTCTCCTCCTACCTCTCCCATCGCTCATTTAGCGTATGCTCTGGTGGCTCCTCCTCCTCCCCTACCCCGCTCCATGTAGGTGTACCCCAGGGATCTGTCTTAGGCCCCCTCCTCTTCTCTCTCTATACCCAAGGCCTTGGTGTGCTTATCTCCTCCCATGGCTTTCAGTACCATCTCTATGCCGATGACTCACAAATCTACCTCTCTACACCTAATATTTCTCATAAGGTGCCTTCTAACATGCCTTGTACTGTGCCTAATAAGGTGCCTTCTAACGTGCCTTGTACTGCACCTAATAAGGTGCCTTATAATGCGCCTTGTACTGTGCCTAATTAGGAGCCTTGTAATGCCTTATAAGGATTGTTGCCAACTGTGGTGAGGGTACTATGGGCTGGCAGCACAGATCTGCAAAGATATGACTGTCACAGGCAAGCAAAATACCTGCCTTGGACAGGAGGGAACAACAAGGAATTGAACCCATGACCTCTGCCTAGAACATCAGCATACTAACCAGTAGGCTATACCTCTATGGCTTACTGCATAGCAATTGCTGGGTATGGAAGGACTGCAGGTCACGGCACAAACCGTCTGCTCCGTGCACCAGGATAGGGTAACCCCACCAGCATCCATGATGCATTGCAAATGCAGAACAGTGGCCTACAGCTGATCACCAAATGGGGTCTGCATCTCTCCGGGACTGCAGCGTGGTAAGATGCACTCACAGTACGTGATACTGGCACAGAGTAGCTACAGACCATGCCATTGTGCAGGTTCCGTGTTCCGTGTTCACCCTGAGGGATAGGATGGGCGCCCAGCACTAGGTCCACAGTACATGTGGTGCTAGAGATAGGTTTTGCTGCACATCCCCAGCAGTGCCAGTGTGTGACAGGTATTCCCAGCAGTGCAGTCAAAGGTACATCTGTTCCAGCTGTGTGCTGCAGTCATATATGGCCCTGTGGGACCGGACACCACCCAGATTAGTGTATACCCGGTGTTAAAGTCTGGTTGCCATGGGTACCTGTTATCAGGGCAGTGGGGGAGTCTAGACTCGCATGAGGGCCATGTAGCACTGCCACTATGGATCTAAGTAATATGCCCTATATACCCTAAGGGGCCTCTAGAGTGTGGTGGGACAGGTGGCTGCACTCTGCAGAATCGCTGTAGTACTAGCAACCACAGTCCTACTAGCGGATGACAGCCTTACAGGGTTGCTGGGCCAGTGCCATACCTGTGACCATTGCAGACCAGCAATAATGCTTGGGGTAGGCTCAACTGCCCCACGCCACAGTCAGACTGCACCTGTAGCATCCTACAAGGTGTCCCTACCATGCACAGGCAAACTACAGACAGCCCACTAACCAGTCCATAGTGCATGCTCATAGGGGAACCCTGTGCACCCAGAAGTGGGATACACAGCACAGGCACCAAGCAAGTAACTCTGTGATTGAGCCCCAAAACCAGGAACATACAGGCATCACTAGAAACAAGGGATAAGTAGCACTATGTAGAAACATAGACATGCCATAGTCACTGCTTGGTCAGAGTGAGAGTGACCCCCCCCTCCCCCCCCCCTCCGCGTGACATGCTGTGGCCACCCTGTCCATGCAGGTGGTGGTCGGCCACAACAGTGTCCCAGCCATTGCCCTCCACCCTGTGCAGATGCATCCTGGCCAGTCTGCCCTGTCTTGTCCATACCCACAATACCTTGCTGCTCATTATGCACCTTTGCAGGCTAACGCTGGAAGCAGTGTGAGCAATGTGGGCTCTGTGAGGTGTTGGAAGACACAAAACAATGGAGAGACATACACACACTCCCACACCTATCTCAGCATTATGCAGAGATGGTGGTGGTTGCCAACCCTACCCCCTGCACTGGTCCTGATCACAGTGCCGACATTGCTAATCTGTGCAGGGGGTAGTAGTAGTGCTCTGGTGATAACTGAAGCTCTGTGCTGGGGCCAACAGCCTGACACTCCATGAAGCTATGGACAGTGGAGCCCTTGTGAGTGAGTGTCTGTACCCCTGTGCACCACTGCATTGGAGTTTGCCCATGTTGTTGTTATGGCTGCATTGTGGGCTAAAACTTTGGGGAGATGCTCTGCAGGATCCACAGATGGGACTTTGACCCTCTGCTCTTGGACATGCTGGGTGAGTGCACTGCACCACACTATTGTCCAACAAAAAGCACAGTCCACGTACCAACAGCAACCCAGTAAAAACCGTGGAGGCAAGGAAGGAACTATAATACCACCTTTATTTCATAAAGCCAGGCCCGACACAGGCCGTGTTTCGTTTATGCCTTCCTCAGGGGCTTTGGCTATAACAACATATAAAAAATTCATTTAAAACAAACAAATTCATCACAAATGTACATATATAAGGCACTCAAAACACTAAAAACACTAAAAAATTCATAAAACTGTAAATAAATAATTAAATAATTAATTAGATACTAACTGCTCAAGTACAGCGAAAGTCTGTGAACCAACAGACAGATAAATAAATAAATAATTAATTAAATGACTGTATACGTATGATACGTGTATAATCACATATATAAGAACTTATAGACACATGGGGGCATGTTTACTAAACATTCCTAACGTGCGGGGCCGTGCTAGTGTGCCTGTGCCATATAAGGAGTGGGCGGTTCAGGCAGAAAATAGAAAAAAAACGGTAGTAAGCAACCGGACGTGTGTGCGTCGCGCTAATGTGCGGGGGTCGACATTAGCGCGTGGAAAGGCAAAGTGGCGCGCTGCTGAGTATACAAAACAACAGAGCCGTGGTACAACGGTGAAGACACTGACCAATGGTGCAGGGGCCATGGGTTCAATCCCCCAGTGTGCGCAACGACAAAGGTCAGCTGAGGCAGTAACTGTAATGATTAACATTGTTTTAGGAGGCAAATTAATTTGGAACGGCATAAGGCGGCGCACAGTTATTTTTGGGCGGCATAAGGCGGCGCACAGTTATTTTTGGGCAGCAGAAGGCGGCGCACTGGTCCCCTTGGGCGGCAGAAGGCGGCGTGCTGATAGGCACAAGGCGGCGCGCTGATGCACAAGCACAGGAACAGAGCCACAGCACAATGGTTAAAACACTGACCAATGGTGCAGGGATCAGGGGTTCAACTCCTCACTATGCCCAGTGAAAAATGCCTGCTGAGGCAGTATGTATTATGTTGTGGAGTGCTGTAGGAGGCTGTATAATTTTATTTTGTTATCACTACTAGCAAACGCACTCTCCCAGCATGTTAACATACGGCGGCCCATAAGGCACATGTTACAGTGCACTGTTCGCCAAGGCACCCTTGAATGACCCCTATAGGGCAGCATGTATGTTGCGACACAGGATAATGTATAGTGCACCCTATAGGGATGGCAACCATAAGGTGGCCTACAGGGCGCCCTATGAAGCACCCTCAGAGGCACCTAATGGGTATAGTAAGCTGAGGGTGGTCTTGCCGGCATAGACATATGTACAGTAAATAAAATAAAGCTGTGGACAACCCTACCAAAGGGCCCCACTGTGGGTTTGAACCCATGACCTCTGGCTGCACAGGCAGTGATGTAACCATTGCGCTACAGCTCCATAGCTGTAAGCAGGCTCCTGGCTGGCTGCAGATAGCCTACACGTCACCTCACAGACAGTCTGCTGGTGTCAACAGGATAGGGTTAGGCCACCCGTACCCATGATGCACTGCACATGCAAATTAGCTGTCCGCAGATGGACACAAGATGGGGAATGCACCCCCACAGCACCTCGGCCCTGTTGGGGGAAGTGACCGGGTGCACCCACACAGCACCTTGGCCTAGTAGGGGGCACTGACCGGGTGTTTTACTGGCACAGAGTAGCCACACACCGTTACATCGTGCGGGTACTGTGCTCACCCTGAGTGTGCAATGAGGTGGCCAGGACCAGGTCAACAACACCTGCCATGGCTGATGGAGGCCAAGCGGGCGTTCCAAAGCATTGTTAATGTGTAAGTTAGGTTTTTTCTGCACAAACACCATGGATATCCCTGTCTGCCGCCATCAGGCGCACCCCCCCCCCGTGGCAAACATGGTCCCCATCAAGGGATCCACACTCTACCTCCCTGCAAAGGTGGCAGTAGAGGGCAACATCAACCCCAGTCCTGCTGAGGAACACCACCCCACCCCCCCCCCCCCCCAGGCAGGCAGCTCCATACACAGCCATAACACAATAGCAGACAGACATAAGCCCAGGGTATGGTAAGCTGCACTCCACCACCAGATATTCCCCTGCAGCAAGCCAACAGCCACTGCACCCTGCAAGCCATTATAGCAAGACATTTACCAGCTACAAACAGTCTGCTGGTTAGTCCATAGTGCATGTTCCCAATGGAGATGCATGCACCCAGAACTGGGCTGTCTGCATACACAGCAAGCAGATAGATCAGTGACTGGGCCACAAAGAGAAACCCATATCTATCACATGAGAGAACTACTATACAGCACTATGGGTGGGGCATAGCCATGCTGTGGTCACTGCACAGTCAGGGTGAGCGTGATCCCCCAGAAGGACATGCTTTGGCCACCCTGTCTGTGTAGGTGGTGGCCGGACACTACAATATCCCAGCCAATGTCCCTGCCAGGGCCCTATGCCCAGTGCAGATGCATCCTGGCCACGCCACCCTGCCCTGGCTATACCCATGGTACCTTGCACCTCATTATGCACATTGACTGGCCAATACTGGCAACAGTGCTGGCAGTGCGGGCTGTTGAAGGGGCTTGCAGCCAACACCCACTGTATAGACAGACACACACTTCCACACCTCTGCCATCATGGTGCTACGATTGAGGGGGAAAGTAGCCTTGCCCACCAAACCAGTCCTGAGCACGGCAAGGCATGGATATGGTACGCATTACAGCTGGTGGTCACTACTCCCCAGGGAGGTAAGCACCGTCAGAGGCCAGGCCTGGAGCATGCCCCGCAAACACCTAACAGATTGTTTGGATGGGGTCAACTAGCAGTATGTACGTAACGTATGGATAACTGCCTGCCTGTGCTCCTAGCAAACGTCTCCGAGCTGTGTGCCGTATACCTCAGGTGTAGGGTGACATTGGTAAGTTATGCAAGTGCTCGTTTTGGGTGCTGCATGCACGGTCCAATGTTCTGCTGCTTTACGGCACAGATTCCCAACTCCAGTCCAGGTTTGCATCACACTGTTCGGGTTTTCCTGCTATCCCTCATGAATATGCATGGGCTACATCTACATGCCATGGGGGTGGTGCATAGATATACAGCACAGGCATTTGTATGAGTGTCAGCATGGAACCTGACTGGTGTGTGGCCCACCAGGACTGCATTTGGGTGATTCTGCTCTAGGTACTGCCCCTGTTCATGGTGTCTGTGCTCAGTGGGGTAAAAGATAGATGTCTTACCATTGCATATGTCCCCGCCATGAAAGGTGTGTCCTTACTATCACTGTTTAGTTGTGGGAAAAATATGTGTGCAGGATTGGCAGTAGCCCCAGCTGGGCTTTGAACCTGTGACCTTCTGTTCTTGTATGCACTGTCTGTGTGCACTGCACCACTGTGTAGCCACAGATTGGTTGGATTCCCTGGACTGTCCATGACTGTGGATCCGGCAGGACCTGTCTGTTGCAGTGGACTGTGCCAGCCTGCACATGGCTAGGCCTCTGTCTTCTGTGGTTAGCAGCCACTGCCCCCTGCACCACATGTACTTGTCCGCCAACATGCTGGCATGAACTTCTCTCAGAAAAAGCAGTTGACCTGCTTGCAATGTGGCAGTATGGGACTGCATTTGGGGGACTTGGCTGTAGGTAATGCCCATTGTTGTGGTGTGTGTGCGGTGTTGGGTAAAATATGGGTGTTTTCCCCCATTCATACAGGGGTGTCTGCGCTATCTTTATTTAGTGGTGGGTAAAATATAGGGACTGGGCTGGCAGGTGCCCCAGCTGGGTTTTGAACCTCTGCCCTCTGGTCCTAGAGGTAATGACTCTGTCCGCTGTACCACACTTTGGCCACAGAGACAGTGCAGCCCCTGGAGGTAGTAAGCCTGGCAGGATGGAGTCACAAACCCTGCTCTACGCAATTCTACTGTGGGCATATGCACCCTGTCTGGTGACAAACGTGCACATAAACCCCGGAAATGACCACGGGAAATGTGGGACAAAATATCACCACGCTGGGCAACAGTGATATTAATGGGCAACCATAGCAAACACTCCCAGGAAAGCTCCAAAAACGTGGAAATGTTTTTTTGGAAGAGTCTCCTCTCAGTAGACCCTTCCAAAATTCATTTCTTTTTTCTGGAGCTTTGCTGGGTGTGATTTCTGTAATTGCCCATCACTATAACTGTTCCCCAGCTGAATTACTATTTTTAATAGTTCTGTTGTGGTCATTTTCTATTTTTATTTTCTCTTTTGTGCTGTGCACATATATCACACTGCTGTGGTTTTGCTGGTTTCCCCCGGTTTTTCCTGTACATTGCTGACGGAAATGGTTTCTCTTCCCTTTAAATGCTTTCTACCGCGAGTGTTTCACTCGCGGTAGTTTTTTACATGCACATTCGGGCCCGATACTGTGCGGGGAGCCTCTCCCCTCCCACTCTCCACCCATTGACCCCGTCCCTCCGCCCCTCCGGAGCCCTTCCTCCGCCCTCCTTTCGCCGTTCCACGCCTCTATCGGACATTTGCGGGCCCGCACTTGTACGGGGCCCGTTAGTGAGCCGCGTACCTGTGCGGGGGTGACACGCACGTGTGCGGGGCATTTAAACGCGTTTCTGCGCGTTTCAGTGCCGCGTTGCCGTGCGCTATTTTGCGGCGCGCTATTTTGCGGATTTTAGTAAACATGCCCCATGGTCACACTAACAAATACTCAATAAACTTAATAAATTAGTGACACACAATGAAGTATCTATTTGCTCTAAATGGATCCAACTAATAATAATAAATAACATATATATAAAAAGTACATATCATACATTTAAAACCATACAGTTATAAAACTAGACTGAAAAAGTTAAATGGCTAAAAAGATCATTAACTAAAAATTGAAAATATCATACAGTTATAAAACTAGACTGAAAAAGTTAAATGGCTAAGAAGATCATTAACTAAAAATTGAAATAAATCAATAAAGATTATTATGTAATAATAAACTAAAAAATGTATTTTATTAATTAATTAAATCACCCATTTGTAAACCTATTATGACCAAGAAACAACATAACCCACAATTTGATGTACTGAAAATCATTTATCACATTCTTACCTATATGATTTTCTTGCCACAATGATAACTGAAGGGAAAAGAGAGAAGAGAATAGAAGAGCTAATCCAATTAACTCTACCCTATAAAAATATTCAATGGTACAAAAATCAATAATAACCATAATTAAAATTATAAAAATATAGTAATAATAAAATTCTTGATCAGCTAAAAAACAGAGTTCTTTAAAATCACCTTGTGTCTTTCTATAAAGGACTTCTCACTTGCCGGATATATATGCCAATTCAATTAAATAGCTTCACGCAGCTGCGGGCGTCTGTAGTGTCACTCGAAAAAAGAAAGGAGTAGTGCGGGGACGTTTTTGAATACTTCCTCTCATTTTGGGTGAGTGTTACATGGGTCTGATGCAGATGCCACGTTTTTATGGCAAATAGGAATTCAAGCTTGACTGTTTGTAACAAGTTGGTGCGATATGAAGGTTTAAATATAAGCAGTTTGTATTATAAAGGCCAGTAGGCAGTATTTTCAAATGTCGGGTGTAAACGCGTTTCAGGATTTCATTAATGAACAGGAGTGTGGTTTAGATCACGATTCACATATTAAAAATAAGGGATTCAGTTGAAAGGGTCTTGGTCATTGAATTAGTCAGTGTATCAGATATCGTTGGATTATGGTGGAAGGGTTTCCGATGACTGGGCAGTTGGTTTTGTGAGATAGAGTAGTTCAATCATTTTTTTGAAAAGAGTATGGATAGTGAGCAATTTATGTTGAATCTGATGATAACGTTTTCCCGCGCATCTGCAGATTTTAAAAGTCGGACAAGCAAACAACGGCAAAGTTGGCACTTTGCCAGAATTGGCATATATATCCGGCAAGTGAGAAGTCCTTTATAGAAAGACACAAGGTGATTTTAAAGAACTCTGTTTTTTAGCTGATCAAGAATCATGGCAGTGTTTACTATATTATATCATAATATTATAGAGAAGATAGCAGGGTGGTAATGGTTCTGAGTATAATAGTTTTAAGTATAGATGTAATTTTATAGAGGGATGATTGGTGAATAATTTAATTAATTAAAATTAAAACACTTTCCGGTGAAGAAATAAACATATAATTGTAAAATAGTTGTGGTGGACCATAAATTTATACTATCATTTCATGCAATCTATAAGATAATAAGATAATATTCAATTAAGTACGTTTATTAATTATAGGCTTCACTTGCTCTACCTGTTGCGTTTTTCCTGGGTTCAGCGTTTCCTCCAGTAATGTAGTTTTCTGTTTTATTTAATATTTTTTTATTTCTTCATTATAATTTTTATTTTATTATTACTATATTTTTATAATTTTAATTATGGTTATTATTGATTTTTGTACCATTGAATATTTTTATAGGGTAGAGTTAATTGGATTAGCTCTTCTATTCTCTTCTCTCTTTTCCCTTCAGTTATCATTGTGGCAAGAAAATCATATAGGTAAGAATGTGATAAATGATTTTCAGTACATCAAATTGTGGGTTATGTTGTTTCTTGGTCATAAATAGGTTTACAAATGGGTGATTTAATTAATTAATAAAATACATTTTTTAGTTTATTTATTACATAATAATCTTTATTGATTTATTTTCAATTTTTAGTTAATGATCTTCTTAGCCATTTAACTTTTTCAGTCTAGTTTTATAACTGTATGGTTTTATATGTATGATATGTACTTTTTATATATATGTTATTTATTATTATTAGTTGGATCCATTTAGAGCAAATAGATACTTCATTGTGTGTCACTAATTTATTAAGTTTATTGAGTATTTGTTAGTGTGACCATGTGTCTATAAGTTCTTATATATGTGATTATACACGTATCATACGTATACAGTCATTTAATTAATTATTTATTTATTTATCTGTCTGTTGGTTCACAGACTTTCGCTGTACTTGAGCAGTTAGTATCTAATTAATTATTTAATTATTTATTTACAGTTTTTATGAATTTTTTAGTGTTTTTAGTGTTTTGAGTGCCTTATATATGTACATTTGTGATGAATTTGTTTGTTTTAAATGAATTTTTTATATGTTGTTATAGCCAAAGCCCCTGAGGAAGGCATAAACGAAACACGGCCTGTGTCGGGCCTGGCTTTATGAAATAAAGGTGGTATTATAGTTCCTTCCTTGCCTCCACGGTTTTTACTGGGCTGCACCACACTATTGCCACAGCAGCACAGTGGTCCCTGGGGCTACCCTTACGTTTCTCGGTCAGACCTCTTCTGTTGCACTGCACAACACTTACTGGTACAGGGCATGGCCTAGGTCCACTGCAGGCGAGTGCCACTGCTCCCTCCAGCACAATCACCCACCCCCTCTGCCATGCCGCCCTGACCATATGATGTTGGTGCTGGTGGTGCGCCATCCCAGGCCATCCAGGGGGCAGGTAGGCGGCTGCCTAAGGTGTGGGATCTGGGTTAGGGGTGCCTACATAGATGTCCATGCTTCCCCCGGCACCGCCTGTCAATGTTATGCACCCCTTGGGGTGCCTGCTGGGTGATGTCCCCTGGATGGAACACTGTGGGACACAGACTCATGGGCATGTCTTTCCCTGGCCAGTTGCTGTTTTGCTGGTTTCCATTTTCTGCATTCCTATGTGCCACATAGGCAACCGCCTAGTCCACCCTATGCCCCAGTATCCCCCACTGCAGGTCCCGCCTGCAGCCCCCATGCCCCATTTGCGCCATCACCATAGTGGCCTTTCAGGGGCGGCCCAAGGGGGGTGCGGGGCCATGTGCGGAGACTCGGTGCGGGGCCTCATTTGCATAAGGGGCCTCATTTGCATAAATATTTGCATAATGTTACCATACACGAACTTTTAGTAAACATGCCTCTTAATGAGTGTATGAATAAAGAAAGACTAAAAGACTTCTACATTACTATAATCCAATACCAACCGCCAGGCACATTAGGAACTACTACAAACACTGCCCATTTAGAACCCATAGCAAACCCGCCGTATCCTAACAGCACTACCAGGACTCATAAAACACCATACCCTAACTATCAAAAGGAAACGCTGCAAATATTAAACCAATACATTTCAGAGAACAACAATACATGACCTACTGGGGAAAGAGAACAAGTGGCAATGTCAAATAGGAATTACATAAACAGAATACCTCAGCTCAGTTACACATGCAGAACATAGACCATCACCAAACAAGGAATCACAATTTAGAAACAGGAAGACAATAATTAAACTGGGAATCCCAAAAGCCAAACTTGGAATGTACAACACTGTAGAAATAAAACTATACATTAATTTGCTCTTGTACTAAACAAAGCGCAGACGTTAATGATGCACATTTCCCAGAGCTGACATATTCCAATTAATAAATTCAAAATAAAGAGATATTTTTCTACCTTTTGTGCATTTTTTTTCAGCTGCAATTGCTCCAGCCACTTTCTTCTGGTTTCTTCGTGTCTTCCGCTAATTCTTCATCGTCTGCTGTCCATTTGTCTTTTCTTCTCTCTTCTAGTTTTTTTCCATTCTCTCTCTACATCTGCTTTAACATACTAATCTTTCTCCTTTTTGCTCTTTCCTCATTCCTATTTCATCCACTCAAATTTTACCCCTCCATCCTCAATCCCCACTTACTCTCCCAATATCCGGACAATTGTAGATTTGTCTTCCCTCCCACACAAAATATTTTTTCCCTCTCCATTTCACTCTCCCAGCTCCATCCCATTCTAATCCTCCCCCAACATCAGCTCCATTCTAGTTCCAGTCCCACCCAGCATCCGCTCCCTTCTAGTCCCCGCATCAGCCCATTTCCAGTCCTAGCCCCCCATAAGCCCATTTCCAGTCCTAGCTCCCCCATCTATTTGCAGTCCCATCCAAGTCCCTCCATCAGCTCATTTCCAATCCCAGCCCCCCATGAGCCCATTTCTAGTCCTTTCCTAGTCCCACCATCAGCCCATGTCAAATCCTAGCTCCCCTCCACTCAGCCCATTTCCAATCCAAGCCCCCCATGAGCCTACTTCCAGTTCTAGCCCCTTCATGAGTCCATTTCAATCCAAACCCCCACCACAGCCCATTTCCAATCTTAGCACCCCCCAACAGCCAATTTCCAGTCCTATTCTAGCCCATCAGCCCATTTCCTGTCCTAGCCCCCCCCTCACCCATTTCCAGTCCTAGCTCCCTCCCCCTCACAACCCATTTCCATTCCAAGCCCCCGTCCCCATCAGCTATTTGCAGTTCAAGCCCTCCTTCCACTCAGCCCATTTCCAGTCCTAGCCTCCTCATAGCCCATTACTAGTCCTAACCCCCCATCAGCCCATTACGTCCTAACCCCCCATCACCCTATTTCCAGTCCTAGCCCCCCATCAGCCTATTTCCAGTCTTAGCCCCCCTCCCATAGCCAATTACCAGTCCTACCCCCCCATCAGCCCATTTCCAGTCTTAGCCCCCCATAGCCCAGTACCAGTCCTAACCCCCCCATCACCCTATTTCCAGTCCTAGCCCCCCCATCAGCCTATTGCCAGTCTTAGCCCCCCCCTAGCCAATTACCCGTCCTACCCCCCCCATCAGCCCACTTCCAGTCTTTGCCCCCCCATAGCCCATTACCACTCCTAACCCCCCCATCAGCCCATTTCCAGTCCTCCCCCCCCACTTCCAGCCTTAGCCCCCTCCCCCTAGTCAATTACCAGTCCTAACCCCCCCCATCAGCCCATTTCCAGTCCTACCCCCCCACTTCCAGTCCTAGCACCCTCCCCATAGCCACTTACCAGTCGAAACCCCGCCCTTCTGCGGACTTAGCCCCCCCATAGCCCATTACCAGTCCTAACCCCCCCATCAGCCCACTTAGCCCCCCCCATAGCCCATTACCAGTCCTAACCCCCCCCCATCAGCCCACTTCCAGTCTTAGCCTCCCCCCCCCCCATGGCCCAGTACCAGTCCTAACCACCCCACCCCCCTGGCCCATTACCAGTCCTCACCACCCCCCCCCCCAGCCCACTTCCAGTTTAGCCTCCCCCTCCCATCAGCCTACTTCCAGTTTAGCCTCCCCCCCCTCCCTCCCATAGCAATTACCAGTCCTAACCCCCCCCCCCCTATCATTCCAAATTAAAATAAAAAAAAAACCCAAACCGGCTGCTTCTGCCGCGGCAGCTTCAAGAGCTCTGCCGCGGCAGCATCAAGAGCTCTGCCGCGGGGCCCCCCCCTGCCCGGCAGAGCCTCCGTGCATCTTCAGCTCTTCACGTCCAAAACGCGGGCTTCTTTCAGAGCCGCGAGAGTTTCTTTTCTCGCGGCTCTGTTAATCCCGCCGAGGGTGATGGGAAATCCCATCAGCCCCGCGGGATTAAGAGAGCCGCGAGAAAAGAAACTCTCGCGGCTCTGAAAGAAGCCCGCGTTTTGGACGTGAAGAGCTGAAGATGCACGGAGGCTCTGCCGGGCAGGGGGGGGCCCCGCGGCAGAGCTCTTGATGCTGCCGCGGCAGAAGCAGCCGTTTTTTTTTTTTTTTTTTTAACTTGGGATGCTTAAGAATGTTTTTTGCGCGGGGCCCCCTGAAACGCGGGGCCCTGTGCAAAAAACATTCTTGCTCAATGGACGGGCCGGCCCTGTGGCCTTTCATACCAGGGCACTATGCTGTTGCTGAAAATGAAGCACTACTATCACCTTTCTTGGGCTCCCTGCCTATGCTGTACATTGCTGACACTGAAATGGTTTCTCTCTCTTGCAAATGTGTGCTAACACCAGGGGGCATGTATACTAAACTGCGGTAATGTCATTCCGCGGTAAAGGTAGAGATGTCAATATAAAGGAGTGGGCGGGGCAGCAGTAAAGCCGTGTGTCCGATAAGGCGCGTTAGAAGGCACCGTAGAAGGCACTTGCCTACGTGCCTTATAAAGCACCTTATAACGTGCCGTATAAGGCGCGTTATAAGGCACCTTGTTCTGTGCCTAATTAGGAGCCTTGTAACGTATTTTAAGGAGTGTTGATAGCTGTGGAGAGGGTACTGTGTGGCTGGCAGCACAGATCTGCAAAGATATGCAAACTGCCTTGATATCGTGAAAGGCGGTATATTAGAAATGTTAAATAAAAAAATAAAATAAAAAAATAAATATGACTGTCACAGGCAAGCAAAATATCTGCCCTGGACAGGAGGGAACAACAGGGAATTAAACCCATGACCTCTGCCTCTACAGTCAGCAACATAACTAGTGGGCCACAGCTCTACAGTGCCTAACACACTGCTGGCTGGCTACAGGAAGACTGCAGGTGGCCACACAAGCTGTCTGCTGTGCTTATCAGGATAGAGTAGACCCATCCATACCCATGATGCACTGCACATGCAGATCATCAGCCAACGTCTGATCACAAGATGGGGTATGCACCACTAGAGTACCCCGGCCTGGTAGGGGGAACTGACCGTGTGTGTCACTGGCACAGAGTAGCTACAGACCATGACAGCATGCGGTTCCTGTGCTCACCCTGAGGGTGAAGTGGGGGGCCCAGCACCAGGTCCGCAGCACATGACATGGCTGAAATAGGCTGTGCTGCAAGTCCTCATCAGTGTCAGTGTGTGCTGGGTAGACTCTCCAAACACCCCTAGGATACACCTGTGTCCATCTGTATTTCCCAGTCATATCTCGTCCTTGTGGACTATGATGCACCCAGAACAGTGCATATTCTGTGTTGGTACCACGGTCACAGAATAAGTGAAGGGTGATAAGCAGACCCCCAAAGCGGAGTATATGAGCACCACCCAACCTGCCCCTGTGGGTCAGGGTGGGGAACAGGATCCCCCACCAACAGATCCACATTCTACATCCCTGCAATGGTGGCAGTAGAGGGGAACCATCAATCCCAATCCTACTGGGGAACAAATACCCTACAGCGTAGGCAATGCCGATCTGTACGCATCCATAAGGCAATGGCATACAGACAGTAGGCCTGGAAATGCTCAGCTGCCTCCACCACTATCTGACATTCTCCAGCAGAAAGCCCAGTGAATCCCCAGCCACTGAACCCTACAAGGTGTTCCAGCCATACACACACTAACTACAGACAGTCTGCTAGCTAGTCCTTAGTGCATGTTCCTGGCGGAGATGTGAGTACACCCACCAAGCAGCTAAGTCAGTGATTGGGTACTAGAAAAAAGAACCCATAAATATCACTTGAGAGACATATTACATAGCACTATGGGGGGAACTTAGCCATGCCGTGGTCACTGCTCAGTCAGGGTGAGAGTGACCTTCCAGCAGGACATGCTGTGGCCACCCTGTCTGTGCAGGTTGTGGCCGGCCACTACAATGTCCCAGCCATTGCCCTATGCCCTGTGCAGATGCATCCAGGCCAGGCCATCCTGTCCAGGCTATACCTACAGTACCTTGCTCCTCATTATGCACATTGGCAGGCTTACACTGGCAACAGTGCAAGCAGTGTGGGCTGAGGAGGGTGTTGGCAACCACCACACACTGGATAGACAGACACACACTCCCACACCTATGTCAGCATTGTGCAACTATAGAGGCTCTTGGCTGCCCTGGCCACTGAACCAGTCCTGGGCACAGTGCAGGCATGGCTATGGTACGTAATACTGTTGGGGTCAATCCCCAGGGTGGTGAACACTGTCAGACACCAGACCTGAAACACACTCCACAGACATCAGAGAGGTTGGCATGATACAGCTCAATGAGCAGATTGTGCTTCACCTAGGAATTGCTGTCTGCCAGTAATCACAGCAACCTCTTGATATATGTGTACCGTATTCCCAGGTGTAGGGTGGCATTGCTAAGGTATGCAAGTGCTAGTATTGGGAGAGGCACGCAGGGCCCAACATCCTGCTTCTCCAGGAGGCTTTGGATAATGGAGCCTGTGGGTGCGGGTGTTTCTGCCCCTGTTGGCCGCTGCTCTAAGGCAGAGGTTCCCAACTCCAGTCCTGGTGGGCCAAACGCTGTTTGGGTTTTCATGCTGTCCCTAATGAATATTCATGAGATACATCTGCATACCATGGGGGCGGTGCATAGAAATGCAGCACAGGCATCTGTATTAGAGACAGCATGAAACCTGAATGGCGTTTGGCCCTCCAGGATTGCATTTGGGAAACTCTGCTCTAGATATTGCACATGTCTATGCTCTGTAGGGTACAAAATAGGCGTTTCAGGCATGTTTAATTTATCTGCACTAATGGTTCCATTGTTATTACCATGTTTTAGTAGTGGGTAAGATATGGGGATTGGGTTGCAAGAACCACAGCTGGACACACTGGCTGTGTGTACTACACCACTGTGTTGCCACAAGGACAGTGCATTCCCTGGGGATACCATGACGGTTTGTCAGACAGGGCCTGTCTGTTGCAGTGCATGGCACCCACCTACACAGGGCTAGGCCATGGTCTGCTCTGGGCAGCTGCCACTGCCTCCTCCACCTCCAGTACCCCTCCGCAACCATGCTGACATGCCCTTCTGCTGGTGGTGCGCCGTCTCAGGCCATCCAGTGTGCTGGTAGGTGGCTGCCTATGGTGCGGTTTCTGGGGTAGGGGTGCCTGTATAGCTGTCCACGCTTCCCCCCAACACCGCCTGCCAATGTTCTGTGCCCTTGGAGGTACCTGCTGGGTACTATCCCCTGTGACACTGTGGGAAACACACTCATTCCCATGTTGGGCCCTCATCATTTGCTGTCTGGCTGCTCTACTGTTTCAGCATTCCAATGGGCCACCTAGGCATCACCCTAGTCCGCACTGTGGCCCAGCTGCACCACAGCATGTGCCGCCTGCAGTCCCCTGTACCCCATTTTCCAGCATCTGTCCAGTTGCCCGTTCAGACATGCCCACCCTGCTGTTGCGGAACATGTGCATGCCATAGGGAACCTGTCCAATAAAAAGGGAAGACCCTGATCAGTGCTATTGCACTGTGGGATCATTCACCTTGTAAGGGGAAAGAGCATAGACCTTTCCGAATGTAATATCTTTTTTTGGGGGGGCTTTCTCAGTAGTGTTCTTTGATGTTTCCCAATAATATCACTATTGCCCAGCTTGGTTATGTTTTTTTTACATTCTGTTCAGGTCATTTTCAATGTTTATTTGCCCTTTTGTTCCGTGCACATGTATCACACTTATCACTTTTTGTTGGTTTCCCTTGCTTTGCTGTACATTGCTGACGGAAATAGTTTCTCTCTCATGCAATTGTGTGCTAACGCCTGGTTTTCAGTTGCGTTATGATTCAGCCCTTAATTCCTCTGCATTAGTGTGAAAGGGGCCTCTCCTCGCCCACTCCCTGCCCACTGACCCCTTCTCCCCGCCCTCTCTCCACCCTTTTCTGGACTTAACGCGGCCGGGAATGTTAAGGCGCCTTAATGTAGCTGCGGTGTACATTAACGCAGTTTAGTAAACATGCCCCCAGGTTTTCAGTTCCATTAAGATTCAGCCCTTAATTTCTCCGCGTTAGTGTGAAGGGGCCTCTCCCCGCCCACTCCCCGCCCAGTGACCCCTTCTCTCCGCCCTCTGGGCACCCTTTTCTGGCCGTGAAATGAAGGTCTGAAAATTAGCGCCAGTGAAAACCTCGCGCTAGAGGCACATTTGCAGGACAGAGAAACCATTTCAGTCAGCAGTGTACAGCAAAGGCAGGGAGACCCAGAAAAGTGATAGTAGTGATACATGTGCAGCAACCAAAAAGGCAAAAACCATATACAGTCAAACCTCGGTTTTCATGATTAATCCGTTCTAAGAAGTCTGACTAAAACCGAAACGTACGAAAACCGAAGCAATATTTCCCATAGGAAATAATGTAAATTCAATTAATCCGTTCCAGACACCCAAAAATATTCACAAAACATACATTTCATAGAGAGTCAATCCCACTTCTGGCCACAAGATGGTGCTCCAGAGGTATTTTTGGCAGACAAATTGTTTAAACTGCCTTCCTCTCTGTGCAATCCTTGCATCTCTGGCTCGAGGATGTTGCTCACCTGACTTTCGCATCTCAACACGTGATCGGTGAGTCCGGGGGGGTAGTGCTGCCGGGACTGGGCAGGCAGTGTATGCAGACCAGCGCGAAGGTGTATGTATTGCAGTACTGTACAGTACTGTATTTTGGTTTTCAGATCTGGCACACGCGATCGGTGAGTCCGGGGGGGGGGGGGGGGTAGTGCTGCCGGGACTGGGCAGGCAGTGTATGCAGACCAGCGCGAGGGTGTATGTATTGTAGTACGAAAACCGAGGCGATAGACGAAAACCGAGACAAGATCTCAGTCAGAAAAGACGTTGAAAACCGAAACCGACGAAAACCGGGGCCAACGAAAACCGAGGTTTGACTGTATAATGACCAGAACCAAAAGTGAAATCCAAAATAGAGAGCTGGCCAATAGAACAAATAATGACAAACGGTAATGAACACAACCTATAAAGAATAAAAAGGATGAGCTCATCTTTGGGAGGGTCAATTCTCAGTCCTCCTACAAAGTGAATGTTCCAACTTGCTTGTGTGGCTGTCACATGTGCACCAACAGCAGAGTGGGCACGTGGGAAAGGGCACTATGGTGATGGTGTAAATGGGGTACAGGGGGCTGCATGCGTCACATGCAGTGGGCCAGCTGGGGCACAGTGTGGACTAGGCAGATGCCTACCTGGCACATAGGAATGCAGAAACTGAAAAGCAGCAAGACAGCAACTGACCAGCTTCCAACATGGCCACAAGTGTGCATCCCACAGTGTCCCAGGAGACAGCACCCAGCAGGTACCCCCAAGGGCACAGAACATTGGCAGGCAATGCCGGGGGGGGGGGGAGTGCTGATGTCCATGTCAGCACCCCTACCCCAGACCCCACCCCATAGGCACCCGCCTAGCGGCACACTTGATGGCATGGGACTGCGCACCACCAGCCGAAGGGCATGTTAGCAAGGTGGTGGAGGGGGTGCCGACGCCGGAGGGGGCAGTGGCAGCTGCCCACAGCAGAGCAAAGCCAAGCCCTGTATAGGTGGGTGGTGTGCAGTGCAACAGATAAGGTCTATCTGAGGAACAGTCATGGACTCCCCAGGGAACAACCTGCCTCTGTGGTAACAGTTTGGTGCAGTACACACAGCCAGTGTGCTCAAAGGCAGAAGGTCACAGGTTCAAGTCCCAGCTGGGGCTTCTGCAGACCATGTCCCAATATTTTACCTTACAGAGCACATACACCATAAACATGTCCACTGCCTAGAGCAGAGGTTCCCAACTCCAGTCCTGGAGGTCCAAACACCATTCAGGTTGTCAGGATGTCTCTAAGAAATATCCATGAAATGCATTTACATGCACTGCCCCCATTGTATGCAAATGTAACCATGCATATTCATTAGCGACATCCTGGAAAACGGAATAGTTTTTGGCCCACCAGAACCAGAGTCTGGACCCTCTGCACCAGAGCATCGGCCAACAGACGCACAAACATCCACACCCATGGGCTCCACTATATAAAGCCTCATGGAGAGTCAGGCTGTCAGGCCCTGCGTGGAGCAGCAGCTACCACTACCTGCACCTGTATACCTTAGCAATGCGGTCAGAACCATGGAAACACGTTCCATATATGTATCAAAAGCTTGCTATGCTTAATGTGAGACCAGAAATCCTAACTTAAAACAATTTGGTAAAAGAGATTCATCATAGCAACCTTTCTGATATATGTGGAGTGTGCTGCCATATGTGTTTATGACACTGTCTACCACCCCGGAGAGTGACCCTAACAGTATTGCGTTCCTTCGCACTACCTGCACTGTGCCCAGGACTTGTATGGTGGCCAGGGCTGGCAGCCACCTCTATCGTTGCACAATGCAGAAATAGGTGTTGGAGTGTGTATATGTCTATCCAGTGTTTTGGGGCTGCCTGCACCTTACTGAGCCCACAATGCTTGCACAGTTTCAAGCATTAGCCTGCCTCAGTGCATAATGAGGGGCAAGGTATTGTGGGTATGGGCCGTACAGGGCAGTGTGGCCAGGATGCATGTGCACAGGGCACAGGGCAATAGCTGGGATATTGTAGTGCGCGTCCACCACCTGAAAGGACACAGTGGCCACAGCATGTCATGCTGGGAGGTCACTCGCACTCTGACTGAGCAGTGACCACGGCATGTCCAGGTTCCCACATAATGCTATACACTGTTTCTGTAAGTGATATTTGTGGGTTCCCGTTACTGGGGCCCAATCACTGACAAACCTGCTTGGTGTGTGTGCCAGATCGCAAGTCTGGGTGCACATTGTTCCTTTTGGAACATGCACTATGTATGTGCCATGACAGTTTGTCAGACAGGGCCTGTTTGTTGCAGTGCATGGCACCCACCTACACAGGGCTAGGCCATGGTCTGCTCTGGGCAGCTGCCACTGGCTCCTCCACCGCCAGTACCCCTCCGCAACCATGCTGACATGCCCTTCTGCTGGTGGTGCGCCATCTCAGGCCATCCGGTGTGCTGGTAGGTGGCTGCCAATGGTGCGGGTTCTGGGGTAGGGGTGCCTGCATAGCTGTCCACGCTTCCCCCCAACACTGCCTGCCAATGTTCTGTGCCCTTGGAAGTACCTGCTGGGTACTATCGCCTGTGACACTGTGGGAAACACACTCATGCCCATGTTGGGCCCTCATCAGTTGCTGTCTGGCTGCTCTACTGTTTCAGCATTCCTATGGGCCACCTAGGCATCACCCTAGTCCGCACTGTGGCCCAGCTGCACCACAGCATGTGCTGCCTGCAGCCCCCTGTACCCCATTTTCCAGCATCTGTCCAGTTGCCCATTCAGACATGCCCACCCTGCTGTTGCGGAACATGTGCATGCCATAGGGAACCTGTCCAATAAAAAGGGAAGACCCTGATCAGCGCTATTGCACTGTGGGGTCATTCACCTTGTAAGGGGAAAGAGCATAGACCTTTCCGAACGTAATATCTTTTTTGGGGGGGCTTTCTCAGTAGTGTTCTTTGATGTTTCCCAATAATATCACTATTGCCCAGCTTGGTTATGTTTTTTTTACATTCTGTTTAGGTCATTTGCAATGTTTATTTGCCCATTTGTTCCGTGCACATGTATCACACTTATCACGTTTTGTAGGTTTCCCTTGCTTTGCTGTACATTGCTGACGGAAATGGTTTCTCTCTCCTGCAATTGTGTGCTAATGCCTGGTTTTCCGTTGCGTTATGATTCAGCCCTTAATTCCTCCGCGTTAGTGTGAAAGGGGCCTCTCCTCGCCCACTCCCTGCCCACTGACCCCTTCTCAGACATCCAGACCCGCTAAATGCAGTTCAGAACAGACCCCCAAATCTTTTATAAAATTTAAAGCAGCACTCAAAACTCCCAATATTGCCTAGAGCACGCCAATCCTGATATATTATTTACTTCTTATTAGATCACGTTGAGATTTCTGCACCTTCCACAGCCTATTGTTTTTCCCTGTATGTATCTAACTCCTTTACTCATTTAATTGCCATTCCTTTTCTTATTCTTGCTGCTTTTATTGTAAACTGCTCTGACACGCTGTAGAAAGGAGGTATATCAAGTTTATAAATAAACCATAGACCATGTCTTTAATGGGTGAAGCAACTAATTCACACATACACAATTCAACATCAATTGTTCCTAATTTATCACACGCATCCTGAGATCAGTTGCAAGAAGGGCCAGTGCAAGGACTGGAGGTGCTCTAGGCAGGTCCTCCATCCTGCTTTCCCCGCCGCTGTCCTTTCACCTCCTCACCAGCTGTGGCAGCAATGGCCCTGATACTGCAACGCAGCATTTACCAACTGTCTCCAGGGCTGTGTCATTGTTTCACTCTCGCTTCTGCCCCTGTCTGACCCAGACTTCTGGAAGTCTGCAATGGAAGGGGACAGAAGCGGAAGAGTGGGCAAGAGTGAAACTGTGACACAGTCCCTGAGATAGTGGGTAAGTGGTAGAGAAGCTCATAGGTGTCAGAATGGGGTGGGCCACACGGGTCCTGGCCCCACCAAAATTTGCCCACCAGCCGAGAGAGAGCAGCTGCGATTGTAGTAGACTCCTTCTGCCAGTCTGTGGGAGATCGGATCCCCGCGGGCAGGAGAGGAAGGCCGTTGCAATGGCAGCAAATCTCCTTCTGTCTGCCCGTGAGGATTCAATCTCCTGCATGCAGACAAGAGTCTTTGCTGCAATTGCTGTAGGAGTAGAAGGCCGTGGGGAGCTAAGGACTGAGTTAGGGTGGAGCTTGGGGCAGAGTGAAAGTGCAACTTGGCCCCCCCTAATCAGAGAGGCATTCCATGGCCCCCGAAGAAGCCTATGAGTTCAGATTAAGGCAAGCAGGCAAGAAAGAAAGGTAAAACTGCTGTTGGAGCACATCTGTGCCCACAGGGATTCCATCTCCCATGGACAGAAGAGGAGGGGAAGCCTATGATTGTGGGTATGACTGCTTCTGTCTGCCCATGGGGATCCCATCTCCTGTGAGTAGAGGATAAAAGAAGACAGTGCTGGGCCTACCTGCAGAATTTGTTAGTGATATAGCGGAAAGGCTGTCGGGTAACGTTTGCCTCTTTGCGGATGATACCTAAATTTGCAATAGAGTAGACACCCAGGAAGGTGTAGATAACATGAGGAGGGATCTAGCTAAGCTTGATGAATGATCTTGAATTTGGCAGCTGGGATTTAATGTTAAAAAATGTAAGGTCATGAATTTGGGCTGCAGCAATCCAAGGGAGCAATACAGTATAGGGGGTGAAGTATTTTTGTCCACTAAAGAAGAGCGGGACCTAGGCGTGGTGGTGTCTGATGATCTTAAAGTAGCTAAACAGGTAGAAAAGGCTACAGCAAAAGTTAGAAGGATGCTTGGGTGCATATGTAGGGGAATGGCTAGCAGAAAAAAGGAGGTGATAATGTCTCTGTATAAGTCTTTGGTGCGACCTCATTTGGAGTATAGTGTGCAATTCTGGAGACCGCACCTTCAAAAGGATGTGAACAGGATGGAGTCGGTGCAGAGGGTGGCTACTAAAATGATTAGTGGTCTTCATTATAAAGCATATGAGGACAGACTGAAGGATCTTAATATGTACACCTTAGAGGAAAGGTGGGATAGAAGTGATATTATTGAGACGTTTAAATACCTCCGTGGCATAAATGCACAGGGGGAGAGCCTCTTTCAATTGAAAGCAAGTTCTGCTACGAGGTGACATGGGATGAGAGTGAAAGGGGAAAGATTCAGGAGTGATATGCGGAAATATTTCTTTATGGAAAGAGTGGTGGATGCGTGGAATAGTCTCCCAGTGGAGGTGGTAGAGATGAAGACAGTATCTGAATTCAAAACAGCATGGGACAAACACAGAGGATCTCTAAAGGAAAAAAGAGGGCTGTTGTAGTTGTTGATATGGAAGGACAGACTAGATAGGCCATGTGGTCTTTTTCTGTCCTTATTTTTCTATGTTTCTATTACAAGCAAGGGAAGGGTGATGCAGAGAAGGCAGAAGAAATTTAAAGGAGCAGTGGGCTTGTAAAAAAGAGAGGTAGCGGGGGGAGGGAATGGAGAGTAGGGGAATGATGGAGTGAGGAAGAAGGGGAGAGAGTCTGGAAAGGGGAACAGAGAATAGGGGGGGGGGACAGCAAGAAAGGGGTTAGGGAAAGGGAAGAGCCCAAGGGGTTAGAGATGAAGAAATGAATGCATGGGGTGAAAAGGGCATAATGTACATATACTAAAAGTCACCTGCCTCATAGAACACACATGTGGGCACTCCTCCCCACACCAAACGCATACACTCAGATACCCCACCTATACACCATACACACGCTACCTCTACACTAAACACACACAAAGCCACACACACACATACAGGCAGCCCACATTCATACCACACACACACACACACACACACAGCCACCCCACCGCCATATTGCACACACACACATACAGAGGCACCCTAATTCCATGCCACACATACACAGGCACCCCACCCCTGCACTCCACACACACACACACCTCTCCTGCAGCATACATAACCAGGCATCCAGCCACACATGCCACCCCTGTACCCCCCCAACACATACACAGGCACTCCAGCCCAGCACCACACCTCCATACTACAGACACAGATGCATCAGATCACCACATGCATGTGCCAGTATTTCACAATGTATGCATGGATATCAGCCTTTTGCAAACATAGACATGCAGACGCTCTTAACTACAGAAGAGTCTATCTTTATCTCATTGCAATGTGGAGAGGGAAATAACCATTGAGGGATGAATAGGGGCATTCTCCTTAATTCCTGCTGGAATGGGATGGCCAAAAGGAGCACTTTTTAAATCCCTATTCGTGTCGGGAAGCAGGTGTAAATCCAGATATGGACAATTTTGCGATTGCATATGCATTTCCCTTATGAAATGGGGAATACACGTGTCTGACCAAAAGCTTTTCTTGATATACCATCAATGTACTCAAATTCTGCACCACTAGAAAGGCAAAAACACACACTGAGAGCTTGTCATAAGTGTGCTTACTCTTTCAAGCTCTGTTTGGACCCTGAGCTCCCCACCATCTCCAACACTTGATTTTGCACTTTCCATCTTGTTGCACCATATGCTTGGAATAGCCTTTTAAAATCTTAAGCTCTGAGCTCTTCCACATTTCACTTTACTGTAATAAATACATTTTCTGCCTCCATTTATTTCTTTGGTTTATTTATTTATTTAACAGTATTTCTAAACCGCCTTATCTTAATAATCAAGGTGGTATCACAGCAAACAATCAGGTCAAGTGAGTGTGTTATACATGCAGTGGGGGGGAAATTGAGTGTGTGTTGTGTGCTAGATTGGTATGAGCTATGTACAGAGTGGGCTATATACAGTGGTGCAAAAACATATTCGATACATACATTGGTTAGGCGGTATCATGTGCTGTTATTCATTCTCTGAAGTTATGTGATGTGTCCATGGTGTTCTATGAACAGCATGGTTTTCAGCTGTTTTCTAAAGTCTTTGAGGTCTGTAGCGGCCCTCAATTCGTCCAGGAGTTTGTTCCATATTGTTGGAGCGGCCATTGAGAGTGCTCTGTCTGTTGTGTCCTTGCGTGTGTGTTTGTATTCACTTGGGGTGCTGACTCGGTTGTGGGTTTGTTTTCTTCTGGGACGCATACTGGTGTCTGATTGTATGAGGGTGTGTAGGCTGTTGGCTGATGTGTGGTGTTTTGATTAGATAGTGAGCTCCATAAAGCAGGCACTGCTTCTTCTGTACATCTATAAGGTGCTATATATGTCTAGTAGTTGTATAGAAATAAGCAATGCTAGGAATATGTGTATTGTGTGTGTTTGTGTACAGATCTACGCATATTCGGTGTAATATTCAGCCTGTGGCAGTCTGTGTTTTTTTTAAACACTGGCCACCAGGGGTATCAAAATCCAGATATTCAGCAGCAATATCTGGATAGTGGCTGCCAATGAATATGTGGATTGTGCAGGTACTATCTAGATAAGCACCACCATTATCCGCTTAGCAACCATTTTCAGCCACTATCTGGATTATTTATGCAAAGAGCACTCAGGAAAGCTTTCTTGTTGTCCTATTTTATCTAGATAGTTATCTAGAGAGGGACGCTGAAAATCACTGCTATTTGGCTAAACCCTATCTCTGCCCACAGACCGCCCTAGAAAAATGTAATTGAATATTGGGCCCATTACGTATCATTATGGTAGCAAAATCAGCATGAATTGCATGTAGCTAACATGAATACACCAAAGGCACAGAAGAAATGTGCCCCTGGTCTTCAGTAGAAAAGATCTTCACACCACAGTAAATGAAATGCACACTGAAAACAAAAAGCAATGGCTCTTGGCAAACGGGGCACATGGTGTATGTTTCAGAAGAACAGTGTTTATAGCCCGAAGGATCATTCTGCTCCTTTCCTCTCATTCTGCCATCTTCCTGGCTTCCATTACAAATCCCCTCTTTATTAAATTTTGCACCAAAGCTGATGTCCTTTATCTGAAAAATAGAAACTCTTGTTAGCTAGCTATTTATTTATTTATTAAAAAATGACACCCCCCCCAACAGCCTACCCTCCCAACATATCCAATCTCCCTACCCTCCTTAAATCATCTGACTTTCCCCGAAGCAACCCCCCAGCATAAAGACCTTCCATCTGATGCCTCCTGGCAACAAGAGCTCCCTCCTGACGTCCCCCAGGTAGATCTCCCACCCCCATCCCCCAATCACTGGAGATGCCTAAGGGAGTGGGGAAGCGAACAATCAAGTATAAGGTGAAGAAAGCAGAGACAGCTACAGGACATGGTTCTTCTACCCCAAAGTGATAGTTGGACCCATGGATCAGCATGTGTTTCTGTCCTCATCCCAGCTCTCAAAGGCGTCTCTAAGCCTGATAATTAGGACATCACCCCTGCACTCTGGGGCTGAGTTGGACAAAAGGAAGGGGGTTGTTTCCACTCTCCAGACAGGCTTAAGCAAGGCACAAGATTCTGCCTCTGCTCAGGCCCCATTACAAGCCTCTCTGGAGGATATAGACTTGCAACCTATTCAAGTTTTGGAGTCCAAAATTTCTTCTTCTGCCCCAGAGACTTTGGCTTCTGAGGTAACTTTACCGGGCATCTGGAAGGTAGTTTCCAAAACTAATTCCTCACTTCATGGACTTATGGGCCAAATGTCACAGTTTTCGGTGAAAGCTGTTAAGAAATTTCAAGAACAGGAATTGAAAACTGATGCTTTGACCCAGAAAATCGATAAGGTTGGTGGCCAAATGTCATTACAATCATCGAGTTCTCTGGGTATCAAAGACAGCTTATCATTACATCAGCAGATCGAATCATTGGAAAATTCTTTTAGGTCGAAAATCTTCATTTTCGGAATTTCCCAAAGACCCAAATTACTGTCACCTTAATTTTTGTTAAGAAAATATTGTAAGGAGGTTTTGTTACTGCCTGAAGCTGAAAATCTGGTGATGTCTAATGTTTATTATCTGTCTATAAGACCTTTAGACCAGGGCAATGAGGCTGCAAAGGTAGCAGAGGATAAGAATTTGGATTTAACTAATTTCTTGTAATCATCGGTTGATGATATCCCATTCTGTGCTACCTTAATTGTATACCCTGCCTACAAAAATAGACAAAGTTAATATTCTTAAAGTATATTTTCATAAAAAGGATCATCTTTTTTGTGGTCATAATATTACTCTTTTTCCAGATGTCTCTCACTTTACTCTGGTGAAGAGAAAGTCCTTCCTTCAGCTCAAGCCTCAAGTTTTGGCTCTTGGTGGGACTTTCTTCCTCTGGTTTCCATGCAAGTGTATGAATTCTTATTAAGGGATTGAATATGATTTTGTGGACCCATTACAACTTGAAACTTTTCTGGAGGGTAAATGAGGGCTTGATGTACTCCATCCGCATACTGCTTTATATTTTCTTTTCTTTATTTAGTTATTAGTACATGTAAAGAAGTTGGGGTTATGCCTAATATCTATTTTGTTGTTGCTCCTGCTGCAAGGTTTAATTCTACTCACCATAATGTAAGCCTTAAAACTAATTTTTAATTTCCTGTAATTGGAATTGTCTAGTTTATTTTGTCTCAGCAATTTCTTGTAATTGGTTGCTTGTTTGTAAAGCATAAATCTTCAATAAAAAATAAATAATGTGTAACAGAGCCTTCACTCTTTTTGCATCCACCATCTGGAACTCACTCCCTGAACCCTTATGATCCACCAAAACTGCACCCAGGCTATGCAGAAAACTCAATACATGCCTGTTCACCAAATTCTTTGATTGGATGATAATGAATAGCCCTTCACCAATTACATATACAACAATTGTATAAATCTATCTGTTCATATCTCCACTCTGTTACCTCAAGTTAGTTGACTCTTCCCTAATTACTTGTAACTTGTTTAATCTGTTATGGTTTGATATTAAATGTAAACCGCTTTGACTGAATGATAAAGCAGTATATAAAACCTGTTAAATAAATAAGTAAATAAAACATTTAAAACTCAACTTATGATCAAACTTCCTACTGTTTGCTCAAATCCTGCACCTTTGCAAACTTTCTACACTTCAAATTCATGCTTGCTTCTTTCCAGTCAGCCATAGCACTCGCCAAACAAGACTATTATGTCCATCTAACTAACTCTTACCTCTGACCCTCGTCATCTCTTTACAACTTTCTCCTCAAGGTGCCTTTTCCTCCGACCCCTCCTTCCCTTTCTGCCCAAACCCTGGCTGACTACTTCCATGACAAAATCTACAAGATCCCACTCCAACTCCCCACAAGGTCAGCTACTTCACATTTTCCCCCACTTCACTCCCAACTTCCCCCCCTACCCTAGCTCTGCTACCCTTTCTTCCATTTCTATGATCTCTAAGGAGGAAACCACACATCTTCTTTCCTTCTCCAAACTCACTACCTGCTCCTCTGATCCTATTCCCACCCGTCTTCTAAGCCACATCTCCTCCACTGTTGTCCCTTCCATCTCTCATATTCTCAATCTATCACTCTCCACTGCAACTGTCCCTGCAGCCTTCAAGCATGCCGTGGTTACACCTCTCCTCAAGAAACCCTTACTAGACCCTATCTGTCCTTCTAAATATCGACTCAACTCCCTCCTCCCCTTCATTTCTAAACTTCTTGAATGTGCAGTTCACCACCGTTGCCTCGACTTTCTCGTCTCTCAAGCCCTCCTGTATCCTTTACAATCTGTTTTTTGTCCTTTACATTCTACTGAAATGGCTCTTGCCAATGTCTCCAGTGATTTGTTCCTTGAAAAATCCAAGGGTCTTTACTCAGTCCTCATCCTTCTTGACCTTTCTGCTGCTTTTGACACTGTTGACCAGAACCTTCTCCTCGACATCATGTCCTCACTTGGTTTTAAGGACTCTGTGCTATCCTGGTTCTCTTCTTATCTCTCCCTTCACTTTTTTAGGGGTATTTTTACTAAAGCGCGAATGCCATATAAGGAAGTGGGCATACTGGCGTCAAGGTAGCAATGACTGTTTAATGCGTGGTAAAGGGCACCTTGGCCAGTTATCGCACGTTAACGGGACATTGCACGTTAAAGCTGACAAACAAAGCACATTACAAGGCTGAAAAGGCACCCTATAAGATGCCTTATAGGGCACCTTATAAGGTGCCATAATGGGCGCCTTATAAGGTGCCTTATAAAGTGCCTTAACCTAAGGTGCCTTAGGTTAAGGCACCCTATAAGATGCCTTAACCTAAGGTGCCATAGAAGGTGCCCTAAGGATGTTAAGGTGACCCAAGATATGGTGCCCTAAGGACAGTAAGGTGCCCCAAGTTGACAAGCATGACATGTAAGGCCAGAAAACAGATGTAAACCTAACACTGCACAGAGCAGCAAGGAAAGGCAATGGACAAGTGATGGAAGGAAGGAGAGGTGGGAGCTGATGGACCTGCCAAATCTACGTGCAGCCTATGTGGCAGCCGGTAAAATGGACAAACATATTGGAGGCAGCTGTACCAATGCACAGGGTGTTGGCAATGTAAAGTGCTACAATGACAGTGGGTGGCAGGGGATGGGAATACATGTCCTCCAGTGGAGGTAGAGGTGGCAAGATATTGGCAATGATAGAAGGACAGAGGAGTAGTAGTGCCATGCAGAGCAGACACAGGAGAGGTAAGCATGAAGAGCCACAATGAAGAAAAGGGTACCAGTGCAGGACATGGGGTAGCAGCCTGACATGAAGACAGGACGCTACACAGCTGACAGACATAGATAGACGGACAGAAGGATGGCTGGCAACTGTGATGAGGGTATTATGTGCTGGCAGCATAGATCTGCAGAGATATGACTGTCACAGGCATGAAAAGGACTTGCCTTGGACAGGCCTAATAAAATGAGACCGCTGAGAGATTGAACCCATGACCTCTGCATAGGAAGTTACTGTATTAATCAGTGGGCTATATCTCTATGGCTCCTGTCTTAGCAATGGCTGGCTACAGAAAGACTGCAGGTCACCGCACAAACTGTCTGCTGTGTTTACCAGGATAGGGTAAACCCAATGCACATTCAGAACAGCAAGTCTACATCTGATCACCAGATGGGGTATACACCTCTCCAGCACCTCAGCTTGGTAGGAGGAACTGACCGTGTGTGATACTGTCACAGAGTAGCTACAGACCATGCCATTGTGTGGGTTCTGTGCTCACCCTGAGGGTGAGGTGGGGCGCCCAGCACCAGGTCTGCAGTACCTAGATTGGTTGAGATAGGCTTTGCTGCAGGTCCCCATCAGTGCCAGTGTGTCACAGCTATTCCTTGCAGACACACCTTGGATAATTCTGTGTCCATCTGTGTTCCCCAGTCATTTGGACCATGATGCACCCAGAATAATGCATATCCAGTGTGGTTGCCATGGTCACTTGTTATAAGAGTAGGGGGGTATCTGGACTCACATGTGGATTATATAGCACCACCTACTAAACCACCCTCGCTGGGTCAAGGTGGTGGACAGGATCTGCCCCCAACAGACCCACACTCTACATCTTTGCAATGGAGAGAGCAGAGGGGCATGATGAAGGGCTGTGGGACCAGCAACCCCAGTCCTGCTGGGGAAAGGGTGCTGTCCAGGGCCGTTGATGCAGATCTGTACTTGTCACAAGGGCAATGGCAGACAGGCAGTAGGCCTGGAAAAGCTCAGCTGTCCCCCACCATGATCTGACAATCAACAGCAGAGAGCACAGTCAGTCTGCACCTTGCAAGGTGTTCCAGCCATGCACATGCTAACTGCAGACAGTCCACTAGCCAGTCCATAGTGCATGTTCCCAGAGAAACTATGTGCACCCAGAAGTGGGATGTAAGCACAGACACTAAGCAGGTATTTCAATGATTGGACCTCAGAACAGGGAACACACAAATATCACTTGAGAGAAATTGTATAGCACTATGTGGGAACCTAGACATGTGATGGTCACTGCTCAGTCAGAGTGACCTCCCAGTATGACATGCTGTGGCCATCCTGTCCATGCAGGTGGTGGTCAGGCACTACAATGTCCCAACCATTGCCCCACACCCTGTGCAGATGCATCCTGCCCAGTCCGCCCTGTCCAGCCCATACCCACAATACCTTGCTCCTCATATTGCACATTGGAAGCATTATGGGCCTAGTGAGGAGTAGACAGCCACAAAACAATGGATAGACATACACACACTCCCACTCCTATTTCAGCATTGTGTAAAGATAGGGGTGGTTGGCACCTCTGCCCACCACACTAGTCCTGAGCACAGTGCAGGCATTGCTAAGGTATGCAGGTGCCAGTAGTGGTGTTTATTGCTGCTCTGTGCAGGGCCCAGCAGCCTGACTCTCCATGAGGCTTTGGATAATGGAGACTGTGTGTGTGGGTGTTTGTGTCCCTGTTGGCAGATGCTCTAGGGAGTGCACATGTTTATGTTGTATGTGCTATGTAGGGTCATGGTCTGCATGAGCCACAGCTGGGATTTGAACCTGTGATCTTCTGCCTGGCTGTGTGTACTGCACCATACTGTTGCCACAGAGGCAGGTCAGTCCCTGGGGATACCATGACTGTTCATCAGACAGACCTTGTCTGTTGCACTGCACACCACCCACCTAAACAGGGCTTGGCCTTGGTCTGCTGTGGGCAAATGCCACTGCCCCCTCCACCACCAGCACCCCTCCCCCACCATGCTGACATGCTCATATGCTGGTGGTGCTGGTAGTGCGCCTTCCCAGGCCATCCAGTGTGCGGGTAGGCGGCTGCCTAGGGTCTGGGGTCTGGGGTAGGGGTACCTACATCGACATCCACACTTCCCCCCATCACCGCCTGCCAATGTTATGTGCCTGCCATTCCGGGGAGAGACGGCTCGGGTGTGTCAGGTTGGTGATCTAGCCACTATTGTCTAGGGTGGACCTGGTAAATGTAGGTAGATTGTGTTATGCCAGCAGACTATGGATAGGCTAGAGCATGCAACTCCGGTATGGTGTACCCGGTTTGGCCTACTGGGTGTAGATAGTTTCAGACAACGTGTGGCCAGACCCTGCAATGCCTTCCTAGCACTACAATCACTTTTTTTGGGCTCCCTGCCTATGCTGTGCATTGCTGACACTGAAATGGTTTCTCTCTCCTGCAAATGTGCATCTAACGACAGGTTTTCACTCGCGGTAATGTTCGGACCTTCAGTTCCCCGCGTTAGTGTAGCAAGAGCCTCTCCCCGCCCACTCCCCACCCATTGACCCCTTTTCTCTGCCCTCTCTCCATCCTCTGAGGGACTTACCACAGCTGGAGACGTTAATGCGTGTTAACGTTGCATCTGGTAACGTTAACGCTCGTTAACGTTACTTATCGCGTGTTAATGTAGCTGCTGCTACGTTACCGCGGTTTAGTAAACATACCCCTTAGTGTTTGTTCTGGTGAATCCTCTTCTGTTGCTATCCCACTCTCAGTTTGTGTTCCCCAAGGATTTGTCTTAGGTCTACTCCTTTTCTCTCTCTATACCCAGTTCCTTGGTGCACTCATCTCTGTCCATGGCCTTCAATACCATCTTTATGCTGATCACTCCCAGATCTACCTCTCTACAAATGAAATCTCTCTGGCAATCCAGGCCCAGATCTCTACCTGCCTTTCTGACATTGCTGTTTGGATGTCTCACCAATGCTTGAATTGAATATGGTCAAAACTGAGCTTCTTATTTTTCCCCCTAAAACCTCCTCTCCCTTTGCTCCTTTCTCAGTCTCTGAGGATTACTCCTCCTTGATTCCTCAGCTCACAACCTTGGGGTTGTCTGACCTCTCTCTCTCTCGTTCTCCACACACATCCATCTGATAGCTAAAACCTGCTGTTTCTTTCTCTTTAACATCAACAAAATCCACCCATTCCTTTCTTAGCACACTGCTAAGACACGGTATCCACTCTTTTTGTCACCTCCCATCTAGACTATTGTAACCTACTCCTTGCTGATCTGTCTCTGAATCATCTTTCTCCCCTTCAATCTGTTCAGCACTCTGCTGCACGGCTAATCTTCCACCAGCCTCGTCATACTTATATTACCTCTCTTCTCAAGTCACTTCATTGACTCCCTATCCGTTTCTGTATCCTTTCCGCATTCAGTTAAAACTTCTCCTGCTGACCTATAAGTGCATTCACTCTGCAGCTCCTCACTACCTTTCCTCTCTTACCTCTCCCTACACTCCTCGTCAGGAACTCTGCTCTTCTGGCAAATCGCTTCTATCTGGGCCCTTCTCTTCTATTGCTAACTCCAGACTTTGCTCTTTTCATCTTGTTGCTCCTTATGCCTGGAACAAACTACTTGAATCTGTATGTCAGGCACCTTCTCTGGCCCTTTTAAAATCCAGGCTGAAAACTCACCTCTTCGCTGCCTCTTTCGGATCTTGACTTGAGGCAGCCATGAGGTCTGGCTGTAGGTAGCCCTTCCCCCAAGCCATGCGGCAAGCCATGAGGTCTGGCTGTAGGTAGCCCTTCCCCCAAGCCATGAGGTAATCGGCCTGCTAAGAGAAGGCATTGAGATTTCAGTAGACACCCTTCCCCCACTCCAGGTCTGAGCACAATAGCCCCTAGCCCAGAAATCAGCAGACCTGAGCATACCGGTTTGGACAGGTCACCCAGGTACCTTCCCCAGGGGCTGCTGATTGGTGGGCAGGAAATACCTGTGGCAAATGGGATTGTAGAATGAGTTTAAAACTGTACTGTATATAAGGCATTGTAGGCCGTCCCTCGGGGCTCAGACCTTTTGTGGAGGGTACCGGCTCTCTGTCTGATCCTGTGTGCACATTAAAGATCCTGTTTGCATTCCAGCCTGTCTGAGAGTTTTCCTTCTGTGGGTGAGTGATTGAATAAGAGCTTTTCACAGCGTTTGCTATTACATTTTGGTGCATTGGCCAGGAAATTGAAAGAAAAGCCTCTCTCATCACACCCACAGTGGGAAGACTACTGCTTTTTGCAGGATCAGGGCCTCCACCGGTCAGGGACCGACCCCTCCAGGTGATTAACGGTCCTTGGCGCCCCGGGCCACCTTGTGCTCGGAAGGATACCTTGATTTGTCTGGGCAGTTGGTCCCTGCGGCTGAATCCCCGATTGAAAACCGGCTGGATAGACTGGCATCCAAACTACCTGTCTGATCAGAGCTCTGGTGAGTACTGCTACTTTCTGTACTCCGTCTGTAATTCCTAGTAAATTCTAGGAACCTGTAGCGGCCCGATCACCCGCACGAACGGTCCTAGTAGGGACCCCGGGGGGGGGGGGGTTTCTGAAGCCATCGTTCGTCCAGTAAATCAGAGTCCTTTTGTGGACCAGTAAGATAAAATCAGAGTCCTTTTGTGGACCAGTAAGATAATTAACTGTAGTATGAATTAATTCTGCTACCTTGGGCCCCTTTGAAAGGTATTTAAAGTGCAGCGCTGCCAAAAGCTATTGAAGAAAAATTGCCTAGGATATTAGTATTAACTCCCTTCAGTGTGCCTTTCAAGAATAATTGCGCTGATCGCAATTCTCCGATGATTGGGGCGATTTATTTAGAGCCTTTGCCCCATGTGCTCCTATAGTGGGGGTTTTTTGTGTTGCCATGTGCTCCTATAGTGTTGGGGGCTTTTTTGTGTTGCTGGGGGTCTCCTTTTTGTGTTGCTGGGGGTTTCTTTTGTGTTGCCATGTGCTCCTATAGTGTTGGGGTTTTTTTTGTGTTGCTGGGGGTCTCCTTTTGTGTTGCTGGGGGTTTCTTTTGTGTTGCCATGTGCTCCTGTGGCTCCATCTGGTGGACATTGGAGGAGTGGCTAGCTGTGTTTCTCGTTGCTATTATAAAAGTTAAATCCTATGCTAGTGTGTGTGTAATGTGTATTTGTAACGTATTCGCTGCTGAGACGTCTCTGTTTTCTGTTTTCCCTTTTTATTTTTCCCTTTGTGGTCCTGTGTGTTTTGTGCAACCAAACTCTGCCTGTTGCCTGGATTATATTGTATATTGTATTCCCAGAAGTGGGATTGGAAAATTTACACTGAACATTGCATTCCTAGAATTGGGATTACAAGATTTGCACTGTAAATTGTGATTTTGCAAATTGTGATTAGAGCATGGGGTCCGGAGGCTAAATTGTGGTGGGGGAGTATCCGGACCAGCTTCCCTATATAGATTCATGGCTGGCCCATATAGTAAATGTGCTGTTATGTAAAAACCTTTAGTGTCTCTGTGTTTAGTTGTGACATTAGGGAAAGAAAGTTTTTGTCCAGACATTAGGTCTTTATATTTCAGGATTGATTTTGATACTCTATCAGTAAAAGGTGAAGTTATTAACAAATCGCCCCTGTGTCCCCAAACAGTGAAAAACACCAGGTCTACTGATTGCAGGGAAATGGACAGTTTAGAAAGGGGGGTGGGGTTTGCTGTGTGTGGACTGTAGTACTGGTATAGCATTGAAGGAAGACAATTGCTTTGTTTGATGCATATCCAGTTTCATTGCTATGTTTCATGCATGATCAGTGGTCAGGGAACCAGGTGTTTTGGTCACACCTCTCAGCAGTGAGTGGGGGGTGATTGAAACTGCTGAAATAGTTTGCATAGCTATAGAAAGATACTGGGAGGAGTTCCTTCTTCTAGCAGATGAATAGAGGCCCATTAGAGAGGACAAAAGGAAAAAAAAATCACCTAGGAGTCTTTCTCCTAGAGGACAAAGAACCCCAATTCACCTAGCCACACCTAGCCTGCAAACAATCCTCTTGTCATCAATTTTAATTGTAGAGTTTTGAGCTTCTAGAACCATGAGGTGCCTCCTGTCTGCTGGAAGCAAACAAAGGCTGAAGAGAATCCTTATAAGATTATGAAGAAATGAAGATTTTTTTACTTGTCTTTTTAAAGCCTGAATTTTATCTCTGGTACATATATTTGGTTTTGACTGCACATACAAAATTAAACAAGTAATACTTCTGCATGATATGACATTTTATTCTGCAGACAGTAAATGCTGTTTTGGTGATTGCATTCTTTCCTGCTTAGTACATTAAACTGCCTTGATCAACTGTATTCATTTTTCTGATACTACAATGATACCTTAAAATGATTTTAGTACCAAATATACTGGTAGCAGTACTTTAACTCATGATTTCTGATGAGAACATCTGGATTAGTTCTAGTATGCACTGTAGCTTGTTCTGATGTTCAGGTATGTTTTGGTTCAGGGTGAATACACTGATCATTGGCAATTTCAAAATAGAAAGATAAAATGCAGAATTAGCACTGCTGAAAGGCATATACTGTGCAGTACACCGTTCACACTAATTCACACTTGAAGTTAATAATGCACTGATAATGCTGCCCCACTCCTCGTGTGCACTGCCCTTTAGTACTGATTCACACAGATCCATACAGTGCACACTGCACAAATAATGCTGGTGTGTATAATAATCTCCATCATCCCTTGGCTTCGGTATGAAGTTAATTTCTGTCATAGTATGTACACAACTAACCCATTTAGGAACATTGCACGCTGAGTCACCCCTGGAGTGTGCACAATTTTGGTAACATTGAACAGTTGTTGATTTACTAACTGAGTTCAACCTAGGGATAAAAAACAAACAAACTGCTTTTCAGCTCGCAATGCAATGATGTAGGGGATCCCAATATGTCTGATGTCACATTCTTCCAGAGCATGAGAAATTCAGTATTTCAGCCGCATTGTCAGTCATATATTTAAGGTTTAGTCCAATACTGCCTGAGGCTGCCCTGGTGAACCCACAGGATATCCACAATTAATATGAATTTGTATATAATGGGTCAGCAATGTATGCTGACATATCATGCATTTTCATTCTGGATGACTTGAAAACTTGACTGGCTTGGGGTCACTGGGACAGCTTCATAAAGCCTGCCTGAACTATCATGGGAATCAGCAAATATTTATGTATCAATTCCCAAAAACACTAGGTACTTATGATTAGAGAACATCCATGATTTTTGAAGCTTTTATATTTTTAAAGTCAAAGATTGATTTGTTGATTAATTGATTGATTTGTTGATTAACTTTATTTAAAAGCCTCATGTCCATTAGCATACTGGAAGTGAACAATTTATAAAAAATTGGTATAATTCAAAAAAGGACTTAGGTATATAGTTGGTGGAATGATGCAAGTGATAAAAAGTATGGTGAGGGATGAAGTGGGATATTAAGAGGAAGGACTCTGATAGACAGTAAACTGATGAAGGTAATTCAATGATGTGAAGTGATGTATCTGGCTAATGAATATGTAAACAAAAAAAATGATGAGCACTTTATTCAACTATGCCATCTCCAGAATATTCAATTTAGGAATTCATCTAGGCCCCAACACATACTCAATAATTGGAAATGGACACCTGGAGACAGGCTAGGTGCACCCTGATGGGTTTTGGAGGACCTACACTGGCCATGCGGTACTTCCAGATGCTTTTTTGCCTCCTTTTTTGCCTCTGCATGTCCTGGCCAGGCATGCATGGGCAAAGGGGGAGCATGTAAAGGTCAGTCAAGGACATAATGGAATGTTCACTACCAGCAAGTGAATCTCCAGTGACAGATAAACAAGAAGTTAATCAAACTGCCAGAGAAAAATTGACACCATACGAGATAGTTACTGGAAGACCATTGAAAGTTTAAACAGCAATATTTGTAGGATGTGATCTTGGTAAATGTGAAGGAAGTTAAGTTTATCTCATTGTGAAATCTAATCTAGCATATTTAGTCTTTTCATTCAATATTGGTGCTGCTTTTCTGAATGAGGCCTGGAACCATGTCACCAATGGCAGTCCAAAGAGTCCAGCAGAGGGAATTGGCCAGAGTCCAGATGGAACAGACCATCCCGAGAACTCAGAGCTGCCCACCGCTGAGATGTGTGAAGGAGTCCCTATCTGGATCAGTGTGTAACATCGAAAATGGGCCAGGGTGTCTGCCTATGAGAATGAGAGGTTCAAATTTTGAGAGAGACAGAACTTGAACTTCAGAGAAAGGTGAAGCACACTGCGAGGTCCTGGAGAACTGCTGGGAGGCAGGAAAAAGAACTGCTGGACTGACTGGGGGGGTTTTGGGGGCTTCTGTGAATGATTGTATTGTTATCCTTTTAATATTGTTTTCTTAGAAAGTAACGGAAATCTACAAGCCATTTCGGCTTCAGCAACTGCAATACCCACACCAGCTCAAGATTTTGCTGTACTATTCTCAGAGCTTTCTTTATCACATTATTAAGCACTGCTGCTTTTGACATACTTTCATGTTATGTGTTTCAGCTGCAAGAAAATGATATTACAATGTATGTTGTCTATAGGGAACAGTACCAGAAGCTGCTTTTCTGATGACTCCTATCTGTCTCAATATCTGTCTCAAATGGTTGCTTGTCCATTGCCCGTAGTGGGATTACCTTTCCCCCATAAACAAGAAAGAAAAAAGAAAAATTGGGACTGAAGGGAAATTGGCTGATAGGTATGTCTAGTATGGCTGCATCCTTGCCTGAGGCTGTAATACATTATGATGGCACGGAAAAAGCATCTGGGCTAAGAAAATGAGTACCCAGAGCCCAGCACAACAAGAGTAAAGCCAGGGGAACCATACTCTGAACAGAAGTGCACAGAGAATGGACCTAGCTAAGAAACAGGTCAGGCCTGAAAGTGCACAGAAAATGGACCCAGCACAAGAAAAGACATGCCAGGCCTGAACAGGTTAAACAGGCCAAACAAAGCTGGTGATACAAAGTACTCATATGCCCTGAAGATTACAGTGCCAGTGATTAATGAAGCAAAGGGAATGGCAGGGTGCAGCCAGAATGACTCAACACTAGCAAGAATAAAAAGCCATTAATATGCTGATAAGGGTGGATCCCAGGGAAAGAGCCTTTGCCCCAAAGGAAAGAAGCCTCTGCAGACTTTTTGCACACGGCCCTCCTTTGTCCCAAAGGGAAGAGGCCTCTGCAGGCCCTGCAACCTTTTACAGTCAGAACAGCAACTTTTGCACACGGAACAAAAACGTTGTGCAGGAGTTGCTATAGAGGATAGAGGGTATAGGGTTTGTGTTGTTTTAAACTCACTGATGCAAGTGTTTCCATTGAACACCCTACCCAAGACCTAAGTGATCTAGTTACCTGTCCATGGGTCCTGGGTGGTTTATGAAGTGGTTCAGTTGGCCAGGGGACTAAAAATCCCAGTGGTAGGGGTTCTTTTCATTTACTGCTATGTGCCATTCTGCCATGTTATATCCCTATTCTTTACCGCTTCATGACCACCACCCTTGATACCCTGGTAGAACGCAAGGTGGTTACCACTGTCATGGCCCTGTCCCAAATACAGCCCTCAACCGCTTCTAGCGGTTGAGGTCCTACTTAAAAAGGGGGGAATGAGGCAGCCATGAGGTCTGGCTGTAGGTAGCCCTTCCCCCAAGCCATGCGGCAAGCCATGAGGTCTGGCTGTAGGTAGCCCTTCCCCCAAGCCATGAGGTAATCGGCCTGCTAAGAGAAGGCATTGAGATTTCAGTAGACACCCTTCCCCCACTCCAGGTCTGAGCACAATAGCCCCTAGCCCAGAAATCAGCAGACCTGAGCATACCGGTTTGGACAGGTCACCCAGGTACCTTCCCCAGGGGCTGCTGATTGGTGGGCAGGAAATACCTGTGGCAAATGGGATTGTAGAGTGAGTTTAAAACTGTACTGTATATAAGGCATTGTAGGCCGTCCCTCGGGGCTCAGACCTTTTGTGGAGGGTACCGGCTCTCTGTCTGATCCTGTGTGCACATTAAAGATCCTGTTTGCATTCCAGCCTGTCTGAGAGTTTTCCTTCTGTGGGTGAGTGATTGAATAAGAGCTTTTCACAGCATTTGCTATTACAGACTTACCTGGTCTCCTTTGTGTTTCCATACCATTACCCTTAGATGTATCTCATGTCTACAGCTACTATTTTGTCTGTCTTGACTAGATTGTAAGCTCTGATGAGCAAGGACCGTCTTTTACATGTGTTTGGGCAGCGCTGTGTATGTCTTGTAGCGCTATACAAATGCTCAGTAGTAGTAGTAGTAACTCATATTTCCATTATTTCTCCTGACATAATATCACGTTTTGAACACCTTAATTCACGAGTTCTGCATTAGGCACTGTAGTACACTGTGAGCTGGCAGGACACAAATTCCCACAGAGCCAGGCAGAGGGTTAAAGGAAAAATGCTTTATTTACAGAGAGTTCATAGCAGTAGCAGAGAAACAGTTCTCCCCTCCCACAAAGTTCATTCACTCTGGGTTTCGCAACATTAGCAGAGAAACAGTTCCCCCTCTCTCAAAGTTCCTTCACACTGGGCTCCACAACAGTAGCAGAGAAACAATTCCCCCCCACCTAAAGTTCCTTCACTCTGGGTTTCACAGGATTATCAGAGAAACAGTTCTGCCCTCTTCCAAAGTTCTTCACTCTGGGTTAACAGCAGTAGCAGAGAAACAGTTCTTCCCTCCCTCAAAGTTCCTTCACTCTGGGCTCCACAACAGTAACAGAGAAACAGATTTACCCTCCCCCAGTACCTTCACTCTGGGTTTCACAGTTTTAGCAGAGAAAACTGGGTTACTTACCTGTAACGGGAGTTCTCCGTGGACAGCAGGATAAGTCAGCCACACCTGGTGATGTCATCCGACGGCGCCATGACGGAAGTGCTCTCTAGAGCTCAGACTTTTCTGAGCATGTGCGAGGTGATCCCACCTCCCCGGCCTGCCCCTAGCCAGGCCAGTGAGTAATTAGCTATGCCATTCTGGCTAGGGTGCAGGCCAACCTCATACAGGGGAGGTGGGTGGGATCGTGTGGCTGACTTATCCTGCTGTCCACGGAGAACTCCCGTTACAGGTAAGTAACCCAGTTTTCTCCTTGGACAAGCAAGATGTGTCAGCCACACCTGGTGCCTCCCAAGCTACGTGTTGGTGCACTGTGGCGGATGAGGGAGGCATGCATCAGAGAATAGGACATAACTGAAACACGGGAGTGCAAGGCATTTATTGGTGAACTGTGCAAGAACAGCATTGAATAGTGCAACAAGGAACAGTGCAACATGGCAGTGAAGAGTGCAAAACATAGCAGTGAAAACATAATAGTGCAATCAAGTCAATCAAGTCAACATAGTATGGGACATAGGAAGAAGGATCCCCCCCACCAAGCCTGGCGTGGAGGGTGGCTAACAGACAACCCATAATGTGTTTACCCGAGGGTAGAGTCAGTCACTGGGTTGGGGTTCATCGCAGAGCGTGTGCGGCGGGTTGGCCACATGGTTCTGGTGCTTTATGGCTGCAGCCGCTGTGACCGCAGATAGGACCGCTCGGCCAAAGGAGCTGTCGGCCTCCACCTGGAGGTCAAGGCAATAGTATTTTTGGAAGGTGAGTTGCAAGGACCAGGTCACGGCTTTGCAGATGTCATTCACCGGAATCTCCTGCAGTCTGGCAAGGGAAGTAGCTAGAGCTCAGAGCTGGTGTGCTCCCACCTTATTGGCTGGGAGGGCACCTGCCTAGTGGAGGCAGTAAGCGACGCAGTCTGATATCCAGTGGGAGAGCGTGCGCTTGGTGACAGGCCGCCCTGGCCTGTTAGGGTCAAAGGACATGAAGAGCTGGGCCCCCAGCCTAACAGTGGAAGTCCTGTCGATGTAGGTGCGCAGGGCTCTGACGCAATCAAGTGAGTAAAGCCGTTGCTCCTCCGGAGAGGAGTGCGGGGCCAGAAAAAAGGTAGGTAGTTTGACGGACTGGTTGACATGGAATGCAGAGGCGACCTTCGGGACGAACTTTGGATGGGTACGGAGAGATGCCCGGTTGTGGTGGAGCTGCATGTACGGTGGATGGGCAATGAGTGCCTGCAGCTCGCTGATTCTCCTGGCTGATGTGATGGTGATTAGGAAGAGTGTCTTCCAAGACATGAACTTGATGCCAGCCGAGTGAAGCAGCTCAAAGGGCTCCTGCATCAGTTCTCGTAGAACAACATTGAGGTCCCATGTAGGTACTGGTTTCTGGACCGGGGGCTGGAGATTCGCCAGGCCCCTCATGAACTGGGTTATGAAGGGCAGAGCGGCAAGGGAGTCTGCGGCTGTCCCACTTTGGTGCTCGTGTAGGGATGCAATTGCTGCGAGGTGGACTCTGATGGATTGCGGTTTTAGTCTGAGGTCGAAGAGGGAGGTGAGATACTGCAGGACCTAGGTATGGGGCAGGAGACTGGGTTGACCACTCGGTTCGCACACCAGATGCTGAAGTGTTTCCACTTGAGGCCGTAAGATTTTCATGTGGAGGGCCTTCTGGTAGCCAGAACTATCTGCTGCACCTCTGAGGGCAGATGGAGGGCCGCGAGATTCATCCTTTCAACCTCCAGGCTGTCAAGGCCAGGGTTTGTAGGCTGGGATGCAGGGTGTTGCCATCATTCTGGGTGAGCAGGTCCGGTCTCACGGGCAACCGGACTGGTGGTTCGTGGGTGAGGCGAAGCAGTAGGGCAAACCACATCTGCCATGACCAGTAGGGGGCGATCAGTATGATGTGTGCCGTGTTTGTGATGATCCGTTGTATCATTGCTACAATTAGTGGGGTTGGGGGGAAGGTGTATGCCAGTGCCCACACCCCCCAGGGCACGGTGAATGCATCCGAGGCCATCCTCCTGTGCGATGGGTGCTTGGAGCAGAATAGAGGGCACTTTTCATTGAGTTCAGTTGTGAAGAGGTCGATTTGGGGAGTTCCCCAACGTCGGAAGATGCTGTTTGCAACCTCCATGTAAAGTGTCCACTCGTGGGGTTGGAGCTGTCTGCTCAGTCTGTCCGCTAGGGCGTTCTGGTCCACGGGGAGGTATGTCGCCTGTAGGACACAGTTGTTGGCTAGCGCTAGGGACCATGTCGCGAGGGCCTCCTTGCAGAGAGACCATGACCCCGTGCCTCCTTGTTTGTTGATGTAGAACATTGTCACCTGGTTGTCTGTCTGGACAAGGACGGACTTCCCTGCAAGCTGGGCCCGGAAGGTCTGCAACGCGTATCTGACCGCCCTGAGCTCAAGCAGGTTGATGTGAAGGGACTGTTCCAACCTGGACCAAACTCCCTATGTGTTGAGGTGCAGAAGGTGGGCTCCTCATTGCATGGAGGACGCATCCATGGTGAGGATGAGCTGGTAGCTGTGCGGTTGGAGGCCCTTGCCCGCTGAGATGTTGTCCAGGTCAGTCCACCAGCAGAGACACGTCCCGATCCAGGCGTCGATGGGAATGTGCATGCTGAGTGGTTGGGAGAGTTGCTTCCAGTGGGTCCGGAGGTTCCACTGGAGAGTACGCACATGCAGTCTCGCCAGAGGTAAGACCGAGGTCGTCGCTGCCATCTGGCCCAAGAACCGCAGGATGCAGTGCACAGTGGTCCGTTTGGATGTGGACATCCCTTTGGCTAGGGAAATGATGGCCGCTATCCGCTGCTTGGGAAGGAAGGCCTTCAAGGCGCAGGTGTTGATGATCGCCCCGATGAACTCTATGTTCTGGGCCGGGTTCAGATGAGACTTTTCTCTGTTGAGGAGGAAACCCAGCTGGGCTAGCAGGTGTGTCTTTGCTCGTACTGCGTTCCAGAGCTCGGGAGCTGAGAGTGCTGAGAGTAGCCAGTCGTCCAGGTACGGAAAAATGACGATGCCTTGTTTGCAGAGGTGTGACGTGGCAACAGCTACTGCACACACTTCGTGAAGATTCTGGATGCCGGGGATAGGCTGAAGGGGAGCACCTGGTACTAGTAGTGGCACCCCAGCACTATGAAGTGCAGGAATTTCCTGTGTGCTTCATGGATTGGGACATGGGAGTATGCGTCCTGAAGATCCAGAGTTGCCATCCAGTCCCCAGCCTTGATGAGAGGTAGAATGGAGTTAAGCGAGTACATCCTGAATTTCTCCTTCGTGATGAAGTTGTTCAGCTTGCGGAGATCCAGGATAGGGTGTAGTCCACCGGACGTCTTGGGAATAAGGAAGTACCGGGAGTAGAATCCAGTGTTGACCTCATTGGGAGGCACCTGTTCTATCACCTGTGAGTCGAGGAGGTGCTGTAGGAGATCCGCCATCGGAGCTGCTAGGTGTGTAGGGGTCCTGATGGTAGGCTGTGTGTGTTGCCATGGTGGGGAGAAGAAGCGCAGACGGTAGCCTGATTTGATGATCTGGAGCACCCACTTGTCTGTGGTGATTGCCTGCCAGGCAGATAGGAAAGCGGACAGGTGGCCCCCTACCGGAAGAGTTGTCGGACTTCCCAGCAATGAGGCCGGCCGTGTCGAATTGTCAAAAGGAGGCAGTATTCTTACCGGACTGCTGAGGTTTCTGTGTTTTCTGTTTGCGCTCCCCCTGCTGCTGTCTCTGAAAGGCAGAGGAGTTGTAGGGCTGCTTCTACTTAGGAGCTTGCCTCTTCAGGTCAGTGCCATATCTCTTGGAAGAGTAGTACAGTATGCAGTAGTAACTCCCTTTCTGCGACGTGGAGTGGTGTTCGAGCCCATCTGCCACAAGCATTTGCAGGGTGGTGCAATGCTCTTTAAGATCATTCACAGTGTCCACAACCTTGTCACCAAAGAGGGATTCGCCGGTGCAGGGTGCGTCCGCGATCCTGTCATGAGTGTCCTCTTTGAGACCGGATGCACGTAGCCATTCCTGGCGCAGGGCTGATATTGCCGTGCCAGCGGTCCTGATGGCTGTGTCAAAAGAGTCAAAGGCCGTGCTCATTAGATGTTTGCTGCATTCAGCCAGGTCCTATAGTGTGGCTGAAGCTGCCAGTTGTGAGTCCTTAGGAAGGGCCACCAGGTGACTTTTGAGATTGGCCAGCATGGCATTTTGGAACAGGATGTGCTGGAACTGGTGTGCCGCTACCCTGGCGCTGAGCATCGCTCCTTGGTAGACTTTTCTTCCCACATCGTCGATAAGTTTGGAGTCTCGGCCTGGTGGGTGGTTAGCCTGGTTGCACGAAGACTTGACCTTTTTTAGCGCAGAAGACACCACAATGGATTGTGCGGAAGCTGAGCTTTGTTAAATCCTGGGGCCATGTGGATGAGGTATTTGTTGTCTAGTTTCCTGGAGCAGGCATGGCCGGAGGCCGGAGTCTGCCACAGCGCTAACTGGTTGTCCTGCAGCTTCCGGTGGAAAGGTAGGGCAAGCACAGGCTTAGGAGCGTTGAGGTATTTCATGACCTCTGGCTCCTTCTCGCCGGAGGCGTCGTCCGTTGCCAGGTTCAGCGTGGTTAACACCTTTCTCCGGAACTTGGGGTAGGTAAAGTCCTCAGGTGGAAGCTGTCGCTGCGGTTCCTCCGACTTGTCCGCAGGGAGCTTATCGCATGGTGTGTCTTTGGAAACGGAGGAGCCCAGACCTGCCTCCTCCTTGTCGCTCTCCCTGGAGGGAAAAATTTGTTCTGGAGAGGGAGTCCGTATTCTGTGGGGCGTCCGAGAGAAGGTCCGTGGGGGGCTTGACCGTGGGGTGCTGGACTGTGCTGGAGGAAACAGCGGTGCATCCTTGGAGCATGGGCGCTCATGGAGTTGGCGTGGGGGTGCAGTCTGGTCAACCAGGCACGTAAGGAGCTGGAGGATAGCAGCAGAAGTGCCTGCATCCGAAGAGTGCCGTCTCCTGCGCCTTCTGGGGGAAGAGGTGCTGGATCAGGAATGTTGTCTGGCCCTGCTTTTCTTGAGGCGTCTGTGGGGAGAGCTGTCAGAGGTGCTCCCCTCCCTGGAACTGACCTGGTGCCTGCTTTGCTGGGGGCTGCGCCGTTCAGAGCTGCCTTTCCGTCTGCAATCCCTGCTGCGGTGTTGCCTTTTATGTTTGCCGATTTCTCCTGCTGCCACTGACTCGATCCTCTCTGCCACCGCTGCTGCTGCTGCGACGTCTTTTCCGTCTGCGCCAGTGGGAGCTTCCTTTGGCGCAGGGTTCGTTGTTGCTGTGTGATGCCATGGAGCGTGAGGGGGATTCCCTGCACTGACGGGGAGCTGCAGCGTCGGCGTGGCTGGAGGAGAGTGGGACCTGGCCAATCGGAGGAGGGTGGGTGGAGCCAGAGGCGGAGCTACTGTGTCCCATGTTGCTGGCGCCACCATGCCTGGAACCGGACAAGCCGCATGGAGTGGAGGGAGGCCTGGGGACATCTGCAGCTGCAGGGGAGCCTACCCGGGGTGCTGCGGGAGCCGGAGGAGCATGTCGACTCGGCGAGGCGCTTGTACCCTGTCCCAAATGGCCGGGGATGGAGGCCCTGCAGGGCACATCCTGTGTGCCGGTGCAGCAGGAAGACTCGGGGAGAGCCATCTAGGATCCGCCAGCTCAGAGGCCTTCATTGCCGAAGAGGACTCCGATGAAGAGGCTAAGTACTTCTTAAGAGCATGTCCTCTGTATTTTCTTGCTCTGGGGGACATCCTGAAGCAGCTGGAACAGTCCTCAATGTTGTGTTGAGCCCCGAGGCATCGGATGCACCACTGGTGAGTATCAGTAGTATTCATCTGGACTTTCAGAAAGCCTTTGACAAGGTCCCTCATCAGAGACTTTTGGCAAAACTAAAGAGTCATGGGATTGGAGGCAGTGTACTATTGTGGATCAGGAACTGGTTAAAAAATAGAAAGCAAAGGGTAGGGCTAAATGGCCAATTTTCCCTATGGAGAAAGGTGAATAGTGGTGTACCCCAGGGATCTGTGCTGGGTCCGCTGCTTTTTGACATATTCATAAATGACCTGGAAAGTGGAATAACGAATGAGGTGATCAAATTTGCAGATGACACAAAACTATTTAAAGTTGTTAAAACCCAAGAAGATTGTGAAAAATTGCAAGAGGATCTTGATAAATTGGAAGACTGGGCATCAAAATGGCAGATGAAATTTAATGTGGACAAGTGCAAGGTTATGCACCTAGGGAAGAACAACCCAAACTATGGTTACACGATGCAAGGTTCCACATTAGGAACCACCACCCAGGAAAAAGATTTAGGCGTCATTGTGGATACCATGTTTAAAAACCCTCGGCCCAGTGTGCAGCGGCGGCCAAGAGAGCAAATAGAATGCTAGGTATGATAAGGAAAGGAATGGAAAATAAAACAAAAGATATTATAATGCCTCTATATCGTTCCATGGTGAGACCGCACCTTGAATATTGTGTGCAATTCTGGTCGCCGTATCTTAAAAAGGATATAGCGATTTTAGAAAAGGTTCAGAGAAGAGCCACCAAAATGGTAAAGGGGATGGAAGGATACTCCTATGAAGAAAGGCTAAAAAGGTTAGGGCTCTTTAACCTGGAAAAGAGACGGCTGAGGGGAGATATGATAGAAGTCTATAAATTAATGAACGGAGTGGAACGGGTAAATGTAGATCGATTGTTTACGTTATCAGAATGTAGAAAGACTAGGGGACATGCAATGAAGCTACAGGGTAAACTATTTAAGACTAATAAAAGAAAGTATTTTTTCACTCAACGTGTAATCAAACTCTGGAATTTGTTACCAGAGGATGTAGTAAAGGCTGTTAGTGTAGCTGGGTTTAAAAAGGTTTGGACAAGTTCCTGGAGGAAAGGTCCATAAACCATTATTAAGAAGTGACCAAAGATATCAATGCTTGACCCAGTACAAGCATTGTGGAACTTGTGTCTCTTGGGGAAACTGCTAGGTACATATGACCTAGATTGGCCACTGTTGGAAACAGAATACTGGGCTTGATGGACCTTGGTCTGACCCAGTATGGCATATCTTATGTTCTTATGTTCATCTTGCGGTTGCATTGATGGCATTTTTTTAAAACCCAGTTTGGGCATTCTTCTTTTAGTTCTTTATTTTTTTTTTGAGAGCTAAGAGAAATCCGTCTTGAGGCAAAGGCGGAAGAAAAAAGACTGGCCTGGCTAGGAGCGGGCCGGGGAGGTGGGACCACCTTGCACATGCTCAGAAATGTCTGAGCTCTAGAGAGCACTTCCGTCATGGCGCCATTGGATGACATCACCAGGTGTGGCTGACACATCCTGCTTGTCCAAGGAGAAAACAGTTCTCCCCTCTGAGTTCACGGCAGGAGCAGAGAAACAGTTCTCACCTCCCCCAAAGTTCCTTCACTCTGGGTTTCACAGCATTATCAGAGAAACAGTTCTCCTCTCTTCCAAAGTTCTTCACTCTGTGTTCACAGCTGTAGTAGAGAAACAGTTCTCCCCTCCTCCAAAGTTCCTTCACTCTGGGTTTCACAGCATTAGTACCACAAGTCTGCTGATCAACTTGGAAACACCCCAGCTCCTACCTTCTCATAGTGTCTCCTTAGAGGTAGGCTGTCACTCCGTATTCTGGAATTCCTCCGGCTCTTCTCTCTCTCTCTCTGTCTCCCAGTTAAAAGGGCTGTCCCCAGACACACCCTTCCAGGAATATTCAAACCGGGTTTCTTAAATGGAACCGGCTTCTGGTGCTTAAAGGGGCATGTCCTTAGTCAGGCTGGAGGTATATCAGTGCAGGGGATGGGGAACTTCTTATATACTTCATCACAGGCATATATGAAAACTATTTTACTTATCTGAGTGGAGGCAACAGTATTTCTTTTGTCTTGATTTTCCTTTCTGTCACATTCACCGACGGTTCATCACTCTGAATTTGTTCTGGCTCACACCTCAAAATGGCTACAGCATCTCTTTTAAAGCTTGTGATGACGTATTAACCACCATATGATTTAAAGGCATAATCACTTATTTTTTAGAAAACTGAATTCTTTTACCATGATTGTGATAAAAATTAATCCCTTTAAATCGATCGTAATCCATCAAAGTAAGGGATGCCATTCTTTTTCCATATTTAGACCATATGGTTGTACCATGTTCAAGGAACATATCCAAAATTATTCTTTATAATTCAACTGTGCTTCCCTGTCTCCTCCTCTTGAATATGGGGAACTCACATCCATAAATTTCCACTGGAGCTCTTAAAATGTGTGTCCCTTCTTGAGACAATGTTGTACAAATGGAGCAGTTTTGTTCTTCGTAGATATCCAGGAGTGATGTTCCCTTAATCTAACCTTTATTGCTCTCTTTGTACCTCCCACATCCACTGTTCCCTCTAAGCTGTGCGCCTGTGCGCGCGCACACACCTCGCCGAGAGAGCGCACATACTTTACAACAGAGTGCACAAAAATTACGGCTCTGATTCTGATAGAAAACAACACAGACGTCTTAAAATTTAAAAGTTATGATTGTAATTACTAGAAATTTCCCGCTTCATTTAGTAATCATCTATTTTCATTTAATTTGATTAAAATCAATGTGGTGTACATACTGTATTCTGCCTGTAGTCAAATTTTAAAGTATATAACTCCGAGTGTCGTTACATGGCGCACAAAAATTTAACCTTCCTTCAAAAGCTGCACACAGCTGATATTTTATGCGCACACAGCCTACAGAAAATTAGAGGGAACATTGCCCACATCTATTTTCTAAAAGGGGCACAAGATTATGTACACTACAAAAGTAGTACTACATGTCAAAGTCACAACAGTTGTACAACTGTTGTGACTTCCGGTTGCATGTCCATTGTTCTCCTTGATTCATCTGCAAACATGTTTCACAACTTTCACAGCTATAATGTCCCATTCTTTCTTCTTTTTGCTGTTGAGGTTGTATCCACATGGCAGGCCTTTGAACCATATCACCAATGTTCTTACCTCTTGTATAAGAATGGTTGACACTGTGGCATGAGCCAGAACAAATACAGAGTGAACATGATAGAAAGGAAAATTAAGACAAAAGGAATACTGCTGCCTCCACTCAGATAAATAAAATAATTTACATATGTACATTGTAAGGGAGGAGTAGCCTAGTGGTTGGGGCAAGGTACTTCAGGCAGGAAGGTTGGGGGTTCAAATCCCACTAGAGGACAGCAACCTTGGGCCGGAAGGACTGGGGTTTCTAGTCCCACAGATGCTCCTTGTGGTCTTGGGCAAGCCACTTAACCCTCCATTGCCCATGTTCCCTGTAAGTATTAGTGTATGTGTCTCATATCCCCGCGTGTTAAATGTATCCCCCAATTGTGTTGTGACCGCTTTGATTGAAGGATAAGGCGGTATACAAAACTGTCTAAATAAATATGTGCCCTGATGCAGAACTCGTGAATTATGGAGTCCAAAACATGATGTTATGTCAGAGAAATAATGGACACATGAGTTATTTATTTAGCTATTTTTCTATAGCACTATTTCTACAAGTCAAAGTGGTTTACCTTTATTTATTTAACATTCTGATATACCGCTTTTCTACAAGTCAAAGTGGTTTACAATGAACTAGGTTTTTTACAATGAGCAGGTTATGAACAACATTAGAAATTTTGCAATGAACATTATGTGAAACAGAACAAATGAATTTATATACAAGGGAATGAGGAGTTGGTATGCAGGGGCGTAGGTCATAGGGATTTCATGGGTGAGGGGGTGAGGGGGTGAGGGGGCAAGGGTCATAGGGGTTTCATCGGGTGAGGTCATGGGGTTTCATGAAGGTGGGACAGGGGAAGGATGTGCTTGTGGGCATGAGTTTCTATTGTTTTGTTTTGTTAGTTACTGATTGCCAAAATGCTTCTGGAATAGATGCATCTTGAGTTGTTTACGAAAATCTGTGAAAGACCTGATGGTTCAAATTGCTGGGGGTAGTGCATTCCAGAGGGTGGGGGCATATAGTGAAAACGCTGCTTGCAATTCCGAGCATATGGTAGGATATTGAGGAGGTTTATGGTTTATGGCTTTTATGGTTTAGGCACTTGATATACCACCGTTTACTTGTGCATCAGAGTGGTTTACATGTATGTATATACTAACAGGTACTTTTTATTCCCTTGTCTCCAAAGGGTTCACTATCTAAGTGTACCTGAGGCAATGGAGGATATTGAGGAGGTTCTGTGTGCCTTTTCTCCTTGGTCTATTAGAGTTTGAGTTATGAATTAGGGTGTGTAGTTGCTCTGCTGATTTCCCGTCTAGAGTTTTGTGGATGAGGATTAGAACCTTGTAAAGAGAGTTGATGGGCAGCTAATGGAGGTGTTTTGAGGACTGGAGTGATGTGGGTTTTCCGTGAAGCTTGGAAGATGATTCTAGCCAGGGCCGGCCCGTCCATTGAGCAAGAATGTTTTTTGCACAGGGCCCCGCGTTTCAGGGGGCCCCGGGCAAAGAACATTCAGCTTTTTTTTTTATTACATTTAAAAACAAAAACCTGGCTCTAGCTGCTGCCGCTGCCGCGTCCGTCGCAGCAGCGGCAGAATGGCGTGTCCCGCGGGGCCCCTTCTCCTCTTCGAGCCCTCTGCAAGGGCTTTCAGATTCGCGAAGGGAGAGTTGTGCTCCCTCGCGTCTCTGTAAAGCCCGCAGGGGCTAATGGGAAATTTCCCATCAGCCCCTTTAGACGCGAGGGGCTGATGGGAAATTTCCCATTAGCCCCTGCGGGCTTTACAGAGACGCGAGGGAGCACTCTCCCTTCGCGAATCTGAAAGCCCTTGCAGAGGGCTCGACGTGGAGAGGGGGCCCCGCGGGACACGCCATTCTGCCGCTGCTGCGACGGACGCGGCAGCAGCTAGAGCCAGGTTTTTGTTTTTAAATTTGCCGGAAGGGAAGGGGGGGGGCTGATGGAGGCTGTCTGGAAATGGGGTGATGGGGGGTTAGGACTGGAAATGTGCAAGGGGGGGGGGGGGTTAGGACTGGAAATGTGCAAGGGGGGGGGTTAGGACTGGAAATGGGCTGGGACTGATGGAGGCTGACTTGAAATGGGCTGGGGGGGGGGTTAGTACTGAAAATGGGCTGGGCTGATGGAGGCTGACTGGAAATGGGCTGGGGAGGGGTTAGGACTGGAAATGGGCTGGGGGGGGGTTAAGACTGCTAATGGGCTGGGGCTGATGGAGGCTGACTGGAAATGGGCTGGGGGGGTTAAGACTGGTAATGGGCTGGGGGGGTTAAGACTGGTAATGGGCTGGGGGTTGATGGAGGCTGACTGGAAATGGGGTGATGGGGGGTTAGGACTGGAAATGGGCTGGGGGGGGTTAAGACTGGTAATGGGCTGTGGGCTGATGGGGGCTGTCTGGAAATAGGGTGATGGGGGTTAGGATTGCTAATGGGCTATGGGGGGGGGGGGGTTAGGACTGCTAATGGGCTATGGGGGCGCTAGGACAGGAAAAGGGCTGATGGGGAGGGGTTAGGACTTGAGGTGGGCTGATGTGGTTAGGACTAGTAATGGGCTGTGGGCTGATGGGGGGGGGTTAGGACTGGCAATGGGCTATGGGGGGCTGACTGGAAATGGGCTGATGGGGTTAAGACTGGAAGTGGGCTGATGGGGGGTTAGGACTGGTAATGGGTTATAGGGGGGGGCTTAAACTGAAAATGGGTTGATGGGGGGCTAGGACTGGTAATGGGTTGGGGGATTGCTATGACTGGAAATGGACTGAGTGGACGGGGAGGCTTGAACTGCAAATAGCTGATGGGGAGGGAGCTTGGAATGGAAATGGGCTGTGAGGGAAGGGAGCTAGAACTGAAAATGGGCTGATGGAGCAGCTAGGATAGGACTGGAAATGGGCTGTTGGGGGGAGCTAAGATTGGAAATGGGCTGTGGTGGGGGCTTGAATTGAAATGGACTCATGGAGGGGCTAGAACTGGAAGTAGGCTCATGGGGGGGCTTGGACTGGAATTGGGCTGAGTGGAGGGGAGCTAGGATTTGACATGGGCTGATGGTGGGGCTAGGAAATGACTAGAAATGGGCTGATGGGGGGCTAGGATTGGAAATGAGCTGATGAAGGGACTCAGACTGAAAATGGATGGGGGAGCTAGGACTGGAAATGGGTTGATGGGGGCTAGGACTGGAAATGGGCTGATGCAGGGACTAGAAGGGAATGGATGCTGGGTGAGACTGGAACTAGAAGGGAGCTGATGTTGGGGGAGGATTAGAATGGGATGGGGCTGGGAGAGTAAAATGGAGAGGGGAAAAATATTTTGTGTGGGAGGGATGAAAAATCTACAATTGGCCGGGTATTGGGAGAGTAAGTGGGGATTGAGGATGGAGGGGTAAAATTTGTGTGGATGAAATAAGAATGAGGAAAGAGCAAAAGGATAAAGATTAGTATGTTAAAGCAGATGTAGAGAGAGAGGATGGAAAGAAAACTAGAAGAGAGAAGAAAGGACAAATGGACAGCAGACGATGGAGAGTTAGCAGAAAACATGAAGAAACCAGAAGAAAGTGGCTGGAGCAATTGCAACTGAAAAAAAATGCACAAAAGGTAGAAATATATCTCTTTATTTTGAATTTATTAACTGGAATATGAAAGTTCTGGGAAATGTGCATCATTAACGTCTGCGCTTTGTTTGGTACAAGAGGAAATTGATTTATAGTTTTATTTCTACAGTGTTGTTGTACATTCCAAGTTTGGCTTTTGGGGTTCCCAGTTTAAATTATTGCCTTCCTGTTTCTAAATTGCGATTCCTTGTTTGGTGATGGTCTATGTTCTGCATGTGTAACTGAGCTGAGGTATTCTGTTTATGTAATTCCTATTTGACATTGCCACTTGTTCTCTTTCCCCAGTATTCTCTGAAATGTACTGGTTTAATATTTGCAGTGTTTCCTTTTGATAGGTAGGGACTGGTGCTTTGTGAGTCCTGGTAATGCTGTCAGGATACAGCGGGTTTGCTATGGGTTCTAAATGGGCAGCGTTTGTAGTAGTTCTTAATGTGCCTGGCGGTTGGCACTGGATTATAGTAATGTAGAAATCTTTTAGTCTTTCTTTATCCATACACTCATTAAGAGACATGTTTACTAAAAGTTAGTGTATGGTAACATTATGCAAATATTTATGCAAATAAGGCCACTTATGCAAATGAGGCCCCGCACTGAGTCTCCGCACATGGCCCCGCACCCCCCTTGGGCCGCCCCTGATTCTAGCAATGGTGTTTTCAGCGAGCTGCAGTGGATAGATTGCGTATTTGGTTAGTTCTTGATAAAGGGAGTTAAAGTAATTGAATAGAGGAGTGATGTGGCTTGGCAGATGGTACGGAGAGTATCAATGGATAGGAGAGGTCATAGGTTTATTTATTTTTATTTTATTTATTTAGCTGTATTTATATCCCGCTTTTCACCGGGTCAAAGCGGTCAATTGGGAGATACATTTAACACGAGGGGATATGACACATGTACGCTAATACTTACAGGGAACATGGGCAATGGAGGGTTAAGTGGCTTGCCCAAGACCACAAGGAGTGCCTATAGGACTAGAAATCCCAGTCCCTCCGGCCTGAGATTGCTGTCCCCAGGTGGGACTTGAACCCCCGGCCCTCCGGCTTGAAGTACCTTGTCCTAACCACTAGGCCTAACCACTAGGGTTCTGGATGTTTTTTAGCTTATAGTATACTACTTTGGTGATGCTGTGAATATATTCCTCAAAAGTCAGTTGCTGGTCAACTCCAAGAAATTTATATGGGAGCTGATTCAGATCTCTGTGTTGCCAAGCTTGACAGAAGTGGGAGAAGTGAAGTTGGGGTTCTTTGTTATGTGTAGTAGCTGTTTTGTGAGGTTGATGGAAAGATTAGGATTGTGTAGCCAGTTAATGGTTTCGTTGAGGCAGCTTGAGAATGTGGAGTAATCCAGAGTGGAGGTGGAGCATGGCGTGAAGATCATAATTTCATCTGTGTATATCAGTAACTGGACTGGGAATTGGAGGATATCACAAAGAGGTCAAATGTATATGTTGAAAAGTAGGGAGGAGAGGGATGATCCCTCTCTTCCCTATATAATAAACAACATAGCTCAACAGGGCTTTACATGGAACATAATAACATAAAAGCACCATAGCAAGCTATATGAGGAATATATTAACTGTTAAGAGACAACATAACAAGGATATCTTAAGTTAATTTAACATTAGAGTAATTGGGGTGGTGGTACTGGGTGTACAGGAGAGGGTGGGGGATGTTGAGGTGTTGGGTAGATGGGGGTGTTAAAAGTAAGTTGGGATTGCATAATTCCTTGTGAGATCAGTGGCTGTGTTTCATCAGCAAAACGTTCCAGGAATAGGTGAGTTTTCAGCTTTATCTGGAAGGTTGTTAGGTCATGTGTGGCACGTAGGTTGTCAGGAATTGCATTCCATAGTATTGGGGTAAATAGGGAAAAGGCCCTTTTGGAGGTTGTGTGGTTGGTCTTAGTGTTTATTGTAGGAATGGAGGGTGTATTCAGTGAGTTTGCTCTTCTGGATCTGTTGCTAGGTGTTTTCTGTATCAGTGACTGGAGGTAGATTGAGGAAAGGCCGTAAGTGATTTTGAAAATTGCAAGGATGGCCTTACACTTTATCCGCTCTGTGATGGGTAATCAGTGCAGTTGCTGAATAACAGAGTTATGTGGTCAGCTCTAGAGGCGCTGCAGAGAATGTATGCGACTGTATCTTGGGCCAGTTGAAGTGGAAGAAGTACATATTTTGGCAGGTCTTGAAAGAAGAGGTTACATTAGTCGAAGTAGGGGAAAATAAATGCCTGAAACACTGTGCGAAAGTAGTGCGTATTCAACAGCGGGTTAAGGTGTTGTACTGTGTTGATTTTGTAATATACGGTTCTTGTGATAGTGCTGATATGAGGAGTTAGGGCCAAGTGTTGATCTAGTGTTGCTCCTAGGTAACGAACTTCAGATTTTACATGAAGTTAATATGAGGGGGTGCCTACCAGTAGGAAGGATGATTGTAAGCTGAGTTTTAAACACTTTGAGCTTGATTAAGAGAGGGGAATGTTCAGGCCCTCCACACATTCCCAAGGAAAATGGACCATTAGGACCCATTTCATTCCTGCGGTACACAGAATCGGGCCCATGGATGGCCCAGCATGCCCCTGCCGCCCGCGGGGACATCCTTCCCGCAGGCGCCCCCGACTCCCACGGCTTAGGCCCCCCTCTTCCCCACTGCCCAACCCACAGCTGGCCAGTCGGGATCTGGATCAGGCAACGGGGACCCCCTCATACCCTGCCCTGGCCCCAGGGGGGAACGACCCCAGACCCAATCACCAGATTAGTACTGTTTATTGCACCTTCAAGGTGGAATTTTATTTATTTAGACAGTTTTGTATATCACCTTATCCTTCAATCAAAGTGATCACAACACAATTGGGGGATACATTTAACACAAGGGCATATGAGACACATACACTAAGGGGTATGTTTACTAAACTGTGTTAGTGTGATTCATGTTAGGAGCCGCGGTAGAGACAGAAATCCCAAATAAGGACATGGGCGGTACATCGTTACCGATAACGCGCGTTACCAGGCGCTATAAATGAACGAGCGCTACATAGCACGTTACCGCGTGTTAATCTTAAGAAGGCACGCAGGCATACAAGCACAGCAACAGAGCTGTAGCACAATGGTTACAACACTAACTGATGGTACAGGGGTCATGGGTTTGATTCCCCAGTGGGCCTAATGTATAAGGCTGGCTGAGGCATTACCCTTTATGTTTAAGTAGTGATTGTTGAGGCATTTGACTTGTATTTTAATTAGTGCTGCCAGCAAACACACCCTCACGGTGGCATAACCTAAGGTGCCGCATAAGGCACCCCATAACGCACTCCATAGGGCACATTATAAAGTGTACTGTCCGCCAAGGCACCCTATAATGTCCCCTATAGGACACCTTATAAGGCTGTGCACAAAGCCCTGGCTGGCTGCAGAAGGACTGCACGTCACCACACAAACTGTCTGCTGTAGTTACCAGGATAGGGTTAACCCACCCGTACACATGATGCACTGCACATGCAAATCAGCAGTCGAGAGATGGGCACAAGATTGGGTATGCATCCCACAGCACCTCGGCCTGGTAGGGGGAACAGACCATGTGTGGTACTGGCACAGAGTAGTCACAGACCGTCACATTGTGCAGGTACTGTGCTCACCCTGAGGGTGAGGTGGGGCGCACAGCACCAGGTCCACAGCACCTTGCTACAGGTCCCCATCATAGAAACAAGGAAACATGGAAACATGATGACAGAAAAAGACCACATGGCCTATCTAGTCTGTCCTTCCTTCCATATCAACAACTACAACAGTCCACTTTTTACCTTTAGAGATCCTCTGTGTTGGTCCCATGCTTTTTTGAATTCAGTTACTGTCCTCATCTCTACCACCTCCACTGGGAGACTATTCCATGGATCCACTACTCTTTCCGTAAAGAATTATTTCCGCATATCACTCCTGAATCTATCTCCCTTCACCCTCATCCCATGTCCTCTCATAGCAGAACTTGCTTTCAATTGAAAGAGGCTCTCTCCCTGAACATTTATGCCACGGAGGTATTTAAACATCTCAATCATATCACCTCTATCCTGCCTTTCCTCTAAGGTGTACATATTAAGATCCTTATGTCTGTCCTCATATGCTTAATAATGAAGCCCACTAATCATTTTAGTAGCCACCCTCTGCACTGACTCCATCCTGTTCACATCCTTTTGAAGGTGCGGTCTCCAGAATTGCACACTATACTCCAAATGAGGTCGCACCAAAGACTTATGCAGAGGCATTATCACCTCCTTTTTTCTGCTAGCCATTCCTCTCCGTATGCACCCAAGCATCCTTCTAGCTTTTGCCGTTGCCTTTCTACCTGTTTAGCTACTTTAAGATCATCACACACAACCACGCCTAGGTCCCGCTCTTCTTTAGTGGACAAAAGTACTTCACCTCCTATACTGTATTGCTCCCTTGGATTGCTGCAGCCCAAATGCATGACCTTACATTTTTTAACATTAAATCCCAGCTGCCAAATTCTAGACCATTCTTCAAGCTTAGCTAGATCCCTCCTCATGTTATCTACACCTTCCTGGGTGTCTACTCTAATGCAGATTTTGGTATTATCTGCAAAGAGGCAAACCTTACCCGACAGCCCTTCCGCTATATCACTAACAAAGATGTTAAAAAGAATCGGACCAAGGACAGATCCCTGGGGCACACCACTGGTAACATCCTTCTCCTCAGAGTGAGCTCCATTTACTTGTACTCTTTGTCGCCTCCCACCCAATCAGTGCTACTGTGTGTGATAGGTAGTTCCTGCAGACACACCTAGGTTGCATCTGTGTCCTTTTGTATTTCTCAATCATGTCTAGCCCTTATGGGCTATGATGCACCCAGAATAGTGCATATCCTGTGTTGGTGCCATGGTTACCTGCTGCAGGTGAAGGGGGGGGGGTGTATGGACCCATAGGCAGATTATGTACCACCACACAACCCACCCTCTGGGGCTCAGGGTGAGAAACAGGATCACCCACCAATAGATTCACATTCTACCTCCCTGCAATGGTGGCAGTAGAGGGGACCATCACCCCAGTCCTACTAGGGATCAAACACCCTACAGGGCAGTCAATGCAGAGCAGTACACATCCATAACGCAATAGCAGACAGATGGCAGGCCTGCAAATGCTCAGCTGCCCCCCACCATTATCTGACATTTTCCAGCAGCAAGCCTCCAGCTGCTGCACCCTGCAAGGTGTTCCAGCAAGACACATACTAGCTGCAAACAGTCTGCCAGCTAGTCCATAGTGCATGGTCCTGGAGGAGACGCATGTACCCAGAACGGGGATGTCAACATACACACCAAACAGATAAGTCAGTGATGGGGCCCCAAAAGAAAACCCATAAATATCACATGAGAGAAATGCTATATAACATTATTGGGGAACCTAGCCATGCCATGGTCACTGCTCAGTCAAGGTGAGAGTGACCTCTCAGCAGGACATGCTATGGCCACCTGTCCGTGCAGATGGTGGCCAGGCACTATAATGTCCGAGCCATTGCCCTATGCCCTGTGCAGATGCGGCCAGGCCAGGCCACCCTATCCAGGCTATTCCAACAGTACCTTGCTCCTCATTATGCACATTGGCAGGCCAATACTGGCAACAGTGCTAGCAGTGTGGGCTGTGGAGGGTGTTGGCAGCCACCACACACTGGATAGACAGACACACACTCCCCACACCTATGCCAGCATTGTGCAACTATAGAGGTGTTGGGAAGCCCAGGCCACCACACCAGTCCTGGGCACAGTGCAGGCATGGCTATGGTACACAATACTGTAGGAGTCACTCCCCAGGTTAGTAAACACTGTCAGAGACAAGACCTGTAGCACACTCCACAGACATCAGAAAGGTTGCTATGATGCAGCTCACTCAGAAAATTTTACTTAACTTAGGAATTGCTATCTGCCAGTAATCATAGCAACCTTTTGATAGATGTGTACCATATTCCCAGGTTTAGGGTGGCATTACTAAGGTATGCAAGTGCTAGTATTGGGAGATGCACGCAGAACCCAAAATCCTGCCTCTCCAGGAGGTTTTGGATAATGGGGCCTGTGGGTGCGGGTGTGTATGCCCCTGTTGGCTGCTGCTTTACGGCAGAGGTTCCCAACTCCAGTCCTGTGGTGCCAAACACTGTTCGGGTTTTCATGCTGTCCCTCATGAATATGCATGAGATACATCTGCATACCATGGGGGTGGTGCATAGAAATGCAGCGCAGGCATCTTCATTAGAGGCAGCATGGAACCGGAATGGTGTTCGGCCCTCCAGGACTACATTTGGGAGACTCTGCTCTAGGTAATGTGCATGGTTATGGTGTCTGTGCTCTGTAGGGTAAAATGTGGGTGTCTTGGGCATGTTTTCGTCATCTGCAATAAAGGTGCTGTCTGTATTAGCACGTTGTAGTAGTGGGTAAAATATGGGGACTGGGTTGGCAGGAACCACAGCTAGGACTTGAACCTGTGACCTTCTGCTTCTGAATACAGTGGTTTTGTGCACTGCACCACCTTGTTGTCACAGAGTCAGTACATTCCTTGGTGATACCATGACTGTTCGTCAGACAGGGCCCATCTGTTGCAGTACACGGCACCCACCTACACAGGGCTAGGCCACGGTCTGCTCTGGGCAGTTGCCACTCCCCCCTCCACCACCAGTATCCTTCAGCCACCATGCTGACATGCCCTTCTGCTGGTGGTGCTGGTAGTGCGCAGTCTCAGGCCATCCAGTGTGCAGGTAGGCGGATGCCTATGGTGCGGGTTCTGGGGTAGGGGTGCCTGCATAGGTGTCCACGCTTCCCCCCAGCCCCGCCTGCCAATGTTCCGTGCCCTTGGGGGTAGCTGTTGGGTACTATCCCCTGTGACACTGTGGGAAACACACTCGTGCCCATGTTGGGCCTTCAGCAGTTGCTGTCTGGCTGCTCTGCTGTTTCAGCATTCGTATGGGCCACCTAGGCATCACCCTAGTCCGCACTGTGGCCCAGCTCCACCACAGCATGTGCCGCCTGCGGCCCTCTGTATCCCCTTTTCCGGCATCTGTCCAGTTGCCATTCCGACATGCCCGCCCTGATGTTGCGGGACATGTGCACGCCAAAGGAACCCTGTCCAATGGAGGGGAAAACCCTGAGCAGCGCTATTTCACTGTGGGCTCATTCACCTTGTATGGGGACAGCGTATAGACCCTTCCACGATTTATATCTTTTCTATGGAGCTTACTCGGGGGGGGGGGGGTTGATGTTTCTCAATAATACCACTATTGACCAGCTTGGTTATGTTTTTTTTCCAGTTTGTTGAGGTCATTTTCAGTGTTTATGTGCCCTTTTGTTCTGTGCACATGTATCACACGTATCACTTTTTTAGGTTTCCCTGCCTGGGCTGTACATTGCTGACACTGATATGGTTTCTCTCCCCTATAATGTGCAGTTAACGGCAGGTTTTCAATCGCGTTAGGATTCAGCTCTTCAGATCAGCGCGTTAGTGTGAAGGGAGCCTCTCCCCGTCCACTCTCCGCCCACTGACCCCTTCTCTCCGCCCTCTCTCCACCTTCTGCGGTGTTTTACCGCACCGCAGAACTTTACGATCGTTAACGCATCATAACGCACGTTATGTAACGTTAACGATTGTTAACGCATCATAACACGCGTTATGATGCGTTAACGATTGTTAACGTTACATAACGCGCGTTATGATGCGTTACCGCAGTTTAGTAAACATCCCCCTAATACTTACATGTCCCCTTTGACCCGACAGGACATACAGGTCCATGACTGGAATCGGCCCGAATGTTCTGCCAGGCTAGCCCGTCCTCACTCTGTCCTGACTCCGCCCCTCCTTCCCCCTGCTGGCTCTCCCCATCCTACAGCTCAGGATGTGCGTGGAAAGCAGGAAGGAGAATAGGGTCCTAATGGCTTGTAGGGCTGCACGTCCCACTGTGTCTCTGAATCGGGCCCTTTATAATTAAAAGTTGAAAAAAATAAAGTAAAAGGACCGAAGGAATAAGCATCTAGCATAGTTGCTGGATATCTTTTGAGAAGAAGGTTCAACAAAAAAAAATATTTTCTGTTAATTCATGCTAGAGCAGTAGGATTTGTTAAAAGTGGGGAATTGATAAATGTGGCATTTGATGAAGGTACTTGTAACCTGCACTGGCCATTGTGTTTAATGGACCATTGGTCAGATGCAGTATGGCAAATCTTATGTTCTTATGTTCATGGATAAGAACTGAGTGTGTGTATGGTAAGTGCCTGAACTGATAAAGTTATGTGAAGGATAACCTTGTACAGGATGTTGAAGTATGGAAATGGACATTTAGGTCCATGCCTTTAATAAAAAATCCTCTAGCATGGTTAAATATCAGACTGTCTCTTATCTTTCTTGAGTGATCACAACTGACCTTGGAGGGGCAAGCTGGGCGTTCTCTGAACAATGCTGTACCTTCCTAGAAGGAGCTGAGCTGCTATCCTGCAAATTGTTAATGATTTTCTTCTCCTAAGGTTATTTCCTGAAAAAGGGGGAAAGGTTTCTCTTTATTGTCTATTTTCTTTGATTTCTTGGATCTCTATGAATTGAGAGCTGGCAGGAAATTGTTTGAATTGGAAGTTTTGTATTTCTTCACTGGGTAAGAATGTGTAAAATGTTGTTTCTTGTATAAGTTCTTTTTTCTCTTCTCAAGACTTTTTTTCTTGAAGTTGTTGTATTTAAAATTTATAAATAAAAAAACCCCTAATATTTTATAAAAGGTTCTATGAATGTGGCGTCTTTTTTAAAATAAATATAGCAAAGCCAAAGAAGAAAGTGTATTTGGTGGACTGCATGTCAGAATAAGCCATTTCAGAAAAGAAAACATTCAAGAAAAGAGCAGCATTGTGTGGGGATTTACATATGAAAGTAGTGCTAATTACACATATAAGAGGCAAATTTTGCCTGCCTACACTTCTAAGTGCTGAATTTTGTAAACATACACATCTGAGGAGAAATGATTTAGGAACCAAGCTCTGAATCTTTTGGCATTTGAAGTGGTTTGCAATACTTGAGAGGTAAACACAATTCCCCCTGAAGTTTTCATTGAAAGCCCTACTCGAAAGAAAAAAGTTAGCCAACAGTTACGTGTGACTCAGCAGGTATACCATATTTTCACAAAAATAATGCACCTACGTATATAACGCGCAGACACTTGTGGAGGAACATTCCAACATGTGCGTCCAGGCTCCTATGCACCCGATCAGAATCAGAACTCACAGAGCTAGACCCGATTCCGATCATGCGGGGGCTAGATGTGCCCCACGGGATCAGAATCAGGACTAGAGTCTGTATGTGCAGGCCGGGACCTGATTCCGATTGGTCTGCATGTACAGAGCTATGCTCGGCTAACTTGTGATAGGCTATGACCTAGAATAGCCTGCATAACCTGTAGGAGTAAGAAAGGCCTGTAGGTTAGGCCTGAGTCCCCAACCCCCACTTTAGAATATTATAGCTGAGCAGAGCAAAATGCCAGTAGAAGTTAGAAAACCTGCTTTAAACTGCTTTGATAAGAATGCAAGACTTTTCCATTGAGCTTGTTATGTTATTCACAGATGTATTGCTATATCTTGCTTTCATACAGTTTCTGTGCTGCAGAGTGACCTTGTAAGCAGAAAGTAAGGCAGAATGTGTTATGTCTAGAAACTGAGCCATGGCTAGGAAGGCCTGAGCAGGGGAGAGCGGTGTGGGCCCGGTCAGAGATCTCCATTGGATGGGGGGTGAGGGGGCCACCGGGACCAATGAGGAGTTTGTCTGTGTGGAGCTGATGAAGAAAGATATAAATGCTGTTGTTTTGCTGAACTCCATGCTCAGACCATTTTGAAAGTGACAAGTGCCTGAGACTGTGCACAAATAAACTGGTTTGAATCCTAGTAAATAGACTCCTGGTTTTATTCATTGCGGGCACTTCGCTACAACATATTCTTGGTTCCCTGACCAGGAAGGGGGGGTACGTGAATGGCGCGCAAGTAAATACTACCACGTATTACCGCCTCCAGGTTTGGTCTGGCTGGGACCGCAGCCGACTGACAGCGGAGAGGATCCCAGGCGCCGCTGGTCCCCTTGCATCGGAGGGTTCCGCCCTGCCTCAGCGGCTTGCTGGGTCCAGCCGGCCAACACCTCGAACCCTGAGGGGAGTCCAGGATTCAACCCAAGGTGGAACTGGTTGCGCAGCGCATTAGCTACCGGATCCGGTAAGTAATGATTTTTCTGGTTCTTAGTCAGTTAGCTCTGGGAAAGTCTTGAGACTAATATGGTATGGTAACAGGTAAAGGGAGTCTGATCAACTTCCAGGGCGGTCCTAGTAACCCTGCATGAGTATGCGCGGGGCGAAGCCACTGACCCTTTTGGTTTGGTAAATTTTGGTTTAGTCAGTTAGCCCGGGAATTTTGAATTTGGGAATTGCTAGCATGTTTGGTTGTGTGAAGTGTGCTTGAGAGGTCTTGCAATACAGGCCGAGCGAGAGCGGACTCCTAAGTAGCGCAGTTCCTGGCCGGGCGACCGCACCCAGGTCGCGAAAAGGAGGAAGCGTCTGGTGTTTGTCCCCCTCCTTGTTCTGTGGGCTGTGTGGACCCCTTACCCGCAGCCATCCTACCCACCCTTTCTGTTTGCTGTCTTGTCCATCATATGTCATAATGGGAGGGGCGGAGTCCGTACAAACTCCGTTGAACTGTATGATCACGAATTTTAAGAAGGGGTTTAGTGGTGATTATGGGATAAAAATGACACCGACCCGCTTAGAAATATTGTGTAGTAGGGTGTGGCCGGCGCTGGACACCGTGTGGCCACCAGATGGTACTTTTGATATTCAAATTGTGTCCCGAGTGCACCAGGTGGTGCGCAGATATAGTTCCGAACAGTTTTCCTATATAGACTCCTGGCTAGCTATCTGTGAGAAGCAGCCCCCTTGGATGAAGCGTTGCCGTGAGGGGCAGAGTAGAATTATGTTAGCAACTGCAACGGGAGTCCCTGCTAAGAAAGAAAAGCCCCCTATTTTTGCAGCCCCAGAGCCTCCAGAGGTCCCAGGTTATCCACCCACATTCCTGTATACACCAGTCCCGTCAGCTCCATCAGTACCCTGAGTAGAGCCAGAGGTAGTGAGAGTACCTCTAGCCGAGGTACCTCCACCCGATCACCCACCTCCAACACCTGAAGACCAGATCCCTCCCCCAAGGAGAAGTCGGAGCCATAGACCTGAGCAAAGCTCTGCAGCGGAACCATCATCCCCTGAAGAATCCGCTAGCGGAGGGTCATATGCCAGTTCTGGGCCACCCACTAGTCCAAGCACCAGCAGCAGAACTACCCCCGCAAATCTGCGTTACGCCTTCAGAAGCAGGACAGCGGGCCAGAGAGAAGTTCGCCAAATGCCACTGCGGCAGGTCCCAGGATTACCTATTGTAAATGAAGAGGGTCAGGTTGTGGTCGGACCGACCAGTCTAGTTTATGTGCCTTTCACCACAACAGATTTATTAAACTGGAAAACGCATTATGCCTCCTATACTGAAAAGCCCCAAGATTTGACAGAGTTAATGTCCAGTATTATGCAAACCCACCAGCCCACCTGGTCTGACTGTCGCCAGCTCTTGGCTACCCTCTTTACTACTGAAGAGCGGGCACGGATAGTGCGAGCAACCACTAGATGGTTGGACGAGAACCCTGAAGATGGGAGAAACCTAGATCCCCGACGGGCAGCAGCCGCAGATTTTCCAAATGAAGATCCCAGATTGGACCCAAATAGCGACGAAGGAGAGAAGGCCCTCACCCAGTTCCGTCATGCCTTACTGCAGGGCCTAAAGAAGGGAGGGCAGAGAGCTATGAATGTTGGGAAAGTAGCGGACGTTCTTCAGCGCCCAGATGAAAGTCCAGCTGCTTTCTATGAACGATTAACTGAAGCCTATAGACTTTACACCCCATATGATCCAGCAGCCCAGGAGAATTTACGTATGGTGAACGCTGCTTTTGTGAGTCAGTCCCAGGGAGACATAAAACGAAAACTGCAGAAATTAGAAGGATTTGCGGGCATGAACTCAACACTGTTAATGGAAGTCGCACAAAAGGTATTTGTGAATCGTGATCAAGAATACAAACAGGAAAGTGAAAGAAAGATGAGGAAGAAAGCGGATCTGCTCGCTGCAGCACTAGTTGAAGGACACGGAGGAGGATATCCTAATAGAAGAGCCAGAGGATGGGGAAGGGGCCGAGGGAGCGCTCGGCCCCCCTTAGGTGCAAACCAGTCCGCCTATTGTAAGGAAGAAGGACATTGGAAGAACGAGTGCCCGAACATTAGCTCCACCCCCTGGAGGGGAGGCGGGAGCGCTAGGAGAGCGGGGGGGGGGGGGTTGATTCCAGCAGCGAGGGGGGATGCCGCGCGCGCAGTTTCAACAGCGAGAAGAGGCTGCCATAGAGGGAGTGGCAACCGCCGAGAACCATTTTATGGATGAGGACTAGGCCAGACCGGGCTCCAAGTTCGTCCTAGGTCTCCAGGAGCCTATGGTCAAATTAAAGATTGGAGACCAGCATATGGACTTTATGGTAGACACAGGGGCCGAGCATTCAGTAGTAGCCAAACCTGTGGCTCCTGTGTCCTCTCGATCTGTCACAATTGTGGGAGCTACTGGAACTAGAACCACAAGACCTTTTCTGCAGAACCGCGCCTGTGAACTAGGGGGACAGACGATAACACACCAGTTCCTGTATATGCCTGAATGCCCAGTTCCCCTTTTGGGCCGAGACATCCTTGCAAAGCTTCAAGCACAGATATCCTTCGTTGAAGGGGAAAAATGGAAATGACTATAAACTCAAAACCTGCTGGCCTGATGGTGTTAACTGTCCCCCAGGAAGAAGAATGGCGGTTCTATTTACCTACATCCAAAGCAGCAAGCTCCTGTATACCTGCCAGCATTGCAGCCCCGCCTGGAGTATGGATGGAGAATAATCCACCTGGCCTAGCAAAGAATATAGCTCCTGTGCTTGTCACCCTTAAGCCAGGAGCAGAACCAATGCATGTGCGTCAGTATCCCCTCCCACGACCAGCAATTGAAGGTATTCATCGCCACCTGAAGAAACTACTGCAGTATGGACTCCTTAGAGAATGCCAATCACCCTGGAACACCCCCCTTCTCCCAATCAAGAAGCCTGGGATGGGTGATTACCGCCCAGTGCAGGATCTACGTCAAGTGAACAGTGCAGTTGAAACCATACATCCAGTAGTACCAAATCCTTACACCCTCCTGGGACTGATTCCAGCAGAAGCCACACATTTCACTGTTCTGGACTTAAAGGATGCCTTTTTCTGTATACGCCTGGCATCTGCCAGTCAGCTTTTGTTTGCATTTGAATGGGAAAACCCTACCACAGGAAGACGAGGACAACTCACTTGGACTCTATTACCACAAGGATTCAAGAATTCACCCACTATCTTCAGTGCAGCCCTCAGTCAAGATCTGTCAAGTTACCCTGTAACTCCGGGAAAACGAATCTTACTCCAATATGTAGATGACTTGCTTATAGCCACCAACAACGAAACTGATTGCGTGCAAGCTACCAGTGATCTCTTGCACCTCTTGAATGAAGCTGGATACAAGGTCTCGAGAGCCAAGGCGCAACTGTGTCAGACAGAAGTGAAATACCTAGGGTTCCATCTATCCAAAGGAACCCGGAAATTAGGACTTGAGCGAAAGGAAGCAGTATGCCGCATCCCAACCCCCACCACCAGAAAGCAGGTGCGGGCTTTCCTGGGAGCTGCAGGCTATTGACGCATATGGATACCAAATTTTGCGCTCATGGCAAAACCCTTGTACCAAGTCACAAAGGGAGTGGAACGATCCCCCTTGGAATGGGGCCCAGAACAAAATAAAGCATTCAAATCCCTAAAAACAGCGTTGATGTCATCCCCGGCTTTGGGACTACCAGATGTGCAGAAACCCTTTCGCCTATATGTCCATGAGTCAAGTGGAAACGCATTGGGAGTCTTGACCCAGCCTCTTGGGTCTTGGCAACGACCTGTAGCCTACCTGTCGAAACAATTGGATCCTGTTGCCAGAGGATGGCCACCCTGCCTGAGAGCTGTAGCAGCCACAGCCCTCTTGGTGAGCGAAGCTGACAAGCTCACCCTAGGACAAGAGCTCCAAGTCACCGTACCACATTCTGTTTTAACCCTGATGGAACATAAAGGAAACCATTGGCTCACTAATGCTCGAATGTTGAAATATCAAAGCATGCTATGTGAAAATCCTCGATTGCAATTGAGTGTCAGCCAAACTCTGAACCCAGCTACCCTATTGCCAACCGGTCCAGGCCCTCCTGACCATGATTGCTTGGAAGTAATGGACACTGTATATTCAAGTCGCCCAGACTTAACTGATATACCTTTGGACCACCCAGACAAAACTTTCTTCGTGGATGGAAGTAGCCTCATAGTCGAAGGACAGCAATGTGCTGGTTATGCAGTGGTGACCCTGGACATGGTAGTAGAATCGTCAGCCCTGGCCCCAGGAACCTCAGCGCAGAAGGCTGAATTGATAACCCTCATATGTGCACTCAAAATCGGAACAGGAATCAGCCTGAATGTATATACAGACTCCAAATATGCTTTCACAACATTACATGCCCATGGAGCCCTGTACAAGGAGCGTGGATTAATCACCTCAGGAGGCAAGTCTGTCAAGTATGGCCCAGAAATATTGACTTTATTGGAAGCAGTATGGACCCCCAAACGCGTTGCTGTAATGCATTGTCAGGGCCATCAAACTGGAGATGGAGAAGTGTCCCGAGGAAATAGATTTGCCGATGCCACAGCCCAAGAAGCAGCCATTGCTGGACAAATCACTACCCCTAGTGTAACAATTCAAGAAGCCCTATTTCCAGTACCTCTTAGTGCATGGACACCCAGATATACCCAGACAGAGATGGACCATTACTGTCGACATGAGGGGGGGCAACTATCAGAAACTGGATGGATAGTGTTGCCACCGCCGGAAGGGAGCTCACCCCCTGGTATGACCGTGATTCCCGAAGCCCTAGGCCCTGCCTTTGTCCAAGCCTTTCATCAAGCCAGACACTATGGAAAAACCAAAATGGCAGACGCTCTAAAACCATACTTTTATATCTCGTTACTGGGACCTCTGACCACCTCAGCAGCCCGAAGATGTGTGACTTGTGCCGAGAACAATGCCCGACAAGGCCCTGTCCCACCCCCAAGAGTTCAGTCAGTAGGAGTTATCCCCATGGGAAATATTCAAATAGACTTTGCAGAAATGCCATGAGTGAATGGATATCGCTACTTGTTAGTCCTAGTCTGTACCTTTTCTGGATGGGTGGAAGCTTTTCCCACTAGAACTGAGAAGGCCAGGGAAGTCACTAAAGCCTTGCTCCATGAGATCATCCCCCGATTCAGAATACCTTTGACCATGGGGTCCGACAATGGGCCCTCTTTTGTGTCACAAGTAACCCAGCAGCTAGCCCATGCCCTGCAAATACAATGGAAGTTACACACAGCTTATAGACTCCAGAGTTCAGGGAAAGTAGAGAGAATGAACTGAACCCTGAAGTCTCAGTTATCTAAGCTCTGTCAAGAAGCCCACCTGAAATGGCCCCAAGCTCTCCCCATGGCCCTTCTCCGGATACGTTCAGCCCCCACCACGCCATTAGGAGTATCCCCATTTGAGATTTTGTATGGGAGGCCCCCGCCCATAATTCAGGGGATAAGGGGGGATATGAATCAAATTGGATCAGTAATCACTAGGCAAGAATTGTTGGCTCTAAGTTCTGTTTTACAAGGCATTCATACCTGGGTGCAAGACCAGTTGCCTATCAATCTAACAGAGCCATTGCATCCTTTCAAGCCTGGATCCTTGGTGTGGGTAAAAGAGTGGAAGAAGACACCGTTGGCGCCTCATTGGAAAGGGCCATATATCGTCTTGCTATCAACCCCAATAGCAGTCAAAGTGGCAGAAATCGACTCCTGGATCCACCACAGTCGAGTAAAACCAGCAGCAGTTCCTGAGAGTCACCCCTGGACCTCGATCGCTAATCCTGCATCACCGTTGTGACTCACACTGCGAAGACAAGATCCATCATCGTAAAGACTTTGCCAACCTACTCCTGGACATCAAAGAAAGAGCCGTCCTTCAGTTTTGCAGTATCCACATTGCAGACTCTATCAATCATTATCTATCTACCTCAATCAACCATTACCTACCTCATCAATTATTAGTGATTATGATCATGATGCTTACTAACTGCTGTTTCATTCTTGCGGTAGCCCTGGGACACTTGAGAACCCTTCTTGCCTTGCCCCCTTGTGCAGCATGTATAACCACCACCCGAAATGGAATGCAAGTCACTCAGACTCTGCTTTATCACTCTTACTAGACTTGTACTGGCATAGTCAGCCAGTGTATCTATAATGGTACAGAACTGAACGTCTGTACAAAGGGAAAGACTCATACTTGTTTCAGACCTCGACAGAATCCATCTTACTATGTCCTGGAACTGAGATGGAATGATGAAGATGGAGCCCTCGTCAACGCTACTAGTCAACTCTCTGATCCCACCCAACCTGCGTACCTGTATTTTGATGCTTGTGACTTAATTAACAGAAATAATTACTACAGGTGCGGATCATGGGAACAAGCTTACTATTATGATGAGAAATATATGTGTCCTGAAGGTGCGTATAGATGGGGGATGTGCACTGGAACACACTCCCCAACAACGTATAGCAAATCATCAGAAGCAGACTACTACTGTCCGAAGTGGGACTGTGTGTACTATGCTACCTGGTCTGGTGGCCCTACAGGACAAACTGGAGATAATCGCAAAGCTATGCTGGAAAGATTACCCCTACTAGAACCCAACAAGTGCAAGAAAAGTACATGCAATCCCCTACGACTTCAGATCTCCGACCCCAGCCAATGGAAGCAAGGATTTCGATTTGGCCTGCGCATAGCAGGAAGTGGAACTGATCCTGGAACCATTGTATTCATCCAACTGAATGTAAAGACTCATGTTTCTTCACCTTATCGCATACATCATACCTTCCACGAGGCCATGAAGGCAGAATTTTTAGTTCCCCACGCTTCGCAGAATTTGTTCATCGAACTAGCTGGAGCTGTAGCCTCCAGCCTCCATGTCTCGGACTGTCTCTTTTGTGGAGGAACTCAGATGGGAGACCAGTGTCCTTGGGAAGCACAAGAACTGAACTATTTCGTACCATATAACCAGACTGATGTTCATAACACTACCAATGAATGGGTCCTCGCCCACTCCATAGTGGGTAAACTATGTTTTGTACGAGCGGGACCACAATTGACTGCATTAGTAGGACAGTTGGTCTGTTTGAACCAGAAATATTACAATGCTACTACTGGGAAGACATCTTGGTGGTCAGGTGCCAATGCTCTGGAACCTTCTAATCTTTGCTTATGTATCCCATGTTTCCTTCCCTTATGCTTGCGTATGCTGAACTCAACCATTGATAGAATTGTTGAACGCAAGGCCGATTCACAGATACTAGCAATGTGGCATTACTACCCTAACCCTATACCACAAAGTGATCCCTACACCCTAGTGTGAAGTACCATATGTGATTTAATTCTCACCCTTTCTCACTTGCGGGTGAGAATAATCAAAGGGGGGGATGTGATAGGCTATGGCCTAGAATAGCCTGCATAGCCTGTAGGAGTAAGAAAGGCCTGTAGGTTAGGCCTGAGTCCCCAACCCCCACTTTAGAATATTATAGCTGAGCAGAGCAAAATGCCAGTAGAAGTTAGAAAACCTGCTTTAAACTGCTTTGATAAGAATGCAAGACTTTTCCATTGAGCTTGTTAAGTTATTCACAGATGTATTGCTATATCTTGCTTTCACACAGTTTCTGTGCTGCAGAGTGACCTTGTAAGCAGAAAGTAAGGCAGAATGTGTTATGTCTAGAAACTGAGTCATGGCTAGGAAGGCCTGAGCAGGGGAGAGCGGTGTGGGCCCGGTCAGAGATCTCCATTGGATGGGGGGTGAGGGGGCCACCGGGACCAATGAGGAGTTTGTCTGTGTGGAGCTGATGAAGAAAGATATAAATGCTGTTGTTTTGCTGAACTCCATGCTCAAACCATTTTGAAAGTGACAAGTGCCTGAGACTGTGCACAAATAAACTGGTTTGAATCCTAGTAAATAGACTCCTGGTTTTATTCGTTGCAGGCACTTCACTACAACAAACTCAATCAGGCTCCTAAATGGAGCCGCAGTGCCATGGCATCCCATTGGCATGGCACCACGGCTCCATTCAGGAGCTGCAATCTGTGGCCACCGACTACTTTTTCCTTTCCCCACAGCCCGACCCCTGATCTGGCCTTCCATGGCCAGGGTTGGGCTGCGGGGAACCCCCTCCACCCCTTCACCTTACTGGCGCTACCCGGGCCTGCTGTCCCCCAGGGTCGCGGACTGCCCACTGCCTGCCCTAACTCTGCCTCTGCAACACCCCCTCCTGCCTCTGTCTGTCTCCCTGTACAAACTCCTTGTTCGTACAGGGAGGCTTTTGACAGGACCGGCAGGGGGGCGAATAGCGGGGAAGGACGTCCCAATGGACATCCATCCCCGCTATTCATGGGACAAAATAGACCCCATAACATGCAGAAATGACACTGTTATTTTCCACATAATACACCCACATGTATAACACACATCTTTACCTGATGATGTGTATGTATAGCTAATGATGTTTAAGTGTCAGAAGTTATCTTTCCAAGTTTTAACAGATAGCTTCTTTGCTACTGTTGGCCATTTTGGTACAGTTCCCTATGACTAGAGAAACCAATTCCTTACAAGTGTCCTTTTGATAACATAGAAACATGAAGGCAGAAAAAGGTCTATCTAGTCTGCAGGTATTTAAACGTCTCTATCATATCTCCTCTATCCCACCTTTCCTTTAACATATACATATTAAGATCTTTAGGTCTAGCCTCATATTTTTTATAATGAAGGCCACGAACCATTTTAAATAGCCACCCTCTGCACCGACTTCATCCTGTTTATGTCCTTTTGAACGTGTGGTCTCCAGAAATGCACACAATACTCCAAATGAGGTCGCACCAGAGACCTGTACAAAGGCACTATCACCTCCTTTCTTCTGCTGGCCATTCCTCTCCCTATGTACCCAAGCATCCTTTTGACTTTTATCGTCATCTTTTCTACCTGTTTAGATACTTTAAGTTTATCAGAAACAATCTTGCCCAGGTCCCACTCTTCTTTCATGGACAAAAGTACTTCACCCCCTACGCCCCCTTGGATTTTTGCAGCCCAAGTACATGACTTTAGCTTATTTAAAAGTTGATATACTGTTCTATCACATTGTGTAATGGCACACACATGCCCATTCTGCTGTTGACCATGCTGGGAGTGAAACGCAAGTACTAGACTGCCGACTTCAAACTTAGGAGTATGTTTACTAAACCGTCTTAACGTGCGCCCGGTGATAGTGTGCAGGCTGCCATAAAAGGAGTGGGCATTTCGGTCTTAATGTAGCAAAACGGGATTATCACGCGATAATGTGCACTGCGGACATTATCAGGCAAGACGCCGCTAAGCACGTTAATGCGTGGTAATCTTAAGTAGGCGCGCAGACATTCAAACACAGCAGAGGTGTAGCACAATGGTTAATATGCTGACTAATGGTACAGGGGTCATGAGTTTGATCCCCAGTGTGCCTAATGCATATGGCTGGCTGAGTCATTAGCTGTTATGTGTAAGTATTGCTTTTTGAGGCATGTTATGTATATTTTAATAGGTGCTGCCAGCAAACACACCCTCACGTGCCGTAACCGAAGGTGCCGCATAAGGCACTCTATAAGGCACTCCATAGGGCACATTATAAAGTGCACTGTCCGCCAAGGCACCCTATAATGTCCCCTATGGGGTACCCTATAAGGCGCTTTATAGGACACCTTATAAGGCACCTCATAAGGCGCTTTATAGGACACCTTATAAGGCACCATAGAAGGTGCTTTATAGGGCGCCTTATACGGCACCCTATAAGGCGCCTTATATGGCACCCTATAAGGCGCCTTATATGGCACCCAATAAGGTGCCTTATGAAGCACCTTATGGCTACAGTACTCTGAGAGTGTTTTTGCTGGCAGCACTAATATACATTAAAAATAGACAATGCCTCAGACAGACCTATCAAATAACCCCACCATGGGTGTGAACCCATGACCTCTGGTACCACAGACAGTGAAGTAACCAGTGGGCTACAGCTGCTAACAAACCCCTGGCTGGATACAGAAGGACTGCAGGTCACCACACAAACTGTCTGCTGTGGTTACCAGGATAGGGTTAACCCACCCGCACTCATGATGCACTGCACATGCAAATCAGCAGTCTACAGATGATCACAAGATGGGGTATTCACCCCCACAGCACCTCAGCCTGGTAGGGGGAACTGACCGTGTGCACCCCCACAGCACCTCAGCCTGTTAGGGGGTACTGACCGTGTGTGTTACTGGCACAGAGTAGCTACAGACCGTCACATTGTGCGGGTACTGTGCTTACCCTGAGGGTGAGAAGGGGCGCCCAGCACCAGGTCCACAGCACCTTTCATGACTGCAGACAGTCTGCTAGCTAGTCCATAGTGCATGTTCCTGGAGGAGATGCATGTACCCAGAACGGGGAAGTCAGCATACACGCCAAGCAAATACATCAGTGATTGGACCCCAAAAGAGAATCCATAAATATCATATAAGAGAAATGCTATATAGCACTATGGGGGAACCTAGCCATGCCGTGGTCACTGCTCAGTCAGGGTGAGAGTGACCTCCAAGCAGGACATGCTGTGGCCACCCTGTCCGTGCAGGTGGTGGCCGGGCATTACAATGTCTGAGCCATTGCCCTATGTCCTGTGCAGATGCAGCCAGGCCATGCCACCCTATCCAGGCTATTCCCACAGTACCTTGCTCCTCATTATGCACATTGGCAGGCCAATACTGGCAACAGTGCTAGCAGTGTGGGCTGTGGAGGGTGTTGGCAGCCACCACACACTGGATAGACAGACACACACTCCACACACCTATGCCAGCATTGTGCAACTATAGAGGTGTTTGGCAGCCCTGGCCACCACACCAGTCCTGGGCACAGTGCAGGCATGGCTATGGTACGCAATACTGTTGGGGTCACTCTGTCAAACACCAGACCTGTAGCACACTCCACAGACATCAGAAAGGTTGCTATGATGCAGCTCAATCAGCCAATTGTGCTTAACGTAGGAATTGCTATCTGCCGGTTATCATAGCAACCTTTTGATAGCTGTGTACAGTTTTCCTATGTTTAGGGTGGCATTGCTAAGGTATGCAAGTCCTAGTATTGGGAGATGCATGCAGGGCCCAACATCCTGCCTCTCCAGGAGGCTTTGGACAATGGAGCCTGTGAGTGCATGTGTGTCTGCCCCTGTTGGCCGCTGCTCTAGGGCAGAGGTTCCCAACTCCAGTCCTGGTGGGCCAAATACTGTTCAGGTTTTCTTGCTGTCCCTAATGAATATGCATGAGATACATCTGCATACCATGGGGGCGGTGCATAGAAATGCTGCACAGCCATATTTATTAGAGGCAGCATGGAACCTGAATGGTGTTTGGCCCTCCAGGACTGCATTTGGGAGACTCTGCTCTAGGTAATTCGCATGTTTATGGTGTCTGTGCTCTATAGGGTAAAATGTAGGTGTTTTGGGCATGTTTACGTCATCTGCAATAAAGGTTCTGTCTGTATTAGCACGTTTTAGTATTGGGTAAAATATGGGGACTGGGTTGGCAGGAACCACAGCTGGGACTCATACCTGTGACCTTCTGCTTCTGAGTACACTGGCTGTGTGCACTGCACCACCATGTTGCCATGGAGATGGTGCATTCCCCTGGTGATACCATGACTTTTCGTCAGGCAGGGCCTGTCTGTTGCAGTGCATGGCACCCACCTACACAGGGCTAGGCCATGGTCTGCTCTGGGCAGTTGCCACTGCCCCCTCCACCACCAGTACCCCTCTGCCACCCTGCTGACATTCCCTTCTGCTGGTGGTGCTGGTGGAGTGCAGTCTCAGGCCATCCAGTGTGCGGCTGCCTATTGTGCGGGTTCTGGGGTAGGGGTGCCTGCATAGCTGTCCACGCTTCCCCCCAGCACCACCCGCCAATGTTCTGTGCCCTTGGGGATACCTGCTGGATACTATCCCCTGTGACACTGTGGGAAGCACACTCATGCCCATGTTGGGCCCTCATCAGTTGCTGTCTGGCTGCACTACTGTTTCAGCATTCCTATGGGCCACCTAGGCATCACCCTAGTCCTCACTGTGGCCCAGCTGCACCACAGCATGTGCCACCTGCAGCCCTCTGTGTCCCCTTTTCAAGCATCTGTCCAGTTGCCCATTCTGACATGCCCGCCCTGCTGTTGTGGAACATGTGCACACCATCTCTCTTGCCTCTTTTGTACACCTACTTTATCAGCAAGAGCGTTTGCTCTTCTTGTGCCCGGTGGAACATGTGCACACCATAGGAAACCTGGCCAATGAAATCGGAAACCCTCCTCAGCGCAATTTCACTGTGGGCTTATTCACCTTGTATGGGGACGGAGCATAGACCCTTCCAAAATTCATATCTTTTTTTTGGAGATTTCTCGGGAGTGTTTTTTGATGTTTCCCATTAAAATCACTACTGGCCAGCGTGGTTATGTTTTTATTACATTTTCTGCTGGTCATTTTCACTGTTTATTTGCCCTTTTGTTCTGTGCACATGTATCACACTTATCACTTTATGTAGGTTTCCCTGGTTTTGCTGTACATTGCTGACGTAAATGGTTTCTTTTCTCTTTAAATCAGCTCTAACGCCAGGGTTTTACTGGCGTTAGTTTTCAGCCTCAAATTTCACAGCGTTAGTGTGCAGGGAGCCTCTCCCTGCCCACTCTACGCCCATTGACCCTCTCCCTCCGTCTCTGTGGAGCCTTACTCTACTCCGCCCTCCGGGATCCTTTCTCCACCCTCAGCGCTCATTTGCGCCGCTGCGCGCGTTATCGCGTGCTAATGTACCTCTGTGCCCGATAAAGCGCCATTATTGCACGATAAGGTACCTTATCGCGCGATAACGTGCCAGAGCGCACATTAAGACGGTTTAGTAAACATACCCCTTAAAGTTGTTATAAGAGCGGAAGAAACATGCAACAGAGCAGCGGCGAGAGAATTTGAGGTTGGAGAGACGTCCATTCACAAATGGAGAAAAGAGAAAAAGAAGCTTCACGTCGTGGACCCACAGCAAAATGGCCTCAGCTGGAGAATGACTTGAGAGATTGGGTTCTTTCTTGAAGGGAACAAAATCAAGCTATCTCTACTGTTGCAATTCAGATGAAAGTGACATTTCTGGCAAATGGAAGAGGAATCTCAATTTCAAAGTGGGTTTCACCTGGGTTTCTAAATTCATGAAAAGAATTGGACTTTCAGTGGGAATGAGAACCACTGTAGGCCAGCGCCTTCCAGACGACTGAGAGCAAAAGGACTCTAGCAGTTTCAGGTACGGAAACTGTAACCTGGGCCTGTTTCATTGTAGTCTTTGAATGCACTTCAAGTGGGGTGAAATTAAAGCCGATGGTAGTTTTCAAGAGAATTACCATGCCCTGCGAAAAACTGCCCACTGGTGTGGTTGTTCATTACAATAGGAAGGGATGGATGGGATAGATTGATAAATGTTATGGGCCATGAAGAAGAGCACTTTCAGTTGGTTCTTAGTTAATTCAAGACGTTTAAAAATTAAAAACAAGACAGGACTCGGAGTGAACGTGTTGGAGGTGCAGGGGGCCTGTTTGAGTGCCCCTGGGACTGCTGCCGCTGGGAGCCTTGTCTGGGAGTGCCTTGCCTTTTCCCCTAGCAGCGGGCAGGCATCACGGGGACACCTGGAGTCAGCGAGGACCCTGGCTGGATAAAGATCTGCTCCACGGAGTTCACGTGATGCGGGCAGGGTAGTGGTCGCATCCTGAGAGCGCTCCGTACCCCGTTGCCCAAACCGGCGATTTAGAACCGTGTAACTCCCGCGGAAAACAGACGAAAGGGTGCTCAGAGTGAGTTGGAGTGCCCATAGAACCCTTTTGTGTGGTTATTGCGGACGGCTAGCATGGCGGTAGCGCCTAAAGTGACCTGGAGAGAACGGGAACGGGTGGCCGGCACGAGCAAGATGGCTGACCTAGCCTTGGCGCCCAGTTCACCTAAATCCCCTGCCTCATTGGATGCGATGTCAGCGGCGGTAGCTGCGGCCCTCTCGCCGCAATTCGATGCACTCCATGAGAAGATGGACGGGCTGCGTGCCTCTGTTGATAGCCTAGGGAATCAACTTTGGGAGGCTGACAGACCGTCTGGGGCAGGCTGAAGACAAGATTGAGGCATTGGAGACAGAGGTGGCTGGCTTAAAGAACCAACTTGGAGCGCACGAGGCTAAGCTAGACGACTTGGAGAACCGGTCACGGCACAACAACCTTCGGTTTATGGGTATACCCGAGACCGTCTCAGATAAGGATTTGCGGGGCTATCTGGAAGCACTCCTTATGCAGATCCTAGATGATGATGTGCGTGGTGACCAGATTCGAATCGAACGAGCGCATCGTGTCGGCAGCAAACAGACACGGGACACCCGTCCTAGAATTGTGCTAGTAAAGTTTTTATACTTTCCCCAAAAAGAAAAGATCCTAAGAGCGGCCCAACAGAAGGGGGAAGTCCTTTATAATAACTCTAAAATTCGTGTTGCACAGGATTACTCAGCTATGCTGAGTCGAAAACGCCGAGAATATGCCCCTCTTTGTGAAAAACGTATTGGTGCGGGGATCCGGTTTACTGTACAATACCGGCTAAATTTGCATGTGATGAATGAAGGATCCCACCATGTGTTTTGCAGCGGCTGCAGAAGCAGAGGGTTATGTGAACCAACTGATTGCCAGGGGACAGGCAGCTCAGCATCGCCATGTTGAGATCCAAGGCGTTGACCGTTTGTGGCGACCTTGGCTCCTTTTCCGGAGTGAAGCACATGGCAACATGATGTGAGGAAGGCCTCAGCACCAGCTAGGCCAGTATAAGTGAATGCCAGCTGAGTAACATTGTGCTCTTTGGACTTTCATTCTAGCTACAAACTTGCCTTGCTGTGATCTTGCAACATTGTTCTAGATTCTGAAAAGCTGCTTAGAAATGTATCCTACTGAATGTGTTTCACATTTTGCCTTCCCTTTATTTTTTTTATTTTTTCTGGAGAGTCTTATATTAGGTGTAGGTACGTTTAGGAGTTAGAAGCCTTAGAGGCATGTTGCGTTTTACTTTTCCTCCTTTTTATTATTATTGTATAGTTTTAATTTATCTCGGGAATGCGGGTCTGTCCAGTAGGCTAGTCCTGAGGACCCTGCCATTACCTATGGGTTGGGGGGGGGGTGCTTATCCCTTGTGGGTGCCATACTAATTGACCCGTGTTGGGTGGGGGTGCTCTACCGCGATACCTTGGGTGTGCATCCCCCCCCTCCTTAGTTGCTCCTTATGCGTGGTGTATGGGAGAGGGGTCCGGGGACTTGATTTCTGCAGTCTGGGTCCCTTTCTACTTTGTTTGTCTTTTTTTTTTTTCTCTCCTTCTTTTTTCCTTTATGTTTGGTGGGATTGGAGCAATGCTGCTGCGGGAGGATAGCCTGGTAGAATGCATACCCGGGGGGTTAATATATATGCTTTTAATATTGAGAGATTTGGTGGCTGTATCTTATGCACTTGTTATTAATGGCTTTAAGGCTCTCTGTTCTGTTTTTTGTTGTTGCTAGGGCTCGATTGGTTCCTTGTGTATTATTACCTGCATTGTATTAGCTCAGAGACCGCAGCGAAGCCCCTTCCCAAATAGGGCCTATGGTTTTGTTTTCTGGCTTGACAACATGTGGGGCTTGGCCACAAGCAGTTTCTATGGCCCTAACCGGGGGGTTCTGGGGGGCTTGGGGTTATATGGGAGTTGGATTGCCTGGGTAACGAGGGATTCTGTGTATGCTAGTGGCAAAATGGGCGGCGATCGAATTTGATCGCGGATCAATAATATACCATTCAGTGGGCGGGGGGGGGGGGGGTCGGGGCGCACTCAGAGGGGCCTGGGTTGGGCTTCTCTAGAGTGGGGAGGTGGAGAAGGCCCTGGGATTAGGGGAGTGGAGCGGGGGAGATGGGGTTGGGGAAAGGGCACGAGGAAGGGGGGTGGTTGAGGAGGGGAATGGGTGTAGGCCAGGGAGGGGAGGGAAGTTGGGGGGGGTTAAGGGGAGAGAGGGGTCGGGGGTGCGATGGGATCACGGGGTCATGCGGGGGAGAAAACTGAGAAATTGGGAGTGCACAGGGTGGACCCCAGGCTGGGGGGGTTCACTTAAAGAAGATCAGCACACTGGCTTATGTGTGGTGCTATAACCCGCCTTAAGCTGAATATTGTTTCTTGGAACATTTGTGGAGTAGGCAACCCTATTAAACGTTATAAGGTACTGCAGGCTCTAGCCTGGCTGCAGTGCGATATTGCTTTCCTGCAGGAAACCCACCAGACTGCCGAGGAACATGCGAAAACGCAGAGGGCTTGGGTAGGGCAGAGTTGGGGGGCCCCCGCGCATGGGAAAACAGGCGGAGTGGTCCTGCTGATTCATAAATGCGTGCGCTTTGAACTCGAGCAGCAATATGTTGATCCCAAAGGTAGATATCTTTTGGTATATGGCAACTTGGAGGGGAGGCGGGTGGTGTTGGGTAACTTATATGCCCCAAATGTCTTGGAAAAATCTTTATATGCCTGTTTGGCCTCACAGGTTGAGCAGTTACCGGATGCCGCCTCTGATGATGGCTGAGATTCGCAAGGGGGTTATGGATATCGACTTAGATACATCAGGAGGAGGGCTGGAGGGTTGGCCGGGGTCCGACCACCAGGGCACTGCAAAGGCCTACGATGCCGTTTGGGGTTGGTGGACCCGTGGCGTTTAACTCAATCCTTTGAACGGGACTTTACACATCCAGCGCGAGCCCATAATTCAAAGTGCGCGGATTGACCTAAGACTCTTGCATTTGAAAAGGTTATTTGCGCAGGTCAGGGAAGCTGTGGAGATTGGTCCAGGGGTGTAATATCAGACCATGCGCCCGTAATGGGTGGAATTGCAGTGGGGGAACCCCGCTCCCTTGCAGCGAATTTGGCGTTTCCTTTTGGGGCTGTACGTGGATGCCGATTTTTCATACCTATTTGGAACAGAGATGGGGGGAATTTATGGACAATCATTATGCAGCACAGGGATGAGCCAGAGCCTACTACTGTGGGAAACAGCAAAGGTGGTCCTTGCCATGGTGATATTATTGCCTATGGAGCGCACGGAAGCGGAAAGTTAATTGCGTCCAAATATAGTTCAAATGGAAAAGACAGGTTGTAAAGGCCCGTCGAAGGTAACGCGGGGAATCATACCAGTGGGTTAATAAACGCTTGCTTTGGGAACTGCAGTCGTCCCTCAATGAATTACTTCATCATGAGGGCAAAAAAAAAATCTTTGTTCTTTGTATAGTTGATGTTTATGTTTTTTATACATTTGATATACCGCCTCACGGCCGAAGCATCAGAGCGGTTTACAATATAAACAAATATTACAGATATCAACACTCCATCGTTTTGGGAACAAAACCAGGGAGAACTCCTGGCGCGATGCCTACAGACATGGTAGTAAGAGGGACCTCGTTCTGATTAGTGGGCAATGATTATTGTGACGATCAGGGTCAACTGACATAAAAATCAGCCAGGCAATAGCCCAATGTTTTCGATGTTGGGTTTGTTTTCAGAAGTTTATATCAGGGAAATACAGGGTTGTTGGCATCAAATGGAAAGCTATTTCTCAGGGGCTGTGACTCCCTACGTTGAGACCGCGGGAGCAGTCGTGCTGGGGTGCTGGCCCTGCTATCCACGAGGTGACGGAAGAGGCGAGGGCCATAATGTAATGTGTTTCGGGGGCTAGTATGTTACAAATTGCACTTTGCTAAGGCCCGGGAAGGATGTTTTGACGGCGGGGGCGGCGGAGTTCTACAAGCTACTAGCGGGCCGAGGTCGCCCCTGTTTTGACTGCTGAGGGGTGTACCGCCGGCCAGGCTGGAGTCAGGGGAAGTTTGGTTGGGGAATGAATCATGCGGTTCTCACTTTTTTGATACCCAAGCCCGGTAAGGACCCTATGCTGGCTGCAGACTCATATAGGCCCATTTCGTTATTGAAATTTCGACTTGACGATGTTAGCGAAGGTTCTAGCTGACCGTTAGCTGCCGTCCGGGGGGGCCTTGTTTGCACGAGGAACAGGTGGGTTTTTGTCCACGGGCGGCATGCCCAGTGCGGACACCTGCAGAAGATACTAGCACTCTATGGGAAGGGGGACTTGTGCGGCGAGAGGTACTCGTCCTTATGGCGAAGTTTCGACGCGTGAGACGGCGTGCGACCCTGGGTCAAGTGGGATTATATGAGGTTCCTCCTAACCCCGGTATGGGACTGGGCGACCCCTTCATTGCACTGGCTGGAGTTATTATATGCAAACCCCTACAGCTAGTATTTTGTTTGTAATGGGGCCCTGATGAAACACCTTTAAACTTGAAAGGGGCACGCGCCAGGGCTGCCCGCTCTCCCCGTATTGTTTGTGTTGACACTAGATCCGTTGTTGCGGAGTATAGCGGGCTCTAACGTGATTCGAGGTGTCCCTGTCGGGCCCTGTGGTTTTAAAGTGGCCGCCTTTGCGGATGATATTTAGTTCATTTGTGCGACCCGCAACGCTCGCTGCCGTGTCTACTTGCCGAGTTTTCTCGTTATGGTGACTTTTGCGGGATTACGGATTAAATCGAGACAAGTCGGAAGCCTTGGATGTTGGGGGTCGACTCAGGGGCATTGGGAAGGGAGCTTCCCGTTGCGGTGGGCGGATGCCTCCTTTTTATTTACTTGGGGATCGAGCTCACCAAAGATACCTTCGGTATTGTATAAGCAGAATTTCGAGCGTATTTGGAGAGGTTCGCTCGCAGCTCCAGGCCTGGATGCCTCTCCCCTTGTCCCTATTAGGCAGGGCGGCAGTTCTGGGGATGGTGATACTGCACGGGATCCTTTACTGGTTACAAACTCTACTGGGTCTGGCTGCTCCGGCGGGAGACCTTCTGCGCATCGAACGGGGAACGGGAGTTTCGTG